>JAZAQC010000006.1:2534285-3801428 GCA_036289425.1 Rhopalosiphum nymphaeae | reverse complement strand
TTTGATTATAGAACAGAGGCACGCCTTCAACTGGGTTTCAACACAACTATTTCTATAGATATATTACAATGAACTTATAATATTTGTATATGTTAATTTTCTATCAGAAACCATTACCAGTATTCAATACTATAAAGCTTCAAAAAGTGTTGTATCTCGTAAAATAAAAAAACAAACACACACACACACACACACACACACACACACGCCCGAGCGCGCGCGCGCGTATCTAAAATCAAAATACCAAATACACTCATCACTTCGTTTAGAATCTAAAATTTAAATAATTATTAAATTAAAACATTTATGTGATATTTATTAGATATAACATATTATATTAACTATACGATTATTGTAATAAGTAAATCGCCCAAATAGAATTTTTCAAAACTTTAAAACAATTAGGTCCGTACGGTGAAGTTCAAATTATATATTTTTTCATAATTTCGATCCTTCACGACTGCAGTTGACTACAGTCAACTAGTGATACTATGGACTACTAGAGCATTGATTATACGTAATAAATAGGTGAAAAATGTTATAAACGACGTGCGATTAGCTATACATTACACTACTTAAATGATTAATGTCCTGCAGCAATACGACTATATTATACGCGTCTCTGGAAAAGTCTTAGTGGCTTTTATTTAGTATATACAAGTATTATATAGTATATATGTACACAACTGCGATATACTACAGACTACAGGTGTATATTGCGGTGCGTATAAGTATAGAATATATAATGTACACATGGCCGTATAGATATTGTTGCGTACAATAACTATATATAAATATAGAGTGGTTTAAATAACATTATTATATAACGTAGTACATCGTACTTAACTCATAAAACAAGGGATCGAAAATTCGGATTAACCGGAAACATTGTTATTATAACGTGTGCTTATATGTATATACTTATATATCATCGGGCAATTTAACTCGTTCACATGGTGTATACATATTATTATTATTATTACTATTATTATTCGACGTACTCGTGTGTCTACAGGTAGTCATAACATACGTCAGAGTCGGTTCTTCGCGTAAACTTTTTACCCGCAGGACCCCACATGTTGTATCATAAACTATATATATATATCATATTATAATATAACGCCATACACGATGGGTATAATGTTTATTATATATACATACATAATTGTACTGCGATTTTCTCTCCTCCTATACATCGACTATCTTTGTATACATGTGCCGGCATGCCTTCCAGAAGGCCGCGAGCACTTCAACTATAACGTCACTTTATACGTCAGCAGTAGGTATAAGACTTTAATATAATATATAATTGGCAAATGGGTAAGTAGTTGACTCGGTACATGTTATAAGACGAGGATTTTGCAAGGTACCTATATAATATTCCATTGATTATAATATAATGTTTTGCAAATATATATATTTTGGCGGTTTCTATTTAACAATACAACATCTAAAACACCGTGATCTACTCGTAAATAATACCGCAAAAAACACGTCTAAATATTCGCGTGCCCTATAGAGTATAGAATAATCATTTTTTGTAGTTACGTCTTCAACGTCTTTATGCATTATGTAAACTGTATATAACGATTTATGTATAAAATATTTAAATTATTGTAATAGTAAACAATATATATCATATAAAAGTATTAATATTATTATGATCTTATAAGTCAATACCAACGTACCGTAGATTGGTTTTATACCAAATAATTTTATATTTTCAACATCATTTGGGAACACTCAGTCAAATCCAGCTATAGAAAAACAGACAGTTATGAAGGAATTGGAAAATCGTTTTATGATCTATTCAAGGGATAATAATATAAGTCTGAGACTTGTCTGCTTATAAACAGACTGTATAATATATAATATATATTAAGCATACTAATATTATACATTTATATTGCGCCTTTCTTGCCTTTCTCGCCGTTGTGCGCCATGATGTGATATATATTAAACGGACTGTGATATAGCAGGCGAGAGAAATAATAGACAGACAGAGTTGGGGTGCAGGAAGGCTACAAAGATTTATGAGACCATAAACTTTATATTATACATGTATTGACTTTGAAACAATTTTGCACGTCGCCCACCATTCCCGGCCACGCCAACGCAATTACATCTAACCGGGTCATAACAAATGCCCGGGCCGCCCATGTATTATATGTTTATATATATTATATTTAATTATTATATTGTATACGAAACTGCCGACTTCTCTCCCGCCCGCGTAAATTGCAACCATTAATATAATGTAAATTTGACTAGGTTAGCAAACACGTAATACGCGTATTTTACATATTACCTATATATGTAGGTACAGATGTTTTGTATGCATAGGTACTCGTATATTATTTAACAGCAATAAAGCCACCAATACGAAACCACCGCAATGCCATTTTTACAACTTATTATTTTCACACCTAAAGCCAATAAAATTTAACCGAATATCGTTTGCTTCGGTGTGTGCATTATATATATTATATAATAAGTGCTGAGAGTCCGCAAAAACACGCAGAGTAGCTTTGGCAAAAATAATTATTTTATACTAAAAATAGTGATTGCAGACGCTGAGAGGTTTTTGCGGTAATATTAAATATATGGCCAACCAACGATTAGCTATAAATGACCATTTTGGTAAAATACATGTAAACAAATAAATATAGGTACGCTGCGCGGAATTAAATCGAATATGACAAGATTCCGTATGTGATACCTAGACAAAATATCTAATATATTTTATTTATTCATACAATATGTTTTATTTGATTCGTAAAATTTATAAGATCATTCATGTCTTTGTGTTTAATTTTCTCATTTATGTTGTATAATATTTATTGTTAATGGAAAATATATTATTATATTTTGAGGTTCTATTGCTGTCTTCTCTTTTATGTGTATTTCATGCCATTGTTGTTAATTTTCTACCACCTATGTTACTATTGTTTATTATTATGTATACTAGATTGTAGTTTGTAAATATATTTTAACGAAAAAAAAAGTAACAAACGTACAATACAATGGTCCAATGGGCAATGATATTTCGATTACAATATTTATTAGTCATCGTCAAATACGCATTTTCAAATCAAGACTTTGTACAAAAAAAAAAATAAAAACATTGTGTACAAAGGTTTATTTGATTATTTTTATTAATGATAGCTATTCTGTGCATGTGATAATATTAAATAAAAGTTAAAATATGTGATATTATAATTTATACAAATTATATACATATTAAAAATTGCTTATAATAACTTGCTACGCTTTTATTTTTACAATTATATACGTTTAATATTATACTTATACCTAAATTGCTTCGCTCGTTTTTAGTAATTACACTTTCGTGTTTCTAAAAAACCACAATTTCTAAGGGAAAAAAATATATATCAATTTACATTTTTACGACTAAAAACAAATGATTTCCAAGAAAAAATAAAACCTAATATGAAAACTAAAAGCTCCGCCATGCTCTGAATTACGAAGTAAAAGTATAAAATAAAATAACGTTTTGACAATATTATATTTTAATCATATAGATAAAACTTATTTTTGTGAATACTATTAAGTGCAATATCAAAAGATATTAACTAAAATTAAACTTTTTTATAATTCAGTTTTACAAAATAGGATTTATATAATATATTATTATTTAATATCCCGATCATTCATACATATATATTAAATTTCAATCAACTTATTCTCAAACACTGCACTCTATGTCTCTTTATCTAACTCTTCTGCTAACTATTAATATAAGTAAGCTTATAATTTGCATTCCCTCTCGCTAGCCTCCGAGATATAATATTATCCCATAGGGCATAAGCCATAATTATATCTATTGAGGAATAAGGTGTATTGAAATATTTTGTACTTGGGAGTCTTCCTTTAAACTAACCATCATGTTAGTAAATTATCCCTAAATTCCCAACTTTGGTCCTTTTGATCGTTGAAATGATGTCCATTTTGAAGGGATTCCCCCTCTACCACCTACTCAAAATAAACATTTCTAATGTCATTCCTTTTATCTACTATCATCTATCATATTATTATTAAAGTGTTTATTACTTATAAATGGTCATTGAGAAATATTTAATTTTTTATTAGTTATTATTTACACTTCTCGCTTATAAAGTTATATATAATAATTAATATCTATTGAGTATGGGTAATATAGCACATAAGCATTAGATGTAATGATTGTTACCTAATCAATATGTTTAAAAATACTCTTCTTCGTCATTTAGTATTTATACATAAGTGTTATAAGTTAATAGGTCATACATTATATCTAATCAAGCATTTATTATACTAGTAAAATTTACAAACTATACAATTTTTATAGATCAATACTAATTTATATATTTTTGAAATTATTATAAAGACCCCCACAACTTTCAGACCTATTATTATTTACCATGGTCATTGTAGTTATAGCAAGTAGATGTACCTAAAAGTAAATTAATAATTCAAAAATTATAAGTAATCCTTCAAATTTAATTTAGATAGGTAAGTACATACAATTTAAAAAAAAACCATTTTCTTAAAAAAGGTTAATTTTTATTTGAAAAAAATAAGTTTATGCCGCCATAGAACCTTAAATGTCATAACATATTTGAGTACCTAATTTAAAATATGATCTTAAATTTTCTTTACAACTCCAATAATCCAAATTTGAATAAATGCATAATTAAAGAAAAATATGGTAAAGATCACTAAGAATGATTGGTGAATTTCCCCATAAAACTAAACCTCAAAAATTCATTTAAATAATAACTATTATGAAAGGCGTAACTGCGTGAATAATAAACATAATACAGATAATATAATTATAATAATGAATATTGAATATTATACGTTGTACGTATAAAAGATATTTCAATTTTATTCTTATGTTATTCGCCACCAATCGTTGTCTGAAATATATACAGTGTTCAAACAACAATCATTAGAATAATTAGGACTAACAAATGATAATGATATAATTAATGAAGTAATTAATTATTTTACATCATAAATGTACATAAATGTTATCACTTATTGTTCCATATAGGTATTAAAATATCGATACAGTAATTAAGAGTTTCTAAACTTATTGAATACCATATAGTATATGTATATATTATAGAATATATGTATAGAATTTAAATGAATGAGAAAAACTTTTGTAATATTACCTCGATATAGGTAGTCGAGATATTATGCTGTAGATACGTATATTCATAATATCTCAATCTCATGTTTACAGACTTTTTCCACATCGCTGGTTTTTAATTTAAAAATATAGATACTCGGCAGTCGGCACTCATTCAAAGAACAGGTCCGAATAAATTGCAAAATAAATATTTGCACAGAATAATATGTTTTTGTATAATCAGTAAATTCGTATCTTATTTTAGATTTCAAGCGGCGCGAAAAACATTGCAGGATTCACCGCTCAGTGTTATAATATAATATAGGTACCTTAAAGAGATATGTTTTTTCTATTTTCAAAAAAAAACACTATTTTGAGCAATAAAATAGCGAAACGAATATCCGAAACATATTTTATTTACTGACCTAGTTAGTGTAAGCAACTCATTATAACCAGTCTACTATTTGAGCAGTTTGACGCATTTATAATAAATGTTAAAATATCTTTTAATACTTTAATACCAACATATTTAATTCAATATTAAAAGATTATCTCTCTTCTATAAGAAAAAACATTAAATTAAGTCACTTTAAACTTTTTCATTACCTGGTCGATTAAAATTCATGAAGTAACAAGGAATAAAAATATTTTTTTTTTTAAATCGTTATACTTACGCTTTGGCGTCTTATCTCTTCGAAGCAGTATAATAATTTCACAGTTTTCTACGGTGACCGGTGTTACCATCTAACACTTCCTATTTAGGTTCACAATTTAAACGAATGATTCGCTTTTATTTACAAAAACATAAACTTCAAATAATTAAGAGTGGTACATTTTCTGCTACAGCAAGTACAGCATAGATAAACATAGACTCCAATCGTAGAGTTGCAAGGTATGCAGTTGATATAATAAATTCCCTCAAAAGTATAAACTATACAATGATACCCCATAAAAATTTGTCATCGTAACTTTAATTTATATATGTATCAAAGTAAGTTTCTATGCTCTCAAAATATTCTATTGTGGAATATAACATTAAAATGCATGTTATAATTTTAAAAAGTTAAAAAGCTAGAAATTTATATTGATACAAATTATAAAAAATGTTGTTTTTTAATATAATTATAACAAATTGTTTAAAAAATAAGATTTTCAAAAAAGTTTAAGCTTTTAAAAATTATGGAAAGGCAGTACCCTCGCAGGAATCAATAACTATATTTCCTATATAAACAAAGTGTTAAAAAAAAAAATTTAAGTTAAAATAAACGGTGTTAAATTAATAATTAGTAATTATTATATATTAATTACATATTAATGGCAGTATAAAGTAAAATTATATGAATATAGAGAATAATAGTTAGTAGATAACTTGTAACCTATTTAAAATACTACTATATTATTAGTAGGTGCCTATTTATATTAAATGAAAATAAAATAAATTATTATTGAGTAATAACTATACTAATACATTACAATAACATGTAAGATTACTTATGTGTATTAATAAACATAAATAATAATTATAATAATACATTGTATTTAATAATGTGAACAAATTTATAGGTACGAAATCCATATAATAATATGTTGATATTTATTAATAGTAAAAAAATGTTTATGCCTCCCTTCCTTCGTTTGATTTTTCTAAATGCGTCACTATCAGTAAATGAAGGTATGTATTTAATATACTTACAAATTAGTTACTAGTTTTTTTGTACAACACTATTATGTATTATAGAGTCAAACAAAAACTCACTAAAACAATTTAAACACATTCCACTTCCAGTATTCCCAACATTATAAATTATGTATAACATACCTAGCATTTGTGTAACGTATAGTATTATGCTATTAAGTATAATATAACATCATAATCAATATTAAAATAATTACATTTTGTAATTTAATCGTCTACTTAGGTACCTATGATTAAATGTAATAATTATATTATTTTTATATCATATATAACAATTCAAGCTAACTTTATTTCCTTTAATCTATATCGATGATCATGTAATGCGATTTTTTCTTACCTTCGTATTATTTAACACATACAAGTTACCACTAAATGCCAATAGTTTTATTGTGAATAAAAACTTACATCGTTCTTTAATTGAAACTATTGAGTAGTTACTTATAATAGTTACATTGATTTAGTTATTTCAACATTATATAATATGTACAATCAAAGAACATAGAAACCATAGTTGTTTTTTTTTTATCATCTCACAGATTATACCTTACGTCCATACAATCTTCACAATAAACGTAATTACACAAATCAAGAGTTGTAAACATGATTTTAATTATTCTACATAATTATTATTATAATAAAACAAATTGAATATTGTATTTAAATCATATTTTGGTTAAATTACAAATTATCATACATTGACTAATTATTTTTTTTTATTTTTTCAAAATTTATCATTAAAAATATTCAAATATTATAGTTATCTATCGGTATTTATTTACGATTACTAATCGTAAGACAACTGTTTTAAATTTAAAAAATGTATTTGTAAAATATAAACTAAATTACTCGTAATGGGAAATTATACGGTAATCCACCCCTATCCAACTCTCATCAAACAAAACTCGAGGCCGATGCCCCTGATACGTAAAGATATGAATGTATATATATGAAGCATATAAAATGCATGATGGCCGAGACATTTATTCTCGGGAGCTGCAGGGAGTGGGCCGAGATAGCATCGAAAGAATTTCACCGACTCGTTAAAGGAGGGTAAAAAGAAAAATACGAATATCTATTTGACCGACCTATACATACCATTATATTTTATAATTTTATAAACATAAAGCTGTCATGCAATACCGATTTAGTACTCGTAAACATATATTTTGTAATGGTCGAAGTCAATATAACATTATATACAAGAAATTTCCGCTACAATGGTTAAACGAATTCCGTGGTTAATCCACAAAATGGCTAAAGAAAAAAATACAAATTGATGTAAATTTATTAAGTATTATTGAATTTATTTTAATAAAATTATATTATTACATAGAATTATTATAGTTGCAAGTAGCACTTAAACGATTTCTACACACGTTATATTTTTATTGAAGAACCTACATATTTATTTTTTTACAAAATATCAATGACCAATTTTTTTAATTTTTTTACATAACAATACTTTTTTTTATTTTTTATTAAAGTTTTTTACAACATATTTTGTCACAAAGCGTTCCTTTGTCTATATAAATATTATAAAAATGTATTGGCGTATTGCGGACCAAATAGATATTATGATAAAGAAGTTTGAAGTTATACACAATACATTTTATAAGGTTTATTATTCCTTATATAATATTCCTACGGTTTATACGTTTACACAAGGTTGACGCAATGAGACTATAGACCAAAACACTGTCTTGGAAACTTTGAAGACGGGATGTACGAACCTAGGGTTGAAATGTGTCTTAAAGAAATTGTTTTAATAAACGTTTAAAAAAAACATAAAAATATTATATCATAACTTTTTCTATGGAAGTATAAAATCTACATTTTATTTGTAGATCACGATATACATACAACCATGGTAAAGTTAAAATAAGAACAATGTTACTTTTTAATTTACCTTTTAGCTATATATTATACTCGAAACAATAAATTATTGTTATAAATTAAAAAAATGTAATTATTTAAAACATTACAAAAAAAAACAATGTTTGTTTTATATTATTTTAAAAAATCCCGTTTTTTCCAACTCTGACAAACTCGAAATCCCTTAACAAAAAAATTATTGTTAATAGATACTTTTATTAAGTTAAGTATAAAAGTTTTGTTCAGTAGACCTACCTAGGTACTTACATTATTTTATCTTTTAGACAACTCAACTACCTATCTTAAAAAATAAACGGTAATGTATTAACTGTAGGATAGTCGCAATAACTGCATGATTGGATGTAATGGAAAGCTGTAAATGTATTTGGCTAAATCCAGTGGCGGCTCGTAGTAGTTTAGCATAGAAATGCGATGAAAAAATTAAAGAAGTATAGTACATCATACAAAAATTAAACATGTCGTTGCCGTCCGATTTGAGCGACAAAATTCATCGTACATCATAAGCTTCTATGGCCGCCGCGCCGTCGTGATATTATTACTTCTATATTAATATTATTAAACCTACAGTTTATACGGAAAACCGGTATTTTTATGTGCGATTCACTATGTTACACAAGCTGCAAACTGTAACGATATTATAATAAAATATGAAAATAATTTTAATAATAATTAAAAATATATTTAATTGTTAATTTTTTAATGTATAATATACTATATACTAAAATATGTACCTATTTATTTTGTAAATATATTTGTACTATAAATTGTTCATTTCTGTAGGGAGTGCGACACATCATCGCACATATGCACGAGCCGCCACTGGCTAAACCAATGAGTACCATGGGATCATAAATTATAAATTTATTTAATGTTTTATTTATTTGTTATATTTTTAGTTAAATTACATTTTGTTAAGTATTCATACATTATGTCATAGTATATTGTAATTTTATGTTGGGTAAATCATTAATATGCTAGCTATCCACAAATGAAAATTATCTTACTGTCTTAATGTAGTAGGTAGGTACTCTTCTTTTTCAATTTTTTCATTATTGGTGAATAGTAAACCTAGTAAATTATGTGAATATAATATATATCTTACATCCCTGAAGAAAGATTCAAATAAATTATCAGTAGTCATGGGTTGTACATATATAGTACCTAGTATCAATGCCACTTTTCTTGGAGTTGTAATTCTAATGTTCCAAGCATTATTTTCGTATCTCTAAAGTCCAAATTCTAAAGCGTTTCTATCGTTTGAAGCCTGTTATGGGTTAATAAAATTAATCAAATAATCGATAAATCAATGTCCATTTAAAATTGAGCATGCTCCGTCATTTATTGGAATATACAGTCTCATTATTTTAAACTTTTTAAATGTTTTTGAAAATATTTTGCTTATATAACTTAATCAAAATAAAAAGAAAAATTTATCGTTATTTATTTGAAATAATGAGTGTTCAACGATAAAAGAATCACACTGAATAGAATTATCGACCACTAGTATCTTAATTAATATGTCCTTATTATGCAACTTAAAATTTAATACAATTGGTACTTTTTAGTAAAGCACTAAATTGTCTAAAGCGTATTCCGATCTCACGTTTCTTTTTTGAAAAGATGTCTTTCCAAAATGTCCGCTTATAGCTATATTACACCCCCTTAGGAAAAATTATAATTTTTATTTTTATATTACAACTATTATGCTGTATACTATATAGTGAATTAGACTACTCTGTAATAAGTTGTTTTAAAAATACCTGTAGATATTGACGGAATCCATAGGCCCCCTAAGAAAAATTAGGGGGACTATAGTAGTCAGCATCCTCTGTTTTTCATTAAATTCCCAAAATATTCTATTCTGTGGTTATATGGTACACACAGTGACTAAACTGGCACTTAATAACAAACAACTTGTTGAACATATTAGGATATATAACCATATATGTTTGTTCGCAATTTTGTATCTCCCACTTTTCACTATTTTCCACACACATATAAATTAATGATCATCAATAAAAATGTATGACACAAATACTAAACTAAAGCTATTATAAAATATTTTTTGTAGGCAGATAGATAGGTTGGTACTTCTAAGAAGACAGATATATATTGTGTGTGATTCATTGTTTCTAAAAATGTATCAGTACCTATAACAAATTTGAAATTTATATTTTAAGCTATAAATTAATCTTTGTTTGCAAAGAAATTTAATATTAAGTTAAATAAAAGATGATTATATATATATATAATTCAATAGGTACCTACTAATTATTTTATTATTTGAACATTAATAATATCAAGTAATATAATTATACCTACTTTTGATCAAAATATTATCAAATGAAACAAAATAATGAGTATTGACAATCATAAATGCACTGTTTATCTTATAAGAATGTATCAAACTAAGTTTTTATATCAATAGTCAACTTAAGATTTCTCATTAAGAAATAATTTATGAATTGTATCATGAACTCAAACTTGAAAAATATACAATAAATCAGTAAGATTTAATTCAATGAAGTAGAAATAAAATAGAACTTGCATAAAATAACTAATATAAAATATTGAAACATTTTAGGTTTGAATAAATTACACAATTTCAGGCATTATTAATATATATTATATTGAAACTTATAGATGAACATAAATGAGTATCCATACATTTTGAAAAAAAATAACAAATAGTATAGGTATAGAAATAATATAGAAATGGTCATGTATTAAAATGTTAGGAAGAATTATGGACAATAAATTCTTTAGTATTTCTTAGTTGTTTTCACATTTCTATTGAGTAATTATAAAATATAGGATTATTAGTATTACCGTACAGTACACATTGAAGTAGATAATATACTACATATCATACTACATTGTCAACAGTGAACTAAATATATTTAATCTGCTTAAGTTATTGTATACATAAGCATCAGCTACTTCCATATTACCTTATTTTTATACCAAATCTTTTACAAAAACTTAACAGTTTTCACTATCAATACAAAAGAATATAGAAAGTAATCTAATTGTTTACAAACATAAACCATGTCATATTCAACAAAACCCATTGAAATATAATAATAAATGCAATAACTTTAATTAATAATAGGTTCACTTTGCACCAACAGCTCCATAATAATACAGTACAGATATAATTTTGTTATGTGAATATATTATACATAATTACTAAAAATCTTAAGTTTTACTTCACACAATTTCACAATTGAAAAGAAAGATTTTTATTTTTAACCAATATCAATATTAACCAAGCAAATGATTCACCAATATTCTTAAATCAAAGTTTCAAACATAACTCTAAACATCAATTTAAAAGATATATAAATGAGATGCACTGAGAGCATAGAACAGTCATTAGTTAAGCTACCAGTTCATAAATAGAGTATATAAAACTGCTATCATGCAGCTAACAGCATATATCAATAAATGTATGAATAATTATCGGATTTAAAAAAAAAGGAAATTAAAGAGGTATATGAAACAAAGATCTGATATAGGAAATTATGTATACATATTATTTTAGTATAATAAAATATCTTGAAACTCATATTTAAAATTAAATGCCAAAGTTAATGTAAGTTTGCATTTATTTTATTTGTTTACGCTAAAACATAAGCACATTCACATTAATTAATGAAATACAAAAGATATAAAATAGAAAATTATTGAAATACAATGAGATAATTAAAATGTCAACTTATGTCTTAGGCGTGTACTTGGAAAAGTCAAAAATAAAATACTATCACATGATGAAAAGGCATGACAAGGGACAATATAATATGGTATTTAATTAAAATAGCAAACATATTATCACGCTAAACCCTAATAATAAGTGTATCTATGCAAGACTAACACCATAGGGTACTGGGAAACAACCACAAGTCTATCAAGACTGATGCCCTGTCACATCAATTGCGTTCGCCATAAATCATTTACAACACCACCCATTAACAGTCTAACAAATCGTCGGATATATAAAAAATTCCGAGAATGTATATATTTTTTTAATTCAATGTTTGTTGTCAATAATCCATAACAGTCCTTAACGAACAGCAATACTGATGTTTGCCCTTGTCATTTAAACCTTCCCAAAATATATATTAAAATATATATGTAAAAAAGTTTTAACTATTTACATTAGGTAAATCTTAAATGACTACTAGGTAATGTTAATAATTTCACAGGATCTGCGGCAATTTTTTTATCCAGCTAAGTATTGGGATCTTGAATGTCTAGATGGTCCTGGGCGAGGATTGTATTTTTTTGGTGTCCATTTAATAGCACTCCCTTCCAATATGAATCTGGGTCGTTTATACTGCTCTGAACTAATCAACTGTTCAACATTTTTTGGTGTCACACAAATCACATGTTGACCTTTCCAGTACTTTACCATGTTCATGGACTGTAATGTTGAAATGATGTCCGTTTGGGTGATACTAGTCATTGCGCTACAATAAATTACATAACTTTTATTAGCTCTTCTTGTTATCAATGATTGTTGATAAATATATACCTTAAGTCTTTAATTGATAAAGATCCACAAGCATTTTTCAAAATTTCCAACAGTATCCATGACCAATAAGATCTGTAAGACAATTTACCAAGATCACTCAGTGGCTTTTCAGGACTGGCTACAAGTCCTTCCAACTTGCTCAATTCATAACTGAACGCTATTAATAGTTTGCCATAGCCTTGTCGCTGAAATGGTGGCATAGTTAATATACAAGCTACATTGTTGCAATCTGGCGAATCCTTTTCCTAAAATTAAATTTAAAAAAATTATAAGTTACAATTTAAATTTTTTTTTTAATTTAATCAACATACTTTAGAAAAATATCCAACTAAATGGGCACCAACTTTGTCAACTTCACAAAGGATGTAAAACAAAAATGGTTCAACATCAAAATAAAGTGTCTTGTGATCTAAAAACAACTTTGCCAATAAACAAAGATTCTGACAATACATTTTGTGTTGACTGGAATTCACTTCCCAGATTGATAATGATCCTTTATGGTACACTTCAACTCCAGGTGGTTGTCTCCATGTACATTGGCTCTAAAATTTTAAAAAATTGTTAAATATATAAAAAAAAATTACTAATAATTTTAATTTAACACTAACCATGTGATATTTGAATGATTTTTCTAATTTGCTGTATTTTAAACAGTATTCACAAATCCAAATTTTAGATTCTTTTTGGTATTCTGCTGGAAATGGACTAAAATACCATGTGTCAATTTCGTACTTTCCCAATTGTACTTTATTGATGTACTTTATTTTAGTTATTGCCTCATGCTCTTTTTCCAATGCAGCTGTGGTAGGATCCATTTCTGCATAAGACTAGTGAAAATAAAATTCAATGTTAATATTTGTATGATTAATTCATATTAAAATGAAATCATTGTTAATGGCAATAATTATTTTCTCAATTAATAAATATTTAAAAAAAATGTTTTGATATTAAATTTTTCACAATTCAATATTTAATTAATTAATTAAATATACAATATTTTAAGTAGACTACCATATTATATTTGAGGAGCCTTCTACAATAATAATAATGGTCATCTAGCCAATTTTAAATAGCAAGATTATAAAAGACACTTAAAATATTCATTTATTACCTTTCTTTCTGACCCATACACAAGACAACAAATTTACAATAGTTAATTTAACTCGTATCAATATTATTACCTATATTTGTTTATTAGTTTTTTTAAATATATTTTTATTTCCATGTAAGTTATAAGCATGCAAAATATTATAGCTTAAAAATACTCATTTATCACAAAAAAATTAAAATATTGTTAAACAACAGAAAAGACCAAACACAAATAATATTCTAAACTTAAGTTTAATAAAAGTTTGATACACTCATATTTTAATATTATCTTTATAATATTAGTTTTATTGAACACAAATTTATTATGTTGCATGTTGGTCATAGAGAAAAACAAATAGTGTGTTAACATATTTTTATAATATGAGATTTGATAATATGATTACCATAAAATAAGTTTATTAGTATTTTAACAATATGTATTAATTCAAAACTATGATAAAACATTATATTATTATTATTTGTTCAATAAGAAGTTAATTAACTTAAATAACAGTATTAAATAAACGCGAATGTGTTGATTATAACATAGACAAAATTCTATACAAAAAAATGTTCAACACACAATGTATGATACTAATGTATACCTAGTAGGATCTAAATTACATCACTGAGGCTGGCATAATTATAATATTACATTTTAAAAAGTATAATAAATAATATTTACCATTGGAACATGATTTATCTCATCATGTCTTCGTTTTTGATTTCTAGTGATCTTTCTGTCCGATTGATTTAAAAGATCTAAATTTTTATTCACATCCTTTTGTTTCCAATTTTTTTCAGAAATATCAAATCTTGAATTCATTATCCTAAATCACGATATGATGTTTTACTTTTATTAGCTAAAAAAATTAAAATCAAATGATTCTTACCGATCTCTAGGTACCCATTGATCCAATCTTCGATTGTACCCTTCATAGTGTACATAATACTCAAAAAGATGTTCTGCATCATTGAACCTCGTATGTAGAACTTCAGCAGGATCTAATTAATAATAGATAAGACATAATATTAAGTTATATAAATACATAAATAATATAATATATTAATATGACTCATTCATGATATTTTATTTAATCAATTAAATATAATTTTTTATATATATATTTTCTACCAAGTAAGTATAGTACTTAATTTAATAGATATCTAATTAAATTATGAAGCAGCATTACAATACCTACTAAAAACTCATTGATATTTTTTATGTTAAGCATATTTCTATTGTCCATACATTTTTAATAATTCTACATTTTAAGAGCATATAAAATATTTATTATTTATATATAATTAAAATGCTTATTTATATTTTTCTAGAACATAACACAGTATAACATCAACTAGGAAATTGGATATTTAAAGTTTTAAAGTTGATTCCCTCCTCATGTGTTTATTCCTGTTAATTGTCTGTAAATTTTGATTATTATTACTTATTATACTATGTATAGATCGTAATTCTTCAAATAAAGTCAAATTTAAAAAAAAAAAAGTGTAAAGTAGGTAAAGTATTTAAATATTAAATAACATGTCTTTTGTTTTTTCATAAATGTCATTACAATTAAGTTTAAATAAATAAAACAGTTATTAAAAACAATCAATCATAAAGCAGATAATCAATAAACTATAAGACTTAACATGATATCATATATTTACTCATTTAATTGTTAAAATATAAAAAAAAAATTGAACTTTGATTTAGTGAAAAATGCATAAAATTTTATGTGAAAATAGTAACTACAAATACCTAAATTATAATAGGATAAGTAACTAGGTCAGAGATTCTCAAACTGTGGTACGCGTACCCCTTGGGAGTGCTCAAAATGTTTTAAGGAGTACAAATCTGGCCAACAAATCTTATTGTTGTAAGTCTTTAATTTTTTTTTATATATATCTTAGTTTAGTAACTAAAAAGGGGTACCCGAAAAAACTTATTGGTTGATAAAAAAGGGTACGGTATTCATAAAAATTTAAAAATCCCTGACCTAAGTCATCACATAATAATACGTATCAATAAGTAAAAAATATATATTTTTTTTATCACATTCAGTTTTTAGAAATTATAATTTAAAATCCAATTTTTTGTTTAAAAAATTTTCTATGGTGAATGAAACTAATTTTTTTCGTATAATTGCTAATAAAAATCGTTACACTAATGACAATACTACGTACCTACATTTTACCAATTGTTCAGGAGAACGAAAAAATTGTGTAGATACGTGATATTACTTAAATCCGATTTGGAGGGAAAATAATTTATTTTAGGTTATTGTACAAAAAATAAAATTTGTGCGGAAGGAGATAACAAAGTTTTGATATCAAAAACTTGTTTTATGTAAAATGTCAAATACATGGTATTGTCATTAGTGTAACGAAATACTTTCTATAAATACAAAAAAAATCAAAATACCAATCTGTTATGCATAATTAATAAGAAAATGATAAATAAATTGTATTGATTTTGTAATTAGTTATTGGTCTCTACTAATTGCTTATTAAATACATTTAAAAGTTAATATAAATAATTTCAGAACAAATGCAATACTAATAGACAGACGTGAAATGTAAGCACATTAGACTCGGCACGGTTATTGCACATAATTACTATGCATTTTTGTGGATATGGGTAAATGCATTAAAAATGAATTGCATATAAAATTGTAGGTATACAACAAGTGTGTTTAACTGGTTCTTATAAATTCTCGTGGCTGACCATAGAAGAAAGGACGCGAAGAACACAAAGATGTTATATCTAAATGGCCAGATCCGGAAAAACGAATAATGTAGCAGTCTTTTTGTGTCATTAAGTTTAGATACTTGATTCTGTATTTATTTCAAAACTTATAAATTGTCTGCGTAAATAAATATTTCGATGTAATGGAGGGCAATAATGATTTATCCCAGTATATGAGTATACCCGTGTACGATTCACCTACTACTCTATTACCTATACTATCTATAATATAATATTCTAACCAGCTAGAGAACCTACAGATTCTGCGAAACCTCACGCTCCACCCTGCCATCGATACCGGTTATGCTATGGTAGGGTGTTGCGTAGAAAAACCAAATTTTATTGATCTACTCAGAGTTCTTTTAATGGACAATATATACCACAAACCTAATATAGCAGTAACAAAAAATATTGAAATAAAAATAGTGGATAACTAGATATATACGTTATATTTTCTACGAAAAACTGACAAAATATTAAAAAATCTAGATACAACATTGAATATTACATTCTAATATCAATATTATGTAGTACTATGATTGATATGTACTAGGGGTTTGACTGTCACCAACGGCGCCAACTACCCACGCGTATTTATAGTTCTTCCTGTTTGTGAAACGTATTCATTATCGTCCAACGAATTAAAAAAATGATCAAAAATACGAAATATAAACGAATTTAATATAATATTAACTACTCGAATAACTATAAATAATGTTATAATTATAAGGTATAATATAAGGCAGTGGCCAGTGAGGGCAAACATCTAACCTACTGATTCGTCAAACAGAAAATAGAGGAGCCATATATTACGTTTAACACAGGATAGTCAATTTTTTAACATCATTTTCCCTAAGGTCTTGAAAAACTTCGAATAGGGCGACTTTTATTTAGTTTTCTCCAAATTAGTATCAAAATTATTAGTATTAGTACTATATGCATAAAAGAAAGACCTATACACGAAAGAAAATGAAAAATAATATTTTTACAGTTTTATATTATTAAAATTGAAGTTAATATAACTATTATTATTAACTTCTAGTTTACAAACAACAGTTATTGACACATAACGAGCGTTGTGTGACGACAATTGTCAGCATGAAAGATATATGTTGTATTTCACGGTGAAACATTATGAACCCGCTACATAAAGCAATAGTTATCTCAAAAGTTGAAAAAATATTTTTAAAAATAGGTAAGTTTTAGATTTTTTTTTATTAATTTTAGAATCGGGCCAAAATCGCTCATTCGGTTTAATTTTTATATACGAGGTGACCCCACTTTATTCACTCGTCGTAAGATGGAGAAGTGTGTGGGAAAAAAATCATGGAAAATGGAAAAATTCGTTTCAGCAATTCGCAAGTACTGAACGCGCGACGTCGGTCAGCGGAACAATATCAACAATATTAACGACGCGGGGCATATGCGAGTGAGGTCGCGGCGGCGGGAAAAATTGCGCGGGCGAAAATTACGCGCGAGAACGCCGCCGAACGGTATCGAACGCAAGCAGCGGCGGTCGTGAACGCGCCTTGGCGGCCCGAAACGTCATCGCGTACTTATTTATTTACGTTTTATTTTTCTTTGAAGTTTTAGAGGTCGAGGGACGGGCTACTGCCATCACAACAACAACAACAACAACGGTGGTGGTGATGGTAACGGTCGCGGGGAACAAACGGGTGGGCAAGTAGAGCGGGGGGTCAGGACTGCGCTGGAACCCGCCGGCGCGCACGAAAACGAACAAAAGAACAACGAGTCGACGACCCAGGCGCGGCGCTTCGCATTCGTCGGGCTACCGACAAATCGAACGTCGCAGATGTCGATTTTAGCCACATTACACATAGTCGGCCCGACAAGTCGGTCGCAAACAATAATAATTATGCCGTGCATGTGTGGTGTGTAGATACGATCGCACATGTTGCGCGCCGGCCGACGGCTATAGATTGCACAACATTTCGTCAGCGATCGGCAGCGGCAGAGCTCCTCGTCCGCACCCGCACGAGCGCGGCGCAAACCAACGACTGGCGCGCACGCACACACGCACTGAAATCACGTTGTGCGGCACCGGCCGGGTCGGCTCCCGGCAGAGGCTGCGGAGGAGGATAGCAAAAACGTTTATTTAACCATCGATCGATCGACCGTCTCATCATATCGATACTATTTCTTATTAGATATTATCAACCAGCCAGTTGTGTGTACTCACGCCACGAGTCGTCGTACCGGCGAACCAGATAGTGTTCACCTACGTCCAACGGCCCATCTTCCGACGATTCCGAGTCCTCAGCTTTCTCGTTCTCCGACGAACCGTTCGCAGTTTTCGGATCGTCCGGACTGTTGGCGTTCCGCGGCGGATCCACCTCCATGCTGACGGACGTCGCACTGTGATGCACGACCATAATAGTTACCGGGCGACGGTCAAGACGATACCGTGTATAAAAAAGCGCGCGACGGTGGCGGGATTATCGCAAAACAATAATAATAATATATACGTTTTGATTTTCAGAGCGCAGGCATAACCGGTAACCACGAGGACGATGTGACAACGGCAGCGGTAGTGAGTTCAACTGCTGTTTAGTATAGTAACTTCAGTGATGCTAAGCAGCTAGTCCTCGCTACTCTACCACAGTCTTCAACGGCACAGCTCGTTAGTCTGAGAGCGGCACACGTCGGGTACGGGCGGTGTCGGCTTTGTTTGGGCTATGCGCCCCACCCCGCGCCGTCCAGGCTACTTCACCGTAGCGCCGCCCAAACGACCTCGCAACCGCAGTCATGGAACGAAAAGTCAACGTAATGTCACAGAATAAATTAATGCCTAGGATCTCCGTCATGGAACAAACAATAATGGCTAAACACGAGACGATCATTTGAATCGCAATATATTATAATATTAGACGGATAATTTTTGACGATGTAATAATAATAATAATAATAATCTTAAGTATCTTTTTTTTTGTAAAATAAACACATCTATGTACAGTAAAGTATGCATGTAAATATTACGCAGTAGACAACAGTTACAATATGTTATTCCACATAAAAAAAAAACAAAATCAATAAATTATAATTGTTTTCAAGATAATAGTTATTACATAATATTATAGCTGAGAAGACGTACAATATAAATTGTTCTTAACTATATATAAAATAAAAACATAACTGTATATAACGTAATAAAATTTGAATTCAACATACAATATAGTTCATTATTAAAATTAAATACCAAACTAAAAACAATTAATTACATTAATTACAATATATATAAGATATAGAAAATGTATAACATAAAAAGTTTTGAACTTCCAATAATCAATATGTTTATAATAAGAATAAAAAACATTATTTTTGAACTAAATTAAAATTTTAAAACCAAAAAAGCATAACATTTGCATTACACACATTACACATAATACATAAACAAAAAAAAATTAAAATCAATTAAATGTTTATTTTTTTTTTTACAGGATTTTCACATAAATTTGTTTTAAAATTAATTAGGAGTAACTTATTGTACATAAATAGATTTATATAATAGAAAATTTCAAGTCAAAAAATAAATTTAAATTTCTTCATCTTCACAATTGTGTAAATATATTTGGAACGCTTTACGTCTGCTAGTGCCGTCTTTGGAAAATCCAAACTTGTGATAAGTACCGTCAAGGCAAATAGCTGTAATAGAAGTTCAATAAGACTATACTACAATAAAATAATCCACATAATATATAAACAAACTGTCTTAATAGTTATTTGATTGCAAAAAGTGAATTGAAAATCTGGCAAATAGCCAGTTAAATATGCCAAACAACATTTTTAATAATATGGTCAAAGATACACAATACTGGAAATTACAGTTTTTTGCTTAGTCAAAAATCGAAAATAAAACTCAAATCATGAAATAGAATTACATAATCACATTATAGTAGTCATTAAATTAAATTTAAATGAATATTTCTTGCATTGCCAAATAAATAATTTTAATAAAATAAACAAAAAGTTCTTAATGACATAAATGCTTTAAATTATTTATATTGAATTGGTGTGCTATTTCAATATTTTATAAACTTAGTTTCTCAATTTTAGATTTTGTTGACACTTCATACTTTATTAAGGTACATAGTTAATCCATTAGGAAAAATTTACTTATACAGATCAACCAAGAATGGTTGTAATTTAAAAAAAAAAAAAATAATTATCTAGATATTTAAAAAACTGACGGTTTATTCTTACCAGCAACAGTATCTTGAGTCAAAAAAGTACAAATACAGCCCACTTCTGGAGGTACTGTAAAAGTGGCCAAAGCCCACTGTGATTGACAGTAAGAACTGAAAAAACTAAATGGTGATAAACTAGATCGGCGATTTAAGTCAGATTCTATCACTGCAAATATATGAATTGTGCCCTTGTCACTTGAACAACATAAAAATTCTGAATTAGGGCTGAAGTTTATGCTGTAAAATCCAAACAGATAAAACACAATATTTAATTATATTATGTTTTTATTTTACAAATTGTATCATAGTTTACCATTTTAAAAACTTATATTTAATTATTTAAACAATATAATTCATATATACTGTTACCTTCAAAAAAATTTTAACAAAAAATGATATACCAGTATAATGTTGCTGTATCTGACCCACGTCTTAGTTCAGCAACTTTCACTTTATGAGAAGTATCCCAGATTCTGATTAAGGTTCCTTTGGAACTTGCACTAGCTATAAGTGTACCAAGTGGATTAATAGCCAAACAAGAAATCTCTCCCTGATGAGCATTAAGTATTGCCGGAGCGCTAGAACTTGTTGCTTCTAAATTTGAAACATCCTAAAAAAAAGTTACTTTTATATATAACTTTGTAAAATATAATATTATCTGTAATTACCATAATATGAATGCTACCAATTTTATTTCCAGGATATGCAATAATTTGCTTTGTAGCTGTTTCTAAAGGAGTGATTTCACACAATCCCATCGGGTTTGGACGAGTTTCCAAATTAATTATGTGCTTAACAACTGAAGGAAATGTAAAAACAGATATCTTGTCCATAGTTACAACTATTATTCTAAGTTATAAATTTAAAATAATATCAGTGAATATTTCATTAAAAGGATAATAGTATGGGTTTATACTAACTTGTTTCTCCTCATTCGCACAGATTTTACACTGGAGGCACAAGTAATTTCCATCACAAATTTTTGCAACAAAGCATCATAGATCAGTACAGTGTTCTGAGAATATTTTGGATATTTTCCACCAGCAATTATGGCAAAAAGATTTGTTCGATTGAGCATCTCACATTTCGATACACCACCAAAATCTATAAGTCACAGTAAATAATATGGTTTCAATCGTAAATGTAGTGTATAGAAATTCAACAAAGCCTTTTATATTATTTGACACTGACTTACCGAACTTTTCTCTCGGTGATACAGGTTCGACATTGTAAATTCTTAAGCCAGTTTCAGTGCAACAGGCGAAACAAGCTGAAAAATTAAAACAGTTTGGGGATTACAGTCAAGTACAAAAACACTACCTACAGCAGGCAATAAGTTAAAATGTTTTTTATATACTCACTACGATCTTGATTGAAACTTAAACTAATTATGCCTTTTTCATTCATATTTTTATAGTTTAAGACCACCAATAATCACAAAGACAAAATTTATATTAATAATAATATATTCTTTACACGCACAGTTCGCACCAAGCCCATTCGAATTTCGAAAATTCCTTAATAAATAAAAATTTTAAAACACACGAATAACAAAAGAATTCGTCATTAACGTTAGGTACAGTAAATCATGTTATCGTAATCACCGCAATCCATCACGTTCACACGTAATTCAGTAGTATGTAGTTGTTCGGTGGTACTGCGCACGTTTGTAGATAATGTTTACAGCCGTGGTACTGCACTACTGCGCACCTGCAAAGTCTATTGCGTCCATAGACCTAAAAGTAGAATAATAAATAAAATTCTGTGATAATACGTTGTATTACACAATTTAAATAACCACATTGTCATATTTTCTCCGATACGTTATTTGACATGTTGACATTTTATAAAACAACCGACGGTTGTTGTAATATTTTATATTTTTTAAATTATTTTGGTCTTACAAAATGTCTAATTTTATTAAACTGAAATAAGCAGCGTGGTATATCATATTGTCATCTATTTTTTTATACTATTTATTTTCATTAGAATATTATGCATTTTTTCATGTTTAAAATTAAAAATATGCAATTATATATACATTATACTTGAAATATACGAAATAAAAATAGGGAGAAAGGTAATTAGTCTACTATATTGGCATATTGTATTATAGAAGTATAGACTATAGTATCAACTATCGAGTATGTTTACTTTGTTTTAATTTGATCATCAAATGTTTATAAAATAAAAAAACCATGCCTATATATCTTTAATATTCTGAAATAGTTGTAATGGCAGCATTAGCAGCTTATGAGGAACTTTGTTTTAACCTTTTCAAAGCTTTTTAAACTAGCAAAAAAAAAAATAATTAACGTTTATCAAAAAAAATTGAAAATTACGAATGATGTCTATAAATAGCTCAAAAAAATGTAAAATATTTAGAAAATGATTCTATGCGTAAGAAACTAAGAAATAATAATATAATAATTTGGTAGAAATGTCAAGTATTGAATTGAAGTATCTACGATTACTTATTCATTTTTAAATTACAACAAAATGAGAAAATTGTTTTATGAGATATTATAATTATTTATATAAAGAGTGTCTCAAAAAGAACGCCAGATTTAAAACTGCTATGATGGATTAAATTTATAAGTAAAAATAACAAATAAATATATCATTCTATTCATATGCCCGATATTATTTTTCATGTTTAAACCTCAATCCAGAACATATTTTAAGAATTTTTACTAGGTGGCACTATCACTATAAGCCATAAAAAAATAATTATAATAATTATGTTCCCCGGAATTTTGGGCATAGGATACAACTACTGTACAAGGCCCATTCATTAAACATAATGTAGCACTCATGGCACTTACTTTATATATTAAAATATGCTCTGCTTCAATCTCTTGTTCTGAAGAGAATGATACGTTTTGTTTTGTTATTTTTACATAAATAAATTTGATATATTGCAGTTTTAAATTCGGCGTTATTTTTGAGACACCTAATACATAAATAAATATAAAATTTCGTTACTTCAGATATTCATAAAAAATATTTATGGAGTTGTACGTTCATATTTTTATTTAAATTCCAGTTATTAAAAATTATAACTCATAATGAACCCTGATTAAACTTTTAAGTTTTTTAACCTAGTACATTTTTTAACTCAATAGTTATTGTCTTATTGAAAAAAAATCAAAAATTATCTAAAATATAGTAAATATTAATATCAACATTTAGTGAAAATTTCAAGTAGGTGTCTACAAACAAATATTATTACATTGATATTAATATACAAATATGAAATAAATTAAACAATAGAGACGTATTTAGAAGTGCTTGGGCCCCGGGTGGTAAATTTTTAGGGGCGGTAAATTTTGAATTTTGGAGAGCATTTTGATATAATACGGTACCTAAAATTTTCTTACCTGGGACGCAAAATTTCTAAATACGTCTCTGTTAACAATATATATACCTAACTACTAATCATTAATTAAACATTATACGCTTTACAATTTAGTAGGTACTATAATATTGTCTATGTTGTACTAAGGTTAGTATAAAGAGCTGTTAAATTCATGAACATGATTCGTTCTATGAACGAATCATATGAACTAGTTCCAAGTAGGTAATAACTAAAAGTCCCTACAAATAATATATTTTGAATTAAGTACCTACAACAAAATAAGTAATATTTAAATACCCTACGTTATTTTTTTTATAAATATTAAATTTTCTCAAAATTTGAAATTTAAACGCTAATCTGCAACTTACATTAAATTATTTTTTTTAATTTTAATAAGCTATACTTATTTAAAGTTAGAATTTAAATTGAATTATGAAGGATCCAATAAAGTAATAACTTAAAATTGAGAGTTAAATCGCCTTATTAATTATTCAAAAATTAATAATAAATGAATTTTAAGCTTCTTCTCAAGGGTCAAGAGACTATTATTGGTATCTCATAAAAAACATGTTATACCGGAATTTAAATTTAGTTTTCACCCAAAACATACTACTTTTTACCAACTCCAAAGAAATGTGGATTTTATTGCTATAGCACTCGAAACGACAAAAAAAACTGTTTGGCTGTATTTCTTAAAGTTGAACAAGTATTTGATTCGGTTTGACACATCGGCTTGCTATACAAATTAAGAAAAAATATTTACTGCTCCTTATTAGTTATTACCTTCTATTTAAATCTTGCATCGAAAACAAGTCCCTTAAAATTAAGGTTGATTTTGATTCTATATTCTCCGACAATCACGATACACTTACCAGCGTCCTGCTTCTGCAAAGAATCAACATTCAACGTTGCATATAGTTACATTATTTTTACAGCTGACATACATGTCACCGAAAATACTTTTATCGAAACTTACGTTGATGATACTGCTATATAGCTACCTTTTCCGATCCATTCATCTGCAAAATTATCTCAACATGCTATCTTATTGGTGTAATGAAAATAAAAATACACCTATTAACTGAAACCTACTCACACTGTATTAACCCTTAGATTAAAGGACTGTCCTGAAATAAGATTTAATAATTCTATAGTCTTTCATTCAAGGAAAGTAAAATACCTTATTAATTTATCGGATACTCAATAAGGGACCTTATTTTAAAAGCAGTGTCGGCCTGGCACACCAAAGGCCCACGAATCAGTTTTTTTAAGGGCCCCCAAAAATGTACATGACATTTTATTAAAATATTTCTATATACCTATGTACTTTACATTTTTACTAATATGAATTATAATAAAAAATGTATATAATTTAGTATAAATGTATAATAATTAATAATCATAAATTAACTTAAATATAAAAATAATTTTACAACTAATTATTTTTGAAACAGTAAGAATTCTTTAAATAATAAAACACAATTTTTATATAGGTAATTCTTTTAATTCATTAGATGAATAAGCTATTGTCTCAATCAGTTTTTTAGTATCAATAGCTATATATTTCTATAGCCATCAACAATAATGGGGTAAGATTTATATAATATTAACGCGAAGGCGAAGCGGTGAAAATCATTCGTTTAAAAATAAACTATGAAACTATCAAAACATTTGAAACTACAAACCATAAATAATAATTATTAATAACACAGAAACGAAATTACGAAAACTAAAATTATATTTGTATTATAGAATTTCTTCTTCTTCTTTCTTGGTTTCGGTCAGTTAAAACCATACCTCTAAATAAACATATTGCTATCTATCTCTGTCTTCTGCTAGATCCCGCCAATGTCTGTTTGGTTCCACTGTTTCCGTATCTTTTTTAACTCAGTCTTCCCACCTTAAGCGAGGTCTTCCAAGAGGTCGCCTCCCTATTTCCTCTATTACTTTTTTATGAGTGACTCGTGTTTCCTCCAGGCATGTTCCGCCCAAATTAGTCTTCTTTTTTTAATTTCTTTTATTATGTTCGGGCGTTGAAAGAAAGATTGCAGTTCATCATTATATAATCTTCTCCATTCATTTGTCTGGGCATCAAAGTATGTTATAGAATTTCAACTTTGGAGACAAATATTATTTAAGTTAACTTTCAAAAGTAAATGTCTTATCTTCATCATTATTCATTATTATATATTATACAGATAGAGATGCATAGTAGATATTGTAAATTAATACATTATACATATTTTGTATGCAATATTTGCATGATCGCTGAATCTAACAGGAGGTGCCGGGGCCCCTGCAGGGTCGGCCAAGCAAAGTCCTCGTGGCCTCATCCGAGTGCATTGTTTTTAAGAAGAAAGATAAAACCTAACTTAATTTACAGTAACGCAATTAGTCCAAATAAAACCTCCTCCAACTTGTTGCTTGACAATGGTACTATTATGCACTGCTCATATAGTCATATTATAGGTAATGGGCAAGAATCTGATTATTGATTCAATTTTTAATTTACTGGGCCTCGAAAGAAAAATTGCTTCCAAAAATTACGGCTAAATATTTCGATAAATACTTTACGGGGTCTCTATCAGGGGCGCCAATTCAGTTTTAAAATAGGGATGCTAAATTATTAAGCAGACCAAATTTGTGCACCATATCAGAATATAGTAAAAATAGCGAAATTTATTACTGTTTTAAAAGATAGGGCGCGAGACGTTCCTTTATATATTTTATCCTATTTATAGAAGTCTAACAATCAGCTTACATATTATTAAAAAGACGAAAAATTCGTTTTTTTTTTTTAAACCGTCAATAGGTGACTGCAGGACATATAAGAAATTAACATAATTTTTTATACTTTTTATATGCAAATATTGGTTCTGCAATACATCGTGGCTGTAAAGTTTGAAATTATGAGTTTTTAAATAATTAACAAAATTTATTACATAAGATTGATTTTTACACATTTTTAATAATTTATATTTATATCACAACCTTAAAAAGTTAATAAGACAGAGATAATAAATATATTATTTAATTTTGATCCATTGATTATAATCTTACAATTGTCAAGAAATGTTAACTACAATAAATATTAAAACAATATGTTATTTATAAAATATTTTTCAATAATTACTATTATAGTTTATTTATTATATTTTAGCTGTATCGGCAGTATTAAAGCAGGCTAATATATGGTACAGGAAAAAATAGGGCCACTAATGTATACCCTGCGATACCCCAAATGGCGCCCCTGGTCTCTATTCCTTATATACTTACCAAAAACAAAATAATTTACAACACTAAAAAAATAAAATAAAAAACGGAGGGGCCCCAGCTGCATTTGCGGCCCAGCGACCATGGCCAGACCTTACTGCTTAAAAGCATAAGGAAATAATTTAACATCATCTATATCTAATAAGACCACTTATTATTAATAGAACCAACATGGATATCTCAATCTCAAATCATTTACTTTTAAACCAAAATTTCCTTCAACCAATCTAGTTATACGGTATTGTTCCCTAGGGCACTGAAAGATTCTTAAATCTCAAGACAATACAAGCATTCCAATTATTTTTTTTCTGTATGCTAACTAAAATGCCAGGGTATGTTACAAATCTTTCTCTACATGAAGACCTCAAAGCTTCTTCTATAAAAACAATTTTCTATATAAAACTTTATTTTAATGATCTTATTTTCCAAACACTCAAAATTACTTACAGGTTATCCAGCCAGACACCTTAACCAAGATCAAGAGATCTTCTCAATTCCTTTTAACTTTGTTAAATTCATATACTGTAAGTTTCCTCATCGGCCCGTTTTTATAGATCTCCTCTCAAATTTACTTAATGTAAATGTAATTCCCCATGTGTTGACAAATAATGTAAAAATAATAAATAAACCATTATAAATATTATAGGAAATAAAAAATTTTTATTTCTATAATCTTTTGTAAAATTCTTATTTACAATAAGCAAATTATGCTTAGATTTAAAAATCAAAGTTTGAATTTATAATCGTATATAATATGAAATATTTATTTTTAATTATATATTAATAATCACCATGTTAAAACCAGTTTACCATAAATATAAAACTATCACAAAAAAACTAAAAAAGTACACAATTTAAAATTTAAATACTCGTTAATAAACAAATATGTACATGTTTTGAAAGAGATACATATTATTTTTTTTTTGTTTTTAATACTGATCCAGATCCTGCAAATGGCTTAAATTCATCTTGATTTTCATTCTGCAATGCCAAATATTAATTTAGTTAATATAACTCATATTATAAAATTTTTCAAAAATATATTAAATAGTAAATTAATTTATTTTATTGGTAAGAAATACCTAAGAATTCAACTTTCAAACAATTTTTTTTGTTTACTCAATTTTACAAAAGAGTAACAGTTCATCAAGGACTGATTTCAGATTTATATGTTATACACCATATCCATATTTAGATAAGTTGTTGTATTGGTAGTATCATTAGCAACATACTGACAACAACTATGTACTTATTATTATATTCATTGAAATGACAGTCTAATATAAAACAGATTATAGAATATAGATATAGTAAGATCTTGCTAGCAGAATTTGTATGGGACTAGGGCTTGTTGAAGTATTGAAAGCTTGACCAAAAAACAAAACTACTTGGTATTAATACAAAAATGTATGTATATATGCAGCGCAGGATAGGCTAGATATCAGCCTACCGAGTTTTAGAATTTCTAACATTTGATTACAGTTATGGATACTATACGGTTTAAATAATTCAAATTAATCATATTTTCTACCAATATTTGAACTAATTTATTATAAAAATAAAAAAAAATTTGACCAAACACTCAAAACCGGCCCACCAAGTTTTACTCAGTAGCTCGCCAGACCCGGATTGCTCTAGGTATATTTAATTTATAATTTATAAAATGTAACAGTAATAATGTATTATTATTATTTTTGTTACTTTTATTTTTCTAACTATAATATCAGGTGTATTAGGTCAAATTTAATAATGACTCATATATATTAGGAAGGAGAAGGAAAAGACAGTGTTGGATTACTGAGATTGTTGGACTAGCAGGTCTTATTGTATTAACATATTGAAATATATACAAGTAATTACCTCTTTGTCATTAATAACAGGACGGATGTTCCTTAAGAATTGTATAGTTCCTAAGGTATAATTATAATCTGGAATACCTCTTTGGTATGCGGCTTTAACTTGATTCAGTAGATCATCAGCATTTTCTTTCTTTTTTTTACCATCTAATCTATTGCCTGAACCTTTAAAAGCTATGAAACCAGTTGGTTCTGGCATTAAATCAGCAGGATCAACCATCATCTCTTCTGTAGCTGTTTTTTTTTCATGCTTAGGCTCTTGATAACCCACTGGAGCAGCAAATTCAACATTCATATCACATTCAATGATACTAACAGCATTGCCTGGTTTGGTTTCCAACACACACATTTCATAAATTTTTTGGTTGTACTTTATTGCTATTACATCACCAGTAGTCAGACAAGCAAAATTACGCAAGCAATTTTCTAAAACAGCTTTTGGGTTAGTAATATCTAAGAATTCAGAATTTTGAGGTTGAAACTTTGAAAAGGTGGCTACTTCTAATGAAACACTTTCAACTTGCACCATATCTCCTTCATCTAGTAATAAGTTTTTCATCATCTAAATATAATACAGTTGGAATATCACAAGAGGATTACAATAACTGTAGAACAAATCTAATTTAAATTCTAAAAAAATAAATAACATTTTATGTCTTGCCATATTAAAAATATCTTGTAAATAAAAGCAATCAACAATTTATAATGCCAATACACAATTTTAGAATAATATTTTATCTTAAACTATTATTTACAGTAGAAACTCGTTTAACTATCATTTTCTGTTATCCGTCATTGGTCACCATAAAAAAAAGTAAATAATGCGATATTGGGATCATTGAAATATTGGATAATGATCAAATTATTTTTAATACCACTGCTGTTGGCGAAGAAGTTGATGACGATGTCAAAGATTTGCAGCTTGACTTAAAATTGCAAACTAGCTACACAGAAGCAATATTATCAAAATGAATTGATTGGTTTGATACAAAAGGAGGCAAATACAACACAGGTCTTACACTCTTACTTCTTGGTGAAATACAAAACACGGCCACTCAAAAAGCTCATGTCTCAAAAAAACAGAAGACAGATTATTTAGTATAGTATTATTTTGGTTATTAAATATTATTATATATTAGTATTAATTATTATTTTATATTTTTGACTACAAATGACATAAAATATATAAATGTTGTATTGAAAAACTATGTATTGTATTATTATATTTCTGATAATCGTCATTGTCCCAGTTTCGACAATGACGATGATTAATTGAGTTTCTACTGTATTTAGTTATATAATAATACTATAATATATATTTATGGATTAATTATAAATTAATAATAAATTCTTATTTAGTTTTTAATATTTTAAGTTTTAAATTATTCATAGGATTACCTTTGTTAATCTTAACTATTTAGCTTATATTAAGGATTAATGCATTGCAAGTAGATTTAAAATGAATTTTAAAATAATCAACACTATGAGATATTAGCTTATGCTTATTAATTATTATAATATTAAATATAATCAATACCCAATAAGGAATATATATTTTATCTTCATCTGCGATAAACTCCAATACACCACAGTGTGTTTGTCTGTTGCTTCTTTTATTAGTAAGCTTGAACAACATCGGGTAATTGACATTTAACCGGGTCAATATGTCCAAAGCAGATGGGGGCATTATAACTGAAACCTTTGTGTTAAGAAAAAAATAGTAAACACAAATAGAATAAAGTGGTTTTTACTTTTTCCACCACGTTCAACATCTTCTCGTTCGCTGCCTGGAAGCATTGACACTGACCAACATCTGTATGATGTGTTAAATGGTCGGAGTATGTCATTGAATAAACTCAGAGAAAACTGAAACATAATTTATTGGTTTAAACGAAGTTCTGAGCTCGAGCAGTAACAGAAAATTAGAGGCTTTATTACCATTTTATTTTCAAAGTTGATTATTGTAGACGTATTGTTACCGACTTCAAATTGTAAGAGTGAGTAGTGACTATCGAAGTATCGAATAGTTATTTATTATAGTAAGTGATTAGTAAAATAATTGTACAAGGATTGGTATTCAAATTTTATTGTAAATTGTGAATTGTTGTGTAGTTGCGTTGTATGACGATAATAAAAATAAAAATTTTTTATTATAATCACGGCTATAGATATTATCTATAGCCGTGATTATAATGCAGTCACTAAGTGATAATAATTATTATTATCCAAAGAACTGTGTACTAATTGATATCAAAGATGCCTATTGTTCCACAATAAAATGGTCGTACTAAAGTCAATTTGTTCTAATTTAATTTATTAATTATAATACGTCTATTTTCCATAGACTTTATACTATAAAGTCTATGCTATTTTCTCAGACGTTTATTTAAGCCAAGAAATATTTAATGATCTTATTTCTAGAAAAACATCTTCCATTAAATATCTATATGTTCCAAAAACTATTTCCTCCAATTATCACTTTTTATTAAATATTTTATCCAATAGTTTTTTGTCCTAAACTTATTTTAACTGTGATTGTCTCATAGAGTAATAGTTAATAGAGTACTCTGTGGATTGTATATGCACTATCACAATATAATGGGTCCAAGGAAATCAAAGAATAATATTTACAAACATTTTGTATTCTCCCTTGCCACGTTCGTTGATAACGTAAGCGGCGATAAACAAATGATTATCACGTGTTTTCTTTACATGTCTTCGGTCAGACCTCTCTGAACGGAATTTGAATCGTCACATGTAGTTTTACGTGTACTGTTCAATTCAAAATTATTAACTTGGAAATGAGATCGTTTTAATCGTTGTATTTAAACTGTTTTAACTATGGCCAGCAAATCTGTTTTGGATCTTTTTTCAAAAGTCATAAAAGCGCCACACAACGGCCAACCGAAACTATGCATGCAACTGGTGAAGCATTTACAGCTCTTCAGTAACGAACCAGTAAGTCATGACGTACTGAATAATAATTAGTGAAATCGTTAAATGTACATAATTACTGTTTTTAGCTGGACGAGCAGCGGCAAAAAGAAGTATATTATGTGTTAACAAGGTTGGTACGTGGATTAGGGTCCCCAAAGACTCAAGTCCGAACTGTTTACTATTCTATTTTGGTGGTTATTGTGAGCCATTTAACAGACAAGCCATGGTTCAATCTGGATCATTTCAAAAATATTGTAGATAAAGAGTTAACTAAATATGATTCAAAAGCTGTAAGTACCTATCACAACATCGTCAGTGTTGTTAATAAAATAATGTTACCTAGTTTTTAAAATATAACTCAAGATAATAAATAACTTTTAATTATTCAATAAAAATATTATGACTGGATAGAACAACATTCCTTGAAATATAGTTACTTCTACTTAACTGTTTGATATTAAAACAATTTTAGTTTTTCTTTTAAGTTAAACCAACCATAAGGTGTTTACTCTATGTATAATATATTTAATTGGGGTATTCGAAAAACAAGAAAGTTTTAAAATACTATTAAATTTTACAGGAAGAAGGCGATGTTTTGTCAGGTAAAGTGTTATGTTATGGTGCTATGATACGTAGTGGAATATTTAGTGCTGGAACAATGGATACTCAAAAAGCAATTGTAGCTGAACTTTTAAGTAATATGAAAACAAGGTCTTATTTACCTTTATTGACATACAAGTTTTTAACCGAAGGAATTGATTCAGTAAGTAATTTTTATTCTAGTTTTGTAAAACAAACAAATAACAATTATAGTTTGTAATTATATATTATTTTCTGTTTTAGTCCAATAATGTTATGTTTTCGGAAATAATTTGGCCTTATTTAAAAAAGTACATTGGATTACCTATTACGAAACAAACTTTAGATTCATTGTATTGCATAATACAAGTGCATAGTCATTATCCAAAATTAATTGATGGTGCATTTATTCCGCGAGTGTTGGAGACTGCTACTGAACTATTATGTAATGAATCAATGAATGACATTGCAAAGATATTAGTATTTGTAAGTATTTTTAAGTATTTATTTTTCTTACATGATTTAAGTATGTTGTTGCTAACTATGTTACTTTTGTACCTAGCACATTAATTCCGTGGAAGTACTTGAGCACCCTGTATATGAACATTTTGCTATTGCGTTAACATCTGCAAGTGATAGCGATTCACTTATTTCATCATTTTGGGGTGTTCTTCAGCCACATTTCACAGGCCCACATAATCGTTATCAACAAATGGCTGCTATGAAACTATGTACAAATATTGTTAAGAATTGTTCTTTAGATAGTGTACATTCATTGCTTTCTAATTGGTTCATGGATATGTTATTAAAATCATTTTCTCGTCCAAACGCTGATACACTTATATCTTATACTCGTTCAAGTATATCGGCTGTAATGGACCGAGTCAGTTCATCTGCCACACCCAATATTGCATACAAAGTCTTATTAAAATTCATTCTACCTCCAGGAGATATGATGGTAGAAAAAATAACAGGTATTTTTTTATTTAACATTTTTAATCTTCAGTATAACTTCAAGTTTTTACATAAGTGTGTGATTGTCTAGGTATTAAAATTGTTCAAAATTGTTTAATAAAAATGGACGAACAGCATATTAAGCTTTTGGCCAAACAATGCCATCAAGTTATACTTATGAAAAAAAAAGGAAACAATGAAAAAACACATTTCTGGAAGATTCAAGATCGTGGATACGCAGCTCAACTTCTTGCTAGGTATATGTTAAAAAAAACAATATTGGTTATTATTTTTAACACTTTTTATATGTTTGATATTTTTTAGACTATTAGGACTTCAAATTTGTACTGATGTTACATGGAAAATAGAACAATTAAAATTTATGTTGGAACATGCGTTTTTCACAAATGCAACAGACAAATATCATATAAGTCATGAGTTAGCAGGTGAGTTTTTTATTTATGTTATATAATGAATTTATTATTTAAATGCTGTATTAAATTATTAATAGTAATAATTAAATGTTGCTTAATTAATACAAAAACTTTTTGTAGCCATCATTAGAGACTCTTTTATGAAGGCACTTAGCCACAAACAACCAAATATGGAAACACTTAGAATAACCCTATCTACACTTGTTCATCATACTGATGAATTATTAAAAGATGGCCGTCAACTTCGGTCTAAAACTTCAAAAGACGTATGTACTTTTCAAATTTAAATATTTAAAATAAAGTTAGACTCTCTTTGTTTTCTCTATCTGACACATACTTAACGGTAAATTTACATTCAGCTACACCAATTTTATGTTGTTAACTTTAATGCTAAATTTAACTAGTAGATGCCAGATTGTCAAATTTAAAGTTAGTAATATTATTTTTGTATTTCATGGATTAATTCACTCTAATATTATAACTAAGAACATAAAAGTGGTTGATGTATAACATTGTAATTTTTTTTTTTATCATAGGATATGAATAGTTGGAAAAAAATGTTTAAAACAACCAAAGATATAGAAAAAAAATTAAAAAAATGTGAAACAAAATCTAAAGAGCAATCAATTCTCTTTGTTTTTCACACTTTATTCTTGCAACTAGGAATATATTTGTTTGTTGAACCATCAGTGGCTATTGACACATTACAAGTAAATCTAAACTTAGTAGTTTCAATATTTTACTATGATTATTTATAGACAATACAGGAAATTAAATATATAACTTTAATATTTTCAGGAGTTACAAAATTGTTATGAACATCATACTAACGATATTGAAAATGAAGAAAAAGACGAACTCAATTGGGTCGAAGTTGTAGTAGAACTGATGTTGTCATTATTAGCTAGAGAGTCTTATTTATTGAGACAATTAATTTCCCGTATATTTTCACATTTATGTTCAGAATTAACACCTCAAGCTTCTCATCAAATTTTACAAGTAAATTATTCATCATTATTCATATTTTTGTATATGCCTATCGAACATCTTATATTTAGGTTTTAAATCCTCAATATGATACCGCATCAAATTCAATGGATGATAGTGATGAAGAGTCTGAAAGTGATAAAGAAGATGATGATGATGATGATGATGAAGAAAACGGTGATAATGAAATAAAAGTTAATGGCAACGGAATTAATGGTCATGATTTAGATAACGAAGACGATGAAGAAACTGATGGTTCAGAAATTGATGATCATTCTAGTGATGATGATCAAGATAATACTGAACAATTAAAATTGGCTTTACACAAAGCAATGATGTCTGCTAATCAGCATTCAGATGATGTAACTTTATTATTTAAATACTAATAATTACTAAGACATTTGATAAATATTTCATTTTTTAGGAATCTATTGATATTGATGATATGACTGAGGAAGATGGCAAAATGATGGATGATTTATTATCAGAAGCATTTAAGACCTATAGGAAAAATTCAAACAAAAATCCTAAACATATCAAAGAGAAAATTAATTTTAGATTGAGGTACCTATTTATTTCAAAGGTTAAAAAGGATTTAATTTAAAATATTTAATTTTTTTTTTAGGGTTATGGATTTAGTAGATATATATTTGGATAATAACCCATCTTTATGTCTCATATTGGATACTATTCCAACTTTGTTTGCATTATTGGAATATTGTATTAAAGATATTCAACAACGACCTTTGGAGACTCGAGTTCGATCAGCATTAAAAAAAATCAGTCAGATCAAAAAAATCAATAATACAGATACTGTTGATGATGAATTAATCTCAATGGTCTTAAAAGTATTAATGGATAAAGGTGTACGAAGTAAGTGTACACTAGAAACTTTTATAAATTTATATTTCATTTTTATATGAAATTAAAAACTGATTTATGTCCTTATTAGCTGCACCTGTGTTTTTGGATATTAGTACACACATAACACAATGCTGCACATTCCTTGTAAAATCATATGTCCACATAATTTCTGGATTGCCAACAAAAAAACAAAAATCATCCAAAGTAATCAGCATTTTAGAGGATTCACTGAAAGATTTCTTTACTAAAAGGTAATTAATTAAAAATTTTGGGTTAACAATACTTAATTGATGTGTGTTATATATTTGAAACAGAGACTGTTTATTACCTGTATCTTTATTTGAGTCGTTGCTGTCAAAAGTTTTATGGAAACAAAATATTAATTTAATTGAGAATATTCTGCCATATGCCTTTAATGACTCAATTAGATGGTTTAGACGATCACAAGCTATATGTATGTTAGTATCATTTTATCAAAATACAAGACTTTTGGAACAATTAAAGGATGATACTCAACTCGATGAAATAGAAAAAAATTTGTCTGACTTTATTATAAAAGTATGATTCATTAATATTATGGTTATATGTTTTTGTTAACAAAACAATCTCAATTTTAGTTCTTCACTTCATTGGACGACAGTCAACCAGATGTGTCTGGACGCCAGAGATACATAAATGAATTGTTGAATATTTTGTGCATAATTTGTGGTAACAAATTCTCACATCATTGTTGTGATTGGGTTCGTCTTGTAGAGCTTTTAGAGAGCTCTACCAGCAGATTCAATCAAGTAGGTCGTAAACATTGGAATAAACTGCGACAGGCTGTTCAAAAAATTAATTCTGCCAAGAAAAAGTAATTTTTAAATAAAATATTTATATATTATTATGTTCCCAGTAATTAAAGTACTTTTTTTCTACATTTCAGTGTTAGAAATAACCACTTAGATGGCCCGAAAACTCCTGTCGGGAAAACACCTGTTAAAAGAAAATCATTAGTTGTGTCAAACAAAAAAATTAAAAAAATTAAAAACATCAGCGATTAAGACAAGAAAAAAACTTTTATTTGTTCTTAAATTAATTCATTTAAAAAAAAAAATAACCCGCCTTACTTGACTTTTTTAGGAAATTATATGATTTGTTGAAAAACTTGAAGAAGTATTGTTGATTATAATTTCTGTGAATATGAAATTCAATTGTTGAATGTTATTGCAATGATAATTACTCTTGATTACTTCTCAATAAACTTCACTATTTTTATCTGTGTACAAGATAATCAAAGATATCAACCCAAACAATGTGTTCAGTTGAATAGAGTAATTGTCTATTTAACTTATTAAAAATAAACAATAATTGGTCGAGCTCATTTAAACAGCTGTTTTAGAATGTTATTTTTCACAGGATGATAAATTAATTATGTAAAATATTAGCATTATTGTTGAACTGTTGTACATTCATGTTGTGTACAGTTTACCAAAATGAATGATGTATCTAATAGTTACTAACATTTTGTATTACATATTATTTGAGAGTAATTTAATGTACTTTTATCTATTTTATACTTAAAAAAATGTTTACACTTGAATCATTGTTATTATTTAAACTATTGTACATTAATATAATGGATTGGGGTGGTAGTATACGGTGTTTAATCACCTCTCTTATAATTATTTTCAGTGTATTTTACTCTAAATGTATGGTACTATGCGAGTATATGACTGTATAGGTACTTATATTGTAAATTGTCAACATTAGAAAGTGTGATCAATGTTTTTCTTTGACGTTTTTCATTGAGTTTTCATGATTTTTGTTTGTTAATGTTCCTACTATCATTAATATTTAAAAAAATATCTTTACAATATCTTCTGAAGTATTAAATACTTGTGTCTGATAGTTACGCCAACAGGAATAATTGTTTTAGACTAGGTGATATCAAGGTTTTTATTAGGATAATGGTATTTTTTTTTACATCGATATTTCAATATTTTATATCAGTATGAATTGGTAAACCAAAAATATTGTTGAATCGGTTTTTTGTTACGGTAATTTAGGTATTTAAAGTATTTTCAATAATACAAAAACTAATCAAACAACGAAATATATATTTAAAATACTTATGTTATTATGAATAATGTTAATGTAATAAAAAAATGATTAAAATATTAAATAACTATTTTTGGTATTATCGATATTAATGGTATACCGTTTAAAAAATAAAAGATTTCAAATCGGTATTACTGTCGCCCCTAGTTTTTTTTAACATTAATCATTACCATCCCCACATGCAAGAAAAATACATTATATTATCAGATTTTCAGTACCTACCTAACCGATACATATAGCCATATAGGTTATAACCACTTTATTTTCTAATTTTGTTATGACTGCTGTATGCTATAAATATAAAATAAAGTTTAAACTTTTTAAATATTCTCTTCGTTTATTTGTATTTCATTATCTACGTATATGTTAAATATATTATTTAATAGGTACTTATTATCTACTAGTTATCTATAAAACAATATTTCAATATTTGTGTTTAAAGAACTAATAGTTATTTATACAGTTATACTCTAATCAAAGGTTTATAAAATATTTAAATAACTATTATTAATAGTTTGATACAATAATGGAAAAATGTTAATCGGAGAAATTATCACGTACAAGTACTGCAGTTGTGTAAAGTGGAGTCGTCGGTAGTTTAAGCACAGAATAACAGTTATTTTGTGGTTTAAGCAATCATTTAAAATTATTATACTATTTATATTCAATTATATCATAATATAATATCTACCTAGTTCACACTCATGTGGAGAAGCTTTATATTCTTTTTAGTTTACCACAATCACTATTGGTAAAAATCTAAAATTAACCTTTTTATCATGATGATCACTTACCATAAAATAATTGAAAACATAAATATTATACAAAATTATTTAAATAAAATTAATTAAAATGAATAAATAAAAGATGTCAAGTATTGAGAAATAATAATTTTGAATTGAATTATAATAAAATTAATAATATATATAAAAGTTGTTAGTTTTCAGTTTCTACAATTAATATTTTTAAATGAGAACAAGATAATTAACATCGTATTTTATCATTTAAATAAAAAATGTTTACAATCTTAAGCTTAAATTTTTTTTTATCTTTTTATAGACCTAAGCAATTTTTAATTTTTTTTTATAAATTGTTTGCTGAGTAGAAATGCTTGTAAATTAAATACAAATTTCCTCATTAGTTGTTAATTACTTAATTTAAAAATATTAAAAATCTATAGTCAATACTTTTTATAATCGTTTAAGGTTAGAGACGTTAGAGTTAGAACTTTGACAAAATTAATAAAAATCGTAAAAATTATCAATTGATTTCGTAGTTAAATATAATATAATGTTCGCGGAAGTATTGCGAAAGCAGTTCCTGTGACGCCATCGATTCTAAACTGGAAAAATAAGTTTAATTACATAAACATATTATTATAATTGTTAATTTATAAATAAATAATAAAATAATTAATAAATTACATTAATAAGTATTTAAACAAATTCGACTATACCATTGGTTGTGGTATAGCCTAAACGGCAACTTGATCACGTGACTTTTGGTTTCATTTTTATATATCAGCATATTATCTATGCTATTCGTTTGCCGTATGATAACGTTTTATTTATCGGTTAGTTAGACAACCGTACTATCATTTAATTTTTAAATCGTGGTCTTTATGCAGTCATGTGGGCACACTATCCACACTAATTCTAAAGCTAAACTCTTGAAACTTCGAACTTGCACAAAAGCGCTCGTCGAGAAATCGTAATAATATGATGATGGTTTTAGTTGGGGACGTTATATTAGGTTTTGATTACATATAAATTATAATGTCCACGAATTTAGCTACGGACATGATTCAAAGTTTAAAAATAAATTAATTCGTTTGAATTAGAAATTATTTAACGATAATAAACATGGTTAAGGAACAATACAGGGACACTGATGGGTCACGTATCATGTGAGTAATTTTAAATTGTGGTTGTTGATTTAACAGTAAATTTAAACTATCTACTTGTAAAATTCTTAATAATTGATTTCGCGTTTTAGATCGAAGATCAGCTTTACAGTTGACAATCCTCAAGATATCCAGAGGAAATCCCATTTGTGCATAAATACTAGAAATTTGTATGCCATAAACAATAATAGTGCGACACGTACTCCACATCCATATGGAGTGCTTGATCACAAATTAGTAAGTTTATCATTAATTAATTTAGCTATCTTTCAATATATGGTTAAGCAATGAACTGTAGTGTACAGTAGCCTAATAATAATATAAGTATAGTGTATGGTATACAATATAAATTTTGGATTTAATGATTTTAGAATGAAATAAATAAAAATTAAATCAAAACAAAATGAAAATATTATCTGTTATAGTTCTATGGATTAAATAAGTAAAAAGTTATAGGACAAATGTGTGAAGAACCTTTTATTCAATTTTTATTCAAATTTTCTACCTAGTGAGGACATTTTTATCAATATTTATAGAAAAAAAAATCAAATATATAAATGTCTATAGATAGCTTAAAAATATTATATCACATATATATATAAATTACTCATATAAACATACGGTGAAAATTTCAAGTATCAACAATTATTCGCGATTATTTGCTTTTAATTACAATTAAATAAAAAAATTGATGTTTTAAAAAGAATTTGCATAAAAATTTCAGGTTTTCTCTGTTTTTAAGAAAATACTAAACATTTTTAATTTTAACTCCCCAAAAGCATTTTTTTTGTATTATTTACCATGCACCTATACTCATAAAAAATAATATATTCATCCTCTTATTTTTCAGGATCTAAAAATATATATAATTATTATTTATAACTGTAGTTTAACCGGATTCTGAAGTCGAGAATGTATAAAATATTTTTATAAATATATTCTATACATGTTAAAAATTAATGTTTCTTTATTTGTCCTTTATATACTACAAAATTCTGGACTGTTTTCAATATAAGTTATATCAATAGATTGCTAGAAACTGTGGGTGTTTATAGCTTATTTTTTCACTTTTTTAAATAAATTTAACATAAATTTAGATTTGACTCAGGGAAATTGAATTTTTTTTGTTAATTTAAAATTTTAAATAGTTGCCATTAAAAGATTTCATTATATTTCTAACTATATATTCAAACAATACTTGACAGAATTTTATGAAAATTCTTTTTAGAGATATCAAGAAAGTTTAGATAGTAGTTTGATAGTAGTTCAGTGCTGTATCCAATGTGCTACAAGAAGTTTATCCTGTTAATTTAGTTCAAAAAGTGAAGTATATCGACTCTGATTTACCTGTAGATTAAGATATATTTATTTAATGCCGTATTTTATATTTGTACATATTTTTCTGGGTAAATTTAGATTATATAGCTAGTAATTTATAAATAAACAATACTAGTTAAAATAACTTGGTATTATATATCACAAGCCACACTAAATGGAATAAACAGTTATTACTTATTCCATGGGTTTTAAATATTTAATGTTTAAACGATAAATGTAGATTATACTGTCATAACCCCTAATAAATAATAATATTTTGTCCCTTATAAGTAGTATATAATCTTTGCTATTAACAGGGAGTCAACCAAAAGGACGCAATATGTACGACTTGCAACAAAGGATTAAATGATTGTCCAGGACATTTAGGCTTCATAGACCTACAATTGCCAGTTTTTCATGTTGGATTTTTCAGTTCAGTTATAACAATATTACAAACAATTTGTAAAGTAAGTTAATCCATCAATATATTCCTCCTTGTTGCTTCATATAATTTTACTTTTTAATATAATGTTTACCAATTATTACAAAAATGTATTTCAGAATCCTTTTTGTGCTAAAGTGTTATTAAATGAAGAAGATCGTATGTTTTTTTATACAAAATTGAGAAATAAGAATTTAACATACACAATGCGTAAAAAAGTGTTCAAAGAAGTCCATGCCAAAGCAAAAAAGGTTCAGATATGTCCATTTTGTAGTGATATTGTAGGACAAGTGAAAAAAAATGGTATATTAAAAATATCATATGATCGTTACAGATATAAAAAACCTGGCACAGAAGCTGAAAGTAAATTATGTAAGTATTATTATCAATGCAATATTTATAATTTTGCTAATAAAAATTTTAAATATTAAATTAGGTGCTTTAAATGATGTGGTAAAATATAACAAAGAAGTAGAATCCATGAGAAATTATCTATTTAATGAGAACCTCAATCCTCAAGAAGTACTGCGTCTGTTGTTATCCATACCTTATGAAGACATTATTTTGTTGGGTATGAATCCTGAGGTATCAAATCCTGGGTGGTTGTTAATGACAAGAATGTTAGTACCTCCAAATTGTATTCGTCCATCTGCAGTATCTGATATACGTTCTGGAACGTAAGTGTGTTGTTATTACAGTGAAACATACTATTTAATATTTGTGCTCAAAGTTGACTCTAATATTATTGTAATTTAATATTTAGAAATGAAGATGACTTAACATTAAAATTATCTGAAGTTTTATTTATAAATGATGTGATTGTAAAACATAAACTGTCTGGAGCAAAACCCCAGTTATTGCATGAGGATTGGGAATATTTGCAATTACATTGTGCCTTATATATTAATAGTGATTTATCTGGTGTTTCACGTACAATGATGGTAAGTATTAAGTAATAAAAACAAAAATTTTTTTAATAAAATTATTATTTTACGCAATATCAAGTATAATATTATTTTTTTAGCCAAAAAAAATTGCTAGGGGTTGTGTTCAGCGCTTGAAAGGAAAACATGGACGGTTTCGTGGTAATTTATCTGGTAAAAGAGTAGACTTTACAGCACGGTCTGTCATTTCACCAGATCCAAATCTTCGAATAGAAGAAGTAAAGATTAAAAATAACACAAAATCTCTTTTACATTACTAATGTTATTTCCTTATTGATTATTGATTTTTTAGGTTGGTGTTCCAGTTAGAATGGCCAAAATTTTAACATTTCCTCAAAAAGTATGTCCAGCCAACATTGAATTAATGCGTAAGCTAGTGATGAATGGACCAGAAATTCATCCAGGTGCTAATTTTGTTGAACTTCAAGGTTCTAAATTAAAAAAATACTTGAGATTTGGAAATAGACCGGCTATAGCAAAAGATTTAAAAGTCAGTGGTTTTTTTAATAATATTCCTATATTTTTATTTTACCAAATTAAAAATAAATTGAATAAAGTGTATTTATTAAAAATAAACATATAATTAATTTAGTATCAATTTTAAAACCTGTCTAATAGTTAATATTTATGTATATTATTTTAATGTTAATACCTACCTACTATAAATTAATTTCCAACTTCATTCTTCCGTGTGAAAAAAAGTAAATAACCTAACATTGACTATTTTTATTATAAACTTATACACTTTATTTGATTACACATGATAAACTATAAATTTATAATTTATAATTATTTAATTTCTCATGTAGATTGGAGATATTGTTGAAAGACATTTATCTGATGGGGATATTGTATTATTCAACCGACAGCCTAGTCTTCATAGATTAAGTATAATGTGTCACCGTGCAAAAGTTTTAGAACATAATACATTGAGGTTTGTTTAAGCTATTTACTAATATTTTATACTGAACTGTAAATATAAATTTTTAGATTTAACGAATGTGTATGTACCCCTTATAATGCCGATTTTGATGGTGACGAAATGAATTTACATTTGCCCCAAACTGAAGAAGCTAGAGCTGAAGCTGCTTTGTTAATGATTGTTAGTATTAAATCAATCTATTTGTTATATTTTATTGTTATTATTTTTAAAATGAATTTAATTTTGTTGTAGAACAAATCAAATCTTGTCACTCCAAGAAATGGAGACATTCTCATTGCCGCAACCCAAGACTTTATTACAGGAGCATATTTATTAACACATAAGAATACATTTCTTAACCAAAGAGATTCTAGTAGACTAATTGGTTGGTTAATGTCTGGAGATGATATTAATATTGATTTAACATTACCACGTCCTGCTATTCTAAAGGTTTATTACAATTATTATTCATAATTTAAAAAAAATGTATTATTTACAAACTGTGTATCATATAGCCTCACAAACTTTGGACTGGAAAACAAATATTAAGTATAATAATGAGACCAAGTAAAAAATGTCCAGTAAAAGCAAATTTGCGTTGTAAAGGGAAATCATATACTCGTGATGAAGAACTTTGCTTTAAAGATTCATGCAAGTTAAACAACATTTAAACATTTTTGAAAATTTTTACATTTATTATTTTTTAATTATAATTTACTCGTTTATAGATGTTTACATAAGGAATTCTGAGTTGTTAGCTGGTACTATGGACAAGGCAACATTAGGTTCAGGTAGTAAATCAAACATATTTTATGTGTTGCTGGCTGATTGGGGATCTGATGTTTGTTGCAAAGTAATGTGGCGTTTAACACGTCTTACTTCATATTTTTTAATGCTACGAGGATTTTCAATTGGAATTGGTGATGTTACACCTAGTAATGATTTGCTCCAATCTAAAAATGAATTGGTTATAAATGGGTTAGGAAACTACATATTACATTTTTTTTTTTTGTTAATAATTTTTATGTTTTATTTTCTCAAATTATAAATTAATTTATTTTATCAAATAGAAATGCATTGTGTGAGGAAAATATCCGTTTAAGAAACGCAAAAGAATTAAAATGTCAACCTGGTTGTAATATGGATGAAACTTTAGAAGCGAATATTTTAAAGCAACTGTCTGGTATTCGAGATTCTGTTGGTAAAGCTTGTTTATCAGAGCTTCATTCAACCAATGGCCCATTGATCATGGCACTGTCAGGTTCTAAAGGTATAAATCAATATTTGTTTAATATATATATTAAAATGTTTGTAAACTGTTTATTTTTCATTTAGGATCGAATATTAATATATCTCAAATGATTGCATGTGTGGGCCAACAAGCCTTGAGTGGACATCGTGTTCCAGATGGGTTTGAGTCTAGGTCGTTACCACATTTTAAACGATTTTGTAAGTGTGCTTCTTCTAATTTATATTTTTATTTTTATTGACTTTAAAAATAATATATATTATAAATTGTTTTAGCAAAAACTCCAGAAGCAAAAGGTTTTGTCGAGAATAGTTTTTATTCAGGTTTAACACCAACCGAATTCTTCTTTCATACAATGGGTGGTCGTGAAGGTCTTGTTGACACTGCTGTAAAAACAGCTGAAACTGGATACATGCAACGGCGTCTTGTCAAAGTAGAATTAATTTATTTTAGATTTATAATGTTTAAATAATTAATTCTTACACAATATAAATATTTTTGATTATTAGTCTTTAGAAGATTTATGTGTTCATTATGACAACACTGTACGAAATGCTTTTGGAGATGTTATACAATTTGAATTTGGAGGTGACAGCTTAGATCCTACATACACAGAAGGTAAAAAGTTAAATGTTTTATAGTTCTTAAATATATTATGTTTTTGACAGTTTTCTTTGTACCTAGTAAATACTTTTTTATTAGTGATTATTTAAATTTGTTAATTCAAAGTTGCAATATAACCATTCTACCATACTAAAAAGACTTCCAACATTCTTTTTTTTCTATTATCTATTTGTGATCATTAATCAGTAATTTACTATTTTAATAGTATAATAATAATTTGATTAATTTCACTTCACTTTGGTTGTGTATTGAATTTTCTGAATAGGAATATATTAAATTTGTATAATCTACTGGTTAATTATTAAGTAATTGATTTAGTTTTATAAACAATATTAAATATGTAGGTGATGGTGTCCCAGTTGATTTCAAACGTGTATATTTCAATGTAACTGCTAATTACCCATGTCGTGATGAATGTACATTAGATTCTGAAGAAATATTGAAAATTACTGAAGATGTTTTATTATCTGAAGATTTTCAAAATGTGAATTCTATGTTTATAGAAGAGTTGAGGTAATATTAAAAATATAATATAATGATTAAGTACATACATCATATATAACATTTAATTTATACTTACAACAGAAATTTTGGAAAAAATTTATCAAACAATATGGCAGAAGTAAGAAAAAAATGGCTAAACTTGGAGGTTTCAAAATTGCAACGAATTACTTCTACACAGCTTATAAAATTTTATGTAACTTGCCTTACCAAGTATATGGCTGCTGTTATTGAACCAGGTATAATTATAATAATAATAATTGAAATTGATTCATGAACAATTTAATATCAATTATTATTTTTATAGGTACTCCCGTTGGAGCTATAGCAGCTCAAAGTATTGGTGAGCCTGGAACACAAATGACATTAAAAACATTTCACTTTGCTGGTGTTGCTTCTATGAATATTACTCAAGGTGTTCCAAGGTAAAAAAAAAAAACAATTAGTTTAAATTTAGTTTTTACACATTTTTTATAGTTATAGATTTGTACTTGTTTAATTCTAACTAGTACTCTTCTTGACCTTTTTATTTTTTTATTTAACAATTCAAAAATGTGTTGTTGGTTTGATGGTTATAATTCATAATATATATATTTTAATTAATTAATAATGTAATATTTTATAGAATCAAAGAAATAATTAACTCTAGTAAAAACATAAGTACTCCTATAATCACAGCATACTTAGAAAATGACAAAGACAAAGAATTTGCAAGAATTGTCAAAGCTCGTATTGAACAAACTACACTTACTGAAGTAAAATACAATTTTATTTATTAAATATTGGTTATTATGTTATTCAATTTTCTAACTATTTTAGGTTTGTAGTTTTATTGATGTAGTACTTGATAGTTCTGAATGCTATCTATTGATACACATAGATATGAACCGTATTAAATTATTACAATTAGAAGTAACAATCGAAACAATAAGAGATAGGTAAGAGATACTGTATAAATTACATTAGAAATGTATAAATTATTAATAATTATCTGATTTAAATATGTTTTTAATTAAATTTTGTAGTATACTTTCAACTCCACGAATTGGAATTAAAGCTAATCAAGTAAACATTGATAATGAATCCTGTGTTAGTATTTCTTTACCATCAAAAGGCACTCAATCATTAAATAATTGGATAAACATTTATTCACAAAATTTACAAAAAGTTGTTATTAAGGTACCTACTATTTTAAAATTAATTGAATACTTAATTTAATAAATGTTTTAATTAATTGTAATTTTATAATAAAAGGGTATAAGTGCAGTATCACGGGCTGTAATCCACGAAGAAGATGATAATGGTGAAGTACGTTACAAATTACTTGTTGAAGGTGATAATTTACGAGAAGTAATGGCAACACCTGGAGTAATAGGAAAACGATGTACCAGCAATAATACATTTCAAGTGTGGAATGCACTCGGTATAGAAGCATCTAGGTAAAATTTAATATGGTGAATTAAATAATGTAACAATTTAAAATACTACAATTATTGTCAAAATTTATTCTATACCTTGTTTGATTGTTGAATTTTAGCATTCATAAATATCTGCTATATAAGTGTCAGACAATTATTAATTTTTATTAATCATTAGGAATCTAGTGTTTAAATAATTTAGAAGTATAGGAATTTGTGTTAATTTAATTTGACGAATCCAAGAGGTCTAAACACCATGAGTCAAAACGAGGTGGTTTATTCTTATATGAAATCATGAAAAACAAATTATATAACTTATTTGTTGTTTCAAGAATTTGTGGTGTAGAATCCCTTTGATAAATATTTATTTAATATATATATTATCTTTTATTTCAATAATTTATTAATATGTATTATATTAAATGTGTTAATTATAAATTATAGGTCAACAATAATATCAGAAATTGATAGTGTAATGGGTAATCACGGAATATCTATTGATCCTAGACATCCTATGTTAATTGCTGATTTGATGACAAGTCGAGGTGAATTATTGGGTATAACACGTTTTGGTTTATCAAAAATGAAAGAGTCTGTGCTTAATCTTGCTTCGGTAAGATAGTTAATTTATTTTAAAATGTCTATATATTTTATAATTTTACATATGTATTTAGTATCAATAATGATTATTTTAACAATAATTTTAGTTTGAAAAAACTTCTGATCATTTATTTGATGCGGCATATTATGGACAGACCGATACAATAAATGGCGTCTCTGAGAGTATCATTATGGGTATACCAATCAACTTGGGTACCGGATTCTTCAAACTCATTTACAAATATCCTTTTGATAAATTCAAATATTTAATCTATTTAATTCATTAATCAATTATTTGTTAATATAATTTATTGATTATCTAATACAGTAAAACATATATTTTATGAATATCATAGAGTTATACCATTGATTTTATAATAGTCTATTATAAAATCAATGGTTATACATTTTATTACTTTTTTGTATGCTATTAAATGCTTTTTTTCCCCCATGGATATTTATGTTGAGGGATTTGTGTATTTATTAATCACTAAAATTTTAATTTTATTATCGATTATAAATGATTATCATATTTTATTGTATAATATTTTTGTTTATGAAAATTATTCCTTAATGTTTAATATTTAAGACCAAAAACAAAACTACAGATTTTCCGAAGCAAACATTTGTATTTGATGATGCAGATCTTCATGAAAAAGGGTGTTATTGGCAATGATTTGAAGAAGAACATCCAACATACTTGACATTGACTATAAATTATTTGTTAAATTATTGTGTTCAATCTGTGATATTAATTAATGTTAAATGTATTTATGTGTGGAGTGTACCTAATAATGTATTGTTATTCTTGTATTGATTAAATAGTGAATAGCATCTTAATTTTTTGAGAAATTAATTTATACTTATTTGATTAGTTCCTTAAAATATCACAAAAATATTCATAAAATATTTTTATTGTTGTTTAATATTAGATCTTAAAAAAAAAATAACCACAAATAACTTTATTTAAAAATGTATTGTACATCCTAAAATAATCATTGTTTTATTCTTAAAAAAATGCCTTTATACTAATCATTTATAATTAACTTATTTTCATTCAAAGTCAACTTAAATTAAAGTGTAAAAAATTGATTTATATTAATATTTATTAATTGTATGTGCATTTATTTTTTCATTGTAGTATGATAAATTTGTTTGTATTTGTACAGTTTAGTTAAACAACATTTAATTTTTAATTTTAAAATACTTAATAATCATACTTTTTTATAAAAAATTGTATATTTTTCTTATCAGTTATATTTACATCAAACATCATACTGTAGTTATACATTATACCTAACATTAATTGATTAAAATAACTATTTTGGTAAACAGGGTAAATAATAAGTAACTGACCGTAATCAAAGTTAATGTTAAAACTGTTTATATTTTTAAAATAATTAAAATTTTGTTTGAAAAAGTTGTTTTCCAATAATGTTTAATACTAATAACCAATTTTTCGATTGTTTATAAATATCCACTTGGTTACTGTAATATCATAGGAATCTTCAAATTAACTAAAAACAGTTCTCTTGTATTTTTAATGAGATCAGTAACTAATTGAAATCATGCCATCATAGAATAACAAATATTTCGAGTTTAATGTCAACTAAGATTGACCATTCAACTATAAATTGTTAACCCCTAAACAAAACACATTTGTTTAGTGAATAAATTAAAAAGTAATTTGCAAGTTTTTTGAAGTTGATCAAGAGTATAGGTAAGTCAGAAGTACCTATGATATGCTTGAGGAAAAAATTAAATATTAAACACAAATGTACCTATATGCCGAAAAGACGAAAATAATAAACAATTAAATGTACACGATAATACTTTTTTACACATAAGACACCAGCACATCTATATTATGGCCTTAAAGTATTTTTATTCATGAAGGATTAAAGCGTCAAGTGTTAAAATCATAATAGACTTTTTTATAATTATGTATTATTTGTTTTATAATTGTTTATACAACAAAGAACATATATTATGATCATTGATGATGCGAGTCAGTACTCGGTAACGTGAAAAAGGTACCTACCACATTAATCTATTTTCTATAATAATACCTTCAGTGCCGTATCGATCACGCATGTGTTAGATTACTCATTTTTCGTCCAAATTTTTTTACAGATTTGGTATTTTGATATGAATGTATCTTATTTTAATTCAATATAATATATACAATTCAAATGTAACAGTAGGTAAGTAGTTTAGATATAAACACTACGCACATCAATGGCGAATACTGACTCTGATGTATGGGCATGCTCATTTATCGCAATGTATTAAAGTTCTATTAAATTTATAATAAATAATACTCAAATTTATATTCATCTATAAATAAGATTTTAATTTAATATATATACAATAGCACTCACTTAAATAATACTTTAATAATTGTAATTTACCTTCATATATTTTTTTATTTATAAATAAAATCAATTCTTCTCTCTTTTTCAACAAATTTGTCCGTTATATTATCGTAAAATTCAGAGCTCATTTTTAAATCTTTTAATAATTTTTTTTCAATCGATAATATTGCAGGAAAAGACAGTCTGTCTTGACCTTGAGTAGACCTACAATATGTTTTTATTCTTTTGAGGGCAGAGAATGTTCTTTCCGCTGATGCTGTTGTACTTAGAATAGTTGCAATTAATTTAGCTAGTTTATTTACTTTTTTCAGCCCTAAGTCTAGTTTATTTAAATTCATGAATTTGATTATTTCGAAAATTGGTTTATTTTTAAAATCTGCTGAACTGTACAAAACATGTAACTCATTTTTAAATCGAAGAATATCAAAGAATCTTCCATACTGCTTTTCTAAACACTTAAATTCATTATTAGGAAATACTTTATTATATTTTTCATAGAACTCAAAATTAAGTAATGAAAAAAACTCCAATTTTCCCATAGATTCAAAGCTACTCTTAATTTGATTCAAAATATTATCTAATATTTCACTAAATAAACGTTTATAATTTAAGTTATCATCAATTAGGTACTCGATTTGTCCATATTTTTTTTTTTGCAGGCGGCTCACAGCAATTTTCGCCGTCTGAATTAAGGGCGAAAATAATTTTCGCGAACTTCTTGCAGTTTAATTATAACTTCATTAACTTTTTTTATACAATATGCTATATCCATAGCTTTAGTTTGAAGTATATCAAAAAGTACATCTGTGAATGAAAATATTCATAGTAAAAACTTCGATAAAAACTTAAAAAAAAAAAAAAACGCCCTGGACCTTTAAAATTGATTCGCTATCCCAATCGTCAGAGTTTTCATGTATGTGCTCGAAAAATAATAACAGACAACAGTATATCACAATTTTCTTTTATGGTGTTCATGAGTCGTGAAGTAAAATTCCACCTAGTTGGTGCTACTGAAGGCAACTTTTTTTTAATGAAATTCTGAAGAATATTCGTCCGTTTTGAAAATTTAGAAAAAAATGCTGCTAAACTAGACATTGTTTGGAAAAAAGTCCTGCACTCTTTAATATTTGAAGCTGACTGTTGAAGAGTTAAATTTAACAACATATGGCTATAACAATGAACAAAGTATGCGCAAGGGTATAATTCTTTAACTTTAACATTTAAACTATTATTTTGCCCAGACATAACAGCAGCTCCATCGTACGTTTGGGCTACAAGTTTTTTACCGATATTAAAATTATTTAAAATTATTTTGACATGTTCAAATAATGCTGTGGCAGATCGATTGCTTACATCAGTAAAATGGAGAAATCTCTCTCTCGAGCATCGCCATTTTTATCTACGAAGCGTATAACAGTAGAAAGTTGAGATTTGTTTATTATATCAGATGTTTCGTCTAAAATAAGTGCAACGAAATCAGCTTGATCAAGTTCCTCTTTTAATCTGTCGGCGATTAATGTACCAAGGGAAGCGATTATGTCATTTTGAATCGCGGATGATATACCTCGAAACACTGTCGAATCTTTCAAGTGGTTGTCTAGATTAGAATCATACTGACGAATTAATTCTACGAGTTCTAAATAATTAACCCAGTTGTCAGATGTACTAGATTCATTATGACCGCGAAGAGGTAATTCTTGTTTTGCTAAAAATCACACAGCATCTATCATACGTTTCAAAATTGCACGACTTTTTTAAACTTTTTCATTATACATTAAATCACAAGTTTTTTTTTGTTCATCAAATAGATGATTAATTCGATTTCTACCAAAAGTATTTATTTGAAGAAAACATTTTATATGATTAATTGATTTCTCATGTCTACATATCGCTAAAGTTAATGTATTTAAATTATCAAAACCAACTTTGGACCAAACACTATTTTCTGTTGAAAATAATAATAAGCGTGGCCAACAGTAAAGTTTATTTAATACACAAAAACCCGTTAACCAAATAGTATTATCATATTGTGAAGTATTAAAATGTCGAATATATTCTCTTTTATCTTTGTGAACACTTGTAAGATTTGGAATTACAGGACAAGGTCTACCTGTTTTAATAATTTCATTTTTTTCAGAAAAAGATCTTCTTGAAAAAGGCTTAGAAATCATGTCACTTATAACACAATATTCAGTTTCTACGATAGCCATAATATTAAAATAATATACTTATTATAATAGTACTAAATAGTAAACACTAACGTCACTAACAAACTAAACAATATTAAAAATAGCAGTATAACACAATAAAACAAAACGAAGAAAAGTAAAATTGTCACAAACTCGTACACGTAAAATAATATAATAATATCACGGACATTGACGAAGCGCAACAGAATGAGCATGTCTGCATGCATTAGGTGATTAAAAACCACGGCTGCTAGTACAAGTGGTCTCGGAATAACTGGTATTTTACAACGATAACAAGCGTCGTATAGCTTTCGCACACATCTGTCGCATACTCTGTCATTAAAATGTTACGATAAAGATAAACACAGATAAGTATAACAGAAATAAATTACATTATTGTAATTGTAATACATTATGTTTTTTTTTTTTTTTAATTCGTAATATATTATTGATTAAAAAATAGTTTTTATATTTTGATTAATAACATTTTTATTTCTAAGCATGCGGCGCATACTGAGCAAGCCTGGAGAATTCGCCACTGACGCACATGTAGATTGCACTATACTTATGTAGATACTGCAATATGTGTCAATATATCAAAATCACCATTATATTATACATAAGTACGCGAGTCTGGTAGATACCTAGTACTTACCAAACAAAATTTTTCCACAAAGTTTTTTTTTAAATATAAGACATTTAGATGAGGTACCTAAAACTTTTATTTATTTTTTAACACTAAAGTCTATTAACTCTATTTGTATGATCATTATAGTTGGCTTTCCACTCTATTTTATCCGTATTATTTATTTTATCAATTAAACTTATTGTTCATATTCTGTAACAGATCACCCAAAAAGAAAACTATGTTTAACAAATATATAAATATATTTTTTAGTTATAGGTACCTACAACCTACATAGTACACACATAAATTAATTTTACAATATATATTTTTTTTGAATGTGTATTAAAAAATGGGAAAACAATTTCTTTCACTGTTACTTAACTATAATTTACAAGTGTCGAAAAATAATTTTAAATACACGGTCTGTAAGACTTTTGTGCTTTAAATTATACGATAAAAAAATAAATAAAACAAGAAGGTTTCGTTTCTCAAATCAAATAATAACGGTATATGAAAAAATAAACGTCTTATGCTATAAACACGACTGCAGTTACATTGGACCAGTGTTGAGGTAGCTAAATACCTAGTCATCTAGGTACCTATATTATATTATTATATATATTATGTTAAGTATATTTATGTACACAAAGAGGTACACCGTTATATATATATTTTTATAAATAACTACCATTCGTACACCGATTGGACGCTATAATTTTCAAGGTCGCCGGAGATAAGGAGGCGTGTATTGCATAATTAGTAGATATGATCGGGCGGCCCGACGTACCGACTGGCTACTACCGACGTCCGACGACTGACGGCACTTGCAGTTTACACTCCACACCGTCCAGACGTCCGGTGTTCGCTTGCTCAACTCACGAACTCGTAAGTCGACGCCGGTGCTCAAACATGAACAAGTTGAAGACCGGATGGTTCAGCGAACTCACGGACCTGTTGCCAGGCAGAAGTTTTTCCATGGAAGTGGAACAGGTCTTGCATCAGGAAACGTCCAAGTACCAGGAGATATTAGTATTGAAAACGTAAGTTATTCTTGTAGTACACCTACTTTAGTATATTTCATATAATATAGTATTTACTTTACTTTATTATACCTGTGTAGCGTAATATATACTACAAGTTATGATTTAAAACGATCAATATTTCTATGTATATTTTTCAACAATTTCTTTGGTTATTATCGTATTATTATATTTTATAATTAAAAGCATCACTTTTATAAAAGGATACCACGTATCGGGTGATCTATTTAACGTAACACTCATTATTATTATTTTTTATTTAATCTTCAAAAAGATAATGGGATTCGCTGAACTTAGTATTATATTTATTATACATAATTTCAGGTCATTTAAAAGCAAATAAGGGTTTGCAATTCCTTATTCAAAAAAAAGATTTATTTCGATTATTTCGATATTTATAAATCAAATGTTTGATAAATTTCAAGTAGCTTTAGGGCCATATTCAGGGCGGTTTCTCGGATCTTATGTTCGAGGCCCGGCCCTAAACATAACAATTTATCTATGTATAAAATTAACATGTGAGAACAAAATAAAACATACTAAACAATACAGTTGCAATGTTTGATGCCAAAAACCATTTAATTATTAGTTTTTATCTATAATTAGACAAATCGTTTGAAAATCAGACTTAAACCTAAATAAAAGTTGAATACGGCCCTAAGTAGCTTATAAATTATAACTTAGAACCTTATAAGTATTTAAAGTTTAGATGAATAATATGGAGTGGTTCGGGGGTGGTACACCGTAAAACATTTATCCACTATACTCCGTTCATAAAATTTTAAATATGTATTACTAATAGTTTATTAACGATAATTGTCCAAAATATGTTGTCTTTAAAAAGAATAAAAACTTAAAAAATATTTCTTTTTTCAAAAACGGTGTTGTTTTCTAAAATAATGGGTGTTTTACGTTAAGTAGTGAATATACTATTTATTATTCGTTTTAAATAAACTTCACGTAGTCAATCATTGAGTGTAAAATGTACCTAATTAATTATAGCAGTAGTTAGTAGGTACGTGTTTACGTGTTTGCCTACTCTAGTAATGAACAGTCCAAAGAAATTAATTGTAAACAAATTTTTAAGGTTTTTTTTAATGTAGTGGAGGAACTGATTTAATACATAGATCTTATCAAAAAATGTTAATCTTGGCTAGTCGCTAAATCTTCGAAATACTTCTAAACTTTTTAAACATGTCTATATTCAGTATATTACCTATATACCTAATAAAATATAATAAGATATATTATTATAAAATCATAGTTGGCTATATTAGTGGTGAATATATACACACACTACACACTACACATATATTGGTTTTATTCCATTATATAAAAACTTGAAAATGTTTTATAACACACACACATATATATGATTAAAATATTAGAATAATTATTCATGCGAAGTTTTCCCAAAAAATTATCTTATAATCGGATAATAATTAATGTGTCACGCCCTTAGTGTACCTATTTTATATTCAAACATTGTAAACGTACCGCATAATAATTATAATGTGTAGAAACTGAAAACTTTATTGCTATGTGAGAATTTTTAACATTTTTAAAAATATGTATAATTAAGTATTCACAATTGTTAAGAATGTATAAGAAAGTACATTTTAGTGAAAAATATTGCTGTGTTTTTTTTTTTTTTTATCAAATTGTTTAGTTGTTTAGATTATAGAGAAAGATTCATCTGCAATCTGCATGCTGCAGACATCGCGCACATATCTATCTCAAATAGTCTTCAAAAAAAAATTATAATTTATGAATTTAAGTACCTATATAACTTATTTTTACATTTAATACACATAATATTATAATAACAAATAGAATCGTATACGTTACACGTATATTTCGTTTAGTACATATAGGTGCTTGCAAAGAAAACACATTTACCCTCTTTCAAAGAAGAAAACTCAAATTGTACCATTGCATATAAATAGGCAGGAGTGCAGGACCGTTATAATAGGTAGCAGATATATTTGTAAAAATGTATACGGATTATTATTAATCGTTAAAAACACTATTTGATCGTTTATATGTAAAAGACATTGTATTAACTGCGATATTTTTAATCTCTATGTATCAAATTGGTTGTTGTGTATATATTTTGAAGTGGAATGCTATGCACGATATACCATTTCAACTAAATCTAATTGGAACATAATATTTTGTAACCTTGTTTTGAGTATAATGCTGTGAATTGATATGTAATGTTTTTTCTTCTACGATTTATTTATCAACGCTTTATTAAATCTTATTTGCGTTGTACTGGCTTTTAAGAGACGTTCGTATAATATGAATTATTGTTCTAAAAAAATATATTATACCTATTATTTTATAAAGTAGGTATATATTGTATCATTATCTTGGATTATATTTAGTGTGTTCTAAAATTGATAAAATGATCAACCTGGGCTATCTGATTGTCGTATATTCTCATGTGTAATAGTATACAATATTGTTGTAAAAATATAGAATATTATGAAAATTAATAAAAAAAAAAAGAATTTTATAATTTTAAAAACTACTTAATAAATAAAAAATTAACACAACAATATATTATTTTTTATTAGATATCGGCAAAGGTTATAAGGTTATTGTATATAAAACCAATATGTAGTATCTATATATTTTCTCAGACCTCGATATTAAACTACTATAGAAATGCTCTAAATTGTTAGTAAGTTCTTACTTATATATTACTTATATACATCGTATATATATAATAAGATTAACAATTAAATAGCCACTTAAAACTTGTTAAGTGGTATGTAATCTTAATAAGTCAAAACTGACGTTTATTGATTGATAATAGTACACTATTGATGATAAAAAATAGATAATATATTTTTTTATTAATTAAGATTTAATATTGAGGAATAAAACTTGATTGTGAAAGTAAAACCATATAGCATATATATTTAGGTACGTAGGTATATATATTAACAATTCCTTATTAATTTATTTGAATAAAAATAATATAAGATAAGCTTTGGTTAATTTAAATATCTATTACTAATTATTAATTATTTTTACATTCTCGTTTTGAACATTAAACGTATATTTGATTAATTTAGGAACATTTTATAATTTATTCGTCCGATATATGTTATGCTTTTATGTATATTAGTGTGGACGCGTGATTGAAGCTAATTATTGAGATTTAGCTGGTATTGATAGTTTTTAGTATTTGTACTTAGGTAGTTACATATTTAATAATATTTCAACTTCCATTAGCATACAAGATACAAATTTGTAATATAAATGTGCCTTTATAGTATGAATATGAACATGAAGTAATAAATAATATATTTTTTAATAATTGTTGTAAAATTTAGAAATTATTGACCCAATTTGGTCAGTGATACTATGATATAAGATTTTAAAGGTACCTACTTATGTACCTAAAATCCCTCTATCCACGACGTCTGACACCAGTACACTGCTTCCAGTCCATCGATGATATACCTTAGAATATTCAATATTCGATTCTACAATTTTGTTTTTAAATATATATTTAAACAATATTTTGTAATTTAAATAATTGGTTTGCCTAAAGGAAATCGCACGGCGTCGTACTGGTACTCGATGGCATGATTCAGTGCACGGAGTTCGATGAATATTCTTATCAAGAAATGATTTCATTTTTGCCATTATTCAGCCATCCAAAACCGCAAAGGGTTGGTATTTTTACGTTAAATTGAAAATCTGTATATAATTTCCGTATCTAGTCTTCGGTTGTTTTAAATCTATATCTTTTTATGTCTTTCGTTGACAGGTGCTCATTGTGGGAGGCGGCGATGGAGGAGTCGCTAGAGAAGTAGCTAAACACCCATTGGTCGAAACAATTGATCAAGTGGAAATCGACGACCGTGTTATCGAACTATCTAAGAAATATTTACCATTCATGGCCGAAGGATTTAACAATCCCAAAGTCAACTTGCACGTAGCTGATGGTTTCAAATTCATGGAAGAACACTTTCAGTACTACGACGTCATTATAACTGACTCTTCTGATCCTATTGGTACTTTATATTCCTATAAATATATATATGGGTAAGATTAATCAGTGGTATAACTTCAAAAATTTGAGCCCGGAAACGAAATTTCAACGATTTCTTTTTATCCCGGCATTATGTAGAGAAGTTTTAGGGAGTGGGTTGCATCTTACTAAAATTATTTTATACGTTTTTAAAAAATACTATTGCATGTTTTATTAATTCAAAATAAAAAAAAATTAATAGATTAATAGTTTAATAGTTTATTATAAACTATTAAAAGAAAAACATTGTATTATTATTACTTCGGGCCTCCTAAGGGATCAAACCCGAGTGCGCCCGCACCCACTGATACCTCTTTGTTACAACACTTAATTTATTTTATTTATGTACTTAATTTAAAAATTATTAGAACTTCCGGGTCCCTAGGAAAAATATATGATAGCATATAGGCTTATATACATAGCTAATACTTCTAAATTTATGAGATTTCGCATAATTTTAATTTTAATTGTCAATACACTCGCTAAGATAAAATATATATATATTTCGTTTAAACTTTTTTTTTACACTTTTCTCCTTATTTTATTATAGTTAAAAATAAAAATTACTTGCATTAGGTACATAAAATAATTTAGTTGAAAAAACTTTCTGGTAATTATTTCTGAGTATTTAATGTTTAATTATTTTCAGCGTCATATAAATAGAGTATAGTGTACTAATACTATATTTTCTTCAAAATATGTGATTTAAGACACTGTGCTTGAGCGATGAATTTATTGATCTTACAATAATGTTTTTTATGGTTGTCATTACCTTTTTAATCAGTAAAAATGTTTCGAATTTTTAGTGACAAATTCAATCTGGGTGGTACTTAAAGGGTTAAAAGTAAAAAATGTTCAATACTTTCTTAATAATCAGAAAAAAAAACAAAAAAAAAATATGAAGGAAAAACGGGAATTTTTAACAATTAAAAATTTTTATAGTTCAAAAACATTATTCGTAGAAATTTAAAACTTTTATGTACATTATTATGAATTTTACGGTACAATGAGGTTCACAATATGTAGATTAATTTTAAAATATTACCTATCTATTAATATTATGAAATGAACCGATTAACATTGTTTTAGAATACGATCATATAAAAGAGTTAATAAAAATAATTAATATAGAATACCTAAGTATAAAATACTAATATAAATAATAATACTTATAATTGATTTAGGTAATTATAATTAATTAATAAGATGAATAATAATATGATTTTATGTAGTAAGTGCTTCTTTGTATACATTTTTGAATTTTCTCATAAATATAATCGAGTTACTTTCATATTCATGTATTTTTTTTTATGATTATAGGCCCGGCTGTTTCGCTATTCCAAAAATCATACTTTGAATTAATGAAACGCGCACTGAGACCTGGTGGAATCGTGTGTTCACAAGCTGATACTTTCTGGGGACATTTGAAAAACGCAACGTCCATGTACAACCATTGCAAAGAAGTATTTGCCAAGGCGGCGTACGCGACGTCCTACGTGTCTACTTACCCGGCGGGTCAAATCGGTTTCGCACTTGGTAGTCTTGACGAGGTATACCTATGATAATAATAATAATAATAATAATAATAACAAATCACTGACGTACATTATATACGTAATACGAACATAGATTTATGAATAATATTCTCCTTGCGGAGATTAATAATTAGTATTAGGTGGTTAAATGCAGAAATAAAATTAATAAGTGGAATTTTAAGCTTTGTTACTACTTTGATTTTAATATCACGAACATTGCGCTTATTATCTGTTGTCGACCAACAAGAGTTATGTGTATTTAATAGCTAAGTATAGTTGTAGATATTATTAAAGTTGGGTGTTGATGAATTTTTAATCATAACACGAGATACGAAGATTATGTAGAAATGTCGGTTTTTTATTATATATATTGGTATAGGATATAAGTCCTATAAAACATATACACGCATGAGTGCATGACGCATAATTATATATTGAATATTTATAATACGATTATGCGATTTAAAAAATCTTTAAAACCTTTTTTGGTTTTATTAATAAAATCTCTATACCTATACTACGAACTTATATTTACATAATATATGGATTATATACCTAGTTTAATTTTAATGTTTATATCATCCTTTAGGTATACATATAAATATTTGTGTATTGTGTACTTACATAGTGATTCATTGACCATGCTTAACCCTATTTTTCCATAAATAATGAATATTTATTTAAATTTTGACTGGAAATTTTTTAAATCCGTACATAGATACTTAAACACCATATTTTCAAGTTATTGATATTTTTGAAATAATTAATAAAAAATGTCCTGTGTTTAAACTAATTTCTAATTTTAAAATTAGAATCACTCTTTCCCTTTATTACTGTAAATTATTTAGTTGACATTTTTTTTGAAAATTTTGCTGTAGGTATCTACCTAATTCAGAATTTCTACAAGCAATTTTTCAGTTGTTAAAATATTTTTACGAAGAAAAATGTAAAATAAAAATAGATACCTACCTAATGCTTAATCCTGATCTAGTATTCATTATACTTGGATTATTTTTACAAGTTATAATGATAAATATTATGTGTTTAACACAGTGACTAACTTACATGTCAACATTTTATAATTTGTAAAAAAAGTCCAAGTTAGATACTAGATCAAATTTTACTAAAAATGTTAACCATAACTACAATTTTCCAAATCTATTATCATGGACCTATAATTATTCTTAGTACACAAATTCAAGTTAATTAACTCAAGCAGTAGCGATTTATGGGAGTGGGATAAATCCCCTCCCTTACATTTTTTTTTTTTTGAAGAACAGATTTAAACAGTACAGTTATTACTTATAACTTTGTTATCCAGTGGGTTAGGGGGGTATGTAGAGAGAGCATTTGGCAATAAGGTAACGACAAAACTGTAGGGTTGGCAATTTTTTTTAGTATTTATTCAAATACCTTCTGCATAAATAGCCTTTTTCAGTATAAAAAAAAATTAAAATCATACTTTATATAGAATATAATACATAATACGTACTAAATGCATTGGAAATATTAAACTTTTAAATGGTTTAGTCTCTGGTGTAATTGACTCACCAGACTTGTTATCTAGAATAGGTTTTCGCATTCCAGATACAACCCGTTCATGTGACCTCTACTACCTTGCTCCAGTGACAAAAAATTATTTGAATGATGATCCTCTAAGGAGAGCTATGTCTTTAGTTAATAGTCAAACTAACTAAAATATTTTTCTAATTTAGGTTTTTGTTTCCATTAAATTTAATTTTCAGGAGCCCACTATGTAATAATGTACAATTTTAATTTATTGATACACAATGTGTTATATGTTATAATATATATTAATTTAATAAGTAATATATTGTAAGAGCTGTATGGCGTTTAAAAATAAAAAATAGAATAAAATAAAATAAAAAATATTTATTACACAACTTGATTAGGTATATATAATAATCATTGTATTAAAATTGTTGCTACCAAACGAGCTTATCAAAAGTTTTAAATATGTACACAAATTGTGTTTTTTTCACGAGGGGGGGAGGGGTTGAGATGGGGGCGACCAAATTATGTTACCCTGGGTTGTAACTTTTCTAAATGCACCCTTACATGTAGGCTGTGAGTGACATTACCATTAATTAAATATTTGTATATATAATGTATATATATGCGCCTATATTATTTAATCAATGATATAACACAATAATAATAACACAATTTAAATAAGACCTATGAGTAAAGAAAAAAAAAAAATAGAAAACTTAAATTTATTTTAAAAATAAATAAGAATGAGTGAAATTTATTATGTTAATTATTATAAAATGTCCTACAATTTTTCACTGTTATACATTTAATATAGGTATAGCCGTATAGGTATTACAATATGCGTACATGAGGTTGATTATGGCTTATCGTAAAGTATTAAAACAACTCAGCACCACTGGCAGATTATTGTATAATCTATTCTGTGGTATAATCATCATTCGATTTAATAATGTATATACCTATTCTGACAATTATTAACAATTGACATTGACCTAAACACCTCATCGAAGGCATTTTTGTATGTTAGTATCTATAGAAAAAAATTAATAGTTTTAACGCTTATTTAATTATTACTTTCATATTTTTATTGAATTATTAGTGGATTAATTTTCAAAATAATATAAGTAATTTATAGTTTTAAGTATTTTTATTATTGGTTTCAATTCAACTGATAACTAAGTTTTCCTACAATAGATGCGTTTATTATGTTTTGTTTTGGGTTTTGCAGAAAACAGACTTTGTAAATCCCGTGTACCAGTTGACTAACCAACAGAGAAAAGATATGAAGCTACGTTACTACACTACCGACATTCATAAAGCGGCGTTTGCACTGCCCGCGTTTGTCGTCGATGCCCTCGACAACGCCGAAAACAATTCGTAATAATATATATCGTGGGCGTACCTATATTATATATAGTATATCACGTGAGGCTCATATTACTTGTCACATCGTGTTATGATTGATACCTATATTATTGTTACTTAATTATACGATTTAAATAAAACATCTATTTATTTGCATATCATTACAGTTATTTTGATCATTATCACTACGTACATTTTGTAGTGAGAGGACTTAGTCCTCAAGCTCCCCCTATGTCATTATAATTCTATCTAGTATTATTATATAAAGGTCAATTATTAAAATTTAAGAATGAGATAAGATCAAAATAAAAATAAAAGTTTTAAAACATTTTACAACTAAGAATATTTGAATATTTGAAAAGCTCCTCTAAAAATCTAACAAATTTGCAAAAATAGACAGCAGAGTACCCAAATATCAAACACAACAGCTTTTAATACAATATAATCCCTTTGGATTTACTTTAAAACAAAAACCTAATCTAACTCAAGACACACGAGTATACACGAAAAAAGTATTCACAAAAAAATGTTTGACTGATTTATTTAAATCGTTATTTTATAATTTTTATATAATTACATCTATATCACTTCGATAAAAATATCATCCGATTCTTATTACCTACTTTAATAAAAACAAAATTAGTTAATAAGTCAATATTACAGAGATTGATTTAGCGATGGCGGACGAGGTTACCTACATATAATTGCCATCATAGAAAAGGTATATAATATTGTCAATATTTACACGAGTGATGTTGGGCCTTTTATCTTTAAATTACATTTTATGTTTTTACATTTTTACATTTTATGTAGAATTATTAAAGAAAAGTGAAAAAATCTAAACGTGTAATATCATATTTTAATAAGCAAAAGCCTTAAAGACTTAAAATATGCAAAATAAAATATTAAGATTCCTTAATATATTATTATAGGTAGGTATCTAGAAAACTAGAACGATTTAATTAAAAATTATTTCAATATTTATTAGATCTTTGAAAATGTAAAACAGTAACTTTCCACAGGACAGCTATTCTCTCACATTTTTACAAATTAGGAATTACAGTTTTTTCCAAGATAAATAAAACATAATATTAGTTACTACTTACTAGTTAGTAATATTCAATTAGAAAATAAAATTATTTGATTTTTGATTTTCTTCCCACGACCAAAAACTTATATAACCAGCGCCACCATAACTGATGGATCTATTTGAAATCCTTATGCCAGTATCTCATAATATTATATCATAGTTTATTCAAAATGTCATGTCAATTATAAAGATCATTTCCGTGGGTCTTTTGAAATCATCATAGCTTATGGTTTCCTAACAACTAAAGAAATTAAATAATAGTTATAAATTGATTAACAAACGTGTATTTATTTTATTTACAAGTGCTCTTTTTATAATATTTACTTTTAAAAACTCAAAACTGTAATGTGATGTAATCAGTGGTACAAGGCCTTAATTATGGGGGGGGGGGAGTATAAGAGATAAATCCACCCCATAAGCTGTATTTATATATTGACTTTTATCTACAAATAGTTTAAATACAAATTTATAAATTACTATAAAATGTTTAGTTGTATTACTATATAATTAGTTAATTACTTGGTAAGCATTAAGTAATAAGCATGATTTTTACAATAAATGGTTATTTCATTTTCATCGTTATCTTATTGATTTATATAACACGAAGTACCTTATCAAACACTATACCTAATTACTAATTATTAATTACTGTACCTACGTACTACATACACCGAGATATGAAATAGTAAATACTCCAATAATGGGTAAATTGCAATTCCGAGAATATAATCTAATAACAAAAATGTAACTTCAAGATTTACAATAATTTGTATGAAGGATTAATGTATACTAAGAAGTATGAAAGCGCGTTATCGCCGAGGACACACAGTACTTGCATAAACTTTCGCGACGTCGCTTATATACTAAACATTACATGCTGTGTCACTCTGTAGCAACTTTAATGTTTTCTATATACACACAGTATCAAAGATCAAAATGGAGCAAAAAAAAAGGAAATCAACTACTAATAATTTCATATTGATTTTTTTTTAAAAGAAGCCTAGACCTAACGTTAGTATTAAAATTTTAAATTATTCAAAATTCTAAACATCATATTAGTCCCGGAACTAAATGTTTTTATTCTACGATATGTTTATTGCATTGCACATAGTGATTTTATTGTAGACTGTAATTTATTTAGTAACTATTATATATAGGAGGTATAGCAATTCTAGTAGCGTTATTTCAATTTTTTTTTTTTTGTGGGGAAGGATTAAGGGATCATGTGGTGACTAAAGCTATAGGATATTTGTATAATTTATTTAATATAATGCCACTTATATTATTATGTAAATATCATAATTATCACCATTTTTGTAAAACTATATGTACTTGTAATGTATTTATATGTATATGCATTTTATGGTTACCATGTGGTCTTTATACTTGGTAAATATATTTGTAGGTATAAAATACCTTTTTTTCCTTTTTGAACATCGACAACACTGTGGGAACTTCTTCCGCATTACGACCACGGTGGAAATGGCTATAAAATACCTAACCTAACCTTTATTAAAATTTTTCTTTGGCTGTCTATCAATTTTATGGATCAATAATTCATCAATTTATGAAATTATTGGATCACATAGAATATTTTTTGAAATAATACACATTAGCACAATTTTTTTTTTAATTACTAAAAAAGTTTAAAAAAAAAAAAAACATTTGGGTATATCAATGCTTATATTTATTGTTGGCAGTACAAAAAAAGTTGTTGCAAATGTACACCTTGCACTCTCCAAATGACGACCCTGAACAATTTTAGGGCGGTTAAGCCCTCCAAAGCCCCACCCTATTTACGCCTATGACGCCACTGGACGTAATTGTAAGTAATTGGTTGTCTTTTAATAAACAAACAACTATAGAGTTCTGGAATACTTTGATTAATAAGTAATAATTGATGGATTGTGGAGAAAAAAAACATTATTTCAAAAAGAATATTAAAAATATTAGCATTCACATAATTTGCTCTAATAGTAGAAGTTGTATAAACTGACTTTTGGCTATACACCTCGTCAAAATGAAAATATATTTTATTAAAATGATATGTTAACATAAAAGTTATAATCATGATGTTTCATACATTTTATATAACATAATTTCATTTAAGGATGATTGAATGATTCTTATTTTATGTAGAAATATACAGCTTAAAAATAATTAAAATGATATAATATAAATCTGTCTTCAATGTATAATATATATTATATATTATATATTTACAGATTTATATTTTATTTATTTTTTTATATATAAAAATTAATTTTAAGTTTATATCATTCCAATACATTATTCAGAACTAAATCCAAATACTTTAAGATTTCCAGTATCTCTTTTCCTATCAAATTGCTCTTTATCATCACATGCAAATGCCAATAGATATTGTTTTGGATGCCATGCCACAGTGAATGTTGCTGCTTCAATCGGTATATCAGTTATCTTAATTTAAAAATATTATGTTAAAAAATAATGAAATTTTAAAAATAATAACAGATTTAAATTATTAATATATAAATTAAATGCTACCTTTTCTCCTGTAGTAACATCTGCAATGTCCACATACAAATCTTCACTACCTGATGCTAACATTTTACCATCATATGAAAAACTTAAAGCTCGAACAGGCCAATCCAATCTAAATTTAAGAAAAAAAATGCATTTTAAGATTATAGCAATAGTTAAATATGATTATTTTAAATAATCAAAAATTATTGAAACAGATTTATAAATTATAAAGGTAGCAATTAAATTATGATATATCAAAAATCAAAATGACAGTGAACTGGTGAGGAACCAAAATATTATTATTTGCATTGTTCTTTTTGGGAATATTTTCACCTTAAATAAAATATATTCATATATAATTTGAAGAACATTTTATTTTATAAAAATTACCTAGTGTAAGTCTGTACACAAGCCAAATTCTCAAGATCCCATAATGACACAGAAGCATCTGCCGAACCTACAGCAAAATAATGGCCACTTGGCGCAAATTCTATACAAATACATGTACCCGGATGAGCTTTTACTACATGTCGTTGAACTAAGTCTGGAAAACTGCAATCAAATTGAAAAACTTATAGTTTAGATATCAATTTTAAAATAGATATAGAATATAGATCATACTATGTAAAATTGAATCATAGAGTAATATAGAGAGGCCATTTCTTTATAAGGCCCGTGTATGCTAAATTGATGCGCACTTAGACTCTCTTTTGTAGTGTTACCATATAGTGCTATAGTGATAAACGATATCTGTTATGTACATAGCATTTGTAAAAGGAAGTCTAACTGCGCCTCAATAGTTTTATTGAACGGCCTATATATTACTCTATGAATTGAATAGTAATACTTGTTTACCTTAACACATAGACACATCCTAAACCATTTGTTAAGAAAAACAAATCACTTTCATTGTTCCATGACATTTCATTCACTTCAAAATTGAACTGTTGTTCACTTATTGGTTTAAGGGTGCGCATATCAATGAAAGTTATCAAATCTTCTTTGTTACCAACAGCAATTGTGTGTCCATCGGGTGACCATGTGATGTTAATATTCTCTCCTATAAGTAAAAGTAATTGTGTTAATGGAATAAAAGTACATTAAAATTTTATAAGCTATGTACCTTTGGTCAAAATAGTATTTGAACATTTCTGGTGTCTCACATCCCATACTTTGACTGTTTTGTCACCACTAGCTGTACTCAGTAAATCTGGGTTAAACTTGTGCCAACATAACTGATCCACACTACCACTGTGTCCTTTATATGTGTATTCCTTGTTCTACACATAAATCAAAAGTTAAAAATAAATGAAAATGTATTTTTTTAAAAGGCATCAAAGCAAAATGTTATTGAACATACTATTATAATTTGTAATATTATGCAGTATGCTAATTGACAATTTTGATGAATTAACATTTATCAACATTGTTTTTAGACTAAATTTTAAATAAGATGTGGAGATCTGTACATACTTTTGTTTTGAAATAAGATAAATAAATATTAAACAATAATGTTTTAAAAAATTAATTTAAATATTATAAAAGTACATGTTGAGTTTTTTTTTTCAACTTAATTATTAATAGGAAAACCATTGTTTTTTTTTACTACACAAAACTTGACATATTTATTAATTAAAAAATACCTAATCAATGAACTTATAGGCAGTCTCACAAAATATAGTTTACAATACACATTTAATTAAATTCAGTGATTTTACATAATAAAAATAATTGTAATAAAATAAAATATTTACATTATATTTTATAGATTAAAAAAAATGAAAACATTCATGTAAAAACTATTTATAACTATGCAATTTTATTATGAATTCTTCAAATTAAAATAAATTATAATTTTTTTTTAAATTGTATACTAATCAAAATATAATGACTTGCTATAATACACCACAAATGAAAATAAACCAACTAGGTATTATTTTTACCTGTACAGGATTAATTGTATAATATTAACACTGGGATAAATAAATTTAAAATACTCAACAGTTTAAGTTTATGAATAAATATATATTATGAATAACCATAATTAAACAAATATCCCAGTTAAAGTAGAATATAAAGCATCGATAGACCATACATTATACATTTAATTATAGTTATATAGTATACAAAATGGTGATAACCATATATTAAGAAATAGCCTTTTATTTTAAATTAATAACTATCATATAATATTATTTTCTGTCCAATATATAATTTTGCTTTGACACCCATTAATATATATTATAGTAAATATTAAAATCACATACCTAGTTTATCACAAATTTCCCAATAACTACTTTAATGATATATTTAAATGTAATTTGCAATTAATGACCATTATAATAATAAAAACTTTATAAATAAAAAATAAAAACTTTAACAACAATAAAAAATGGTTGTATGAACAATGCCGACGAATATTCAATAAAAATATTTCATATTTAAACACGCAGGTACTATCTTAAAGTATTGTTAATAATAAATATATTTCAAAATAATAAAAACATGTCATGCCTAAGACCGTATAAGAAAGGTTTTAGTAAAAATGAATATTTATTTGTTATTTATAATAATAAATAACACAATCTTACTACATTTATGAAATTCATTTTGATATCAACATTCAGTTAATAAACCTTATTAATTTTTTTTGTTTTAAAATTTAATTTTCTTTGATAAGAAATTATTATTTTATTTATCATCTAATATTTACAATAGAATTTTTTTTGGAAAATCTATACCATAATTAAAGCATTTATTTAATAAATTACTTATGGTCAATGAAGTTAAAATATAAAGACATTCTAATATATCAGTATAATTTACATATTGTACACATTTTTTTTTCAAAAACAAAATTTTACAAATTGAATAAATTACATGTGCTATTTACAATAACTGTAACAATAACAAATAAATGTTAATATAATTCACAGTTAAAACATTTTGCTTTGACAACCTTTTCTAACTAAAATATATCTATTAAGAATTGCCTAATAGGTAATAATCAATCGAATACTCAATTAATAAACATTTTTGTTCAACAAATACAACATTTATTTTACTATAATAGGTACACTACAAATGAAATAGTTAATTTGTTTTTGTTATATAGATAACAAATAATAACAAAAACATACCATTATTTATCTAAATTTACTATCAGTCTATTAAAAGAACAGCAAACCAAAGCCCCACTGATTTTTATTTGACACAATAGAATCATTATTTGAATAATAAACTGGTAAACAATAATTAATTTCTAATCTCATTAAATTGTTGATGTTTAATGCTAAACCAGCTCCGCATGATAATCGTACGTTGTTGATCAATCCTCGTATGTCTTTGGTTAGATTTCCTAGACGATTTCCAACATTTCCAGAATTCATAAATAAATGTATCCTTATTAATTGGGACAGTTTATTTTTTTTAGATAAAAATGGAAGTGGAGCATGTACATGAGTATTGTATCTCCAAAACATTGAGGAACCTGTTATGCTCCCATCTTCTTTTTTACCCACACCACATTCTTCAAATCCTCTGAAAGTCAGTGGTCCTCCAAGATAAAAATTGTCTAAAATGCTGGATGTTCCAAATTTGTCTAAAATTCCAAATGAGAAAGATCCAGTAACAGCAAAGCCTAGGGTTGTGGTAAATGTATGTTGAAGGGTAAGTTCATTTTTAACAAACTCATGGCTACCACCAATTCCAGCAAATTCTGAACAACACTGTACTAGGGATCCATAACTGGGAAACACAGCACTATTACGAGTATCATAAGAAGCCGTCATTTTAACAGATGACTTCATGGTAAGTCCAAGCTGTTCTCGTATGCCAAATGGTGCATTTTGTGCATATTTTAAATCTCTAGCCACTCCTTCCCACAATAAATTAACTTTAAAATATTCATGGCTTAAATTTAATCCAGCATTTAACCCATACTCATCAAATGAATAGCCAAATTTATTTCTATCATAATGGTTCTTGAAAACTGTTGTATATAAATATGGACTAAATAAGGCAATTAATGGTTTTGTAAAACTAATGTTACCAGTAGAAAATTTTTTGTTGGATGAGTATATATCAGATACTAAATTTAATTTTTCACCACGGCAAAATAAGTTTGGAAATGATACTCCAGTTGACAGTTTAGGATCAGGGTTATTGTCAAAATGAGCGTCGGATATAAGTTTGACATGTCCTTGAACCCAATTACATTCCTCCACTTTAATGGTAACGTAATATCTATCCTGTCCATTGACACTATCAACATCTAGTTTGGCGGATACATCTTTGAAACACTCTAACTGCATCAAGTTTCTTTTAACTATTATTGTCTTGGCAATTACATCACTGATGGTTTTGGAATCAAACAGACATTTTGTGGCTTTTTTAACGACATCGTCTTTAGTTCTTTTTAGGCCAACGATATCCACACGATTTATCCTGATTGGTTTTGTTTCAATCAAGTTTGCAGTATCCAGAACCATGATTTGTTTTTAAAGCTCACAGATAAAATAAGAAGTAAAAAAGTAAATAATAACTGTAATTTGATTTAATTTCTCACCAAACGGTCTTTATCCAATGTGAATGTAGCCACAGATTTATCAAATGAACAAGATGCTAAACGTTTGCCGTCACAACTCCAACCAACTGAATGTACTTTCGATGAATGCGCTTGAAATTCTTTGACAGACTTGTGTGTTTTGAAGTAATCTTTTAATTCATTCACATTAACGTCAAAATGTTTCCAATAACTCATTATAACTGTGATTCATTCATCCTATGGTAAAAATAAACAAATAACAAGTAACAATTAAACAGATAATATAAATAAAAACTTTAAATATTGCTTACAATTTTTGTTAAGTACTACGTTTGAAAGAAATTTTTAATAATAAAAAAAACAAATAATATTATAAATTACAATACTTAAATATTATTAAAAACGACAATCGGCAAATCACAAATGTGGTAGCCGATGGAGGCCTAGAGATGTTAAATTGCAATTATAGAGCAGTAAATAGTGATTCCGAATCACACCAACACAGAGGCACAGACTACAGTAAAAAAGCGGTTTATATCAGTAAATATATAAAAAAAACCAACGTTTCTTATCAATTTCATGGATATCGTTATTAAACATGGAGCAAACGATACACTAGTCGTTAACTACCAGCCGCCAAAATTATATTTATTACAATTTGTAATATAACGAGTTACACGGGTAGCTAGTTTGTAATATAAAATAATTATAAAAGAAGAATGCTAACTGCTAATACACTCCTAAACACTTCTGAATTGTATATATGATTATTGGTTTATTCAGTAAATATATAAATTATATTATATAGTACATATCGAAATATCGAATTGACTTCGAGTTTCAAAATTGAGCATTATTAAATTTTAATATTTTTATACTTTACACTCGTTGGTAATAAATTAAAATATTGTAAAAAGTCAACGAAAGAACACAGATAATTTTCTTACCTTTTAGTTCGATAATTGATTAATTCACTTTAATATTTAAACTAACAACAAAACACAAAACTGAAACTGCTGAATTTGAATATTGGTATGTTATGCGTTAATAAGACAACACAAACGAATGTAACATACTCTTAACGTAGTGAGTAAGTCAGAATTTATTTAATGATATTTTATAATTTATCAAAAACTTAAATCAAAACACTGAATATGATATAAAAAAAAAAAATAAATATAAAATACCTATAATAATATATCTATATATTTATTAATATCATATTTAAAAAATGACGAATTTGTGAATATTTCAATTATCTACGATTAGCATATTGAATATCGGAATTCCGGAAAAAAAGAACATTTTAAAAATTTTAAATATATTTATTGATAATAAAAATTAAAAATTTATCACTTACTAGTTATTACAATACTACCTATGCACATATTTACATTTACACAACCCGCGTGCGTTATGCACTCACATCGAAAATACCTACATTGAACTCCTTAATAACCGTTGGTACCTACTTGGTATCTAATCTTTAAGAAAAATGTATAATATTTAATATAATTTTAAAAATATTGAAGTATAAAAAATGTATTTCAATTGAAAATTCTTATTTTTTTTATTGCATAAAATTAAATGAGAAAATTTAAAAAAATATATTTTTTATTCTTCATCTTTATATAGGTACCTAGTATATTTTTATATATTAAATACAATATATTAATATAACTAAGTTATAATATAGAGTAAGATGCATTCATTTTTATTACTGAAAATTTCCTACATAAACTTTTCATATTTTCATGTTAGGTATTATTTGAGTAAACAAAATTTAGTCTATTGACAGTCATTGAAGTTTTATAGTGTTTTCATTTAATTATAATATTTCAATTTATTAAATATATTTGAATTTTGAGATGGAAACTTTTAAATCCAATATTAAAGCGGTAAAAAAGTAGCTTTTGAAGGATATACATATATAACAAAGTACAAAGGTAAAAACTATTTTACATGGAAATGTTCAACAAAAAATACAACAATTTGTCTTGGAATTGGAATACTTAGGACTATTATCTTGAAAACTGATCCTTCCGTAACAATAGAACATAATCATCCTGTGATCCACTCCGAAATAAATGTTATGAAAGATTTATCAAAAATGAAATTAACGGTTAAGACATGCTGTGCAAATCCAGTCGGATGTATACTCAAGGTGTTTCTGAGTTAAATGTATATTTCAAATCAAAAATGCCACTTGAAGAAACTACTAAAAGAACAGTGAGAAATCTAAAATCAAAAAACAACCCTGCAGATCCTGTTAATCTTAATGATATAATGATTGAAGGTACCTACTAAATAAATATAAGAAAAATATATTATTTTTTTTTTTGGCTTTATAATATTGCTAATTAATTACTTATATATATTTATATTTATTAAGATGATTGGCATACAACTGGAAATCATGAACTATTATTAATTGATAAATGATAAATAATAATTTAATATATTTTTTAGGAAGGTTAGTTAACAGAGAACAGAAAGAATCACGATTCATGAAATGAAAGAAGTTTAATACACAACCACGTGGGCACGCGGCACACAAGCGTTGAAACCTAGTGTATTCGCGTTCGGCACTCTGGCCATGGCATAAACAAGCAACAAGTTAACCCTTATGTTTAAGTTAGAGGGTTGTACATATATTTTCTTGTATCCATGATCATCTAAGAAAGATGGCCGTTGGCCTAACTATCGACTTGGCACATCCGTTAGAATGCGCTCTTAATAATAATAGTAATAAATTAATATGTTGTAAAAATGTTTATTGTTTTTTTGTTGATATTATAATTTATATTTTATATGATATAATATAATATTGTAATTTATAACTTTTTACTTTAATTTATATTAACTACATGTCTATACTATTATAATTCAACAGGTCTTTGTTTTATTAATCTTTTATTAATGCCGTCAGGCGGGATCTTATTTGAATTTAAAAACATCGTTTTGGCGCCATAGCGGTTGAGGTTGACGCAAGCGCGCAGTCGAACAGTTATTGAATCGCGTAGGTGAACGCGGCGGGCGGTAAACTGGCAAAGGGACCGCGAAGTCAAGTGACCGCGGATCGACGTTTGACGGAGCGAAAACCGCGTTTGTGGTACTAGGGTCCCATGCGAAAAAGGACTGTTCGCAGTACGTGGTCGTCACTGGTCATTCGTTAGCGTGTTTAGTAACGTGGCAATACCACATGCGTTCCTAGTATTGGTGGTCTGATAGTTTACGTTGAACACTCGCACAATTTATTCAAGATATAAAAGAAATAAAAGATATTTTAAGTTTTCAGAATAGTAAATAAATATTTAGTTAATATAATATTAATATAATTAATAATAAATGACTAGCATATTATCATGAAATATATAGTTTTATGTATTAATATAGTAATCATGATATAGTACCTTTGTATATTAATTTAATAATTTAATATAATATTAAAGAAAAATTAGTCAAAAACATGCCGAAAAAGAAAATTGTATAAATGAAAAAATTGAAGAGTACTCAACAAACAAAAACCAATAGGATTATGTTAATATTTTTTAAGTTAACAAAATAAATCACATAAAATATAATTTTTTTTTAAATATTTTTGTTCTAATTAAATGCATGACAATATCATCCGATTGTACGGTGTCCCTAAAAATGTCTGGCCAAGTCCCACGGTGTGCATGTCTATGATTGTACAGGTTTATATGGCATCTTTAATTAATATTTTACGCAAACCATATGATTATGGGATGAATCTAATCAGGGGCGTGTAAAGGGGGGATGTTACCCCCCACCGCGAAAAATAAAATAATTATTAATAAAAGTTTTACATATTATAATATATATACGGAACTTGATTCGTCTAGGTTCACATGAACGTGGTGTCTTTGCATCACTATCGTGAAACACGCTCATTATTTAAATTGTATACATGCTGAATTAATACACTTGAAATAGATATGTGTTAGTGAAAATATTAAACACCCCATGAAAAAAATTTCTAAGCACGCCTCTAGACCGAATATAGAATGTTCGTGCTGACTGTGCACATGAGCAGACCTCCTGATGCACTTCAACAATTCGCATATGGAACAGATCTGTCACCGCCAATAGAGAAATCTGCAAATATACAACAAAAATAAAATCATTTTAATAAACTAACGGTTACTATAAAGTATGACACGTGGTTAATAATTATTATTAACGTTTGGAATCAAACGACGTATTGGTGTGATATGCAGTCGTAATAAACGTAATGATTATTATTTTATTGGTCACAAACAAGTACATTGCTAGAACGGTGACTAGGTACACTTAAAGCTGTTAAAATTTCCGCGATTATTGGATTGGCCTGTGTTTGGATTACAGAGACGTTATCACGGTGGTTATCGCTATCGAAGGGTGACGGAGCATTCAGTGGCTAATGGTACGTACGTGGACACGAAAAAGACCTAATAGTGATGACTACGTTAATGACGACGTGTTGAGGGTAAAGACGGTACGGGGTGAGTTTCTTGGAATAAAAATGTCAGCAGTGTCGACTCAGCGGCTGTTTCCGGTTACGCGTGGTCAAGTGCGCGAGATCGACGACGACCGGTTACAGGAATTACAGACAGGACGATGGTTACAAAGTATCTGGAACTGTGCGGCGGCTGTCCGCCGACTACCCGTACCTTATTTTACGTCTTCGAGTCACAGCAGCAGTGTCTTGTCGGCAGTAATTTACATTTGCATTCACCGTCGTCGAAAACTATATAGTATAAACTATAAATAATATATATATCCGTTCGCCGTATGCGTACGTTAAAGTCAAAATGCACGTATAATTAAACATACTAGTGACAATTTTCAGCTAAGGAGAATTTATATCAATGTGAACAGTTGTTGTATGATTTGAACAAATTCTCATCGGTGTTCCGCGATATATCAATATGCAATAAGTTATTTTTTTAATTTTTTATTTTTAGAATTCATTATATTTTTAATTGTTTAAAAAAATATTAACATCCCCGAAGAATACACTCAAAAATAAAAGAAGTATTTTTTCTTTTGCAAGGTTTGGTTAAAATATATTAAATATATACTACGTATATAGTTATCTATAGAATTGAATGCAAAATTAAAAGTGTTCTCTGCTGCTTTTGTTTTTGAATATAATATTGTAAAACGAGGTCATAGGCAAAATTAAAATTGTTTTGTATTTATTATAGGTAAATTTAATCTAATAAAGTATAGATATCATAATGAATGAAAAAAGAAACCTACTATTTTTGAGACAAAAAATCAAAAATAAGTGTTTTTATAATTTACTTGCTAACTTGACACAATGAATGGAGTATACTCACATATAAATTAAAATGACATTATGTATCATACAATTTCATTTTACGCGTTGTTGTGTAATATGCGTAAATCTAAGACATAATTTTTAATAATATTGTAATTTGTAGGTATATAGTCATCGTTCGTCCAGCCAGTTCGAAGTATTATATTCACTTTCATTGCACCTACACTTGTCCGTAAAGAAGTTTTTTTTATTTTTCTATGATTATTTTGGTCATATACTTACATATCTTACACGTTGTCGTTTTGAATAGATATTATTGGTACCATTTTAGACCATTATAATATTTCCATTTCTATAATACTAGTGAATTCTATTTCATTGATGTTGACTGATTAGTATATCAGATATTTTTTGTTTGAAATCTTGCAGTTTATCTGTTTTTTTTTTTATGTTTAATAGAAAAAGAAAACTTTGTTCGTGTCGAATATTGTTAGCTTTTGTAAATTTGCTGCATTCTATTTACATTAAAATACGTAAGACGCAATTGATATATTAATTTAATTTTAGTTATAACTGATAAAAGTATTATTTTTTAATATAGTATAGATCGTAATAATTGAGATATAAAAAAAGAAAAATAGGACACTTTAAGCCGTAATATAATGACACACAAAAATAATAAAAAGAACTCCTTGGATAGTTCTGGTTCGTTCAAAAATGAGATATGCCGATTTTCTCCACAGTCAATGTTTATTGTTGATTTTCCCCCATTAAAAAAATATAGTATCTATTATCTTCCAAAAAATTATTTAACTAAAATTGTACCCAATTTTTCCAAATATTAAAATAGTTTGGTTTGTAGTGTTATATGCAGTATGTCCGTATTATAAAGATGGAGTAACACTAGGAACTCATGACTATTCGTTGTAACGGTTGCCAGTTCCATTCTAGTCGCGGATCTGCGGTTAAATGTAAAAATGTCATTAAAACATTATAATTGTTAGGTAATAATTCATAGGTACTTAATATTTTTTACAAAAAAAAAGTAAAGATAATATGACTTATAAGAATATATTGGAGATATTATTATTTTTTGATTATTCTTTATTGGGGGAAAATAGCTACGGCCAACTTCTCGTATTTTGACCTAAAACGATAAGTAAGAGTCACTCTGTATATTGGAATACACACCATTAGTTGGAAACTAAGATTATGTTGAATGTTTATTAAGTATCTACACTATAACCTTAACTTATGTGTCCATCACACTAAATTGCTATTAACAACATAAATAAACAATATTACATCCGTTTGATATCTAAATTGTACAGTTTAAATATTATTCAGAGGCAATTATTATTGTCCAATGAAAAAGTTTAGAAAAAAATACAAGATTTTATAATAATGTAATATTATTGATACTGAGTATTAATAATTATACACACATAACCTATATTTTATTTACAAAAATATTATATAATTATTAAATATATTGTACTTATTTGTGTGATGCTAAAAATTAAATCTTTCAAATATCTGAATAATATTTATTTTGTGTTTATTTCATGGGGTTTCTTAATTCCTAATGCTCCATAACTGGGGGTTGTCAATGCAACTTAAATATAACGATCTAACGTACAATTATCTATATTATATGATAAAATCCACGTACATATATTATTATGATTAAAATATACACAATAAAATAGTATATATTTATAATTATTAAATTATTATTATTATTACATTCTAAACTATTGAAATTTTTAATCACATTATAAGGTGGATCTCGTTTACTTTATTGTGGCAATGTTTAGTGTTATGTCACTTAACAATAAACGAAAAATCAAAGAAACCGGCAAAAAACATTTTGTGAGTATTAATACATTCAATTATTATAATAATTAATGCTGTGAATTTGTATAGAAAAATACATTATTTTGACCATATTATAAAATATAGTTTTCTTAACACAAAGTTATAATTGTATAATTATGAATTTAATTTTGAAACTAATATTTTTACATTTTTGAAATTTTTTATTTTTGAGTCTTTTTTTTTTACTTTTTAGGTATATATTTTATTAATATTTTTGATATTAAATCACAGTAGTTACTTTATACTATTATATTATTTTTATTATTATTGTTTACTATTAAAATCAGGATACCATGATTAATGTTTATGCTTCGATATTCGATTATTAAACAAACATTTGTGTCTTTAACTTAAATATAAACATAAATATTATATTGTTTTAGTGTGTAATGTATATTATATTGTAATCTTTTTTTATATTATAGTTTATATAAAAACATACTACGTGTATAGCGATAGCCATTAGCCATGAATTTAAATTGAAATCGATATTAATGATATATTTTTATTGTAGTTATAGGAGGCTTTCCAGGCACATTAACCACTCGCGTGGTTATATGGAAAATTAATGAAGGCGTCCAATCATTAAAAATTGTAGTCCTCTGTATACTGTATTATTTTCGTTCTGATAACATTATTATTATTTACCGTTTTAGCTAATTATTTAATTGATGTTTATTTTTTTGTTTACTAAAGTCGCGTCCAGACTAAAGAATTATTTGTTGGAAACACATGTTTTCGACATTGTCATCGACAATGTTTCCAGTTTCCGTTCATAAACGGTAACATAAATATTTGTTGACAATGTTAGAAATAAATGTTGCTAACAAGCTTTTCTTGGTGTGGACGTGGCTTAATAATAAAGTGTTTAGTTTATTAACACACAAAGTTTTGTAATTCTATTAATAAAATAAAGTATATCCAGTAAAATTGATTAGATTAAACTATAATTGTATAAGCGGTAATTATTAAACTATTTTTATTTTGTTATGGAAAATGTATGGTACTTTAAAACTTTGCGGCTTATACTTTTAATAAAGTAATAATTTGTAAACACAAATTAAAAACAGGCATTATTGGTTAGTTAAAGTCAGTGTACTCTGCACAACTATTTATTATATATTTTATTTATTTGCCGAAATAATTTCTAAAAGGGCTGCAGGATTTCCAAACACGATTTAATGACGGAATTGATCAAGACAGTGGTTTTCAAATTGGCTGTTCATTGTATATATTATGTATTATGGCCAATGCGATTAGGGTCCGCAGACATTATAATTCACTTTAACCGAATACGTTGGACAGGATGATGGTAGACAGTAGACTCCAGGATACAAAAAGTACTGGAGTGTTTAACGATTCCGCTTAGGCGGTACCTAACTCAGTACCCGTTTCGGCAGCAATATAAGCATGTAGCGGACTTTTTGGTACAAGCCGAGCGACGACATAGATCTAAGAACAACTCAACAACATTAGTCAGCAGCACCTGACCCACCAAATGTCTACCGGATGCAAACACGATTGATGATCAACTACTTACTATAGGCGATATCGTCGTAGAGTAAGACCCTTTTTTGCTCAAAAGCAATACCGGCAGCGGCTTGGACGCAGTACTGGTATCCAGTGACGGCACTACGTATTTTGAAGCCTTGGCAATATTTCTGGTGGGGCCCTTGATGATTATGGGGGACTAGAGGGTAAATACTTAATAATAATCATAAAATAAGTAGACATGGGGGCCCCCGGGCATTTGCACCGAGTGCCTCCCCACCTAACGCCGTCACTGTTGGTAACTGCCAATATAAAATTCAATTTAAAGCATATAATCTCCGCTCGTCTCGTACAATTTCGGTCTCCGCCGTCCATTATTCAGTTGTCATCTGCAACGCGAAAAAAATTAAAAAACCACACTTGAATAACCGATTCACGTTAGACGGCGGCCGCACGAAAAGTAGTCACCTGGGAATCCGGTTGCCTATTATAGTATGCAATAGCGATTGTTAAATGCTCTCATGAACTTTAATCATTGTTATTGCGCTATCTTGTGGTTGGATTGCATTGTAAACGTTTGGCGTCTTGTATACATTGAGATGCAATCGAATACACGATGTTTCTATCATAAGCAGTCTGAAAAATAGTCACCTAGCTTTAATCATCCAACTTCACACTCGTTTATAAAGACGTATATAATTTATAAGTTTAAATTTTTACATTACTATGAAATTTAATTAATTAATATTTATCAATCTGTGTGTTACCATATTGCGAGTACTTGTACTTACACCATATTATTAAATTAATAATAAGTCTATAATAATTTAAATTTTCGCTTCAAGTGTATACAGCAATGATAGGCCTGGTTTCATTTATGGGTTTAATTTTTTTTATTTATATTTTATTATCGTGTAAAGGTGGCGGTAGTTTATAAGTGATAAAATTATTATTGTTAAATGATAACAGTGATAATAAATTAATAAACAATTGAAAATTTAATCAATTCAATTTACATTGTACTGTCAATAATATGGCAATTCCAAAATAAAGTATAATATAATATACTTACTACCTTGTTGAATGACAATGTTGAGTTATAATGATCGACGACGAAAAGAACGTGAAAACATTGGTTTGGTAGGTGTAGCTGAAATTTGGGAAAAATCTCCTCCACAACCTGTTAACAAGTAATTCTCATATTTTTAGATAATATATATATAGCTTATACAAAACAAAAGTCTAACTTTTAGAATACTAAAGTAAATTATAAAACATCAGTATTAGATATAACTGTTATGTTACGCTTTAATTGTAACATATGTTTCACTTTTGTTGTTAGGTAAGTTATTAATTATACAAAAATAACAAATTTTGATTTAGTGTACTATTCTACTTGACACAAAGGTTTTTTGATTTAAATTCAAAAATAAAAGATAAAGTTACTTAAATAAAAGTTTTAATCTTAGCTATAAGATTTCAAAATAAATACATAATACCTAATGGTTTGTCATTTAAATTCACTATAAAGTTTAAATTTTTATTTCTTAATCATTAATTTACATTTGTTTTGGTATACTACAAAAACAATACTAATAATATTTGGTAATCATGTAATTAAAGTTATTAAGATAATACAATTAATTAATTTTTCTGATATTAAGGTTGAATGTTTTTATTATTTTTGTTAGTTGTTCAATGTACTCGAAAGAGTAATCAATAATAATCAAGTATTGACAGTACTGCATAAGTTTTTTGAATTTTTAATGTTGTTATTAATTTGATTTTTAATTACATTTATAATTGGAAAAATTAATTGTAGTTTTTTGAATTTTTTTTGTTTAAATTCAAAGTAAAAATTAAAATATTGTAAAAAATAAATAACAGTTGTTATTTTAAAAATTTTTAATTTAATATAAAAAATATAAAAAATCTGTTTAAAATGTTGGAACAAAATTTTTTTCTTGTTTTTTGAGCAGAAATAACTATCAAGTAAATTGTAGTATGCTCTACAATAGTGGTCTTTAACCTACAACCTGTGGGCTAGATCTGGGTTGCCAATGTTTTTGAACCGGCCCACTAATTCTTGTTATTAAAATAATATATTAGTTTCCATAGTTTTTAATTTATTTAGTTAGTTGAATAAAATTAATTTATTAATTTTTTCATTTGATGTTATTCATTGAATTCGTGATTAACAGTGTTTTCTAACTGTGCAAGTATACTGTAACATAGTAGGTAAATAATATTGAATTTTATCCATTTTTCAATTTTATTATCTCCTTATTCCTCAAAAAATGTTGGCCAGTAATGAAAAAACATATCTCAGATTTGGCTTGCCGTAAAACAAGGTTGGAGATTCTTATTCTACACTATAAAATATTTTAGTTGCTATTTTTTATTGGTTTTTCCTAACCATAATTTATAACAAACTATATAGTATTTATATTATTTTTTTAATATTCATAAAATATTAAAAGGGTTAAAGATATGTAATAGGTATATAAGTATATAACACTAATATTATTTTAATAAATGTATGTATTTCTTAGGAATATATAATAAATAATAATAGTACTAATAGTAGTTTCTTTGCACTTTGTTCATAATAGTTTAGATTCAGATGATGAAAATGGCTTAAATCAAAACAATCTTGCAATTGATCCAATTAAATCGCATAAGAAGAGGAAGAAACATAAAGATAAATCAAAGGTAATACATAGTACAAGTTGTGGAACTTGGAAGTTATTTTATTTTATTTGCTTAATATTTTTATTTTTATTTACCTTAGAAATCAAAAAAGTCCAAAAAAGCAAAAAAGCATAAGGAATCACATAAGAAGAAAAAGAAGAAAAAAGTATCATCAGACAGTTCAAGTGATTCAAGTTGTGAAGACGATGAATGGATTGAGAAAAAAGGTTAAAAAACGCATTGTTTGTAAAAAACATTTTTATTTAATTAATGAATTATTTATTTATTAGGTGCCAAAGAACATACTGTTGATGACATGGTAGGACCATTACCAAAGCCTAATGTCACATTAACACAAAAAGAGTATGGCCGCGCTTTGTTGCCCGGTGAAGGGGCAGCCATGGCAGCTTATGTACAAGATGGTAAACGTATTCCTCGGCGTGGTGAAATTGGTTTGACATGTGATGAAATATCATCTTACGAGTCAGTTGGGTATGTCATGAGCGGAAGTCGGCACAGACGCATGGAAGCTGTGCGTATTCGTAAAGAAAATCAAATTTACTCTGCTGATGAAAAACGTGCCTTGGCTATGTTCAGTAAGGAAGAACGGCAGAAGAGAGAAAATAAAATTCTTACTCAGTTTAGGGATATGGTGAAAAGCAAAACTTCAAGTAAATAATTAGAAATTAAATTTTATGTTAAATCTCTATTAAATGTAAAATAATATAATTGACTGATTACAATATTATATTTTATTTATTTGTATGTAAAATGCAGTATATTATTTCTCCAATAAAATTGTATTAAATTCAAAAGTAAGCTTTAAGAGAATGAGACAAATTTTAAACTAGAATTACATGTATTTGTTATAATTTATAATGAATTAAGGTTTTTTTTGTTGTTTTATCCAATTGCAAATATAAAATTATTTAAATTTATAATGTTTTATTATGTTGATACTTTAATATGTAATTAATAATCTGTAAAACAAATTAAATATTGTATCAATCATTACATAAGGTATAAAAGAAAAGACAGTGACCTCCACTTAAAAATGTATGACTAACCGATAGTAATAATAATAAATTTAATGCTTGGTATTTGTTTATTATTGCCCTGCCATCTCACCGTAACAAATGTATTACCTCACTTTTCTTGTTTATTATCGCTCGGCCACTTTTTTGCCTGATGGATTAAAAAAAAATTTTGTTAACTATCACGCAAAAAACATGTGACACAATGATCTATAATTTTATCAAATTGTTTAAAAGCTTACAAGAATTTACAAACTGGATTCTAATAAACATGGACTTTTTTGTGTAATTTTATGAATAAAATATCATAATTACTTAAAATAGCATAGAGATATTAATCAAAAATTCTTTTATAGCTTATATGGCTATTATAATTATGTAAGATTTTTTTTATGTTTGTTAGTTATAGATATCGTTTTAAGTGTACAATTTTCTTATACGCATAGAAAAAACATACAAATTTTGACTTTATAACTGTGTTTTGTGTATTAATAACATATCCATTTTTAAATGTTTTTACGTTGTTAGAAAAATTACCGAAGTTTTTGAAAATAATCAAACGACAAGACACACACTGGAAGATGTTAATTCTATTGGTTATGTATAAAAATCTTTATGTGTAATCAATGTATTAGTGATTTTCATTAATTTAAGGGGAAACTTTATCAACGATACCATAGTACTGGTTCCCCTTGTTAATAAATTCAGCACTGTATATAGTATTTTATAATATTTACAGCAACATACCTTGAGGATGGGAAGGAAGCTTCCCTCGCACTATACTATGGATCGTATTATATGTGTGCATTGTTATTGGTTAGTGTTTTAACAATTTATAGTAAAATTTTCAAACTTTTAGAGTTCATAAATGAAAATCTTACCTACGGTTTTATCTAATATAAATTATTAATTTGTGAAAATGTATCAAATTTTTAAATTTTTATTTAATTTTATTAAATTATTGAGTTGAGTTATCGAAAAATTTAAACACTGTCAACATCATAGATAAAATTCTCATTAATGAATTCTGAAAGTTTGAACATTTTACTATAAATATATACTGAATGGTGTCTATCTCTCCAAAACCTATTTTTGATCTGAAAAATTATGAAAATAATTAATTATATATCTTTTTTATTCACCCCTAGTGGGGACCTATAGGTGACAGTATAACTATAATAGTATAATAATATCCATATATGCTGTCGCCCATATACAAACATCGGTTTAATTAATACTTGTCATAGTCATTAGAATATAAAGTATAACCTGGTAATAGGATGCAAATTATTCAATTATTATTTATTAGCAATAACATCATAATTCTATATTCAACACTGTGTTTACCTATTGTTTACAAATTTATATTACAATCTGCCAGCCTATAGATATTTTAAAGGACAACAATTATATCATATAATAACGATTACATATTTTATATAGCCTTGTTATTTACTAATTTTGAAAATTAATGTAGCCGTGACGTTACTTTTTAAAGGAAATTTCTGTTTTAAAAGTAGTTGAAAATATATTTCACTCATCTCCCCCCCCCCTCATAAGAAAGCTCTAGCCACTGATTATATATTTCATACTTGATAGGTCTTTTTTTATTAAATAATTTATTATCAATTATAAAGAAGCTGGATATATTATGTACGACTTGCAGTATTTACAAATTTATGAAAATTTGATTTCTACCTGCATTTTTGAGATCCCTTGGGAATAACACAGGTTTTATATAGTTTTATTCTGTAATCTATTGTGGTTTTATGTTTATAGAGGTATAGTGAGAAAATTATATATCTATTTATTATCTTTAAGAAACAGGCAAGCTTTGATACAAAATGAGTGTGTATCAGCATCATTGCTCAGTTCTCATTGTTTATTAAATAAGGGAAACAGTAAAATAGCAAGTATAAATTACAAAATACCATATAAATAAATTTAATTAGAAAATAAATAAAACAACTAATATAATATTATTAGATACAAAATAATAATAAATCAGAATTTATAAAAATATAATAGGACCATAAATACATTTGAGACTATGTATAGTAATATTGTTTCATTTTTTTTTAACACAATTAATATTTATTAAATTTTAAACTAAATATCAACTATTAAAATTTAAGACTTAATGTATACAATTATGATTATAAATATTAATCTGATATTAGATTTTTTTTAGTTGATTGAGCAAAATATTAATATTATAACAATTATTATCTTTAATGATTGTAAATAATCATTATTTTTTTTGATCATTATGAAATTACATAAGCTTTCTATCATGAACATTTACAAGTATTCTACTACTTAATTTTTTTTTTAATGGAAACCAAATATATTCTATTATATCATATGTTGAAAATTTAAGTGTACTAAAATTAAATAATAAACAAATAGTTTGAAAAGTTTATGATGATAATAGTTTGTAGTATTTGTAGCAGAAATTGAATACTTATTTCACATTTTTAAGTAGGTAACTCCAAGTATAACATACGACTTGCTTTAATAAATAAAATAAAATAAGTAAATAATAGAAATGTAAAGCTAGAATTATCCCATAATGACCAAGGAAATATACAAGTAAATTTACTAAAATGTTTTCAGATAATAGCTAACCAATGGAAATTATTACTATGTATAATTTTCAATGAAGATTATATAAAGTATTTGATAAATGAATTTAAAATAGTACCAAGAAACTAAGTACTTTATAGCACAGTCAATTTGAATGTTTTCATGGTATATTCAGAATTTCATAGTCTGAAAGTAGATTGTTCACTCTTTCGTGTACCATGGAAGCCTTGGAAATCATTTCAGGCATTGAATTCAAAGTTTCTTCTACAGAAGTATTGCCAATAGTCTAAATAAAAATAAAATATATTTTTTAGAAAACACATAATTATTTGTTTAAAGTTTTAAATTATTGCACGTTACTAATAATTTAATTTAATTTTAGATTCTAAACAGAATGATCAATTTATTGATTTCACAATGGTGAGTTTTTTTTATGTATAAACAATTTATAGTAGAAAAATTATTGATCTACAACTTTAAAGATGGTTTCTTATAGTAAATTGGATGTAGTTGGTACTTATGGGTGACTAAAATTTAAAATTCACAGGATAAAAGGAAATTTTTACACAAAGCTAGTTTTGACCAAATTGTATCAAAAATTAATTTAATCTATACTATTATTAATATAATATATACTGACTATAATATCAATATAAATACATTATTAAATTATATATAAGTATATTATACTTAGTATTATAGATTTATAGACTGTCTTAGTTCAGAATTGTTTGTCACAAGCAATGCTTAATCATTAAATTAAAATTTAATAAATCCATTATAGTAATCTATTCAACGATGAAGTATATTCGATACCAATTGTATAGCAGAACAGTACTTACTATTTGATACTGATATAAAAATAAATGCATTGCTATATGAATAAAACAATAGCTAAGTATATATTATAGAATTAAACACGGCCTGGTTATTTGTAATAATGTATATGAAGAAATAATATCTAAAACATGAGGTCATAACCCACCAGTACAAACTTTAGAATTATCAATCATGTGATGTATATGCTGAGTAGATATAATTGTATACACAATATCCTAAACTATATGTTAACAGTATATTATTGTGTGTTATAAATAATAAATTAGCAAATTTAAAGCAACAACTAAGTCTAACCTATGAGGTCAAGAATTCTTGTTATTATAATACAACTAAAAAATTACCCACCAAAATATTTAAAATTTAAAATATTCATTAGTATGGTTAATTGAATTTTCTAATATAATACCTACTAGTCTATAATGTAATTATTTTTAATTTTTCAATGAAAGTATGGTAAAATAAAATTCTAAGAAGTAATTTCACTTTTATAAAATACCTACTTGATTATACAAGACTCTTTGACAGGGTAGAAAATTCATGGCAAACAGAGCACCATTCCTTATAAGCCAGGTGTGATGTTTAGCCAATGTTTGGCTATATGCTTCTTGAGCTGAGCTTCTTGTACTATCATTAGGTTGAAGTTGAAGCAGTTTAGACATGAACAGAATAATGAATTCTGAAATGAACATTGGAACAGATGAAATAATCACAAGTCAAGTTCTTAGATACAATAATAGAAAATCAATTAGATGTATTACCAAGACCGCGATGTAATCTTAACAACGTAACAGAACCAGAACGACCAGAAAATACTAATTCATTGGAAATCTCATGATTTAACATATTATGTACAGTGGAAAAATGTTGTTCGTCTTCGGTTACTAGCTTATTTAGGCATCCGATCTTATCCTCTAGATCATTGACAACGAAACTGAACAAGCCCCCTAGCTGGGAACAGAATCTGAAAAAGTAACAGCATCAATATGAGTTGTGTTGTTTTAATGTATTTCCAACGTCGAGCATGGTGATGATAGCTACTTGCAAAGTTCTTGATAGGCCAACACATAGTTTTTTACGTCGACGTCCTCGTCCTGGACTAAAGCATCTTGAAACGCACTATGAACGGCCGCCACACTAAACATCTTACTACCAAATGATCAATATTAATCAGGTACCCACAATTATGATTTGCTGAATGTGATAATTGAAAGCGTGCTGCTAATTCACTAACCACCGCTTTGACGAAAAATGATTACTATATTATTTTAAATCGACTACGGAAGTCACAGAAAATGTCTCTGAAAAAACATGCAATTACTGCAATTGAGCGACAAGTGTTAGAAGTGTTATAGGTTATATACTTATAATAATTGCCAATCAGGCATCGGTTCACAGTTCAGTATTAACTTTATCGTCGTTGCATGTTATTATCGCCGAGTCCGTAACACATTCGTCACTCACTAAAATCGACTTATCACCCGGCGTTGTTTTTTCGAGTATAATAACAATAATAAAAACATTATAATATTATTGTTATTGTTATTGTTTTGTATAATATTATTATCATTATTATCTTGTTACAAGACAACGGGGCTGGTGTTACCACTCGGTAGGACCCTGGAGTGAGATTACGATAATATTGTACTTCAGTGACCGTGGTCAGTACAACAGCTAGGTATTGTTTTTTTATAGTATCTACTATAGCCGTGGTTACATACCCAGACACCTAGTACCAAACGGCCAATGGTATAGAAATATAAATATAATATAGAGATAAAACATGATTATGTACATAGGTAGCAATATGTGCTGTCTTCTATAATATTATTATGGTATTGCGGCAGTGGGTTCCGACTTCAGAAATTGTAAAGACTTCAAATCATCAAAGTGGAATATCGAAAACGAAATATTTTTAGGACACTTAGTTACTGCTCGGAGATATTCCTTGATGATTTTCTAAGCATAACTATGAAAACAATACGTACATTGATATAACTATTTTTAGATGTAAACCACAGAAATATAACAGGTACGCAATTCAAGTTTAAATATTATTAAAATAAACTATTCATTAAAAAATCTTTTTTTGTAATAATGCACTGGGTATTAATCTAAGTATACATTTTATCCAGTCAAAGTCAAGATTATCTAAATCTAAACATAACAGGTATTATAATGTTAACACCAAACACCGAGTGTCAACATAAAATTAATTAATTATTTTTAAAGTATAAATATACGTGCTCATTGACTTCAATTATTTCATTTATTTTTCACTTCCGAGTTCAAATATTAATACATTAAAAAAAATCACCTACTTAAAATATAGAATAAAACGAGTGGTTCTGATTTTAGAGAAATAGTTTATTTAACCATAAGACACTCGTCAAATGGGATAATTTTTAAGTATTTGAAACTATGTTATTTAATAGGTACAGAAAAATTCTAAGAATCGGATTGAGTAAATTTATAAATTTAATGAAAAAAATGTTGGTTTTCAGTCGATAGACGATAGACGAATCAATCTGTATGTAGATTGTAGCGTTACAGGCTATATAGTAATTAGAAACTACAAAATATAATACATAACTACTGTTGTTTGGGATAGGCTATTACATATTTTTCTATGTTCTATACCTAAACTACTTATTAAAGTTGGTTAGTTAGAAGTGTGTTGATGACTTTTTTAAAAAAAAATCTGAACGCCAAAAGCCATAAATCATTATACTTTAAAAATGATTCTGAGAAAATCTCATTTGCTGATGAATAAATCACATTTTGTGTTAAAAACTTTATAAGCTTACTTTTGTGTTAAAATTTTGATTTATGATTTTCGAGATTTTTTAAAGACAGAATTATTATAGCTTGAAACACCTCCGGTAAAATAGAAAGTCTGCATTACCAAATGTCTATCATTGAGAGACAACAAATATCATACATGGGTTAATAATGAACACTTATTTAAAAAGTTTAATAAGCCACCTTGAACGGCTTGAAAGTTATTTATTGAATTTAGCTTGTTCTGCAAATATCAATGGTATCAATATTATTATTAATTATTATTTATTTACAAAATACTATAAATTGCTTTGATGAAATATATATATATATAGATGTGTAGTCGCGTAGACAATATGTATGTACGTATTTTAGTGTTGGTGTTTGTATATTACTTAAAAGTGTATTTATAGATGTTTTAACGAATTGAAACTTTGTTAAATAGAATATGTATCTAAAGTGTGTATTAAATTTACAATTAATTATGCTGCAAACCATACAGAGCTATGTGAATCATTAAATGTAAAATTACATTCATAAAACCGCAGTGTGTATGTGATAAAAAAAATGCATTATTTGTAAAGTTAATGACTTACTTTAAATTACTTATGCTCAGAATATGAGAAATAAAAATACTTATTGGCATAATATATAGATTTTGGCAATTTTGGTAGATACGTTTCCAGTCAGCCGGAAAAATAAATACGTGACTTGCCATCGGTAAAGTTATACTCGAGTGAAGACAGCGCGTCTCAATGGTTCAGTAAATCTGTTAAAATTTAGTAGTATATATATAAATTATTTTTGTTAACATACAAATGACACAATTTTAAATGAAATAATTGGTTGGTAGGTATCTAAAATGTAGTAAATAATTAATAATTCTTGTAATAATTATTAATTTATAATATAATCATTATAGCATATCTATTGTATACTTATTTAAATTTTGTTAAGTTGGAATTGTTGGATATTATACAATTATTATTTTGCTGTTTGAAATAAGATTAATTTGACCTTATTGGTTATGATGTCTTTACAAGTTGTAGTTTGGTCGTCCAGATGCAAAAAATATTGAAAATGTTATTTTAGTTTATGGAATGTTCATGGTGTATATAATTTAATGAAAGAAAAATTTAAACGATACTACGTCCTTATATTATGCTTCTTTATACAGATATTATTATCTCTTATTGAGATGTATACTTGTATGGCTGTATCTAAGGTCTTGACATCCTTTAAGATGCAAACTCGTGTAATGGTAATAACTTATATCTATATATATATTATTTATAGTTAAAATGTTATGGTATTATATAAAACTCCCTAGTATATAATATTCATTAAATAAATATTTATATTAAATACTAAATTTTATCTTTAAACTATAAAATAAGTATACCATAAACAAATAATATATTGTAATATGTCTATGAAATATACGTACAATTGAGACATGTTTGATAAAGGTTACATCGTAAAAACTGTTCGCCCATATAAATATAATATTATTTAGAAAAATGTATAATAAATGTATAATATTCTTTACATTATACATTATAAACATATAATATACTTACCTATGTAGTCGTTCAACGTGAATTGCGTACCTACATAATATAAGGGTACCTATGATCGTAACATTGATTATAGAACACGTTCATTTCGATTTTAGACTGAACGATTAATGAAGCAATGAATGTATTGGTTTTACAATACATATAACGATGTATTGATTTATATTTAAAAAGCAAATTGTTTGATTGAAGACATTTTTTTAATTTTTATATCGAAAAAAATGTTTCAATATTGAGAAAGGTTTATTGTTTGTAGTAGAAAATTGGATCTATAGTTTATTATTTTGGTGGGTCAAGAGTTCTTAGAAATTTTCAAAATAATCGTGACAAAAAAATAAAAATTACGAAAAAACAGAAATATTTACAACTACATAATATTGTGCTCTAGAGTCTAGAGGTTATCTAATTTTCAAAATATTATGGATTTCAGCTATTTATAGAAATTTAAAATTTTCTATTTTATTAGGCTTGCGAAATCGGATGGCCATTTCCGTGTATTTTTATATTATGTGATTTTTTGGAATAAGAATTGTATGTTTTTTATAATTTCGTTTACATATTTACAGGAGTATAATATATTTGTAAAAAAAAAATTCATAAGATTAATTTTTACTATTGAAGTATGTAGGAGAAAACTGTTTCAAGCCTTTTTTAGGTATTTTTTACTTTACTTAATTTTATAGGAGTATAGGATTGTCTTATGAATTTCAAAACTATTTTTATATGTTCATGGTACATTATATTTATAAAAAATTGTTTTCGAAAATCTTAATTTTTTCTAGATTAGAGTTTGAAATACATATTTTTTGCTGCTTCGTGTAATTTTGATTTTGTTTGCGAATAAGGTATTAATTATAGTGCTTAAATACTAAATAACAACTTTAATGAAGGGGTGATCTAAAAAAAAATTACAATGGAGTGGAATATAACTTTTAACATATTCCTCCCCTTAAAAATGTAACTGTATGAGTAATAGCATGAACATTAATAAATGATAATGACCACGGTTATCTATAGATAACCGTGATAATGACATATGTATTACACAACTAATATCGAGTAAAACAATTTACAACATTACAACAATAGTCAATAACTGATTACACAACTGTTCCATAAATGATAAATAACGCTAATTGGACCATATACTAGTCAGTCAACCATGCTCTGCTACCGAAGTGCAGTTGGCGCCAGCGTAATTACTACGAATAATTGGTTAGCTACAACTGTCGTATCACTTGTACTGAGTGACATGCTCTTAAACCTATGACACCTTAACATGCTAGTGTACTTTAATCTAATGACTATAATCTAAAATTTAGTTAGCTAACTCTGTTTACCGTACATATGTTGAGGTACGATAATATAATATTTTTAGGTTACATATTATATAGTCATTACAGATGGATATAAAAACATAATATTTTATACTGGTCTTTTCTATAATATGTAATGTATAAGTATAGAGCACGCATAACGAGCGTATAGGATAAGGCAATTACACAACAGCTTGCGTTCGTACTGATCAACGAGATTCGTAGCCGTACGAAAGTTTATAAAACAGATTGTTCCGGCAGTATGATAAAATTGATACAAAACCGACACATACGATTATATATACGGCGTTGTACAGTTGATCAAAACATTCAAACTCTAACGTTGGATGTCTAAAAATGGCATACATCGTGTTGGATATAGGAATGCCAAACGGATTACAATGGACGCATATAAAAAACCAGTGGCGCGACGGAAACAGGCAAGAAAAGACTGCAACGTAGATTGCGCGTAATCGTATCTGCAGCTTAATGTAAAGACTGACTAACGAGAATGGAATAGGGGAGAGATGGTAGAAAAGTTCTCTGTCCCATAATCCACATACACTCCAATGCGGGCGCACGAATTCATTTGAAAGTATAAATAAAAGGCTGTGGTTTGAACATACTCCTAATGGGAAGTTCCATTTTACATTGTCTTCAAATGCTGTCGATATAAACGAATATTAACCAAAAGTGAAAATATCAAAAAATAAAATAAATAATAATAATTACATAGATACGTGACTCCCTTTAATTACATTCGCAAGAGAAATCATAGTCGATCGCCGTATAATATAATATGACATTTTGTTGAACTATTATGTAGAGGTCATGTAAAAGTGTGTTAATATATGCCAATGTATCAACATAGTTAAAATAACACAAAAGGAACTATAGATGACGAGACCATAACAAAAATACACATTTTTGATCAGGAATTTGCGTTTAAGTTGTAGTAATAATAAGACGGTCAACGACGAATCATACGTCCAAAAAAATTAACGGTATTATATCAACTATTATTATTAACTATGTTTTTATTTCATTTTAGAGGGGTAGTGACGTAAGGTTGTCATATCATTTAAAAAAAATACTTGTATGTTTACGGGTATAGCGTACATTTATTAGTAAAAAAAAAAATTTTCAAAAATTTTAATATTTACTCGCAAAGGGCTGAAAATACGCATTTCAGTCAACTTTAGGTGATTTTTATTTGGCGGGAAAGAAGTATGAACATTAGTACTTAATAACAACTTTAATATAACGAAGAGGTGGGTAATCTGAAAAAAAAATTACAATTGATGAGGATATAACCTTTAACATCCCAGCCACGTTCAAGTCATTGTATGAGCAATAGCCTAAACATAAATAAATAATAATGAAGTGTGCAATAACGCAACTCAGAAGATGGACAGACATCATTGTGCGAACTTTAAGCGGACAGTGGAACACGTCTAAACTTAATGCGAGACCGAATAGAGGTTAAAATTTCGATTAAACTAACAATTAATGTAAACACGAAATAAATACTACTACAAATGGTCTGTATCTGGTCTAGTGTACATATTATAGAACGGACGAATTTATTAATATACCGCGTGACGCAAAATAAACAATGAGTCGCGAATTAAACGAAATGATCGGCATGTATGACATTGATCATGACGGGACAACTATACTTAAGAACATTTTTGTAATAAATTTTCAAAATGTAATTTATAATTACAAAAAAATTATGATTTCTTGTAATTTTTACGAATTTTATCAAATTTTTAATTCAAAATTACTTAGTATAGTCAATATACTTCATGACTTTGTATTATTTTTATTATATGATACAGTTTTTTTTAACATAACTTTTATTTTTAATTTCTATCATTCAATAATTTATTTATATTTTTGTAGCAAATCATCTATTGTTATTTAATAAAGGTATAATATTATGTAGTCGTGTTATCGTAACTATAGGTTACAGTTACATAGTTTGTCTCTATGGATGATTAACTTCTGTAAAAAATTTTTAGTATTTATAAGTATTAAGAATTTAAGTTATGACTTAATGATTTATGCAATAGTAAATATACTCGTATATATCATATATAAGTATAATATTGTCCAAGAGATTAAACTTTCAAATAATAATACACACAGTTTCCCACGAGGATTTCACTAAATTATAATAATAGAGTAATACAGATTACATTATAAACTACAAACCTACCTTTGTGTGACACTGCTAAATATATATTATTATAAAATTAAGTATAATAAGCGATTTTTAGTATTAATTAGTTTTCATCTGAGTTATTTCATAAATACATTTCAGTTTCCATTATATTGAATAATTATAATTTGACTTGAATACATTTTTAATATTTATAATTTAGTAATTTACTGTTACAAGTTACACAGGCCCATGCGCAGGATTTCATAATGGGGAGGGGGGGAGGGGGTGAAAAATTGTATAAAATAAATACATCATTATTAGTAAATAATATTATATACTTAAATTTATTATTAATTTTGTATATTAAAAGTGTTTTTTTTATCATTATAACAAAATAGTATTAATAATATGTATTATGCTTTATCACAAATAAGATTATAAAACATTTAATATAATCGATCAAAAATGAAAAGCACAATTTTATATTTTTTCGCTAATATAGAGGGAGTTGACACCCACCCGATTGCGCCCGGGTATGAATTACATAATATACTTGAATGTGTAGCAGTTGGTCGGTAAAATGAAAATATGTCTGCACTCATAAAATAATATATGTATTACTTCATACTTAAGTAAAATATTATACCGTTATAAGTCCCTTATAATTATATTTTATTTTAATAAAGAAATAAAAAATTATATAAATGTTCAAAATATGTTAAATATAACTCATAAATTTAAATGTAATTAACATTTTAATAACTCAAGATTACTTTTTAAGTCCAAATTATATAAAAAATTTAAGAAATAAACAGAATTATATAATTTAATTTATTGGTTGATATGCGATTAATTAAGTTGTATATTATAAAATCAATGAAATTAAATTTACCAACAATAAATGTAAGAGAACAGGTACTTCATTGTTTTAATATATTATTATAATATGATTAATATGTTAATATGTTATGAATGTCCATGGTTGTAAACTTGTGTTGGTTTTTTATAACTATTACGTTTTTCTACGAAGTATACATTTCATCGGTACACGTTCGTTGCCAAATATAATATTATTCTTATTAACAGAAATGGACATTTTTAATTTTTAATGAGAATAAACGTACTATACATTTCTGCATTCCACGAACATTATTTACAGAAATTAAAACAAAAAGAAACAATATTGTACTCGAGTAAAATGTAAAAAGTAAAAAGTAAAAACTTAAAAATAAAGTTGCGAGAAATATTATACTCACGTGTATTGTATTATAATTATATATATTGTAAAAATGTATAAAGTTTTTACGAAATCTCTATTTAAAAGTAGTTTTCTGCGATTTATGTTTTGTCCGTAGGTGGATAAATATTAAATATATACTTTTTACAACGTTAGAATTGCTGCGATTGTGATCTAATTCCCTATGTGTTTGGTTTTAATGTAATTCGTATATTTTTATCATTATTTTTTTGTGTCCAATCAAGAAATTTGTTTCCATTAACATGATTTTTTTCTAGACATTTTTTAAACATCATAATTTAAGTTATGATTTTACTTATTATTTATTATTTATTTATTAATTAAAATTTTTAATTAAGTAGTACCCATAAATGACTACTTTTAACTTAGAGTCTAGTTTATCTATATAATATCGTAATTGTATTGGTGCGCAACTAACGTCAAAGCACGGCTAGTAGGCTAGACCAGGAGTTACTCTAGCTAATTATAAACATACGGCGTATGAATTAATACGCTACAGACATTATCTGGCGATACAAATTCCTTTTTTATAAATAAGATCACTTTTTTTTAAAGGACTATTTTTTCTCTGGGTTGAAATAAATAGAAATCTTGATACTTAATATTATAATATTTTATTTTTATAGCATCCATTCGTCGTATATTCGTATTCATATTAATATTATATCATGTAAATAATTTATAACAATTTAGATTTAATTATAATAATATATACAGTTTTGTATTTAATTCAAAATCGTTTTAACACTACGGAAACTCTGACGTATAAAAAACTGTTTTTAAATGAAACATATATTGAATTTTTGTTCATTACCGATTAATTTTTTTGGCCTGACACATTGTCTTTGCTATTAATACTTTTTCTTTCATTAAGAATGATAAATGAATTAAATAATATGTTGAATTCAAGATTCATTATATCCAGATGCAGTTGGTGTTTTTTGGTGTGTAAAATTACCAACATATTGTGTTCTGCTGAAATCTTCGTGAAGTATTTGTATCAGTCGGAACCGTGGATCATGCAGCGCGCCTTGTCCGTCAGTCATCGCGGCGATATTCAACGAAAAACTGAACAATACACTATGTTGTTTCGAGGATAACAAAGATATATTAGAAATGAGAATATTGTTTGCTAAATTTTATTACCAATCATTGACGACAATGGTGACAATTATAAGAAGATCCCATTGACTGGTGATACGAATACGACAATTCACACAGTCAGCTGTCTTTTGGCGGTCTCTTTATTGGCATACGCATCACCGTCGATAAGACTCTAGAACCCACTTACTCCCTGGTTATCATCGGACACTTTACTGCAGGCTCATCACCTTCTTGGTTTGATGCCGCTACGCCTTTATGGTCTGTCATCTCTATACCTTTTCTACCTGTTGTCCTTAAACCTTTGCGTCCCGAGGTCGCCATTATTTTGAGACCAGTTGTGAAGTTAGTTTTGCGGCCTGTTGCCGCTGCGCCTTCGTGAACAGTAAAGTTGTCAATTCGTTTTCATGGAATGTTTCTGTTGCGTTCTTACAGTCAATTGTACTATTTCTTCAAGGCCAGTTGTTAAGTTACCTCTAGAGACGCCTTTACTAGTACGATGATGGCTAACTTTGAGGTTGAAAAGATACGCCGGGCAGACAGCCGTTGCACACTTGCGGACATCGTGTGTGATGGGCTACTGCATTCTAGTCAGTCATTTCGTTTTATTACGGAGGCGCATAGGCCTATGAATAGGCAGTTCGTCTGAAGGATTTTGAGGAACTGTTATTGATATTTGGATGCATTGATGTGATAGAGGCGCGTTGCTTTATCGTGGAAAACGGCATAATGGCGATGCAGGTAACTTTTGGTGCAAATTTTATCATTTAGGGACTTGGGGAACGGTCGATAACTTGAGTAAAACTATGAGTCTTATTACATTACATGCGTCACAAATAATATATATTATATAAACCTGTCAATCATTTTACTTTTACATACACTAAAATTTAGTATTATTATAAAAAATGTCGAATTTTTTTAAGTAAAACTTATTGCTAAATTATTATTTGTGTTTTTATATCTAACATTATATACTCGTCATATCTAATAATGTATTGTGTGTACAAAAACTACAAAAACTTATGCTCACATAATGTTTCACGTCTGTTGTCGTGTATAATATAAAAGCTACTTAAGTGTATTTTCCATGTTCAAAACATATTTATTTTTTTGAAAATTCGACAATATATTATTGAGTATGGTATATATACGATTATTAAAATTATGTACCGTAAGACTATGTATAATACAAAATTAAAAAATAGTTAAAATAATAATAGTAATAGTAATAGTTAAAATACCATGTTAAATATATATATAATACATTCCAGATGTTTGTGTAATTCGTTCATATATATAATCTATGGGCCTTCTACATAATATATATGTGCCGAAGTAGTCTTGTTTAAAAATGTCCACAATTTGTTGCAAAATTAAAATATAAATAGAACGTCTGTCTATAAAACAGAGAGTAAGAATAATTTATGTGGGGTTTTTTATTCAATTTTCAAGAATTTCTATCCATCAAAAAAATATATATTGTCATCTATAGAAAAAAAAATTAAACCATTTCAAAATTTCAAATGTCTATAAATAGTTCAAAAAGTTTCGAAATATTTAGAAAATTATATAATGAGTAGAAAATGCTAATTTGAACTTTTAGTGAAAATTTTAAGTATCTTCGGTAGTTATTCGTTTTTGAATTATAGCAAAAACAAAAATTATTTGAAGATAAAAGTTATTATACTGGTGAATATTTAATGTGTTAAAAATTTGAACTTTGAACGGTTAACTTTTTATTTTTGTCAAAGATATATTATAGATACAAAAAGTAATTTTTGCTTTACACGGTAATAATAATATAATAACATGGCAGATGAGATTTGATTTAATGAGATTCTACATTGCTCTCCAATATTCAATTTAGAGTTCCCTTGCCAAATGGAAACTAATTTTCTTTTTTCTCTACAAAATATTTATTGCAATCTTCCTTAACTTGCAAATAAGGCCATTAATTTTTTTTTTAGGTTTTGTTTTGTGTTTCAATTTTAAATTATTAGCTATAATTTATATTGTTCACTTATTATGGTTTGTTTATTATTTGTGTTTTAGTGGGCTTGGGTTTGTATTATTATAAATCAGATAAAATAAAATATAACGACAATAATTATTACAAGACGTTGACAGCATAATATATAGGTTGATACAACCAGTAGATAGGTGATAAAGGTGCTAAGCCCCCCCCCCCCCCCCCCCCATCACCATACAGTTTTATACACGGTGAAGCGTTTGTGAGAGCTCGTGACCCCCCTCCCCCCCCGTGGTCGCCGCCGCGCCAACAAAACCGAATTCGATCACGCTACGCCTACGCCTATATATAGGGTACACGCGCGTATAAGAGTGTTGTAAATCGTTCGGTGCGACTCGGGGGCGATCGCTGGCCGCGAGTCGTGACGGTGGCGGCGTCGCGGCGCTGCCCGCGCTTTGGTCGACGCCGGCAGGAGCAGTGCCGCGCAACGCTAACACGACGACGCTCTCGTCAAGCATCGCGCGCAAGCTGCATCGCCGCGACACACGCACACGTTCGTTGGCCGACCGCCGCCGAAGCCGTAGCCACTGACGTTGCCGCCGCTGCTGCCGCTGCCGTCGCGCCAACAGTCTTCCCGGAACAAGCGTCGTCCGTCGTCCGAAGTACGACACTGTCGCCCGACGTAAACACCGCTCGCCGCCGAATACCTGTTATGCCGGTGGCCAGTGCCGTCGGCCGCCCGCACACGCGTCCCGCCGCAGCAGCGTGGCCAGAAACGTGACTGTATGGTGGGCTCGCCCGGTGGGTAATCCCGCCTGTTACGGCATGCCAATACGCCGGGGACATGTCACCCAGCGCACCACTGTCATAGAGACTATCATCAGGAAGTTCGACACGCACAGTGAGTGTCATATTGCTGCAGCGCGCGCATCGTCATTATATTATTATTACGATTAGGGTTGGGATTTTGATGCGATGTTCGTTTTTTTACCCCTTCATCATAGACCCGCGAGAACAAAAAATGCGCGTTCCGATGGTTGTAACGGTATTTTTAACGATAGGTGATTTTTTCGACGAGTATAATTTAGCATTGTAGGGTGTTTTACGGGACAATTTTAAGGAACATTTACAAATTTTTGGAATATTTTTCACCACTTGTTTTTAAAGTGAACGTAAATTTTAGCATTATTCAAACTTTATCGTTTTTAATACAACCAGCACATTGGTAGATGTACATATAATATCGTGGTCGGATAGCGTCGAACTTGTGACATAGTAGACTATAGTGTTGCATTTTACTTGCTGACTACTGTTTTTATATCTATATAAATCATATTAAAGAGGTGATAACAATACGCCTTTAATTTTAGTGTCTATAGTATTTTGACGTGTCTTCAGAAAAACAATTTACCATCGTATAAACATGTGTTTTTGTTGTATAATTCTTTTAACTGTAATAAATACATTTTTAAACAAAAACAAGTTTGTGCACATTTTAAGGTTTTTAAGGCATGCCCGCATTTTGTTCATAAAAATCCCAGTCCTAATTGTAATAGTTTACCTATTGTATATAATATCTTGTAGGTAACCGAAACAGTATTATGCAGGGGTGCAATTCAACGAAAAAACTGCGGTGCGCTTTAATTAAGCCCCCCTTTTTCAGTCGGTCTTATACTAGATGATCGCGCGGGAAACTTTACCGCCTCTCCCCCATCACCATCAATTCATTAATCACACGGCTTTGTACTAAACATATTATTATATTAATAATTAATACTTTAACATAAGAAGTAAACGACACATAACTTATAAGTGCGTTAATTTAAAAACTATTAATAACATCCAAGGTCCTCTTTTCCAAAAGAAAATGATATTATTATTATGTATTCGTGATTGCATTGCTAATCGCTATGCATTATTATTGTCACGTTTTGTCATGTACAGTGGCCGTTGATTTTCATTTATTGTACCATAGTAATATATATATTTTTAATATTTAAACGATTGTTTTATAAATTTGTCCTGTGTGCGAGCGTGTTTGATATGTTTGATATATTTTATAAATATTATATAATATATAAACATAGAACGAGTTTCATGCAGTTTTGGCGGTGTCCCGCAGTGGCGTGGTAGTGCATTCCAAAAATCTGTACCGGTGCGGCATTTGATGACGTGTCGTTCGTACGATATTATATAGATATATAGGTTGACTCCGATGATATGTATCGGATAATATAGGTGTATACACCCATACCGTTATAATAAACGTATAATAATGTGTTTCGTTTCGCCTTGTTGAAAACTCGGTGCCCACACCGTCACTGGATCCTAATTTTTGAGATGCAACACCCCGAGAGTATTTTAACGTGTATAATCTTATAGGTACGCTACTGTGGCTGACTGCCGCCAAATCGTGTTCCAAAAATGTATATTTTGTTGCCTAATCGTTTCAACCTTTTAACAACCGTTTTATAATTATATTATACACGTTTAATGGGTATTAGCGTTGTAGTAACGCTGTTTTCTATTTTTTTTTCGTCTGTTCTCGTCGACCTGTGTCGACAGTTTGAACGTATTTATTTATTTTTTTTTAACATACTGAAGCGTTTTTGGCCCGAAGTCCTTTCGAAAACTTTCATGCCCGCCCGTCACATCACCGACTCGCCAGCGTTTCAGCCGAGTTTAAAGTTTTTCTCGTCGGGCCTTGGGGGCTGTATGATAAATTGCACCTGACCATTGTATAATTGACGAGTATTTCTCTGAATAGTTTTTACATTTTTAACATTGAAGTTTTTTTTTTATTTAAAAAGTCCAAAACATAACCATTTAACTGTAAGTACCTGAGAACATATATCGTAAAAGCTATATTATTTATTATCTCTGTTATTGAGTGCGAAATAATAAACTATAAATAAAGTATAGAAATAATCTATCAAAATTTCAATACAAATAATGAATTTATAAAATTTTGTAGGCATCGATTTATTACGACTATGTAACGTGCGAAAGAAAACATATTGACCCAGTCTTTAAAATTGTATTTTTAAATGTTATTTTTATTTTAACTTTTTTATTTTTAAAATATTTTTTCATTCACGTGTTATATATTTTTATTTTATTTTTTTGGACGGCTTGCAATTGTATTGGATGCAGTTAACATTTTAATAGTAAGAATTAATCCAAATTCTTCTCAAGTTGATAAGATATATTGAGGTTAAATAAAATAAACTTAATAAAGTAACGAAGAAAATAAAATGGTATAGATTGTAAGACTTAAATATAAACATTAAACACACTATAGTATATACATTGTAAATAAATGTAATAGTATTAAATGGTCACTACTACCAAGTTATTACAAGGAATAAAAATACCACATAATACAAGACAAACATGTTATTTTTTGTGTAGTAGATTCGATAAAAATAAAAATAAGTTCACTATTCAATGTTATGTTTTTAGAATGGATTATCTTTATATTATAGATTTTCACAGTAAATATTATTAAATTATCAATCTAATATTTAAATTTCCATAAATGGTTAATAATGTCCATAAAATATGATTAAATAATAAAGTAAAATATAAGTAATGTTTCTATTGTTTTTAACTTTAGTAAAATAAATGTTTTATGTTTCATTTTCCATTCTCTACAAATACAGTACTAAATATATATTATATTTAATTTAAATTTTAAATTTATTATTGATTGAACATTTTGAAAGTGTATAGGTTGTTAGATATAGTTAATGACGTAATAAACTCGACTTAGTTTAGTAATACCATTTTACTAATTTTAGGTAAGAGATTTAAGAAATGCAGATAAATATGCATAAAAATAATCTTAAGCTAGATTAAAATGAACTGTATATATATTTTTTACTAATAACAGTATTTTTATAACTTTCTTTACGAGTAAATAGAAAAGCTAAGTCAAATAATAATGCTAAAAAATTAATATATAAACTACGATAAAAGTCTGTTATTTAGTCATACAAATTCATAATATATGTAAAAATGCATTTTATAATGTCAAAAATATGATAAAAATATCTCTCGTTAATTTATAACTCATATGTTTTTTATTATAGTTTTTTTAAAATATAACTTATATGTTTCTGATTGAAGTGCTTATTTAAATTATGCCCATAATATTTTAAATAGGTAAATTGTTTTAAAAAAATGTTTAATTTAATAATTGTTCTATATAATTTAAATCATAGTGAGACAATATAATATATTTTTATTTACTTTTGTTTTAATTTTATAATAAGTATTTGTTATGACGGTTTCTTGCAGAAGCATTGATCAATAGTATTTAGTAATTTGTTAGTCTTACATGCTATTAAGTTAACTATACAAAAAATGGTTTGATCTAACCTTGCTTGATATGATACCTTACATTTTAATTTATTTACTTCAAGTGCAATTCATATTTTTTTTTAAAACAAATGACAAAAAATGTTTGCTTATCTAACGTCATTCCATACTTCGAGTAATAATAGCTTATAATAAAAAAGTTAAAATCAATAATTCAAAATATGGACGAATAAAAGCGTCAATATCATAATGACATAATGAATAGGCAACTATAATTAATGCGTTTTGTACCTAACTACCTTTTGCAGTAAACTATATGTCTATATAGTTTTGAAAAATAAACATTTTTGAATAAATTAATTGTTGAAGTACAGTTTCCCTTTTCAATTTATTTGTCCTTCACCTTAAGTATAAAGATTTATCTCAAAATAATTTGCTTGCATAAAACTCTAGATTGATAAAATTCCTATTTTCATCGGATAAATTTACAGTTTAATCGTAGGTACATTCAATTATTCAATAACTCCATTACAAATAACGCGCATGATTATCTGATATCTAAAATATGAATATAATAACAAAATATTAAAAGCAAATTGATTTTTTAACAATTTATTACTTTAATAATAGTATAATTAATTTTAAAGCAACTTATTTAAGTATTAAGATATTATTGTACTGAATATATTAAATACACACATGAGGTATGTTAACTATTTAGATGACTTATAAATAAAAACTACGTTTAAAAATAAACAACCATATATTATTTTTTATATTAATTAATTTTTTGGCTAAATGTTAATAAATTGATTTATTTTTATTTATATTTTTCATAAAGTAAATTATATTTTAGAATTAGAACTATTATTGATTTAGAATAATTATCAGCAAAAAAAAAAAAAAAAAATAAAAAAAACTATTTTATTTATTAGGTATAATTTTTGCTTTCATTAAATAATTTGAACATCTATTTATTCAAATATGTGATTTATCGTTATCGGATAAGTAAACTAGTTTTCAAATTCGTGTACTTAAAATAAACTATTTAATTTATTTTTGCAGAGTTAAGTTGTTTATAGTTTTTATGAATATTAGAATAAACAATATTAAACTATGTTCAAAAATAAAAAAAAATTGAAACTTAAACTAAAACTATATCATATCTAAGTTTAAAGTGGAAATGATTACCTCACGTTCATGAAAAAGTATGATAAATAAAAAAAGAAATTAATAGTTTATAACTTATAAATAAATAATAAATATCATAATTTACCTCTTTTTGAATATCATTATTAAATTAAATAATATCAAATTTATAATTGTGTTACAGTACCTATCTATAAAAACAAAGTTGATGAAATGATTATATATTATGTAGTGCAATTGGTTTTATTTACTTTATTCTATTTAGATATGAAATACAATGATTGGTTATATTATAATACTCTATTTTGCGATTAAATGAAGAAGTTTAAAAAATCTTTACAATATATTTTGTCATTAATCATTTTTTTCGAGAATTAAGTGATTTATAATCTTATGTTTAGCGTGAAAAAAAATATTACTTTTAAAATGGCAAAAATATTCAAATATAAAACCATCATGTTATAAGATATATTATTATGAATAATATTATATATACATATTTTAATAGTACCATTAGAGTTTATGTTGTAATAATATTTGTCTCTTTCTGTTTTGTTTTTTTTTTTTCATAATTAGTATTTTTGTTTTTAGTGCATTGAGATTTAATTTAATCTTTAAAATAATAAAATAATATATATATATATACGTGTATGTACCTACAGAAATAAATTTTGAATAAATGCATACAAAAAATTTAATTTTCAGTAAAAAAATATTAAATAACACTATATTAATTTCAACTTAATAATTTCTATAAAATTTAAAATATAATATTTTGATGCTGAATTTAGAATTTCGTAAAATCATTATAAAATAAATTCTATAACATTTCTATAAATTCTATTAATTCTACATAATATTATATTAAAAATGTTTATATTTAAGTGCATTAAATTGTATTTTTGTATTTTAATAAACTGTCTTATTAGTATAATTTGTAAAGATTTATAAACAATATTATCCAAAACTAAGATACATAGGTTCAAAATATATTTTCATTTATTTGTTTAGAACACAAAACTTCATTAAGAATATTAAAAATACATATTATTTAAAAAGGTTTGAGCCTGTGCTAAAATACTTTAATTAATTATTTAATTTTTTATAGTTAAATCACCTCTTATTATTTATTAAGGTATCTACATTTATTATTTTTTTATATTTATGTGATAAAAATAGTATGGTTTAGTTTTGTTTTGTATGTAAAATACTGCAATATATGACTCTTATGTTCTATATTATTTTAAGATAACCTCAAAAAAGTTTTGCCATCTGAATTTTTCACACGTTATACATCAAAAACAAGTTGCAACAAAAGTAGTGATATAATATTGTTGTAAAATGGACTTATAACTAATATAAACGTACATAACATAATACCACTAAGCACTAATATTAAAGAGGATATTTAGTTTTAAATTTTAGATTAAATTGCGAGTTTTATTAAATAATTAAAAAAATATATGATACATTTATTGACGAACGATAATTCACTTCGACATATTTGTTTATAGTATACATATTATATTTTACTACCACCAGAATTATTTAATTAAAAAAAGAAATAGGTAGATCGAACTTATCGCGAGAACAGAAAAATTAATTTTAACTGTTATTTGATGACTTATATTATATTGTAGTTCAGGTATACTCAGTCAAGATGTGTATAAGAATCTTATATTATGTGCTAATACGTAAACTTAAAACATCTTACGTTTTTAGTACCAATTATTGCTTGAGACGCTTGAGTGTACCTAATAATAATATAAATTTAACTAATATTATTTCCTGTACTTGTCAAGAATGCTACCTATATGATATATTGTTAAGTATGCTTACTTTAATTTGTTTTTAACCTACAGGTTACATGTATATTTTAATATCGAACAAATAAGTAACTAAGTATGGCTATTTATATTACGATAATTTAGTACCTATTACCTATATGTGTATCAAAGTTAAGGCTAATTTATAAATATATTTATTAATATCGTGATAATCATATTAAATGATTGCAACTGGTATTATACGCTAGTCGTTAGTAAATTATTAGTTAAATAGGTAATATAATGGATAAAACTGATAAATTTATTATCGAATACCCACTGAAGGTTCAGAATCAGATTCAGATGTAAGTGTTGACTATTTTGTAATTATAGTAGACGTGTCCGTAGTATTTGGGTTTCCGTGATGTGTTGTAACAATAGTGGAAATTTAAAGTGGCGTTATTTCATTGTGCAAAAATATGATAAAGAAACACTTATTTCCATAATACTAAATGATGTTAAACCAGGCACAAATCTACTAACTCGGATATGTGGAAGTCATAATATGAAAACTTAACAAGTTTATAGGGTTTCAATGTGAAACGTTAACCATGGTGGAAATTTCATTGATCCATTTAATGGGGACCCATACTCAAAATATACAGACATTATTAAAGTTATCAAAACAAAGATATGGAGATATTAAGACGAAGAGAATAATAAATCTACTTCAGCAATAGCCCAAGGAGAAATAGCGGTGCTCAATATATTCAGTTGATGTATTTGAGATGTTTTGGCGTGACATAAAATTGACAAATATTAAGTAAATCAAAATTTTTGACGAAGTTATGCTTAAATATGTAATGAATAATATAATTTATTTAAAATAAGATAAAAGATTACTATCGGATTATTAAAATTTGTAAGTAGCATACTTATTACTTATTGAAATTAATTTACGATATAGGTAGCGTACTTAACGAGTACCTTATTTTCATTTAATATAGTTTTAGTTACAAACATTTTAATACAAACTGACTGCTTGTTGGTTTTTTATCATGCATTCGTGTTATTTGTTGGCATATGATGTAGATAATTAGGTACTAACTAATTATTTACAAATATATTAGATTTTTACTAATATATTACGATACCATAATAATATAATATTATATAAATTCATATATGAATTAATAATAACTTGTAGAAGGACTAGCGTTTACTTGTTTTTTTAGAAGTGTATGAAACTAGGAACCCAAGCAAGTTTTTATACATTAAATGCTTCAAATTGTACTGAACTTGTAATTTTTTTATTTTTACGATGAGTTATATTAATCCGAATTACTCTTTCCGAAACTACCAATTCTACGTTTATTTAAATTAGATTATAAATACCACCGAGCTATGTTATTAGTATAATTTAATTCACTAGCTGATATCTCTTTGAATTCTATGAGTATACTAGATACTTATATTTATTTAGATATCTTTTAATTTTGATTTCATACTTGAGCACGTTCAAAATTTTGTTTGAACTGTTTAACAAACTTGTTAATATTCCAATTTACCATCATAATATTAATATTATACTATACTAACAATAATACACAAATCGTATACAGGAAACTGTGATTTTTAATATCTAGATTTTTTGTTTAAAATTAGGCATGGTTTTCATGAAACAATCAGGCCAACACGGTGTATGTTATCATTATTAAAAACTACAATGCCTTTGGATTTCCGTAAAGATTATAAACGCAAAAGTGAGAAGTGTTATCATTAATCTATATTTTATGTCGTTTTTATAACATATCTAATACCATTTTTGACTTTTTCAAAATTAATATATTTGCTTCATTTATTATTGACATTATGTAGTATTAAAATATTTTAGCACGTATTCAGTCGTATTCGTTTCTAAATTAACAAATAAAATAAGTAAACAGGCTTACAAAAATAGTTTTTACCTTTTAGTATAGTATAGTGACATATATCAGTGGAATCAAAAACTACGATAAAAAGGTTAATTTTTCCCAGAAATTATCTAAAAATATCTTTATTTTAAAATGTTGATATTGAAATTAAAATTTCTTATTTTTTTATATAATTTATTTTAAGAATATAATTTATTATTATGATTATAAACTATTATATCTTCACATTGCACCGTATATACTGCGCTTACAGCAATTGCATTTTGTAAATTTTATATACATACGTATTGTCTTCATAAGTCTTCATCTCTAAATATATTGTAATTGCATGCATTATTATATGCTTGATTACTCTTATTAATAGTATGTAATCTTATATCAAATACAAATACATTAACTTAATAATGTTTACCTCGGAAATATAATTCACACATATTGTATACCTATATTAAATGCAGAATCAGTTATAAATTATAATAAAATATATTATTTTTTATAAAACTGAAATTTAGACTGCAAGATTTAGGAACTAGAAAGTTTGACTTACAGTAAGTACCAGTGTGCATTTATATTGTTTTTTAAAAACAATTATAATTGTTCAATATGATTTAAAAAATATACAAAATAAACACATACAAACAACGAATACTAATGTTCAACAAATTATTATTGAAACATTAGCGAGTAAATACGTAAACAAAACAAAATATTATCGATTAAGTTACCTAAACGCAATGAAGTAAAAACGTTTTAATTATGTATACGAATTGTTAAGCAATATTTTCGAGTGTCATTCAAAGTATATAATAATAATGATCGCGTATTGAGTTTCATAAAAATATAATGTCCTATTCAAGGCTCCGTTGTTGCTATATCGTTTCTATCCCCTCAAGAGTGTATTAAGTACCGTCAAACACTTTAGTATCATATTATTATTATATAAAAAGGTTAAAGAGCTTAATTGAAAAGAGGTAAACAAGTAAACATTGTGATTTCGGGCAACACGGGGAAAGCGCCAAAAATGACACGTAAAGAAGTGATTACATTTTTGTTGGCCGTGTAGTGTAATCGCAGGCAGCTATATAATTTTAAGTGCAATATAATTAAAATTTATAAACATTGAACAATAATTGCGTGACAAGTGAAAAAAAAAACAGTTGAAAAATTGAACAGGAAATGTCAAAATGTGGTAATCGGTGGTGTTTGACGATGGAGTCGGCGATGGAGGGGGGTGAGATGAAACAAATCACTTTACCATTACTGTGTTGGATAAATTAATGTTATATGAAAATATAACAAATAAACAGTATGGGTATGATATCGTTGTCATATTTTGAATAATAAACGGACATCCTTTTGAAAAGACCGAAAAGTAATATATTATTTAGTTATAGGATAAGAACGCTCGTCGATAGGAATTTCCCATACGTTTGAGTAAACCGTAAGCCAAAACATATTTATTCGGTTTGCCCCACTTCCAAACTGTAAACTTGTTTCGATATTATTATTATTTTGAAATATGGTTTTTAGATATATCATAATATATACGCATATTACACAATAATAATATTATTATAACATAATATATTTCCGTTTGTGACTTAGTTAAATGTTTTTATATAAAACATATGGTATTATAATACAGTAGTTGGAGTTTTATACACTGTTGGCTTTTTATCCGTTTTGGTCCCTACCCAGATTTGTTTTTTTTTCGGTGGACATAGGAGGGAGAAATTGACGCGTGCGCCTTGTTTGGATTTTGCTCGTTACTCGTTTGCTTAACACGAATAACAATTATTTACAATGTACTTACGGGTTAAAATTTCGTGTAAGTCCTTGATTTTTATTTTAAGTGACCGAAATTGTTTGAATAGGTATGATAAAAGGTTTGATTAGATTTGAAATAATTTTGAATCTCACACAATGAACTTTCAACTCCTTTACGTGTACAGTATTATAGTGATAGTCTCTATGTCTTATTGTTGTTTCTTAATTTAACGTTTCCGATACCAAAACTTTGATTTCGAAACAAACATGCGTAACTACAGTGTGTATATCCAACAATATAGATAATTATTTATTATTATAATTTGTAATTATTGCTTTCCGCTGGGTTTTTAATTGTAAAGAATATAATTATTAATTATTATATTAATGATATAAGAAATAAAAACTTAAATACTTTTTGAATTTAACATTAGCATAAACGCTGTTTCGAACTATATAAAATGTGTGGGTTTTTTAAGTTTTTAGTTGGTACTTATACTTTAAAGTTAAAATAATATTTTATCAAAAAAATGTCGATAAACATTTATTAATTTCATTGGATTTGGGTTATATGATGTTGTACTGAGATAATAAACTAGACTTATTCATGTATAGACTGTGCACAGTATAATACATGAGAATTAGTTATTGATTGTAATTTAAAAATAAAAGGAGTCAGTCTTTCATTATCAAGTCATGTCAAACGACAGTTTTTGGAGAGGATATTATATGAAAAATAAAAATAAATTTTGGTTATCAAGGCATTTAATTAAGTAAACATTAATACACTACTATAATAAGAGTTGTATAAATTATGGTAGGTGCCTATAGTTTTGATTTCATACGAATCGAACTTTTAAGTTTATAACATTAAATTTTATTCGATCATAATAAAACACATAAATGTGTAATAAAATTATTTTAAAATTTAATAATTTATGTATTGAAACAGTTTTTCTTTATAGTATTTTTACAATAATTGAATAATCGCCGAAGACGAGTACCTACATTTATATGTATTTTTTATTATTTTATAGTCTTAATATCAAATAGGATTTTTTATGTTCATATTATATATATCACGATAAGTGAATAAATCCGATCTATAGAATAATATATTACACTTTATTAATAGATTTTAAATTCTTACTTTACATATTATGTATTAATATGTACAATTTTCTGCGAATAAACGATAAATAGTTGTATAGGTAATGTGAACTTTGGTTGTATAAACTTATTCATACTCGATGTTTTATAGACGAATAATTCAGGCTTGGTGTTTTGTATTATTGTTCACTTGATAATTAAATTAAATTTTTTGATAGATTAAGTTTAGCAGTGCACTCTGTTTGCTGGTTATATCATTTAATGGGAAAATATTACATAAAATATCGTAAGTTTAAAATTAATTAACCGCAGTTTATATCCAGTAAATACTAATGGGTATACTCGAAATTCGTAGGTAGGTACGTCAAGACACCGTGACACGGAAAACACAAGCGCGTATAAAACATAAAGGGACAATAATAATGCGGTCGGGACAATATATCATAATATTAACATAAACAGCCGAGTTAGGGTGTGTAATAATTATGTTTTGCTGAGTATATTTTCTAATGAAATAAGGTCGATGATAACATTCGTCGGGAGACTTGCGTCGTAACGTGTTTACATATATAATAAACGTAAATATTATAGAGACCACGCATCATAATATATAGTATACAAGTATACAATATATATGTACAAGGAGGTATATAATATATGCGCTACGAACTATAATTATTATTACTATAAATATAATTATTTGACGTCGCCAAATTCGATGTTTAGTTTTCACAAATCACACGGCATTATACTATATATTGTAGAAATGTTTTGCTCTGTACTAGCGTTTTAAGCATTTAGATAATTTTTTTTATTTTAAAGAAAGAGTTGGTTATTTTCTTCGGCCACTGAGTCCCAAATTCAAGCGGTATCGCCACGTTGACGTCTATAACTTATAAGACCCATCATTCGCAGTGTTTTTATATATTTATAATAATATACTTCGTAGCGTCGTATCGATCTCAAATGTATAGGAACAAGGGCGTACTTGTATATGCGGGGGCGTGTGCTGTGTAACGGCCCGGATATGTACGAAGTTGGCCATTCTATACCGTGCCAATAATAGGTTTCAAAATTGTGCCGAATAACCACAAATTGCGTTTGGATATGGTAAAAAATTTATTTTTGAATCTTGTAAAACCATGTTTCAAAACAACGGAGTACTGCGGATACAAGTTCTTTGAAAAATAATACATTGATTAGTAAACTCCAAAAAAGTGGTTTGAAATCGATCAGTGTTTAACAAGTCTATGTAGAGAGTTTTTGATTAGAACATTTTTGTCACTAACAATTTTAAATTAATCGAGTCCAACGAGTGTCTTTTTGAATGATGGCCGTATTGGTTTGATATACCACAATCTTTAATTTAGTATGGCTGCGGGCTACTGAACCATCATTTACTTGTATATCAATCTCCGGGAACTTATCCATTTTTGGAGGATCATCGGCGCCGCATTGTATGTAAATAATTATATTTTATTATAATAATTCATTATTGCCGTAGGTATAATACATCACGTTACAACATCATCGATCCAACTACAGTACAAGGTGTACTGTGTATTTCCGTTTTTTGTGTTAGTATTTATTTTTTGAAAAAAAAAAACAAAAACAAAATCAGGGCACGCACACAATTGTGCGTTACCACGCGACAAAAATAAATAAATAAAAAATGCGTCGCAGTTTTGGAGTAACAGAAGTGGCGGCACGCGTAACTTTAATGTTCTAGGTATCTAATGCTATTTCGTTGTATATCTATTTATTGTAAATACAGGTGAGTCATGCACAAACTATTAAATATTTTTGTTATTTTAAGTTCGAACTTTTCTAAAGTAATCCTGATAACCAGTTTATACGAACGATACGTTCTGCTGAAATCGTCAAACTTATCGGAACCACCCGACAAAGACTATAGGCTTTAATCAAATTTATAATAACCCATGACAAAACAATTGAGTATAAAACAATAAATATTTGAATTGAATTAAAAAGACGAAACTCGACCAACCTTTCAGTATTTCGCCAGAACGCACCCCTATATGTTTAAGTTACGGCAAATCGCCGATAAACCACATCTAACAAGCACACTTGATGATGAATTTTATAAAGATCCACACAAATCCATAATATTTTTCGTCAATGAGGTTATTAGTACTAAATGTTTTTGCGATAAACATGTTCTACAGACTTATAATAAAACTTTTCACTAAATACAATTAAACGTAGACTGAAACTGCAAAAAATAGTGTGTGTAAAGGAAATGATTTAAGAGATTCTGGTATAAAATTAACAGAGATAACGAGCACAATAATATTTTCGTTATGGATTATGTTTATTTGTATATAAATTATAACTTTACCACCCGGGCCATACAAAACTACACTACGGCCGCACTGTGACTTAATATATACGAACAAAAATCCCGTAAACCTTTTTTCTCCAATAAGACAAAAACTGAAATACATCAAATATCAATACTTGTTCAACTCGAAAATATTACTAAAATATTAAAAATAAGAAATGGGGGAAAGTAGGTAACCGATTTGATGTACAGTAGATGTCAAGTGTACTTCGTAATTGAGGAGTAAGTATTTATATGTTAAATTTGAATTCAGTGATAAATCATTATATACGAAAAACGACTCTGATCAAAAACAGTTAGTCTGTCTACATAGTTTATATTTTATATTTTCGCTATTAATGTAAGTGATTTTATTGTTTGATATGCAGTAGGTTGAATTAGTTTTTGTTAAACATTTTAAAACATTGCATTTGAACAAAAGTCATTGTGCAATGATACACGTTAAAATTTTCAAGTGCTCACAAACAATATTTTGAAATTATCTAATGCTTATAAATAAAAACCATACCCATGTACAACTTAAATATTTTTAAATACCTATTATAATAATATATGATGGACCTCGTATTAAATTTTTAAACTTATTGACCTATTGAAAATTGTATTAAATACAAAATTGATTTTTATTGATACGTGTAGACAAAAAAATTGAAAATATTTAAAAAAAAAATGTGTCATATATAGGAAATGCTAATGATAATTAGCTAACGGTATACATAAATAGTTATGAATTATATAATAATATGAAAAAATGTCGAAGATGCTGATCAAAAAACTGGTGGAGTGTGTTCATATCCTCTTCTCCCTTTAAATCGAGTTTTTGAATAATACTAATAATATTGATTAATATTCATATTTATAATAAGCTGATTTGTCACATAACAAAATTAAGTATATTAATAATACTTTGCATATCGTTTTAATTTTTAATCCGGCGGCAGTACCGTCAAACAGAGACGGGCGCCATATGTTATAAGTGCGTGCAGTCGAGTATTCGCCGCGGCGCACATGTGTGCAAATATGTGCTGTCCAAATGTACAAGGTGTTCCATTTAAGTGTATACATTTATTTTTTCGAAGTCTTAACTTTTTTGATAACGTTTTTTTATACAATTCAATATCATTGCAAACTAACATTTTTCAAATAAAAGTGATATTTTTATAACCATTTTATTAGTACGAAGTAAAATGTAAATGTCGCAAAATTGTGATTAGGCCATCTAAACTTTTAATAGATACCTATATAATATATATAACTAATTAATTATTCGTTAAAAATTAGATTTTTGTGCGCGGAAATACTTTGAAAAAAATATGCTGATTTTAAATATAAAATAAAAAATATATATTGTCATCTGAAAAAGTAAAAAACTTAAAAATCGATAAAAAAAACTCGTTGTTTTTCTATGACGTCAAATACAATATTTTTTTTATGTAAAAACAATATTTTTAAGAAATTTACGAGTTTTCGAAATAACGAGTGAACAGGACACTCAAACAGATCACCTTGTATCACCTATATGTCGTGTAGGTAGGTTAGGTGTACGAATTATGTGATATTATTATACTCACGCGCAGACGCTACACCGACGACGTCGTCTCGTCAACGGACAAAAATGCATTTCTCTGGCGTAGAACAGGCGTATTTAATAATAATAATAATAATAATATTATATTATATTATAATATAAATATGATGACTACTACGGCGATGACGATGATAATAATCATGATCATGTTTTGTGCGTGTTCTAACAACGCGATGGTGTGTCTATATTTAAACGACACGCGAGTATCGGCGGTCGTCTTTCTGCTCGCCCATGCTCGCTCGAAAGATCGTAACGCTCGTGCAATATTATTAAAACACGACGTGTGATGCGCACGTACACTCTATCGCTGGGTGTAGTGTTATAATGATGGAAACGTCGAGAGGAGCCGTGGCGCCGTCGATTAGTATACCTATTATACAAATATGACGATTAAAAATTTATAATAATACATAATTTTTTTAAATTTTGTATTGCTAATGTTAAATGATAAATTAAAAATATTTTACTAAAAAATTTATTTTCGGATTACCATCTATAGGGGCATCTTTTCTAAGCGTAGGTATCGCTTCTGCCGAAGGTTTATAGTATTATTTATACTCGTAAACTAATACAATTATAGCGACTACGATAGAACACCTAATATTATATGCTTATATGTGTACGGCTTGGGATAACAGGATTACACATTGAATAATATATAAGTAACAATTAATTGATATACGGAATTTAGATTAAAGACGACTTATGATAATAATTAGTAACTGAATTTACATAATATAATATGAATATGTATATATAATATTATATATACCATAATAACAGATTATAACTCTGCTGTACATACTCCAAGTACATTTTTTTTTTTTTTGAAAAGTATATTTTGTTCGACATGCATTTTGTTGGAGTGCTTATCATCGGGGCCAATGGGACAGGATAATCTTTTCTTCCAAAATGATAACATTTTCTTTTTCCGCGAGTTTGAAAAAAGGACAACCATAGAACCATAGAAGTACGTATACTAGTGTGATACATGAAATTACATTCTACTCGTTCTTTCAGCTATGTGAAGATATACTTTGATCATGCTCACGACAACACAATTCTAGTCATGGCTGCGAGAACTTGTATGGCTATATACCTATATTAGTACATAGAAAAATATCCGATAGTATTTAATTGTCGAATAAATTTACCAAACAGTTTAATACTACCAATAACCCAGTGTCTTAGTAACTTAGTTTAGATGCATTAGCCCGATAAATGTGGCACTATGCGATATATTTTAGTATTTATTATATTTGTGATTCACTATATATTACTTGTACAATATTTTCTCCCGGGAAGAATGACAATAAATGATATCGTAATAGTTCGATGGGAGTACTCTGTCTCTCCTTTATAGTTAAAATTTATTATAAATTAGCTAACTGATTATTAGTTATAAGAATTTAAATTTAAATAATTAATAATTATCTTGGTTTGTAAAATAATTGTTTCTGTTAACATGAATATACTATTATACTTAGAATGAATAGTACGAAGAATTTATTTTTAAAATCTTTAATAAATCATAATAAGAGTTATAATAATAGTGGCGTTTAAAAAGATTTAATTGAAAAGTGTTTTATACAACCAGTGTAATACATGCTCTTGTATTTATTGCAAATCTCTTTTTTAAAATTAAAATGAGACTATGCAATCTGACTTTACCTTTGTCGAATGAATCAAAATCTCGTTACATGCATAAAGAACAACATAATGCGCCTTCATAAATATATTATTATTATTTCATTCAGATTAATTTCCAACTAGTACAGCTACACATACAACACTAATATAATAAATGTTATACGATATTGTTGACAATATGTATTATTTTGAACTTTTTAAACATTTTATTTAATAATTCTAGCGACTAACTCTGTATAATAATAAATAAATCGACAGTAGATTATAGTTTCAGTAAAATAATCTGTGTACCTACAAAGAAAGCGTTTAGTATATAAAAAGTTCGTGTTAGGTACTTAAATTGTTTTTTTTTTTATTAAACGATACAGTTTAGAAATTGAAAAAAAAATGGCTATATTCAAGATAATAGTAGTGCGTAATGAAGACACATATTTTATATACATATATATATATTAGATTTTGGCTTTGACAGAATGCGTTTAGTAGGAAAAAATTAAAATTATAGTAGTCCCTGTACAGTATACGCTGAAAATAAAACGATTAAACAAAAAGTACGCCATTTTTTCTTTTACTTTTTGATATTTTATCTTTTATCTGGGCTAGTTTATTTTTTAATCTTTCACAACACTGTAGAGATGTAGAGTACCAATAAAACCATTACGGTTTTCAAGGAGAACAGAGGTATTATAGTGCCAATGTTAGAAGCTGCCGCTGTACATACATTTTTAATTTCGAAGTTGGTCGTTTAATTCGTCGATTACGTGAATTTTTGATTTATGACAGAAAATCATCGCAGGATATTAAACAAGAAAAATGCATTCTACGAGGATCATATTGCAGGAGAGGTATTGCCAGGATATGTCATTTTATTTATTGAAGGCTGAAATTACAAAAATCTCGACAACCATAATAATTTACCACCATTGATAATTATTTGATGGGTTTATATTTATTAGATCACATGTATTATAAAACATATTGATAAAAATAGTACTAAACTTTTTATCTAGTAGGCGCAATAATTTTTAAAAAATCACCCATTAACACCCATTTATTTTTCCTCTCTTAACAAACAAAGAAAAAACAAATTATTTTTTTTTAGTGAAACAAATTTTTATTACAATTTTACTTATAATAATTATTTTTATTTTTATTATATAATAATAAACCCAAAAATCATTCATAGAAATATAAGATATGACTATCAGTTTTTATACCTAGATGATTAAGACAATTTTGCATTAATGATAGATTATGACTCATAAGTCATGACTATTTTTGATATCGACTAATTTATTATTTGAAAAATGAAGAATAGCTTTTATTAATATTATGTGTGATGAATAAGTGAAAAAAAATTAGTACAACGTATAAAAAGTAAAAACTACCTATAATTCTAATATCCTGATTCTTGAAGAACTGCAAAAATTTTAGTTTTTTATATTCAGTCTCCTAGTCTCTCAAATGAATATAAAACGTTTTTGATGTATGTTTTCGTAAATAACGCCATGGATCGTTCATTATAAATAACTAGAAGCGTGGTAATTATCAAATTATAAATCACGCGAAGAGTGTGGTAATTATTACTAAAATATAATATGAGTGAGAGTGTTGTAAATAATATAATTAAGTTTGATAATAAAAAAAATATTGGTTGTAAAATGATTTAGGTTTCTGTATTTTTCGTGAATGACTGAAGATATTTTTTAGTTTTTATAGTAGAAACAATGTTTAAATTTTCAACATTAAGAGAGGTTTCTGGTAGAAAATTGGATTTAGTTTGCCCTCTAATAAATCAAAAGTATAGAAATAATCCAATACTTAAAAATATACTTAAAACAGTATTTACGCATAATCTGCAGTTTTTTTTTGTTGCTGCAGTTTAAAAACGAATTTTAAAAAACAGTTAATAAACTTAAGAGATTTAACATTTTTACCAAATATTAATAATATAATTTTCTGAATGTGATTGAATTTTGAAAATTTTTTGGCTTTTTTTGAACTTTCTATAAATATCAGAAATGTTTTACTTTTTTTAGTTTTTATTTGACTGATGATTAAATCAAATTTTTATTTGTGATCAAAAAAACTTTAAAATATAATGCGATGTTTTTCATAAGTTTTTCCAGCAGCAATTAAAAAATCATTTCAAAAATACATATTCATAATACATTTTTTAACCATTTGAATGTAAAATTTTGACGAAATTAGTCAAAATTATGAATTATTATATAGGACAATATTTTATAGCAGAGTGACTACCTTGGGTTTTATTTTTTTGTTATTATCATTGTATATTATGTTTGCACATGTACAACAATCCTAGTGGGCTATGGGCCTAATGTATATTTACAAAATTAAGTATCATTGTTATGTGATTGACCGATAGGTTATCGTTGTTATGTGAGTCATTTTTTATTATTATTTTAATACTAAAAAAAATCGATTTTTATTGAAATGATTATTATTATTGTTTTAAAATCATATAAACACGAAATTAATTAATATTCAAAGATATAAAATAAAATGAATGATAAAATAATATCATACAAAATTACTTATAAATCGAAGAAAGTTTCTTTTATAATATGAAGGAATGTGTTGAACATGTTTAGTACTCGTATATCTCATGTTACTTATTTCATTATTAATAATTGGGAATAACCCTATACTTTTAAAATAGTTTGTACATTTGATTTCATTACATTATATCATCTTATAATATTTCAATACTAGACATCTATTTTCAGCAGGTCTGTAGTTAGAAAAAATATTTAGGTGGGGTAAACCAAATTTTATGGAAAAAGATTAGAGAAAAACCAATATTAATGTTATTTTAAATTTATTAATACTACTGTAATTTTCTATCAGAAATCCATTTATAATATTTTCATTATAACTCTACACAACTACGTTTAAACAATATTTTTCTTATAGTCTTTGGTCTATAATCAAATTGTGTTAATACTAATTTATCTTAATTATATCGATAATCAAAAAGTAATTATTTCATGCTATGCCCATAAGCATATTTTGAAAACAATTTTGGTTGATTATCATTGCTATGTAGGTGGTAGATCACTTGCGCATGATATGTTGATAACACATGACAACAGTATCCAAAATTAAATTATAATGTTAAATAAAATTATTTTTTTTAAGTTTATTAGTCTGTGGAATAGAATCTCAATTGATTTTCATATTATATTTGTTGGACGGAAGCTTTAATATTATTGACTGGTATTTCAGAGATTGTTGGATGAGGAATTGTTCTGGTATTCGAACAGCTGTGAAAATTGATAAGTTTTTATCTATATGTGATGGCACCTACACACATTTTATATTCTATTAGGTTGAGTTTAATTTAGTATGAAGGTTTTAAATAATTCTATTTGTTGGAAAAGATTTTTGAAGTGAGTGCTGAAATAGCGCTGAGTGAGTCACTTAAAATGGGCGAAATCCGTTCAAATTAATTTAAAATAAATAAATATGTTGTACATCATTCTATAACAATTATTATACATAATACATCTCATATTATCATAATAGTTAACGTAATGACAGACTTTTAAAATATTTTTATAACGATTTAACCGAAATCTATTTATTTTAGATAAGTATATTGTATATTATTATTAAAAAGTATTATTTCAATTATTCTACCAGGACATAGAGTTTTTGATTTTAAAAATATTCAATTTTAAATATTTAATAAAATTACACCACAAATTTTCCATTTCGTAGTTTATCTCTGACGCATAACACGTAATTTTTGAGGCACTATAATAATTTATGGGATGATAATAAATTAATGGATATTATAAACGACGCTTAACCGTATTATTACGAGGTATTAAAATATGAAATTGGTCGTATGATAACGTTTCAAAATATATTTCGGGTTTTGTGTATCGATTCTCTTTGCACTCGCAATAGTGAAAATTAAACATTTATTTAATAATAATATAGTTGCGGTTCCCTGCTTTTTAGGAAAACCGGTGATTTCCCAGATAAGCAATATAAACATTATTATGGGTGTTAACGAGAATAGCATAGAATTTCGCAGATTGTGAGTATTTAAATATTTTACACGCATTTTAATTTGACGGCGTATGATTATATATTACAAACATTTTTTTCACAAATAATTGCATTTTTATCGATTGTTAGATATTCATATTAAAGTATAATAAAAATATTAATTCATTTTCGTTGGTAATATATTGTTTCTTACGCTACGTTCATTACACCTTAATATCTTAAACGACCGCGATTAATGGTTGCATAGGTATAATATGTTATATGCTTACGTATACGTATAATATATATATCTACTTTACTATACTAAGAATTTTTACGCTGTTCGATTTAAATCTCTTAAGATTGCATTTCTATAAATTATAACATACTTTAGTAATAATAATAATAATAATAATAATAACTTGTCTATTATTTAAATTATAATTGAAAAATAATGTTGAGTTATTAAAAATTGTGTTTTGTTTACTCGACAAATCAATAATACGTCACTATAGAATAATAACAACAAATAATAGTTTTTAATAAATTGAAGTAAAAATTTAAACATGCAATTTCAGCAAATAGCGGGCAATATTAAAATGAAATAAATAATTTATTTAAAAGCTATGTGTATAATAATATTGCAAAGTAAACATAGTTTGCACTATTAAATGTTATATATACCTATCTATTATTAACACATATTTATACATGTATATGGTTTATACTACGTATATTGTTTAACAGTTAAGAACTTTTAAAAGTAGGTTATCAACAAATTTAATTACGTACAAATAGAATAAGTTTTGAATTATGGATTTGTAAAGTATTTAATTTTTCATTACTTATGGTAAAATAATAAAATATGAATTAAACAATTATTTCAGTACCCATTTCACAATAGAATATTTGTATAAAAACTATTTTATATTCTGAATATAATTTTCACATTAAAAATAATTAAACAAGAAATTGATTTAAGGTCCTGAGTTGAAATTTTTAATTGAAAAACAATAATTATATAATATTAATTTTATAATCAAAATATTTTAAACTAGGTTTTGAAACTAATTCACTATACATTGTTTTCGTTTAAGGCATGTTTATTATTACTAGAATTTTCTTAAAAGAAATCTATTTAAAATTGTTTCACAAAAACAATTAACTGTGATAAATAATTTATTAAGTATTGATATAATAGAATCAAGTTTTTATAACTAAACTATAGGTACCCAAGTATTTAGGACGTCAATATAAGGTCTTGTCATTATAACATAAAATCATATAATGTTATTCAAATTTCGTGATTAATATGTACATAGTTATTTTAGCCCGTAGGCTCTATTGGAATTATGACTTAATATTAGTAGGTTAACTATACTTATTATTGTAGTTTATACAATTGAAAATTCAATATGTATTTGAATATAAATTTGTTACTTTATTTTATCTTTTAATATTTTTAAAAGCTATTTGTAAAAAGTCAAGTTATTTTTATTTTTTGTATGGTGAAATAATATGATTAGGCAGTTATAATTTACAGTGTATTATTATGTATTCAAAACTAAGTGGTGTTAATGTGTTAAATACTAACATGATAAATGATCGATAATATACGTATTTAATTATTATTTTAAATAAAACAATAATTCATAGTGTCGTAACAATCTTCCTATAGGAATAAACATTTTTATGTTTTAATAAGTACTTATTTACAAATATAAACTATTATAAAGTGAATAATATGAATAATATATTATAAAAAGTAATTTAATACAATATTATTTGTTATTTATTAATAGTAAGTGGATACTAAAACACAAAATAAAATATATATTACTACTAAACGCAGTGAACGAACAATAACTTGACAGAACTAAGGTGGATGAAACCGTGTAATAGTTTGTATTTTTTACATTTTTTAGATAATTCTATTTTATTTTTAATTGATTTATTCAAAAATAGTTGCCCCTCAACTTTTGTATTTTAGAATATTAAGGTTATGAGCTATGGTTGACCGAACTTAGTCAAATGGTAGATCTCTTGATAATAATATAGTAAATTGCTTACAACACTACAATTAAAAAGTACTAACGTTGTATAACTCAATAATTTAAACCTATTATGTTTGACTAATACGAGATGAATCAGAAAAATATGATATTGTTTCGTAACTTTAGGTCTACTGATTACTAAACTAGCAATTCTAAAAGCTAAAATCATAATATTTCAGTTAGAAAATTGTAAGCGTTTTATTGATAAAGTACTGACACTACTTTATATGAAAAAATTATAATATATTTTTTATAATACATAATAAAGTACGTATTACTTATCTATGTATTATAAAATATGAAGTTTGACGAAAATAAAAACTTATGTAAATAATTGTACCAATTATGTTCTGATAAAATGAAGTTAATATCCTCAAGAATACACGAAGATAAGTTATCCCATCTATCAATATCTACACTTAAGTTTGCGACGTTAATTATTGAAGAATGAGGTTGATCTGCTGTTAAAACTCATAGCTATTTAAAAATTCATAACTTTTAATCTTTTTAATTAATCTGGAAATTCAATAATCATATTATATTGACATCCTTACAACTTTTATACAGTTTTTTTTTATCAATCGTTTTTAATTATACAATTTTAAATTGTATTATTTTAAATATTTTTAAAATGAAAATAGTTAAAAACTAATATTACTAATAATGAATAACGATAAATACATTTTAATCAATATACTTACAAAATAAAAGATTATTTAAATATACCTATTATTAAATTAATGTTATTTTTCTTTTGGATTAAAATATTTGGATTAAATTTAAGTAGATTTACTAAATAAATAATACAGGGTGATCCATCAATCTTGTTTATGTACCGTCATTTTTCTATAAGTAATAAATTAATTCAAATTCTAATTTTTGTAATTTCTAAGTATATACAAGGTTCATATTTTCATATGGTTATATTTTTATATCATGTCCTGTTGCACGCACCACTACTTTTTCAAATAATAATTTCCTATTATTTTGTGATTTGTTACGAAGACGACTATTTTGAAAATGTTAATGCACCTAAATATAAATTTGACGAATAGATTTGAAGTAAATTTGACTTTGTGTACTAAAGATAATATATTGGTAATTCCACGATAATACGTTTTGAAGATCTTTGATGATTTAAAAATAATTTGTGAAAATTGTCAGAATTTAATAAGTATTTAATTCAACATTACATCTATTTTATATTTTTGCAATACCATTTGTTAGGATTATTATCTATATACACTTAAATAACTTCAGAACTATTTCTCCAAATATTTGAAAGTATGGTCCTTAAATTTACTTAAAAACTACAAAATATCAGCTTTTGAATGTATTTATTATTTATGATGGTGGGTGGGAAGGCGGTAGAACATGTTTTTGGGTGAAATTACCTATATAACAAACAACAAATAAATTGCTTTTCATAAATTAAAATAATTAAAAGATATATTTTAATTAACGTTTTGTAATTTTGGCTAACTTTCTAATGATGATAATATTGCTATTATTTTGATTGTGCATATAAAATTATAAAAGGGTTAGAACACATGAATAAATCGTAAAAATATTTTTATTTTTTCATCAAAAATTTACAACTATGAGTTTATGACACCATTCTTTTTTATTCATAATTTAAAGTGACATTTTAATTTTATTAATGAGTCTAAAATTTACAAGTGTTGTTTTTATGTTATAATGATAAAAATGTATGTATTTTCATTTATTATCATAATAATGTATAATTATTTCAAAAGAATTATAAACTTGTCTAATTATAAATGCACATTAGGTAATAGAATTAATTTTTTTTATAAATCAAACATTTTGTTAACCATTTTCGTTTTAAATATTTAAAAAGTAAATTAAAATAATAACTCGTCAAGTTTGGCTCAACTATGTATCTTGTAACTCATTATTCATACTAAAATATCTGTTATAATGTAAATAAATGTGATGATCTATAAATATTTTCTTTTGAGTATATCTTAATCTTAATGACTTGTTGAATTGAATTAACTTTTCTAATAATGACATAGATATTCAACATTGTTTAAAATATTATTAAATTTTTAATTTTTTTAATTTCGATAAAAATAAATTACTTATAGTTTCATAAATATAAATAAAACATGTAATAATATGTTGTTACTGCAGTTTAATATTTTTTTTTTGCATATTTGTACATAAAAAACATATTATGTACTATTAAAGCCTAAAGGTATAAGTATAAAAAAAATTAAAACATAGCGTATGATACAAACTATGAAGTCTACAAATAATAATTATAATTCGTTAATTTATAGGTTTGTATCTATTATTAATTAATTTTTATTGAGAAATAATTTTTTTTTGTATATAATTTATTTTTTTTAGTTATATCGTCATATTATTAATGTAATTAAAAATATTATTATATTAAATAAATTAAAAAATATTTATTTCCTAAATTTATTTCAAATATGTTTTTATTGTTATAGTAACAGTTAGATATACTTACTTTTTACTTCAGGAACATTTATTTTTATTTCATAATGCATTATTTAAATGCATATGTCTAATCAGAAAAAATAATTTGTATGATATTAAAGTTTATGATAACATTATTGATGAATTCATGTACTAAGTAATGTATATAATATAAATTTTTTTAATGGCGTTATGTCAATTTTTCTTTTAAGCATTATTCATATTTTTTCGATTGATGTTTTTTTCTATATTTGTATTAATGATTTTTTTTTTTTTTTTATGTTATATCTTATAGTTACTTTTTCTGTTGATTTAGTTTATATTTAATCAAAATTACCATAAAAAAATATATGTATATATATATATATATATATATGAATTGAATGAAAATGTTGGTACTTTGTTCTTTGACCTTTAGAGTCACTTAAAACTCAATCTTATAATAATTTTAAATTCTTGAGAAAACGTAAATATTTTACTTGCAATTCTCAACATGGATAACTTTGATTAGTGAGTATTTTGCTTTTGAAGTTAATTGGCCATGGTGTTAGTAATATTACAAGGGTGGTCGAATTCGTTGTGACAACAGTATTCTGGAAAATTGCCAGGTACCTAACTAAATACCTAAGAAATTAAAAAGTCCATTTAACGTTCGTTTAAGATAATCGAGTGTAACTCGTGAGGCACTTGTTTAAGGAAATTATGTATATTGAGAAGAGCCGGGTTTTGGTTTTCCAAGTGGAGTTTATTTTGAACTAAAATAGTTTCCAGAATTTCTTGTATAGTTTTGATAATAATCGAGGCGCAAAATAATGATAATTGTACATAGCGAAGTATTAGCGAGCGCTTCAAATTGTCGTTTAAGAAAAAACATTTTGTATGAGCCATGCCATACTATACAGTATAATAAATTGTGACTCGGGAAAAGAAAACAATGAAAAAAAAAACATTAAAATCATAATTTAGGTGGAATGATAATGACGAATTCGTGCTGCTCAACAAGGATGTCAGAACTTCAGGCTATAACAATAATATCTACACCAAAATGCAAAATACATATCAACCTATTGTTTCCGTGTTAAGTGGCTAGTTATATTACATAGGCATTTTAGGTTATAGTGAAAAAGTCCACGGTACACTATGAATAATTACGAACACGGTCGATAAACATTATTTGTTCCTTTAGCAAAGTTAAACATTTTATCAAACCTGATTGGAATAATATAGTATAATATAGACAACCTAAAACATTTTTCGTCAGCTGATTGTGTACCTAATGCGTTTTCTTTTTATAAAAAAAAAGGTTTTTGTCATATTTTTATTTAGATATAAGTACTTTTTCTAATGCAACACGCTAAGTTACTTATCCAACAATTTTATAATATTAGATTATTATAACTTATGAGTTTTGTTAGTTTAAAATGGTTAGGCTTGATTTTGTTTTTTTTCATATCATAGGAATGTAAGGATGTTGTATTATGTTATGTTGTTATAGTACGCTTTTTTTTTTTTAGTTTAAAATTGTAAAAATAACAAAAAATCGGTCTAAAACCTGTTATGACTAATAAAAGTCGTTTGTACTTATGTATTGTTAGTTTATTATTGGCGAGGAAAACATTGTATTTAGTGAGCATATGTTTCAGACATATTATATTCACTTTTGATAAATAAGCAATGATAATAATCATCGTTTCGGGCCATTTATAATACAAGTCAAATAAAATAAAATAACAATAATATATTTATAAGAAAGAACGTTTTAACGAATTCATTTGGCGGATATTATATGCATGCATAAGTCATAATGTATATGAGTTAGTAATTCTTAAAAAAAAAAAAAAAAAAAATTAAAAACAGAAATGGCAGTATGATATATATATATTAAGCTCTTACAGTCTGGAAAAGCACTTTACTACTTAATACTACTTATGATTTTTAAGCATTGGTTTCTTTCACGAATAACTTTATTTTTGTACGACGGAAACGGCAAAAATCAAGAGTTATGAATGCTATATTTTATTTATTGAACAGGCCTCAACAATTTTATTTGATGATATAATTAATATAATTATTATTAGTTTTTCATAACGTGTTTGGTAGTTAATAATTGTTATTTAGAAATATTTGTTGTTTTAATTTATTACTGTTAGTGCCAGTATTTCTTCCATGTGGTTGGCGAGATCTGTTTCCTATTCTGTGCCTCATATGCTCTACACACAGTAATATGTGTTTAATTGTGTTGCGGTTTCCGCATACCTGTCATGGTTTGTAGTCTAGACCATTCAATATATTATTTTATTTTTTTTGTCTATTATTGACGAGTTTAATCAATTTATTGAGTTGTCATGATCGTATTAAAAAATTACTGTACTCTTTATGCAATCATATATGATATTATTATATATTTTGAAAAATAAAATAGGATTTTTTTCGTATGTTTATTGATTAAAAACGACCTAAGTAGTTTTAAATCAATTAACAATAACTATTAATAGGCATTTTAGATACTAAGCGGAGCGATGAAAATGTATCGATTTTACAATGACGTGTGCTATTTTATATGTCTGTAATCACTTTTTAGGACACTAAAAATGCTTTGATTTTCAACTTCGAGGGTATAAAATCTAGTTGGCACTATATAAATACATTTATAGATGATACTTATTTATACCATAAACTCATTTACACTGTTTATGGTTAAGTAATGTTGACTAAAAAGTTAATGATAATAAAAATTACTATAATAATTAAATATTAATAATATAACAAATGTTATATTTTCGGTAAACATTAAATTAACTTATCTTAATACTACTAGTAAAATAAAAAATTAATAGAAATATTTATAAAAAAATGAAATATATTTAGTGATATAGGCTGACAGATCATTTTTGTTCAAATCGTTTTTCGTATACCTACAATGATATAATATATAATTGAATTCAAATTTAATAGGTATGTCTATTCCAGTTATCTACTAAACAACTATTATACAGCAGAGTTATACCCACACGATCTAACTATTTTTTTTTAAAGTTAGGCTTTAATTAAATGATTCAAAGTATTATACTAAAATGGGTACATAAGTTAGATGTATATTATTGTTTTATAATAACATCTAAACATAATATTGTATAAATTAAATATTTTTTTTTTTTACATTTAAAATTACAGTACAATGATTTATACTTTTTAAAAGATTGAAAAAATATGTTCAACATCAAAAATCCTATTAAAAGTATAAGTTATATAACTATAGGTACTGTATAAGGTAAAGACGGTATAAGAAAATTGTTTTTTAATTCAAACCGAATTTCGCTCAACTTTCAACTGGTGTTTTTGACACGAGAAAATGGGTTTTCGAAAGCAATAAGTACCTAACTATTTTAAGAGACGTTAATTTTTTTTAGTTATAGTTGTTTAAAGTGTTGTTTTGTTTCAACGATGGACTTAACCTCTTACCGAAAATGCGTGTACATCAGTATTCGGGTATGACGTTAAATCGATGAGACTCAACAATATTTCAAATGTTTCACATTATTTTTGAATTAAGGATTCGTGCGATGAAGTATCTATGTTTCATACCCCATATGATGTCTTTAAATAAAATGTATTCATACACCGTAATTCGAAGGTATATTGATAAAAATGCTTATTAATTAGACTGTTATTTGTGTTACAAACGGTTTGAAATGATAGCAACTATTAAATATCGAAGAAGTAAAAAAAAATATCAATATTTATAAAAAAGGATTGATAAAGTCATTAAGATAATTCATGTTAAGTTATTGTCACTGCAGGTACCTTTGATTTTATTATTACAGTACGATACATTAATAATATATATTTTCAATTTATCGGTAGGTATTAAAACCGAATGTGCATATTCTAGCGCGAATTAAAAGTAATAATCGTTCGCAACTGATGAATATGAATATAACTTATTGCGATAATATTAAAATAGGTAATATATTGCTCGTTTATTTACCGCGATTATTAGATTGTATTTTATTTTTAAATATTTCAAATGTTTTTATAAAGATACACATTTTACAATTTACCTTTAGATTTGCCGAATCTATCAACAGATTGAAATCAATACACTAATGTGAGTCGGTTGCACCCACTCTACTTCGTATTGGCTTTGGTTTGTTTCATGCCATTAATCATTCCGGGCACAATGCAATGACTTTGAGTTAACAGCGAGCAGAAGAGAATATCCCAGAAGAGATATTTAGACTCCCTTGGCATAAAACCTATTGAATAAACTGCGGCGCACAATCATCCTGAGCGCGGGCATTTTTGTTTAATGTCAATCGATCTTTTCCAATCAGACGGAAATCCAAATTATGATTATGTATTTTTTGCGTAAGGCGCGTGTTTGTTCGATATCAAAATGCATGATTTATGTTTACGGTGTATATTTTCATTTACATGATACGGTCAATTGATCCACGGAAATTCAGCGGGTTTCCGGTTCAGGGGTTTTTAAGTACCTACCTATATGCATGCTGAAAGTTATAGCCGACAGTATATACCTACACGGCGTATAGTGTGTATTCACACAGAAACCCCGGTCGTACGAAATCACCATACTCAATGTAGTTGTTCGTGTCGTGAGGTTGTAAGCCAATTTAGTTGTTAAATAGGCCGTTATTAAAGCGTGTTGTTAATTTTTGAGGCCAATGCTCTTGTACTTGACACATCATTTTTTTACAATTGTATCATCACAATAATTTTAAAATTTGCCTAGTGAATGCCATTGAATACAACGGAATAAGTGTCACGTGAACAGCTGGTCGGATTTATATGGTTTAACTATTTTTCCGAACTATGAGTCCTGCTGTCTAGAAGACCTCCTACGAACACTGGAAATACTAGTGACTTCATAGGAATATTATGTTTAAAAACGTGTTTAACGCGGGTCACGGGATTGTGGAAACATATCAAACCAGCGTGAAATACAATATGCAATTCCATGAAATATAAAATCAAAAGTGGGAAGTTATATAAAACCCATCGATTTCAAAACCATAGGGTTTTCATTCTTTACTTTCTAACAAAATAATGGAATTTTTTCGAATAACTGATAGGAATATTATTTGTTATACTTAAACATATTTTTTCGTGTATTGCTTTACTATTTATAAACAAAATAAAATTAACTACAGTGATCCATCAATTTTATTATTTTTGTTTCAACGGAAAAGTAAATATTTTATTGGTCGTTTTTATATGAGAAACACATTATTGTTATTGAATACAACGACCAAATTAGATGCACTTTGGTGGTTCGCGTCTGGTGTCTAAATTTATTATGGTAATGAGTCGCAAAAAAAAATAAACTCCGCCAAATTGCTGCGCGAGTTCGGCTTAGGTAGAACTTACGAAGGAAATAAAAATACTGCAAAATTGACTGTCGTTCTTTACTCGATTTATTTCCGTCGCTTTCTATAACATTCCACTCAACCGCCGCCGCGTTAAAACATCTGTGTCGTCATTTCTCACGACCGGTGACGATGAAGATAGAAAATGATGTCATTGTAAAATACACGTATTCAAATATTTTTATTTAACTTTTATGATTTAGTTTTTGCTGTGGATATTATATCGTGTATTGAAACTATATATATTTAGTTAATACTGATTGAAATACGACCAGTCAAGAGTCAAATGTACGTCACATCATTTTTAATTATTATTATTTTTTTAAATTTTTAATTAAGTAAAAATTCATTTTTGTATACACTAAACATTTAAAATGTGTTGGTACCAAATCTGTAATCATACAATATTTATTGCATTATAATATTATATACGTAATAACGCTATGTAGGTAATCCGAAGCTCATGTTATTAAAACTATTATTTATAAAACCACGTTTAGTCTTATAATAATCTCTTTACTTATAATTAAATAATTGGTATTAGCTTACTTTTGAATAGCATATTGATAAACCAATTGAATTGATATCAATTGTACTTGATTCCATAATATATATATATATATACATATATAGATATATTGTGTGCTATATAATAATATTATGTATATGTTGTATGGCAGTAGCGTACTTTCGGGTAGCGTGTTTTATAAACACCAAAAATCGAAAGACATTTTAAAAGTCACAAAAAACCTTAGTTACCGTCGTATAGTTTTCAGTAGTCGACTGAATATTTTGTGTAGGGTCGGGAGTAAGCAATAACACTAATGTAGTTAATGTTTTTTAATCTAACGTTGAAAAATATTGATATTGAATTAATTAATGCTGTATTGTATTGTTTCAAGTTTTCAACTAAGATATATGATTATAATAATTTATTACGTAATGATATACGACTGCGTGTGGTTTAAAACCACATGGAATATTTATTGATCTGCCGGAAAACACGCAGTACATAAGATATTTGTGTATTTTATTTAACTTTATAATATTTTAATCGTTATACGCTTTTACATTAAACGTAATATATTATTTAATTCACGCTTGAGCTTTGTCGACACTACCGGGTTAGTTATAGTAAAACGCAAATAGAAAGTAATTTAAAAAGTCAATAAAATACCGATTAACCTACCTACCCGCAGCACTGTACAGCTCATGTTAACACTGCACACGCACCCATCACACCCACATAATATTGTATAACACACAATAACGCGTTGTAATTTTTATTTTTCTAGACCGAAGTTTTTTGGTAGCCAATGCACAGCAAGCCGGCTGTAACATAATCTACTGCTCGGACGGTTTTTGCCACATGACCGGTTACAGCCGAGCCGAGGTGATGCAGTGCCCGGCGATATGTGACTTCCTACAGGGGCCGATGACGTCGCAGCACGCCGTGTCCGTGGTCAAGGAAGCGTTGGCCGCGGGCATGGAGAGACATTTCGAGATACTCTACTATCGGAAAGACGGTAAAACCGCATGATGATTTAATAACTATGATAATATAGTCTCGTTACAGCCTATAGAGTATACCTATGATATTGTGTATACTAATATAATTTATAAGAGTGTTTATTTTCATTATTACCATCAACCGAGAGAGGCATCGATGCAAATTTCGGTCATTTTTAATTTGATAGGGTTAGGGATATCTTTTACTCATTCGTGACAGTTGCTGCAATGCATCTACGTTTTTCACTCCCGCCATAGTACTGACCACGCATATGACTCTAAATTCTAAAAGTCCACAAAATTGATTTAAAGTCATCGTGCAGGGAGGGCGTAGTTATGTAGTTATATTATTTGATTATAAAGAACATATTTCTAAATTACGACCAACCGTTGTGTTGTTTAACCACACAAATAGTTTGTTGGATCTAGTGTACGCGAAAGATATCAAAATATGTACATTATATCTCTTTTATTCCGACGTACGTTTCAATCTCAAAGTGAGCTTTTCACCACAGCTGCACAAAACACCTCCGTATTTTCTATTTAGGTTATTACCTAGTTAGATATTCATGTAACGTTTTGTTTTCGATGGACCTATCATTTTTTTTTATTCCAGGCTTATCTACTATTGAACGGTTATCTCGAAACGGACAGTATCGATCCATTTATGAATATTTTCTATTGACAATGTACCAAAGTTGCTTTATAGTGTTTAGCTATATCTATGAACGTATTAATTTTATCATTATTTCTCCATTCGGCAATTGGCTTAACAATCGCACAGTATAAGTTTTTAGATTTAACATTTACAACACCATTAAACAGGAAAACCCGTCTCGTGTCTACTGTTCGTGTACGCAATAAAAGGGAAAATATAAACTCAAAGCTTGAACTGGAGATGTTTAATTTTATATAACCGATGTACCATTTGAATAAAGGTCACGTATATAGTCTTGAAAAGTACGCGCACCATAGTGTCTTTAATATCCGTCAGCTAATAAGACAGAGTAGGTGCTCGTAAATCGTTCCGCTGCGTTATTTAGAGGGCGAAAGTTTACTGGCACGGATACGCATAATACATTTATATATTATGTGTATTTTATATATACATATATACATAGCGTACACGAGTATACAAACCGGACGTATTATTCTACAATTTTGGTCAACGAAATTAGGTTTGTAAAAACACTAAATAGTTTATGAGCAATACAAAAAATAATTAACAAAAAACTTTATAAGGGAAAAAAATTATATCTTACAATAATATATCGTTCTTTATTTTCAAACCACATTACTTGTAGCCGTTAGGAATGAGTTTCTCTCTTTCACACATATATAATATTGTTTTCAAATAGAAAGAAAAAAATTAACCTAAAATTAGAATACAAATAGGTTAGATATTGTATATAATATGATTTTCTGCGTTTGAGTAGGTTGTTATACTTTTGGTGAAACGTGATTCATTAATTTCTTCTATATATATATATATATATATATTCACGTATGTCTAAAAAAGCCAAAACAATAACTTATTTCTGTGCAGTATAACAGTATACATTTTGACAAATATCCGACTGAATAATTTCTCTCAATTTCTATGCCATTATTTTATTATCATTCAAATAAATTGAGGCTTTATAATTTTAGACCACTTTTAATTAATTTGAGAAATATGTTCCGGGGTGTGTGTGTTTCAAATAATTTAAAGCTTACTTGACATAGTATACAAGCATTTAATTAATAATATTAATTTCGGCGTATTTTTTGTTTTAGCGAAATGGTTTTAAATTAATATTTTTGTACACATCATAATAGTATTGCGTAATATACGAGTAGTATACATCTAATTTCTACGATAAGTCATTTTGAAAATAAACATTATAATATATTATCATGTATACGTTCAGTTTTAAACTATTGTACTATATTCAATACATACATAATATCGATGCAGTATTTATGTGTACATTATAGGTAACAGGACAGAACAAATTCGTAATTTATCATTTACCATTCGATTTAAAAAACGAATCAATACATTCATGTTCTAGTTAAAATAGAATAAACACATTAATGTGATACTATAACAAACAGTGAAATGAACATTCATTCTTCTTCATCAGGTCATTAAAGTTCACATATATTTGACGTTTGACCTAGATTTCTACCACAATTGTTACGGGTGACACTGGTTTTTGATATCTCGGTGTAATCGAATGATGATATTTTAATGAACCGTCGAGGCCGGGACCGACGGCTTATCCTGAAAATTGGTTTCAATATTACATTGGATGAGCCTCCGGAGATTTCATATAATATATAATATATTATTTATGAGTTGTAAATATTATATTTTAAAACACAATCCCACCGAGAAGCCAAAAGACAATGAATATTTCCCTAAAGACATGCATTATTATCCATAATTCTTTGAAATGGTGTCACGGCAGTTTCATACATATCTAATAATACCATAAAATCTAGTAATATTTAAAACGTGATATCATTATCTTTAACCGTTTGTAAAGTTTAGATAAGTAATGCCAAATTGCTAAACATAATGTTAATTATTATATCATTGTTTAAGTTTATGGTCGCCAAGCATAATTACAAGTAGGTACTTTAATATGTATAATGTATATTATTAAAATGTTAAATGTTAATTTTTTTCATTCGTGAAAATGTACCAAGAGAACTATAACTATTTCGGCAAGAGATAAAATTAATGTATATAGTTCAATTGCCTGTTATTTATTTATTGTAGCGTTTCATGTGAATTATGTTACAATAGACCGATGCTTTAACGCTCTGTATTTATTTTATTTATTACACAAAATTATTTTAAAATTTCACAGTCAAATAAAATTTAAAATATTTCTTTTAGTCTATTAAATGAAAATGAATAATTTAACTTAGCTTTTAGGGTATGATCCAGTTTATTTTATAGTGTATATGTTTATATATATTTATACCATATTTTATCTTGGTCAATGTAATTCTATGGAAATTGCGAGTTATTAAAATAATGGCCAACCTTGTAAAATACCCTAAGACATTCCGAAAAAAAGGAATTTTGGTTTAGGTGCTTTTCACCAAAATGTAATACGGCCCATGAACGTTTTGAAAAATCAATAAGAACGTGTCGACTGACACAATGAACGTGATACTCGGTATACACAGCTTTTGCACACGTCGATGAAGAATTTTCCAGAGAACATTTTTAATCATATGTGAGCAAAATAAAATTTATTTATAATTAAAATATAGATATAAGTGACTCATCATAAAAATTCCATAATATATAATTTTTAATGAAACACATCAAAACATATTATAACTACTTTACGGTTCTTGCAAACATATTTTATAGGCCAGAAACCTAAATATATAATTACTAATAAGTATATTATAACATTAATATTATACATTGATCGTACACATTACAAATATTAAAACATAGTTCCGATGTATAATAAGACCGGTTAATAAAAAAAAAATAGTTATAATGATTTTTTCCGTTTGTAAATTGGTTTGGGTTAAGTTGTGTTTTATATTTTATTATTTTATATAAATAAAATATGAAAGGAATGTCTTGTACATTGGCACAATTTTTTAATAATGTATTGTTTTCATTTAAGATAAAACAAACTCATCACATTACATACATTTTATTTTAGCGTTCTCCGAATATACATACACAAATGCGGTATTTTTCGTACATATATGTAATATTATTGTGCTTTAGCGAAAATACTACGTTCAATTTTAAAAACGAGAACGAATACAAGAAAACATCTTAAGTTATTATTATCATTACATGCAATGGCTGGCTATAGTACGATTTTGTGTGTTGAACTACTGTGTTTTTAAAACTTAATAGATTATACTGTCTAGTTTGAATTTATATATCGGAGATTCCTTAAAAACTATACACACAACAGCTAGTATATTTTGTACGCGCATAATTTCAAGTATAGAAATTTATAGTATTATATATCGAGTGATTTTTTGAATAATCAATTTATTTTTTCGAAAAATTTTGAAATAATTTATTTTACATAATTAAAGTCGTAACAGAACAACGTTTTAAAAAGAAAAAATGAAATCTTTAACCATTTTTTATTGTTATCGTTTTATAAATTTTCCACTTTTTTGAACGATAGCGTATATTTTATCGACCAGCAGAGTAGTGGACAACATTTTGCAAGGTAGTTTTAAAACTTTACTATGTGTTTATTAAGACTTTAAATACTTAATATAAATATTAATTATCTATCGATTCAAAATTCTCAGAAAATATTTTGACTCAGAGTATAAAACAAAAAACGTATAAAACTAGAAAAATAAATGATAAAAAGTATTTGATTTTTCTTTAAATTTTATGTTTTACAATTTCTCGTTTTGTGACATATACAAATTATATTAAAAAATAAAAATTATTTCTAAAAACTTTAATACTTTTTAAGAAAACTAATGTTTGCCTATAAAAGAATTGTTCAGCGCAGTATATACTAATAATAAATTAATACTACGTTCGGGGGCAGTTTCACTGCCGTCGCCACTGGAGTTTTGCGATAACGGCAAAGATAATAATATTTTAGTGCGTATGCCATTGCTGTACGTGCTGGTAGAGTCAACGGCCCCGGGAACCGTGACGTCGTTCGCTATGACGTCATCAAGTTCTCCGTGATGTAACCACCGCCGCGGTCGACCCGTACCACCAACCTCGTGTGGTAAGTGGTTATCGGTGGCGGGGAACTTTACGCATATATATATAACACAATAATATATGGTATGCACACGGGAGAGGGACCGCGCACCGCGGATCTTTGCGACGGGCACGTGGCTGCAGCTGCGCATAGTAATAATAATATGTAGGTAGAGGAATTTACGCACACCCATTTATGTACAGATCACACATGACTACGCAAAATCGAGCAGTGGCCTATATAGTAAAAAAAGTCAAAAGTTAATGGTAGTGTATTATGGACTATGGTAAATACTTTGTTTTGATGAATTTTAACATAAGGCGGGATTGAATTGATGGTTTTCCGTAATTATTGTTATTTATATGTGCCACATAGGAATTTAGATGACGCGTGTTCTATTTCAAACGTACCGATTGATCTTATGAAGTGATAAGAATTCTAAAAATAAATTAAAATTGTTCGTGAAATTTGCTTAATATAGGTTAACTTTCCACAATTATTTATATGCCACTCGATTTATAAAGAGCAGAAATTGTAGTATTATTTCCATTTTTGGATAAAAAAATAAAAAAATCGTTTTTAAGTAGACTTAAAATTTATTTAAGAATGTTTATAACCTTTTTAGACTTTTTATCATTTCACTATATCGATCGAAATGTAGGTAATAGAACACAAAGATAATAATGTATTATAATTCTAATATAATATACAAAATTACAATTATTAAATTGAAAATTATTATATATTTCTCTAAATTTAAAAGCTATTCTAAAAAGGCTGTCGTTAATTAACTATTTAGTTGAGTTACACAGACAACTGTTTTTAGTTATGATTTTGATTTAGTTAATTTTTTATAATTTAACTGAAATTAGTATTAAAAAAAAAATGTCTAACTTTCCAAACGTTGACACGACATATATATAAATGGGACTTCAAAAAGCTTCTATTCAGAAAGTAAAACGAAATAGTTCTCGTATAAAGCATACACTCACATTCGACGAGATTAGCAAAGCGCGTATCATAACGACGACCCCGTCAGAGAGTTCAATAACTGTTTGTGTGCGTATGCGTCCGGTCGAAAAGTATATAATATTGTTTTTGACGAAAATATATGATCGTCGAATGATTAATAACGTTTTCGAAACGCGAAAAAATCGACGGGTCCGCGACAGCAAACCCCATTCGGTAAAAATATATCCGACTAAACCGTTGGTTCGTATCATTCATTTCACTGAGCAAAGACCGAAGTGAAAATAAAATAAAAATAAAATCAGAAGCCACCTAAATCCAGCGATTTCGGTAACATTTAATCCAACCGCCGCGCGCCGCCGCAACTGTCGCGTCTATCGAAATTCCCTATGCGAGTTTCTCACGATATTATAGTTTATTCATAATTTTTCACACGTGCCAACCAACACGATCATTTCTCACAGGCCTTTTGAAATCAGACAGATTGTTTATTTATTTTTGTGTAAAATACATATAGGTTTATACACCAGGATACTCGGTGTATATTAAAATATTATACCTATGTGTACAATAAGTGCAGGGATGGCGAAAAATATTATTATTGTTAAAAATTAAACTATATACATAGAATATATTATATAGGTAATATTAGTAATTAGTAAATAGCAATACATTTGGTAAAAAAGTATTCACTGTAATTATTTTACCAATCGTCATGATGCACCGATGATACACAGTATTAATATGTATTATTGAAGAACATAAAAAAAAGTAAATAAATTGGTTCATAATTTTTAAAATATAAAACAATTGTTTTATATTTATTTATTTAGTTGTACACTAGATTAAATCTAATAACAATATTTAAAATAACGTAAACAAATGTTAGTAGTATTAATGCTAATGAAAAAAATTTATATAATAATACAATTTGATAAACTTACAATAATTTACTAAGTAATAATTATTATAATTAACTTAATGAATGATTTAAATAATTAATGAATATACGATGAGCTAAAATGAAAGGCTCTTAGTAAAATAACTTAATGTTATGCGTTATCCGTATAATTGGTGATTTGTAGAGGTAATATTGATCATAGTATTATGAAATATAAAATGTATCAATATTTCTAATGCTTTAATTGAAACTAGGAAAAAAAAAATTTATAAGGACGTCTAGACACTCAATTAAACCAAATAATACTTTATATAGAAAATATATCTGTAATTTCTGTCTTATCCTTTCAAGAGATACAAATTTTAATGAACTAAGTAATAGTTTATAAAAAGAATGAAGTAATCTAAGAATATCGAATTTACCTATAGGTAGGTACTACGTTAAAAATGCAAAAAGTAATTTTGAACACCTTCAAACATGATATTATTATGATCTTTTAAATGAGGAAACCAGTAGCTATTGATTTATATTTTAAGATTGGTCTAACAAATGAACAATGACGTAAATTAATTGGTTATAAAAATATCGACAAAATTTACCCTATATTCACATTATATTACTTTCAGTTAAATTAAATATGTTGGTAGAAATATAAATTTGTGTTGAAAATAACACTTAAATGTTTGAACTGTTTTACATTTTTAAGTTGGATACTATTTATTTAGCACTTAAAAAAAGTAAATTCACGTGAAAGGTTAATTACATTTTTATTAATTTATCAGTATTTATTAACAGTGGACCAATCTGATATCATATCTAGATCAGATTAAAGTATAAGTATTTTGACGTCTTCAAAATACTTAATAGACCGAGGAAGAATCATCGGCGAATAAAAGCATCTTTAAATTATTTTAAGGCATTACAATTAATACATAAAATTAATAAGATTGGAGCAAGTTAGTCACCCGAGAGACTGCGGAGGGAACTGTACAAATATCAGACATAATTTTTATATTGAACTAAGTGTTTATGATCAGAAAAATAAGAATATATCCGTCAATGCATCTCTTTATGTTTTATTTTTAAAATTATACGGTTTACAGTATCAAAAACTTTTGAAAGATCTATATTGTATACATCTAATTGATGACCAGAAAATAAAACATCAGTTATAAGCTAACCATATACGTTAATAGATTATTAGTAATATATTTAAGAGGCATAACACTTCAAAATACACCCTAAATAATACGTAGTATTTAATATAAATACTATATTTGTTCATAAACGATATACTGGCTATTTAATATATTTTCCTTGTCCTATAGCAAAATAGGACAACGTAATATAATTTTATGATTATCTGTTAAATGGAAAAATAATTTATTCGCTTGTAAACCTCTGATTAAACAAGTTATTATATGTTAATATTAAAACGATTGCAATCAGATAACATATCTATCTGAAATATTTATCGACAAAAATGATTTTTGTTGTAAGTTCAGATGAAAAACTAGCGTCGGATAAACCAGTCAAAATTCAAAAGTTAAGACATCAACGCAAACTGAGCATGCAGGACCGCGATTTTGCATGGGAGACTAGAGGAGCTTAATACATCATACATCGTTTAGCCTTCCTGATGTACAGCTGTTGTTATCTGACAATGACCGTTATCATTGCCGTTGGGAAAAAGAATCGAAGTACTGTGGCCACTTACCAATATGAGGATTCTGTCTATTATAAATGGCTCAGACGGGACTGGAGTTTGAACGATTCGGGGTTAAAGGGAAGTGAATCTGAAACTTCAATTACATGAGTACTAATATTTGACTCGGGTTCACGGGAAAACGGTAGCATTCTCAATACACGTAGATCTAGAAATAGATTTAGTTATTGAAAAACAGAACATCAACATTCAGTCGTGAATAAAATTGAATTGTCTTGACATTCGATGATCAATTGCCGAAAGGCCATAGTGTTTTCATTTTTCCTTGTACACAAAATAGTGCATATACATTCAACTATTATCGAACTACAGACCACTGATGATTCAACCACTTATATAATTTTAATTACATTAAAGTTTGAGGTCCAGTTCTGTAACGAGGATAGCATTTAAATGCACGGTGATGTGCTTATAGATCAACAGCCTCAACAGAAAAAATACGGTTACTGACACGCCTCCGAAATCACTACAACAAAAAATCGGGAATAATTGTTTTATTGTTGTACTAATGGAGGAATCAATAATTTGATATGTTATCGAAAAACTTAAGTTCACTGAAATAAGTTAAATTTGAATTCAAACTTAAATCTGTCGAGATGTTGTGTATAAATTATCGTTTTTCTTAATATATTTTTTATTTTTCATGATAAATTAGAAAAAATTACCTTAAATTTTGTACTTTCGAGACCCTTCAAAATATCAGTTAGATTTGATTTATTATTCTCATTCAAAGTTAAAAATTTAGAAATATTTTTTACTTTATAGTACCAATACAGATCGTCAACTTTTTGTTTTGTTCTATCACCATGTCTTGAATTCAAAAAAAAAAAATGTATTATATATTTTTTGATAATATGTTATTAATAAATTATAATCACGTCAAAAAATTAAATCAAATGCCTTGAGTCGTTTAAATTCTGTTTTTTTATTCTACTGGCAATTTCTAAACAAATGGAGTATGTCTCCCGGCGAAAATCCATTATTATTTTAAAATTCACCTCATTATTCGCTTTGCTCGAAATCGAATTCAACATAACATGTACGAGTTGGCACTTCTTTATGGAATTATTTATAAAGTAATCATAATATGAGTTTAACGTGGTTTAAGATCACTAATACGGACTAAAACCATTATTATTATAAGTTTATTAAATAATAACTGTATGGTAAAATAATGCAATTATCTCTAATTATTAAATTAGTGTTATTCAATAAATTATTAAACTCGGGTGTATAGATTACAATCGTTCTTATTTGCTTATTAAAAAAAAAAAAAAAAATAATAATAATTAAATTTGATTTTGTGTTTAAATAAAAGTAACTTTTTGGAACATTTTAAATTCTTGAAAGTTGTAAGATTAAAGAGTCAATGCTGTTTATCTATATAATATTAAACTAAACAAATTAAATAATAAATGTCATTATTGTTTTTACATTATAAATTAGTCTTGGAGTAAATATTATACTTGAAAGTTAAACTTTTTTTTATTGAACTTAAATTTTAATGATTTAATGTTTTTTCGGAAAAAAAATGTTTTGTTGTACATTTTTTCACTCTGTCGTGAAAGATACAATTTTTGATAACAATCACTATAAAACCACTCTAGGAATTGTCGTGACTAATGGTTGGATGAATTCCACACGAGTGGACTCACTGTAATGATTGACGATTAAGGTGTATTAATTTTAATAAAGAACAACCGTTCAAAAGCTTCTAACCGGTAACGTACAGTAATTTTTGATGTCATACCAATTGACATATTATTTATATTATCTAGATTAAATTAAATATATTGTATTATTATTTAGTAATGACTAAATACAGTTTATTGAGGATGGACGACTGAGAGTTATATGAATAAAGCGCAGTATTCTACAATATTATAAACAGCTCAAACCTACTTTAAACTGTACTTTTTTATTAAATGATTTTATAAGATATATTTTTTTTTATGAATGATTACTTTTAGAAACTATATATTTATAATATCCAAGTATAAATTATCAACTATAAACTAGTAAATGCAATAATTAATAAATATTATACTGAAATATACTGATTTTAAGTTGTGGGCAATAACTATAATTTTAAGGCTACCAAATAATCCTTGTTTTTCAAATCTAGTATAAATATTGTTTTTAGTAATATTATTTCTATGTTGTTATAATATATAATAATAATTAAGTAAATGATTATAATATATGGTCAAGTAGTGAGGTATCAACGACACGAAATTTAAAATTTCAACTTTGATGCTTTATTTTTGATTGAAAATGTAATTTAAAATGTTACTATTATAGTTTACTTTAAAAACAAATTAAACGAATTAACAATAAATTATAAATTCTTATGAAGCTATTATTAATATCACAAAATTTAAATACAGATTCTAAGAATGCATTTCATTTATTTATTTAAAAATAAATATTTCATTTTGCTTTTAAAGATAAACAATAATAATATTACAATAATCAAGATAATTATTTTCGATTAAACACTGAAAACATATTAATATTATTTATCCGTCTGGTCTGCACATGCAGTTTTTATATTATATAAATACTGTAAAAACTAATAAATGATAGTATTTTTTGCCTTATGAAAATGGTTATTGATTTCATGAATGTCGGTTTATTTTAGTTATTGAAATATTCAAACTCATTTTTCAAATTTGTATCTCCTCTAAATAGATATAAGTACATTTTTCAAACAAACATAGGCACAATTTAGAACATTTTCACGATACTTATATTGTAATTATCTACAAATAACTTGTTTATATACTTTATTTATTTTTATTCATGTTAAAGTTGAAGTTTTTAATCTATCCCAGTAAATAATACAATTTTAATAATAACTAATAAGTATTTATTCAGAAAATATTTTTATTATATAATAGGCTTTAGATATAAATAAAAAATTGGATATATTATATTATAGTATAAGCTAAAATGGCGTATCTTTATAAAATAAAATATAATTTACTCGTAATATAATAAACATGTATGTAGTATTCTGTTAAAACGTTTTTTTTTGTCTTATACATTTTTATTGATTATCATTGTTTTAACTGTTTTAAGTAGGTATTACATTGATTTGTTGGTAATAATGTCATGTATATTTTAAATTTAATGTTTATGTATATATATATACGTATATTAAATAATAATAATATAAACCATTTATAATCTATACATTTATTAAAATAAATAAACATACTGGTTTAAAATATAACCGGTTTTTATAATTATTATATCATTGAGTATATTAAGCTTAAATATACATTATTAAAATTTTTTTTTGTAGAATTATTTGTTCAGATTTATCAATGAAAAACTACGTAAATAATAATAATAAGCAAAAAATATAAAGTTTTAGAGGTATTTTTGTTATTTAGAATTGTAAAATTTGCTAGTCTTGGGTATATTTTCATACCGATAAGTATTTTCTCTTAATTTCCCTTACCTAAAAAAAATAAAAATATACATGCATAGATAAAAATAAAAATTATAAAAAATTTAAGTGTTCTTTTTTTACATTTTATTTGGCATATTTTCCAATTTTCAGTGCTATTTATTGTAGCATATAGCTTGGTGTTTTTTTTATTGCATGTTACAGCACTAAATAATTATCTTTGTTTTAGTGCTATAACTTCAGAGCACCAATTATTATATTTTCGATTCAAAACGTTTTTATTTCATATTCAACTCGATCCCTTTCGATTATTTATAATATTTTATAAAACAAACGTATAATATGTCATTATAATTGTGCAAAATATTGCTCAAGGTGTATTATATTTATTTTTATTTTTTAGCAGCGAATAGTAAATTATATTATATAATATATTTTTAAGGGTTTATATTACAACGATGTTCGCGTATTATTGTTATTATTATTATAAGAGCGTGCGCCCGCTCTACATTTTTTATAACGTAATGACCCGCTGTAGTGTGTTTAGTTCACTCGGAATTATCTATTGTGCCACTGGTTTTGCGATGTTTTCAAAGCATTTTGAAAATTAGTTGTTTTACATTCACCGGGTATTGTTAGAGTGGTTTTTTTCTCTCCTTCGCCCGTCATTCCAGTGTATGTACCCATACATTGTATATGCGTTAATCTCGAGTCTTATAGACGCATTGTTACCACCACGAGTTCTCTACAGTAAATCAAATTCAAAGATATATTGTTTAAATATACATTATATTATAGGATGTAATAGGAAAATTGACAAAAATTAGTGCTAAATAAGCATTAAAAATTGGGAAGTATTCAGAATACGATTAAAAAAAAAAAAATTAAATCTTTTCTTATTTTTATTATCCTTTTTTAATTTTAGACTTTGTATATATTTTTATGTATGTTTATAAGATAGACATTCACTGCTCAATAATAAGGTAGTTCTATGAACCAGCTATTACACAACTTATTGACTGTTTTAATAATCTAATTTTAGACTAGCTAGGTGAGTAAATATAAAATAAATTCATTAAAATATGTTTGATTTCATTCTTATATAATATATACAAATAGTACTAAAAATCGTTAATATGCGATGCTTATTAAAAATCAAGGAAGTGTAAACAATTCGTATCTTAATTTGAATGTTCTAAGATTTAAAAAAAAAAATCCAAATGTTAAAACACAATAAATTATCAATTTAGTTAAACACAATATTTCGATTAGAATTCAATATTAATTATTACGTTTACGTTTAGTTTGTTAATTATTACATGTGGCAGTTCTTTCTGTTACACCCTGTTTGCTTGATACACCTATATGACTTGATTGGTTTTGTATAATATGGAGCACTATAGTGGTTTGAAAATAAAAAAAATAAATGTATTCGCGGTCTCTTAACGCTGGCGAAACGTTAGTGAACGAGACGCGGCTGTGGCATATAATACGTGCACTAGAATATTATTATACATTTTTGTGTGCGTTTATTATTAAAAAAAAAAATCCCAACAATTTGTATTGTAATATAGTAGTGAATTCGTGACTGCTATATTATATATCGTCTTGGCGTGTCTAATGTCCGTACAATTATTATTTCTTGGGAAAATTACTACACAGTATCACGCTATTACTTGAAACATATCATCCACATTATAGAGTCGGGTCAAAAGGCCAAGTGAGACTTTCGTGCAGTGTGATAGTGCAAGCGTTGATAGAGAAACAAAAAATTAGCTTTCCACAATATTAAAAAATTTTTTTTAATATTCCTACGTATTACGTTTTATTATTTTTTTATTCTTATTAAGTTGACTATAAAGAAATGCGTTTAAATTTCATTACTGTTTCATGTCAAAAACATCGTCGCTAATCAAATGATTCACCTTAAATTTCTAAATTCTGGTTAGGTTAGAATGTCATAGCTCTAATATTTATACAGCTTTTGCGGAAAGCAGTTATAATGTTTTAATTTGAATTAAAGTTTTTCCTTGTTGATTATTATTGTATAGTTTTTATAATAACGATTCGGTGGTTAGTAATATAATATGATTTACTTGAATTAAACATTTTCATTGTTAACTATTTTTCAAACTTATTTACTGATTGACATAACTGCTAATTTTTGTTAAATTTATTAAACGAAATTGATTACGATATTATATATATAAATTGCCTCATAAAGCATACTAATATAGTTAAACTCTTATTGCTTTTAATAATTACATTTTTAAATTGATTTGGATCAATTTTGAACGATTTTTGGACTAGTAGTACTAGTAGACTTAAGTAGACTAGTATAATATGTTTAAATGCCTAATTTTCAAATAATTGGATTTGTTATGCCTATTTATGTGTACCTAACCTAATATTCGAATGACAATTGTTTTTCCTGAAACTGTTAAGCAGATAGCTTTTTTTTGAATGAGTAGTTTTTAGGTTTAAGCTCCTCGTGTTAAGGATAATAGTTCATACTAATATGGTTGGTAGATTGTAATAAAAGACTGGTATGTAATTATGATTTGAAAAATTAATCAGTATTGATCTATTACAATTTTATAACTTTTATGAACTATCCTAGTATAATATTACCATTATTAAGGATTATAGGTATTATCTTATATTTAGTACATATCTATATTTTAATGACTTTGAAACTATACTATTATTCGTATTTTTAATTCGACACATCAAAATATTCGAAAAATTTCTGTTTAACTATTTACAATAAAAAAACGTGTGGTTATTATTTGTAAAAAGAAAGTCTGTATTACCATAGGAGTATTGAACATTTTTTAAATGGTAATAAAAATTCAAGTATATTTGAAAACAATATATTATGGTCGTTAAATATACTTAATAGTTTCAAAACTAATGAATTGAATACAAGTACATCGTTAAACGATAAATGGGAGGAATGAGCATATGCATCGCACTGTATAATGTATATTATAGATAGTTTCATGGATTTTTCCAATACACTTGATGTCGGCTATTGTATTAATACTACAGCCTGTTGGGTAATAATGTACCAAGCCTTGTGATTCAAACGTATTGTAGGTACTGATCGCGCTCGGCGGGCGTTATTCTCACTGTTTCCGGATTGGCCAGACGATCAATCAATGTTATAGTCAAATAACATACTATTATAAACACGTCCAAAGCAAATCATTATTTTTGCACCACCGAAAATTTCATAATGTTAACGTATTACTTAGTATGCAAAACGAAAATATTGTTTTTGAGCACATATACAATAATATTCTACACCACGAATAATAATTGGCATTGCACCAGTGGCAGTTAAATGATTTTATTATAGGAAGAGGGGATGAATCTGATTTTTAATATTAAATGTGAACGTCAAAAACATAATTCTAAAATTATATAGATACATTTATTAGGTAATTAAATATATGAACTAAAAAGTTAACCAGCAGGTAACAATTTTACAATTGTAGGTACTTACCTAAAATAATAAAAAAAATTTATTGAAAGTTCATCTGGTACATTAGTTTAAGTTATAATTGCAGCATTTAAATAACTATAGTATATTGTACATATAGCATAACATATTAGTTACATTATTCATAAATATTTAAGTTTTAAATTCACGTTAATTATAAGAAAACTAAGAAAAAAGTCTAAAACGTTGTAGTGTATACTTTATAATTTATATATGTTTTATATATTAACTTTAAACTATTAATTTAATACTTATTTTATTTATATAAATATTTTATTTTAGTCTAAAATACATTTAATAAGTAAATAGTCATTTTCCTCTACCATAAGGTTTCTTAAATGTTTACATAAGACTCAAAAGGCTGAAATCTAAATTTTAGCGTAGACGTTCATATATGTAGATAACGTAGGTAAAAACACATTTGTAATAACGTACACACATAAGGAAATAATTATGATATTACATAACATAGCAGCATTAAGTTTTATTTTTAAGAGGACGCCATACCCACATGTGTGGTCTCTGTCTTAGTAACGTACATCATAACAAAATTTCGTTCAGCAGAATACATTTTGTGATGTTAGCTTTAATGTTGTATTAAATTTATCTATTATCAAATTTAAAGGTAAGAATATTATCTAGATAATGAAGTATGCTTTTAATGATATTATTTTAAAGTGAGTTACGGCTATGTAAAATATTGCAACTTTAAAATGTTTATAACTCACTTTAAAATAATAATATCAATAAAATCATATGCCATTGTCAATATATTATATTGTATATAATATTCTTACCTTTAAATTTGATAATAGGTAAATTTACTCTAATGTTAAAGCTAACATCACAAAACGTATTTTTCTGAACGAAAATTTGTTATGATATACGTTACTAAAAAAGAGACAACACATGCGGGTATGGCGTCCTCTTAAGAATTGTCCATATAAGTTTAGTTTTTCATAAATATAGTTCTTCTCTAACCGTTATATATATTATTATTTATATTTTCTTTATAAAAATATCAATATTGTATAATATTGTTGTATATTACAATAAATATTTGTAAACATTAAAAAAAAAAAAATCACAAGATATATTCTTGTTAGATCATTCTTGTATTTCACACACACACATACAAACGTGTTGGTCATATTGATTTACAACAATTAATTTACGTTCTTCGTTTGTATACGGACCGAATTAGGCCATCACGGTTTACTTTATTTTTTTATTTTTAATCGCGTACACATTTTTTTTCTTTCTTTTTTTTTTCCCCATGAATAATTTATGGGTGATCGTTATGTCACGTGGTGTCGACAGTAGCGTGGTTCCACCTGCGGTGATGTTAATGCGATAGTCATATTGTATATTTGTATAGTGTTATCAGTATTATCATAGTATATATATATATATATTGTTATTATTATATACTTCGGCGAGTCAAAATTTTATCTCATCTTATTGCATTGTATCGCGGGAGCGATAATATTACGACGAGATGTGCCGGTTGCCTACGACACAACACATGAAAACCGTTAATAATAGGAACTGCAGTATAGCGCACACACATGACAAACTTGTGCACACATATTGTGCTGTGCCAATCTGTAAGTACCTACGCTCTTCTTCGACCCACACACCCGCGCCACGACCTCTCTCCTTACTCTGCCTAAACGAATAGAGAAACCCGGCGGTGAAGCTACTCACGCGTCTCTGTACTATTGTCGCGTGTCGCACATGTTCATGACTTTTAAGCGAGCTTCGCGATAATAATAATAATATGCTCTGTGTGCCCGCAGAGCGTCGCAATACGTTTTCGATTGCGTTTTGACTACTGCGTTGACCAAGATCTTAATCCCGTAGTGTACCGGCTATAATGCAGACGACCACGAGTGTCCCGTGAGCGTATAAGTTAGATACTTAAAAGATTGTGTAAAGTACTTACGGTTCGCCGTTTTGCAGTGAAGACGTAGAAACATTTTGAAATTGCGGGTTGTATATGTATATAAAACGCCAAAAGTACAAGTGAAACTCAAAATACTTTAAAAGACGGAATTTTCTCTTCTACCATCTATATTATTTATTTTTTTTAAACATTAAGATTTTAAATTATTTTTAACTGGACACTTTTTTTATGTTTATTGAATTTTTTCAAAATACAATTATTGTGGAAACAATGTTTTATAATTATATTCACAATGAAATCATACTTTTTAGGTTATTCAAATTACTTGAAAATAAAATATAATCACTCATATTATAGCCGGTTTATTTTTCTTGAAAGTTATACCGTATACCGGTTGTATATCGTATCTCATCACCAAACGATAAGTCTGGTAAAGACTGTAGTCCAAAAACATAAACATTGATCATTTATGAAAATAATTGGAAACTTGATCTTATCAAAGTAATACTTCTAATCGTACGGTTTATATGAAGATAACATGTTCTCTATTTAACGTTTAATTGATTTCAATTTGACGCATCGTGGCGTAAACTTTTGGATGATAAATAATAATGATTGTTCGATGGATATTTATTTTCACTTTGTATTTGTTTTATCTATCAAAAAAAAAAAAAAAAAAAACGTTGTATTGAAAGAGATCAAAAATTTGATTTATTACGCCAAATTATAAGAATTTGTCATTTTTCTATTGAAATTATTTAAGAAATTTAAAATCAACAAGTTTTTGAATGATTAAAATAAATATCATATATTTGTACTACATTTAATATTAATTTTAAATATGCCATTACGAAAGCATAATATTATTATCTGTTTTCTAAATGGCTACGAACTACGTGTTAAATCAGTGTTAAATTTAACTGCCGACTCTACATCGTAAAGGTACCTACTTATCGACTTGTCTTTGCGGGTTATGTGCGATGTGATTCGTAATGTTTCCGACACTAAAAGTTTATTAAAATTATTATTCACTTTGCCACCGAGTACCTACCTACATCCACTGTAATAGCGACAATTTTGTTATTATAGTAATGGCCCGCGATTCCAGTAAACATTGCGTGTCTACTTTTACTTAAGACTATAATCATATCAAGTACTGATTTGATCATATAGTACAGCAGACAAAGTCACCGATTCAGTAGATTTATAGTCGCGTCTAGTTACTTATTGGCATGCGACGATATAATAACGACTAAATAAAAATGTTACGAATTATAATATTATAATAATTACATTAAAAAGATCGCTTTTACTAGGGCTCGTATTTCAATGCAGTCGATTTTCATATTTTTAGGAGAATACGACATAAAAAAAACCCACCTTAGATTTTAATGTAAAAATATATATTTTTAATTTTTTCCCATGACGTAATACTATCGGGTTAATTTTATTAATTCAGCAACGGCTAATAATATTTTTTTTAGTTAAATATTTATTACATAATATTTCTAGTGAATTGTAAAAAATTAAATTATGTCGAACACGATTTTATGGAGTTTATAGGTCATGAATGCATTTTAGTGCATTAAAATCCGAGCTTTATAATATATAGTTGGTACACAGTTGCTGGTATTTACTGAAATACACGAGACGTACAGACTTACAGTATTCGTGAAACCATAACAAATTCAACGATGGTGTTATAGTCTGTCGTTAATGCGTATGATCAACTACATAATAATAGTCGCACTAAAACGCGGCTATTCGAATCACAATAACGTCATCTACCGTTTGGGGTTCCCATATAAAATATGCGCGCAGCACTGGCTGCTATTGTATTTTATTATACATAGAATAATTATGTGTTCGGGAGCTAAAAAATTATGTCGTTAGAATGTATACAGCACATCGCCGGAGGAGAGTGATATTATTTCTTGATGTAGACTTTGAAGAATTAAATATACTGCCAGTATACGCGATATTCGCGGCGATTCAGCGGCGGAACGCGACGCGAAAACTACTCGCGAATACAAAATGTTGTTCCATAACGTTAATGGCTCTAAATTATGTAAATGTATAATTATATTGTCAGGGGGCGTTGTTTATTGTATATTCTACGCTCGTTCGGCTTTCGGATCGGGAGACGTGGCGTCGGCGGCGGTCCGATACGCGACATCGTGAACGATCGCGGCGACGGCGGCGGCGGCGTTTGGGGGCGAAAAATTATGCAAACGAAAACCGTTTCGCGGCGCGCGGCAGACACAGTCAAAAGAGCGGCGGCGGGGAATAATAATAATAAAAAAAAAATAAAAAAAATACGATAAAAATACCACTCCCAAGGGCAAACGACGAATGTGTGAATGATTGGTGCGCGTACCGCTGCGGGGTTTTCCGTCGGGTTTTTGCGGTCAAGGTTTCCGCGCGTATATAGCCGAATAATAATCCGGCTATGTATGCGCACCGGGTGGGTGGCCCGCGAGCTTTGATGTGGTTCGCCGCCACCGTCGATCCGCGGCCGGTAATCCGAGTTGACGGAGAGAGATTTCCTCGGGAACGTCAACACAAAAATAGCACGTCGAAAAAACCAATCGCCCCAGTTGGCCGGTTGCCCGCCGCCGGTTCGGTGTGCACCGCCGCGACGGTGGCGGATATGCGCGGCACCCGAAAACACGAAACCCAACGCGCCGAATAAAATAATATAAAATAAATAAAACGGGAGAAAAACAAATAAATAATTCGATTACACACAATACGCGGGTACTGTGCAACTGCAGCAGTGTGTTATTATGATTACGACGATGCCGCGGTGATGATGATTATTATAATGATAATAGTAATAATAATGTAACGACGACGAATGAGTGTACGGGTAGTGGTGGGGAAGAGGAAACGAATCGTCATTATATTATTATGTTGTTAAGTCGTCGTTCTTAAATTAGACAGACCGCCGGCGATTTAAAGTGGAGGGCCCGCGACCTTATCGATCAACTACATTTGAGCTGGCACGTCTATATTCGGACTCGTCAATCAGCTACTAAGTTAAATGTTCATATTATATATAAACGTATATTATAAACTCTCTACTCGGGTTATATATTCTGTTTATTGTTCATTATTTTTACCCTACCGAGTAGGTATATAATAATGTAATATTATTTTACACTCAGAAAGAAAACGACATTTGATGTATAAATCTTAAAGATATTAAATTAGAACGCGGACGAAATGATACTGTTATTTTTAGTAGACTGGCCCTCCTTCTCTCTTTGTATATTAGGTATAACGAAAGCGAAAATAAAAATAAATTTCTTTTGATTGCTTTATAGTATGATATCGGAGTTTATTTTATCAGCCATGTTATCTGTACATAAATACTCTATAGCTAATATAATTAAATTAAACGTAAACAATACCACGATATATTATCGCGTCAGTCTAAATATCTCTCTGGTTTCTAATAAACAGTATAAATTGTTTAGTGGTCGTCATTAATGTCATTGATTGTCATATTGGATAATAGTCACTAATAATAGGCAAAAAAAAAATCTCCAATACCAGTGAATTGTCTATGTTTTTGTGTGACCATTATAGTTAGTGCGAACAAATTATATATGGTCCCTTTGATGTTGCATTAAGCAAATTCTATTGTAATTGATTCTTTAAATTATTCTGACATATATTTTGACTAAAACATTTTGTAATAGTTTTAATGAATAGTATTACAGCTAAAAATGTGTTCAGAACAGATTCAGAATACTACATTGTAATACATTCTTTTGTTAATACAAAATTTAAATATAATAGTACTAATTAACTGTATTATTTTATTATTCTACATATCCTTCTAATTTTTCAATACAATCCATTTTTTTTTTTTTTAATTATATCGTTATATTTTATGATTCAAATATTTTTTATTAGTTTTAACGAATGGTATTTTAAATTAGAAATGTACGTGTATATTTTCATATAGTTGCTACAAATATTTTAAATCTTACTTAAAATATTAAACTCAATTTAAAATGATTTTAGACTTCAGACATGGTTTTAATTTTTATTGGTTTGGTGTTGGTATTTCAATTTAAAGTCTATATTTTCGGTATCTCTCTATGACATTTAAAAAAGTAAATGTTTTTCAATAATATGTTCTTGATTACACGGCGATTTAGATAGGCAAATCAGGTACATCAGGTACACCATTGACCAGGTATCATTTTTTTTTAGAAATACCATTATGTCAAATTAATTATTTAAAAAAAAAGTCTTCTTGCTGAAACTAAAACGACTTGAAATTCGCACTTGGCTTATTGTGTATGTTTTTTTTTTTTTTTTTAAAAAAAGGGTGTTTCACCTTGAAAGAATGGTGGTTTTCTCGTCAAATTCTTCGTGGATGAGAACGACATATTGACGGAGATAATACCGAAACGATCACTAAAATGGACCGTGTAAGATAAAACTATCAGAAATTGCATGCGTAAACGAAAATTCCAGTAGAACAGGTGCAGCAACTCACTATTGACGAATACAATTGACGTCTGGACTAGAAATTTACACAGACAGGGTCGTTTACAAAATCTACGATGCTAGGAGAACGCTACAAACGTATACCGCTTAAAACAATATTATGTGTTAATAAAAATAATGTATTTACATCAATATTCAAAGTCTGATAAATATAGTCTTATTTTCATTTTATAAATTTATTTCAAATTATGAAGGTCATAAACTCATAACTATAATCATTCCAAGTCCGCCCGTTGGAAATATAACAGTGTGTGTATAAAAACATATTGCTTCTTGATTAAATCAATTGTGGTGTAATTTTATTCGTTGACTATAAGTTTAATTTAGATGATTTAAACAACTTTTTGACGTCAAAAATTATCCTTAAGATCATCTCAATAGAGCATTTAAGTGCTAATTCGGTTTTTTGTATTCTCGATAAAAATAAAAAAGTAGAACACAATATTATTTGGAGGATAACGTTTATACGGGGTGTAAAATTTACACGATTCGGATTTCCGGTCCGCAAGTCACAATTACCAAATTGTAGGACCCACATATCCATCCCTATATATCATGTATAAATTCAAGGTTCGTTATATCGACGAACGTCTCGAGTTTTTATGTAGGTAGGTAATAAAAAACCCACAAAACGTCCGACGGTGGCGCCGACTAACTGAATCGATACAAGAGTATTATGTACACGGACGTTAGGAATCGGTAAACTTAAGGGTGGATGGTTTTTTGTCCCCGAGTTTTATGCGCGACTAGATGTGGCAAAAGAGCGTACAGGGAAATGCATTTAAAACATATCAATGTTAAAATGGGTAGTAAATTGCAGAGATCTGAGAAATTATTGTGTAAACTGATATTCGTTTATTATAATAATTTTTGAATGATGATTAAATCAATTTCTTTTGGTATTATTATTATAAATAAAATAATAATTAATTGCAAGTTTTGTATACAAATAATGACGTTTTAACATTTTGTTTAAAAATTAACAATTTATATCCTACTTATATCTATATCTATAAAATATACATTTTAAATGTTAAATACATTTTTCTTGTAAGATGATGGTTATATTCACTATAATAAAGTAGTTATAAATACGTATAGCGTACTAGTGTGTATCTTTATTCGAGACGCGTTCACAAAACTAATATACTATTATATATCATATCATAATATACAAACATAATATATATATATATACATAAATATAAGGAGTCATAGTAGATTTTCTGACCATTTATTGCAAAGAAAGACTTACAAGTTTAGAAGATAAATAGATGTTTGACAATAAATGTGTTGAACACACAAAAAGTTTGATTGCAAAAGGGGGAAAGAATTCACCCACCCACAGTGTGTTCCAATACGAAAAAGATTATTTCTCATGTTGTACAAGGAAAAGTCGTATTAGTGGGAAATAGCCAACAGGATTTAACAGGTTATACTTGTTTTCAACTTAACGTTCATTCTACAGGTATTTCGTTGATGAAATTTATTTATTCTATGTACAACGTTTTAAAATACCATTTAACATCCGTACAATAATATTATCATCATATTTTACAACCAACAAATTCATATAATAAATACTTAACACGATACGTTAAACCATTAATACTGTTATTATTATTGTATTATTGTTTTACTTATTTAGCAACTAAATTGTTATATTACATTATTGCGTTAGACTTAGTTGTTTTCGTCAGTAAAATGATTACAAAATTATAAAATTGCAAAATCCGTTGATTTTATACTTTGTTGTTGTTTTCAGTTTTATTTGGAAGCTAAAAAGCGATGATCATAAAACAAAAATATACCCCAAATTCATATACAAAATAAAAGTTTAGGGTTTTACATCTGGATAATTTCTTTTATCGCTCATTTTATGATACATCTGTGAACTTTTATAATATTTAGCCAATAATATAACACTGTTTAATGCGCAGTTGTAACAAATACGAATGATGAGTAAGTTTTGTGCGACACGCATCGAGTAAATAGATACTATCTTATATTATTATACGGAATCTATACAGTGGATTATACTACAAAGTTTAGATTCCATATATATATTTAAGCTAATAAAAAAATATTCGATTTATAGATGTTTCAATATTAATATAAGCATGCATTTAATACAATAGTTTTAAATTTCTTATAGAGGTACATTCAAATTTTCTTTTTCACTTTTATTGCAAATAAATTTCTACTTATATTTTCGGATATTACATTTTATACCCAGAACTATTACTATCAGTTGCTGAACTATTTTTCCTTCTTTATCTTTATTTGTTTTTCTTGTTTAGTCGTTGCTACAGTGTCTCTAATTTTAAATACAAAAATATAGATATAGTTGCAGTGAGCAGCGTTTATTTTTCATTGCAAAATTGGCCTCTTTCTCAAAAATTATTTTTTTGTTAAAAATCTAATAAATTATTAAACCATTTACCATAATATTTTCAAATTAATAACTTAATTAAAACATTAAAAATTATTAATCTATTTTTTGAGAGCATAATATATTTTGATAAAAATAACAGTTTTGTTTTCACATCAACTAGGACTTAAAAGTGCTAACTGAAAAGTAAACGATTATTTTTTTATATATTAATTACTTTTAACAAATTATTAAATCTTTTTATTGGTTCTGCCATACTGAGAATTACTTAAGATTTACCATAGATTAAGTATACTAAAAATACTAATATCTACGGTTTCACTAAATATTTATTTCATATTTTAATTAAATATTTAAAGTATTGTACTGTACAAACATAAAATATATTTTAATTTAATTATATGTGAACACAATGATTAATAGTTAATACAAATATTATTTTTTTGATTAAAAAATAAATATTGCTGAAATATTTTTCGTTAAATGTACAATTTTTTTTTTTATTTCCACCACCAACTTGAAGCTATATTTTTTTAATTAGAGAACAACAATTTAATAATCATTTGATATAAAAAAAGCAAATTTATGTTTTATGAATATTATTGAATTTATTGTTACCTATATATGGTTTGAAACTATCGAGTACACTTTAAATTTTAATTCTGTAAAAATAGTATTTTTTATAATTAAATTATTAACAGTGGCAACAATACTGTTAGCTAAATAACAATATTTTGATACATGTATTATAATATGGTATTGTTATTTTTTCGTCTTAACAAAACCATTAGCAACGATCGTATAATAAATAATATATTATTTAAAAGTTTTGGCTTAATGTATTACGAGAGAAAATAAATATCTTTACATTGACTATAACCTAAACCATTATTCTTTCTATTTGTATTTTATTATTGATCAAACAAAATAAAAAATAAAAATAACTTTTGAATAATCTATTTTACACACGTGTTTGATGACATTTATGGAGATTACTTAAGACCAAGCAAAAGAGATTAATAAAACATATGTAATTGTGTCATGAATAACAGTATTAATTATATAATTATAAATACCTATACACTACTAAGCGATATTCGGAATAATAATATAATTATATAACATTATTATAGGCAATTTCATATTATTATATTGTACTATTCAATAAGTGATCAAACATAACCACTTGTATAACTTGCATCTAACATGCTTTTGAACTAAATAGGTAATTTACATTAATAAAGTTTTCTAATTTTAATTTTAAGTATATCTATTTATTAACAGTTTCTCTATTGTTAATCAGTAGAAAATGTATCAGTGTACTTGTAATTATATTCATACTTACTATTATAAAGTATCAAATTCAATTATTTAACTATTTTAATTGGTACAAAAATAAACAATAAATAATATTATATTATGGTGCACCACTGTAAAGAAACAGCTATAAATTATTTAGAGCTGCATAGTATTGAACTGTATGCCATTAAACTCTTGACAAAATCTATTTTTTTTTCTTTTAGTTATAGCAAAATATTTTTTCAATATATCGTAGATCTTGAATGGTTTATAGCTAGACATAATATTTAAAAGATAAAATTTAGTGGATACTAGCTTACTATAATCTGTAAAAATCAGATCAATTACTATAATGTTATAATATACTACTTTATTTATTAATTTAAATTCTTAATATTTTAATGAAGAATTCTCACGAACACATTAGATTTTCAGGTTAAGTTTTGTATGGTTATTAATCGGTTAATATTATATATATATTACATTAAAAAAAAATCCACTTACTACATTTCATTTATTTTTATCTAAGCTCGTTTATTATATAATCTAATAAAAGCTGTACTGTTGACGCCAATAAATCCTTATCTTTTGTCTCAACTTTTATATTAGACAAGGGTTTTATTCGTATTACACGATATTACACGATTATTAAAAGACAGAAAGATGCAAATCGATAACAATAACAATGTTAATATACACATTTATTTTACATTTTTTAAAACGATTAAAAAAATATATATACATGTAAATATACATTGGTTTCAAAATATGTGATTGCGTATATACATATATATGGTTATAATACACATTGATCTACCAATCTAATAATGTTACATAATAATAATATGTATTCCGCTAGATATTGGATTTACTCTAAACGGAACACTCAAAAACAATAAACTTATGTACGCACACATATAATATAAGTGCATATGTTCATCACAAATTGGAATCGCTATGGTACTCCAGCAATACACATAATATTATAGTTGAAGAATCCTGCAGCAGCAGTTTCTGGTACGCAATAGGCCAGACAATTTTTTTTTTCGTTATTTTTTCAACAACACGTGTTGTTCACTTCAACTTCTCGTTTTATGGATTTTACGATTCCGTTCTGAATTCCCTATGTTTCAAAAACACTTTGAAATTATTGTTCATAGGTATACTATTTATTGCGCATTTTAGAAAAACTTTTCAATACCGTACATGATACGACATATGGTATTGAGCTTAGTATAATAATATTATGTTAGAAATATAATCATTGGTATGAAATATACATCAAAAACACAAAAATTAATAATATAATGTAGTATAAAAAATTTTACAATATAATATAGGTGCCTTTCAAATTTATAAGTAAAAAAAAGTAGACGATCTGTATAAGCTTTGTCGTGCATTAGATCTGTACATGACGAGTGGGTCATTAACACGAGTGATGTATAATTGTATACGAAAAACGATTCTGAGTGGAGACAGACTTATATCGCTAAATATAATACAATTAGTGATTTGCTTTTTAATACGTATAGCTATCAAAATTCAAAGTTATTTATTTTACTTTTAGTATTAGTGTAGGTTTATATATGTTCTTGATATGTGATTTTTGAGTTATACCAAAAAAACCAAATCAGATTTGTTGATAGTTGCATTTTTTTTAAATTTCCCGTTTTTCTTTCAATTTTTTACAGATTACACATTTTTTTTTTACCTTCCCAAAGTACCAACTAAATCTAATTCGCTACCAGAATTCATTCTAATTATTGAAAATTAAAGAATTTTTCTACCCAAAACGTTATGACACATAAAAAAAAGAAAATTCATAACATTGTAAAATCAATAGAGTCATCGCTCTACTCAGAATTTAAAATCAATTGAAACTTGAAAGCCACCTTTATAAAACGTTGGAAATTGTTATAATTTTACATCATTATGCTTTAATGTAGGTACAATTGTTTCTTATAGAGATGTTGAATAATATTGTTTAGACTGTTGTTGATACATGGAATCAAGAGTTATGAGCGATTTAACAGCAGTAATGTAATATACAATAACCATATTAATAAACTATAATATAATTTTACGTTGTAATGATATTATAATACACGGAAGTAAGCGATTATATTGCGATTGTAAGTACTCTGAAAAAAATATATCCATAAAAAACTGCGATGCTATTATTATTATCATTATTATTTGCGTCACGTATGTATTATTGTAAAGTAAAACGTTATAGAAAATTTTCATGCACGAAAAAAAATAATATTATACATTTTTATTTAATAAAATTAAATATTATCTTATTTTTTTTCGCTGTGCCCTAGTGGTCCAATAAAAATCTCTATTTCTGAGCTGACATTACAGTAACAGTTGTACAATAATGGAATATAATGCGTGCCTGTTTGTGCATAGGTATACTACGAGTATTGCAGCAGTTAAAAAAAAAAGAGAAGAAAATACTGCAAAGCATGCGAACAATGACTGGGACGACTACAAACGTCGAGCGTTTCTCTTAGGGGGTTATATTATGCGTTACGCCCGTTACACGGTGGGTGGCAGCGGCGAGAGACAAAAGTTTTCGCGTCCGGACGGAACAAATCGCGTCGGAAATTAAACGGGAAAGGACGCGAAAAATGAAATAATCTCCCTTTCTCGCCACGAATCGCGTTGTACGCCACTGTATTGACGTACGTATTATCTGCTAGCCGCAGCACGCGTATACGATTCAGTACTACACACACATATACATATAAACATACATACGATACGTGTACAGGGTGTTACACTAAGCATGTTGATAACCCCTTCTATATAATTCACTAAAATAAATATCTGGAAATTCTGGTTTTTGGAATCTTAAAGTACTTGTTGACCACTTTATAAATTATAAGATCATAATATTTTCAATGATTAGATTTTTATTTCATTTAAAAAGTGTACTGTGATGTTTTACATACTTTTTTTTGAATAAATGATAAAAACTGCTACTTTTATTTAAAACTGTTAAGGAGAAAACATTTTTTGAAAATATTGTTGTATGTAAATTAAAATTAGGACCAGAAGTTTTTGAGGTATTAAATTCTATTATTTTCCACGATATTAAAAAAGTTTAAATATGTGAGTTATAATGATATAAAAATAATTATTGTAATTAATATTAATTTATTAGTTATTATAATTTTATAATTTGTTAAAATATTGTCTGAGTAAAATAAGTTCTGGGTTTGAAATTTCATATTATATTATATATCTCTTATTTAATAAAGACTATTATAAATGTGATACTCAAAAACACCATTTAATCATTCGAATTTGGATCTAGATGAATCAACATTTTCGGAAAAATCATCTGTGTGGAAATTTAATGTAGAATAAGGTTTTTTGTTTTTGTAGGATATTTCTTAAATGGTTAAAAACGTATTTTAAAATAAAGCCTTTTGGAATCTACGTATAATATATATATAAATTTCAAAAATCAAATATTTCAACATCAAGGATACAAGAATCGTAGATTCAAGGAATAGGAGCATCCTAAGTGGATCACCCTGTATACGCGTGATATATATATATATATATATATATATGTGTGTTTGTGTGTGTGTTCATTGCGTTTCCACCTAACTCCGAGCGGCCACCATTTTGTGTGTCGTTCCCCTCTTTCCACAACCCCCTCAAACGTTCTCGACTACTCCAACAAGGGTCTTTACACACCTGCCACGTACGTTTATATAATACTTTACACACACACACACACACACACACACACACACACACACATTTTATATACGTATATATCGAGCATAAAATACGAGCGTAATGCATTGCGTTTGCGAGTTTGTACATAATATTTTGTGCGTTATATGCGTGTGGCGGAAACCGATTATAAAATACGGCAAATAGGGCGCGCATAACGCGTGTAAGGTAGGCGTAATACGTATATTGTACATAGGTTATAGTTAGTCGTATATTATGTGTGTGTGTGTGTGTGTGTGTGTGTGTGTGTGTGTGTGTGTGTGTGTGAGAGAGAGAGAGAGAGAGAGAGAGAGTACAGGATACGTGGCAGACGCCTGTTTCGGGCTGGAAAAAGCTAATATTTAATAGACCACCGTACCATGATCATAATTATACGATATTAAATTTTGACCGCTCATCCGTTGTATAATTCGTGTTATAATAACGTTTAGGTTATATACAAGGTGATCCGTTTAGGCGTCTCATCACTTATTGTTCACCTCGAAGAGTTTTAACTTTTTTGAAAAATGTATACATAAATTTTTTATACTATTAAAAACAATATTTTTTAAAAAGGTTAGTATTTAAAATTTCTTATCATTAGTTTAATAAGTATTTTACTTTTTTGAACTGAAACATATTATATTATTGATTTAATTCTACGAAGCAAAATATTATTAGAATTATTTCGCGATACATAAAAATCAAATTTAAACAAGTAGTAAATTATTATAGTTATTTAAAGTTTTGATGAGCTGAGTAGATTGGCACAAGGGTAACTCACAAAATGTTGGTCACTATCCGTTCATCAAAACTTTAAATGACACTTATAAGTTATAACTAATCGTTCAAAATTCAATTTTATGTATCGAAGTCTACTATTGAGAGTTCAAAAAACTTTATACTTTGGAATATGAAATTAAAAATATGTATTGTTATTCAATTGAGTTAAAAATTAAAAAAAAAATTGTAAGAAATATAATTTTTTTTTTTCAAAAACATGTTTTAAAATTGCTTTTTAAGCAATATTTTTAAAAACGTCAATATTTTCGAAATAATCAGTTCAGAAATATTTTTATATGAACGGATTACCTTGTATAATAAATGTGAACCATTAACATCCGACCCGCAACAGCCGTTTATAATATTAAGTATTGCACATGATCACGTGATTAAATGGCATTTTGTGTATAATCGTTCAATTATGGTCGTCTTTGATACATAATATTTGCATGATCGTTGTATTATACTTAAAGAGTAAAAACTACCCATATAACAAAAATATTACACATGTATTGTTATATTATAATGATGATAATATGACGTCCACATTTTCGTGCGGAAAAACCTGCAGTAGTGGTTATATAGTAAGTGACAATATCCCCCTTAGCTTATGTAAAATTGTAAATATACACTCAAATAGTTATATTATTATTATAGTATTAAAAATATTAAATATTTACCTACTATTTAAATAAAAAATGAAATCATATAATATAATGATATATTGTAGGTACCTATAAACTATTAAGTGTATAGCACACATCAACGGAAAAAATATTTGAGATATATCTATGCGTATAATATAAATGTAAAACATTGTTGCCCCTTTTCTAGGTTAAATATGGTTAGGTACGACTTGTCAATAACCGTTTACGATAAAAACGTTAATTGCATATATCGACGCAAATAATAATAATAATAATATGATGTGTAATCAGTGGTCAAGTGGCCTAAAATAAATGGCGGGAATGTCTTGGGAGGAACGAGATTATATGTAAATTAAAATAAAAAATAAAAAAACAGGAGTCATCTTCATCCACCACTCTGTGCAGTAATTTTATTGGACGATCAAGCCAAACGGTATTAAGGTTTATTATAATCTGTTAAACCAACTCCGTTTGACGTGTAAAATATAATATTTATAATATAATATATTGTTCGTGTACTATGGTAAAACATTAAAGTGACATCGAATTGAACACAAAGCTACTACCGCTAGACGTTATATCTTATGAAAATAATCAGCTTTTTATTCATACTCAGTCGGAAATTTATTTTAAGCCAGCTAAAAAAATATAAAAAGGAAAAAAAAAAAATAGTTTATAAATGTACATAGCTTTAATTTGTACCTACTTCAAAAATTATAAAAATAATATACATTTGTGTTCTTTCTTTTTTGATGTTCTATAAGAAATTTACGATTTAAGTACAAGTGACGAACAACTTGTTTTATATAAATTTTATTTAAAAACCATCAAAACTAAAAAAAAAAAATCTCCTGTAATTATTATTATTATAATATTTAACGTAGCGTCCATTTTTGATATCCCGATTATAATGAATATTGTATACGCCATCCATTATACTGATATAATTTTAAAATCGATATTTTATTTCATTATGCAGTATCAAAGTAAGAAATTTTTGTTTTATTTAATTAAAAAAAAATGTGTAGGTATCTACATTTATTTTTATCATAAAGTAATTATTTTTACTTTTGATAGGTTGTTTTGAATATTTTATTTGTCCAATTTATATAAAAACATTTTAATGGAAATAAAAAATACTTACAATTTGAAAACTATTGAATTTCCCAATTATTATTAGAGACGATATATTTCAATGATAATAACGAAATGGCATACATTCTTAACTACGTGTAATGAATTTACGAGAGCCAATATCATTCTGTTTAATATTGGAATCGTCTGAATTTATCGTCAAAATAGAATCGAAGACTGTCGTGGTATTTTTGCCAAAATTCGATAAAACGATATTAGTAGTTATTAACATTAAAAACGGTTTTATTTTTATTGTTCTCTTTAGACGAGGTTGATGTACTATGGAAAGGTCGTATTGAAATTTATGATCGTGACCTTTAGAATTGTGCCAAGAGTTTATAAGCCAAAAACACCGTATAGACATAATATAATGTTGTTAAAATTTCTATACGTTTATCCTGTACATGATATCAAAATATAATGCGTGGCTTTGTAATTTGAATATGTAAAAATATGTCTTCTTATTTTGGTTTCAGGTTCGAAATTCTTGTGCAGCGAGGTCATTGCCCCCGTGAAGAGCGAAGTGGATGACATATGTTTGTACATCATCAACTTTGAAGACCTTACGTCTCCCCCATCGCCAGTCGAACAACCGGATCCGGCATCTAGACTGAGTAAATGTAATAATTATAGAAGCTTTGTAATACGATATGACGTATGCACGTTTGTGTGTGTATATGTGGTTTTAGCGTATTCAATTAATATGTTGCTGATGACCGTTTTATATGAGTGTTTGATTTTTGTATAACTATGTTCACGATGTACTAAAATAATGACAATTATTTTTATATGATTCCGATTACTCTATCTATAGCAGATTGCGAAAAATCTAATTATGATTATGTTTTGTAATTTCAGTTGACAGGGCCAGACAGTCGTTTCGACAATCGTTGCGGATGAGCTCGTTTCGCGGTCGCAATGCGAGGCAGTCGGGTCGTCTAACACCACTTCCTCACGACGACGAATACGACGAGGAGAGCAGCAGCACGCACCTAAAGACCCCATCTACCCCAAAAGCACCGGACTCGTTGAGGCAAGTCAACTGTTATTATAGTTATTATAATAATTTTTTGGTGCGATTCTGAGATTGAAAATTGTTTTCGTATTCTTTGCAGTTTGAAGACAGCAGCGGCCGAAAGCGTCATCACATCGACGACGACAGCCCGCGTCGAAGACGAGACTACCAGCCCTAGGCCTCTGTTTGTCCGACCCGAACCCCAAGTGCGTTTTGATCCACGTTTACATTCATAATAATAGTATATTATTGGTCCTATATTCGCAAATATTGAATACTACCTGTGGTGTATAACGATAAGGATAACGTTATTTCTAGAACAATTAAACGTTCGGAATTTTAATTTAATTTTTCTTACGCGATATATTTCTACTATGATCTATAAAATATTATGTTTATTTGCATATTATTTTTATATTCGACATGTCTTCCATTGTCTTACATTATTATGTTTTTGTTTATTCGTACAACGAGTTTTAAACTAATTAGCACTTGTTACCTTACAGTACGTATTATGTACAATATATAATACAATTATATAAGTTTACGAAAAAAAAATAAAAAAAATAGTGACCGTTTCCTTTGATTTTAATAATAAATAATCAGAATCTTAAAGCACCATAATATATAATATTGTACAGATGTTTTTATAAATTATTCTAATTTTATATAGTCGATGAAATAATTTTATAATTAGAATCAGAGTTAAATCTGTAGTAAAATTGTTAGTAAGATAATCTGAATAAAATGCTTAAGTATTGAAGTATATAGTATGGGGTTGTGATTTTAAATGCATTTTTTTTTTAAATTAGTAGGTATAATATTATATCATGTTGTATACTTATTTAATTACTGCATTTATAATGTGTAAACACATATACGCATATAATAACGACTCGCTTTATGTGTAATAGTACAAAAGATTAACGTAGATAGGTTTTATATAAAATATGTTCTATTGACGGAAAAGTATAATGTAATCTATTGTAAGGTTTAATTATTTTTTCTCATGTAATTAAAAAAACAAAAAAAAATTGAATTCATGTTTGAACATTAAATAAATTATGCTGTTTTTTATGCAATATTTTAAGAGAATAAACTTCATTGTCAGGGTATATATACTAATGACTTTTCAGTGTAAAAAAACTCTTGTATATAAAGTAAAACGTTTATAGACTACATACACACACGCGTATACGAAACAAGATTAATGTATCTATGCATTGGAGATTCTAAAAAAATTCGGGAATGCTTATACGAAATTGTAAATATTTTTATATTCAAAAACGCGCTTACTTCGCCGATTTCTATTTTTATATTTATATGAGTCCATTTCGAGAATGGGGTAAAAATCGCGTAATCTTCTTGCCGAAGGTTTGTGTGATAAAATCCACATTGTTAGGGTATTTGGAATAGTGCCGTCTGGGTGTATTTATGCATAATGGTTTAATTTTAATGCTACACTAGTGATCTAGCTGTAAATGGGTCGAACGAATTTCTTTTTCGCTTACTATTATATTATATACGTTGTATTTCGTTGTATTTTTCTCTTATGTAATAATTCTCTATTGTTTGATCGACCACTAAGTCGTAAAACAATTCCGTCATAAAGATCAGGAGGCTTTGTGGAGAGAGACGCAAAATCCCTATAAATCCCTTATACACGTTTCTATAAAATCCACGTAGGTGATATAAATATATATATATATATATATGCACTTTTACTCGATGACAAAAAAAAATGATAACAGGTCGTGAAAATGGTACATAATATGACATATAACTCATAATCAGTTCTGCGGCTATGTGATTACATTTACTAATATATTCAAAAAACTAACGCGAAAGATTCAAAATACTGCCAAGTCTTGACTATTAGGTGTCAAATATCAAAATAAAACGCGAATAATTCAAACGAATGAAAATGTATAAAATATATATTATTTTTATGTGGAAAACGTGTTCATGTTCAAACACAAATTTAGTCATATTATCATAAAAAAGATATTTTGTACTTTAAATATAAATTTAATGTCAGCAGATTGCGTATATTTTACTTCATCTTATCGAAAAATCTACAGCATTAAATACAGAAATAAAAAATACAGTGATGCAGTAGGTATAAAATATTATGCAATAAATATTACAAACTATAAGTATGTTCGAATATATAAAAGATTTTTTCATAAAAATAATAATATTAATATTATGCAAATTATATTGCATAGCAATAATATATATATATTGTATTGCAAATTATATAGCGTTAAGATACCTATAAGAGATAAAGTTTTTAAAATGTCCAAGTTAAAATTAAAAGATCGAACCTGACCTCAAGTATAGATCTAAATTATTATTTGAGATGGAAGTGGTGAAAACGTCAATACAATATATATAAACGTCGCGTATTCTATATGTTAAAAATATAGTGATTGGGTATTTAAAGAGTGTGTTGAACAACGATTTCTAGAATACTTGATTCAGACAATACCAAAGTGAGATCTCTTATTTTGGTTAACATTATGATGAATATTATAACGACATAGTGTTCAAAGAAAATTTTGTAAAAATAATAAAACTGAATATATCTCACTAAAAAAAAAAAAAAAGTATAGTGATGAAATAGCATAAGTAATTAAATTTGTAAAACCATTTCGGAATATAAAAGCGGGTTAGAGAAAACGAGTTTTAGAATTTGACTGCAGTACAGTCTTGTATAATCGCCGAATGCAATCGATTTTTATTTTCGGCATCTGAAACCGTAAAGGTGAAATAAAAAAAGCTATTCGAATAAAATAAATTCGATTTTCAACATTTACTTTATAAAGACCGACTACGGTTGGCACAGATATTGACCGTTATCCAGAATAGTATGTACCATGTGCATATATTCTTTTTTACATTCGAATTGTCCGTTTAATCTTCGAGGAGAATAAGGACAAAATGGGGCATATTATAACATTTTTAATATTCATTTTCAAAGTATTATAGTTAATATAAATACTATTTGTATAATAAGCATATATAATTTAAGGGTGATTTGTCGAAAAATAATTTAAAATAAAAACCACCTTATGTTATGTAGTATTATGAACAAATAGCCAAAAATAATGATGGAAAATATAATACTTGTATTTTTTTTGGTTGATTGATTAATTGAGTTCCTAAATTTAATAAAATGAATAATGCATCATGGAATGTAACGCGTAATTAATTATTGTACTTACATTAAATCAGATATATATGCGTTTGTACAATAATAATGTATATGGTTGCTTAAATACAAAACAGACAACTTTATCGATAATATGCAGCAGCATGTTAGCATATACAACATAATATTATTGTATATACTTTAATTTTGAATTTTTCGTAAATAAATGTATAACGTACGTAACGTACGAGTGATGAGGATAAAATTCGTTGTACCGTAACTTATACGTATATAATAATTATATGATATGATACATTATAATATATTTTGTGTGAACAAAATATGTTGTGTACAACTCAATCTAATAATGTAAATTTCGAGGAAACTTTTCAAGCGCTTAAATATATCATGTTGCACATAACGATAATATAATAAAGCACCTTACGCACAGATACAGTGTCTCGCGGTCCACGACGGACTTACAGGTCATACAGTATCGCGCGCGCGGGCGAATACCGGAACAATATTTGTGCGATATTTTAAGGCCATTATCTCACCCAGGCCCGACCCACATAAAAAAATAAAAAGTCTACATACCGCGGGATATCCCGCAGTATGTGTGCATTATAACACGACATGTGCGCCACGTATATTTTGCAAAAATAAGTACTGAAATTTGGCTTGCAAAGGAGGAGCCGAACGTCGGTTGTTTTAAATAAACTTAATATAACGATATACCTATATACACTATGTTGATAGTAATAATATTATGTACGCACTGCAATTTATATGACATTTCAAAATATACGATGTGTGTGTGTGTGATTGTGTGTGTGTGCGTGTGTTTATGGATATGCGTGTGTATGTGCATTCATTTTAGATCAGTCAACCCCACAGGACACCCGAACCTAACCCTTCGCCGCCGCGGACGCCCAATAAATCTCCAGACCGAAATCCATCGTTCGGCAGCCCACCCGCACGATCCAACACCGATTCTGTATGTAAGTACGTCATAATAATGTACATCACCAGTTCATATACGAAAACTGTAATATTTTGTGTTTCGATGCGTTGATTTTTTTTTTTTGATTTTTTTTTACTTTCTTGTTTCTATGTATTTTCTATATTGTGTGTCTATTGCGTTTAACTACCGTTTGTGTTCATCCTTCGCATGGTTTGCTGCTATAGTGGCGTCGCGCGTTGAAAAGGACCAATTCCAAAGACAGAAACGACCACACACTATCGATATCATTACCGAAGGTATAAAACAAAGATAATAATAAGAAAAAAGCGAATAAAATCCCACAATTAATTCGTTAAAAAAAAATACTAATAACGACTTTAATTATACCTATATATTACAATATAGCGAGTAGTTAAACTAGAAGAATTGTAGTAAACTTATTTCCCTTTAGCATACAGTAGTATACTATTGCTGTTATTTTATTATAGTTGAACTTGTTCTAAAAAAATACTGGCATAATACTATTTTAATGATTTTCTATAAACGCATTTATTAATGATTTAATATCATTTTGGCTATTTTTCACGTCTATAATAAATACGTAAAAAAAGGTTATTTGCTTTATTAGTGTGGAACTTTAGTAGATAATAATAATAATAATAATACATTTATTACCATAGCTTTCACATTAATAATATTTAGTAGAAAAAGTTAAATATCAAATATATTTTGTTTGATACATTTTAATAGTTTTAAATAACAAGCTTCCATTTTTTTACTGTATGCAACTTTATTAGTTATATACTTTTTGATATAAATATTTTAATTTTTCAAATAACTCCAGTTATGTTTTAATTTTAATTTATTATTATTTTTCTGATAGTGGTAGTTCATAATGTTTTATTTTTAAAATATAAATATTTAAAAATGTATACAATAATCATTCACATTTTTTTCTCATTAAATATTTAGTACGGGAATTCTATTTTCAACAATGACAAAACTATACTTAACAATAATTATTATTAAGATACAGAATATTAAATATTAAAGCTGATAACATATCACATTAACTATAGAATAATAATACGTGCTCATAGTTTATATATTGTTTCAAATGTCGACTTTTTTTTAGTTTGAATTTACATTTGTCTGATTTAAAATTAATTTAATCTAGATAATTAAATAGCAAACTATACTCGATAATAATTTAGTTTTGAGTAGTTTTATTTACAGACGAAGTCGCTCAAATTGATCACTTGGGGATCAAAGTAAAGTGAACTTATATCATATTAAAATATGATTAATAATATTTAAAAAAACGATCTTATAAAATATATCTATTCTATAAAATCGCATATAAGTGAATTTTATCTTTCATGTTCTTATATATCTTATATTGTGTACCTACATTATAAAGAAAAATGTAACTTTGCATTTTTCGTTTTAAAAATTTGAGAAATGCGTAGAGCGGTTTTTCCAACTAATACGATTATGCAACGTGTGACACACATAAAAAATAATGTTATAGGTGATAAAAAAAATAAAAAAAATGTAAATTTCCATTACTATTATTATTTTATTACAGTTTTAATTTTTAAAAGTTTTCAACTTTGTGACAATAATTTGTGCGGCATGTTATTTTAAAACAGTTTTTCTTCCTAAATTTAATTATGTTTTTTAAAAATATTACAATACACCAGGAAAATAATAAATAGTTTAATATATTAGTTATATTACTACCAAAAACTTTAATGTTTGAATGATTAAAATAATAATTATTAACTGCGTGTTGAATGCGAGCATTTTTATTTTAACAAAATATTCGAATGGTTCTAGACCATTTAGATTAAATTATTCTGTTGACAACAATAGATATTATGTAAATCTATACTGCATCAATATTAAGTAGCAACTAATTTAGTTATATAAAACAGTATTATAATAATTATAAACCACGTGAAATATTTATAAAACAAAATATAAATATAAAATAAAAATGAGCTACTTAAATATTTTTAAAAATGATTACGAATACAAACGTTGTTTAAGTTATTATTCAAAAAGTATGTTCATTGTATACAAGAAATATATGATATATTAACATGTACTAAGTGTGTAGTTTAAGTACTTGTATTGTACAGATAGTTTGTAAATATTAATATATATATACTTAAAAGTTATATGAAATAATAGAATAAATAAGGAGAGAACTAAAAATAATTAATATATTTATTTGTTATAAGACTTAAATATTATTTAATTTATTATATGTTGTAATAATTTTTTGATTTATTAGTTACTAGTATACTATAAATGATTGGTTAATTATGCATAATGACGTTATTATTTGAATTTATTCATATATTCATTGAATGTTAGTTGGTATTATTTATATTTATAAATTATGATTATGGTCATGTTTACTGTAGAGCATTTTAATGCCCGTAAAATACCATTCCTAAAATTTATTTAGTGAGCCTAATAGGATGGAAAATGAGGAAGTAATGAGAGGATGTAAAAGTACTATTAGTTTTCTTTTTCTTGCCAACACTAAACATAACAAATATGCATTTAACAGAATTAATTTTGTGTTTTTATATAGCTTTAATATTAGAGTGAAATGACCTATTGGCTATTATCAAACATAAAGTTAAAAATATTATCTAATAAAGTACCTCATATGGTTTTATTGATATTTTAATTTTAAATCAAGTTATGACTTTATTACAATTTTTAAAATTGTAATATTCTACATAGTTAAAATAAGCTTATAACGCACTTTAAAATTTAAGCATCAATAAACCGTATCAGATACTCAAGATAATATTTTTGTCATTGAATTTAATAATAGATCAATTTATTATATTACTATATTATAATATAGTATTTAAGTTAATAACGCAGATTTTATTCTACTAAACGTAAATTGTATATACTTTACGTGGGTAAAAAAAGAGAAAACTAAATACAGATGATATCCTCATAAAGTTTAAACATAGGTATTTTAATATTGTTTTATATTTTTAATTGTTACTTAAATGCCATAAATTCATAGTATGATGCTATACTGTACAAATACAATAACACTACACCTACAATATATTTATTGAGAATGAAATATTACATATATATATAACTCTATAACGAATAAAATTTAATTGTATAAGAGTAACTCTGTTTTTTAAAAACTTCATTTATTTATTTATAGTATGTATTAAATGGATAATATTACTATCATTACGTTTATAGTACAATTTAATTGTATTTTACAAATTTAAGCTTTAAGAACATTATCATGTTGGGAACTAATATTGACTTATAGTACGTTCATTAAATACAGATTAACACGAACTAAATAGAAATTTAAACTCTAAGAATTCTGAGTTATATTTCAATGAAAGTATATTAATTATTTGTACTTTTTTTCCACGCACTAAAACAAATTATATAATATAATGTAATAAAGTCATAAACCACTATAAAAAAATGTATACTTGACCTTGGCTTATTCGTGTATGGCTTTTTTCAAATAATATTTGTTGTGAAGTATTTAATGGTAAGTTTAAAATCTTACCAATTATAATTAGCAATTTAACGCATTTAATGTAAACACAAAACGCACACAACTTTTGCCCGTAAAAACATTGTTTTTATTTTCCCATCTACAGTATTTTTTATGAATGATGGTATTTATTAATTAATGGGATTTTGTAGCTTACAGGAGCCATTTTACTGGCAAAAGTTTTCCGAATACGTCATCTGAAACCGACTTGCAGAAGTACAACACGTCAACTCTATGGGACCATTCTACGTCGCTGGGAAACCTGGCCACGGATAGCTTGAAATACAAAGTACGTGGAAATAATACGATTACAAGCTATTATTATTATTTTTAAGGGTTTGAAATAATAATAATAATAATATATTCAACAACAGTCGTTGAAACTATTGAATCAATCAACGCGAGTGTAAACACCATCATCGCGGTTTTGTCACTTTAATTTCCCAAAGACATTTATCTACCCACTTTCAATTTAATAACAATATATAAGACGGTGTATAACTCCTTTATTATTATTATTATTATTATTATTCTATGAACCAAACAATAACGTAATTTATTATCAATACCGCTTTTACGTGATACACATTTTGTTTTTCACACGATTAACGAACATCGCAACTATAGAACTCGCAATAGAAGCTGAGTAAATTTTTATTTTTGATAAATACGGTTTACATCGTCATACAGTTTATAACCAACAATATTTTACTCGGAGTGGGCGTATGATATAATACAAAATAGAATAGAATTATAGATCCGTTTTGTACGTAGGTGTCATCATAAATGATGGCTGTTACAATTTATTCAACAAACGTATTCCACTATAAGAGTATATTTTAAAGATAATATATTATAAAAACAAAATATGTATTCGTAATACTGCGGTTGACATGGAAGGAAGTATACTCCGTAACTTCAATAATAGAAGAAGTATAAATTATGTTATCTGTACTAAAATCCTATATTTATTCTAAAATCACCAAGAACTGACAATACATGCACCTCCTATATCTGAGTTAGGTTAGATTTTTTAGAAAAATTAATGCGTTACTTTGCGAACACCGTTAAAATTAGTTGTTAAATTATATCTATGTGTTGCACTAACATTTACTCACTACTCTACTAGTTATGTGTACACATTATAATATAGTTACTAAATTTTATAGTTTCTTTAACTACACACAACTGAATTACCTAATAAATATGTATAAATAAATAATTTTGTTTCTATATTTTGAGTAGGTATTTAAGTTTTGTTCCTAATATTGGTTATAATAACAACACTAAAACAAGATTTTAAATATACTAATAACAACTTAATTATTGCATCGATATAACAGTGCATAATATTTGGTTTTGCAATTATTTACGTTCTATGTTTGAATTTTTTATGTGAAATAATAAACCATTAATATCTATTTTATTTTGTGTGATTTGTTGTAGTAATTTTATGAGATATTGAAAAACAATTATAGTGGTTAATAGTATTAATTATGTTATATCCTAAATTTTTATATTAAATAGATCTAATTAAGTCATATTTACAAAAGCTATGGTTTTAATAAATTAGTAAACTGAAGATTATTAACTTTAAAATAATGTTGTTTTTTTTTTTTTTTTGCTGAAAAATATAAAACATTAATTGAAAAAATCATTTTGTATCTCCCTATTTATTAATATAACGAAAAAACGTTTATTTAACATTTTAGTTAGTATATTTTTTATCATAGGTTATGTCATGGCTTGAGATTGGCATAACCCCAACAATTTAAATGCCCACTCAAAAATTAAAATAATAATAGTAGTTTTTTACAATATCAATTGACTCATTTTGTGTAGAAAGACTTATTCTCCTATTAATAATCAATCAGATATTCACCTCTGGTTACGCCACTTATTGGAAATCTACCAACTGTATTAAAAATCTTACAAAATACTGAGTTAAATAATTTTTTATCGAAATGGATGTAACAGTACATCGTTTCGTTTTCCGTTTAAATAATTTAGAAATCTATTAAAACCTCGGTATCCGATTTTAACTCGTATGATAACGATTGAGACTTATATTTTATGCACTTATGTTTTGGCATGAGTAGGTAAAATACATAGTATTTTCGGAAGTGTACACAATAATAGTACAATATAATAAATCGTATTATAATATATATAGGTATAAATGTACAATACATTACACTTACAAACGTATAGTTTTTTTTTCGGGTTGACAGTTTTATCACTTTGCATTGGCCTGGCACGCGAAACGTTTTAAGAGTAAATAATAATGTATTATATAAGCAGCTGGACGTTGTTGGATAATCATAATATTATATATCGCAGAAGTTTGCCGGATTGAAATGTAATGGACGTTTTCGGTAGGGTAAACATAATAATGTTATAATGAGAAGTGAGAAAACGTAAAAAGAAAAACTCGAGTAAAGAAGTGCGTACAGCTTATACGAAAAGAAATATCTATATTGATGTCCGAGCTATGTGTAGGGTGGAGTGAGAGAGAGGCGAGAAGGGTCGACATACTTTTCTCAAAATGAATAAACGTCGTCGTTAAAAAATCGCACTTCTACTTTTTTTTTCCGACATTGTTAACGATTCATGACCGGCCTAATGAACGCGTTTCTCTGTTATTTGGTCTTCAGCCAAAATATATCCACAGACACACACATATGCACACGCGCACACACCCTCACTCACACACATACACACACACACGCGCGCGTGCAATAATAACGACGCGCCTTTCAATCACAATTTGTGTTCTGGTATTATTTTGCATATAACATATAGATTGCTGTATCGCCATTTTTCTTCTTCTACTCGTTCCATTAAGTTATTATGTTTAATTTTAGACGTTATATCTACCGTATATATAATCTTTTCTCCGTAGGAATAATATAATATGTACTAAATATATGCTATTATTATTATTATTATATGTATATATAATAAAGTAGTGTTCAGCAGATCTGAGAATAATATATGACGTAGTTATCTGGCGTGACACTAATACGATAATATCGACTGACGTTGCAGGTGGGTATAGAAGGAGATATTTCTCCTTCTTTTCGCTTACTGGGTTATAGGGGAAGTTTCACGCGACATATTGTTTTGACATCGTGATGGACATTTTCACTCAGAAAAAAATGCAAAACGAAAATAATGAAATCAGTATATAATAGTGATCATCGTAAAAATACAGTTATTATGCAATTATTATTATCCGAGTAGTATACAGAGCGGTTCACCGAACATGATTAACCTCATTTTCTCTTTAATAATAAATGTAATAAAATTATTATTTTTTGAATTTTTAAGTATGCTTTAGGACCATATTTTCTAGTACTTAGGTTTTTTTACATAATTTAAGGAATGTCTTATGGCGATACTAGCTTCTTTTTCATATGAGAACAAACATAATTTACTGTAAATCACGAAGCCGATGTTTTTTTTTTTAGAAATTGTTATTGAGTTTTAACCAAAATTCTAAAGAAAAATTTTTGAGTTATTAAAACTTATATCCTGGAGATAATAGTTCTTAAAAATGGTTTTAAAAAACTATAAAATACAACAAATATTTAGTCTTGTAATTATTTTATTCAGACAACATTTACAAGACATAAAATGTTGATAGATTAACTATAATTTAATTTTCAACTCAGTTTCCAAGCTATTATCATAGACATTTTATTCTTAAAAAAAAACAAAATTAAATAAATCAAAGATTCTTATTTAAAATTTTAATTTGAATATATATATTTTTTTTAAGGATTCTATAAAATAAAATTTGAATAAATTAATTACTATACAAAAAAATATGAGCTATCATGTTCAGAGTACAAACAACTAGTTTCATACTTTCATTATAGCTGTAGTGTAATGAATTATAACGTGATGCTCCAAATTACGTTTTTTCATGTCCCAAGAATCTATAACCTCAAATCATCAAAATGAGATTTAAGTCGAAAATAATCAAATTTTAAAATAAAGCTAATAAATATTCTCGAGAGAAAATTTCTGCTCGGAGAATAAAAAAAATGTTCGAAATATTGTTATATACAGTGTTAGTAGAGAGTAGTTTTTCCGTCACCGAAACCGCGCGAGTTTTAGCGGGTAGAATTCCTAAATTCACGAAACCGACAACGTTTTAGCGCCAAAACACGTCTTCTATAATAAAGTCTTTCTGAACATACTTCGTATAAAATAAAATTATGGTGGAATACCGTCACTTATTATTATAACCATGGGTGAATAGGCACTTTTTTGCTTTAGAAAAATGTTTCAAATGCTATAAATGACAATTGTACAAATTCTTCACCACAAAAGCCGCTCGCAAATTATAAAAATGGCGCAACGAATTTGCTCAAAATACACACACACACACACACACACACACACACACACACACACACATATATATATATCAATAATAGAAATTTTCTCTCAAATAAAATTTGTAATAACAATTTACTACTTTTTATATTATAGATATAAGTATACTAGCATAACATATTAATACACAATTTATGTGTTTAATTTTCTTGATCATATTTATTAAAAAAAATAAAAGCGGAGTACCTTCTTGAGCTTTGAGATCAACAACAGTTTATGACCCACGGGCCTTATAGGTTCATCTAGTTTTGAATTAATACTATTATGTATTCGACCTTCTTCCAATCTGTCGCAGATCCCATACAAACTTAATGCTAGTTTGAAATAGTTTAGTACGATGTTCTGCGTCAATTCGTAAAATATTAACGATAAACGTTTCTACCGTACATAATAAAATAACAGTAATTAAGTTTCACTCTCGATGCGGTATTAATATTATTAATACAATAGTATTGTACAATTATCGACATACGCACGAGTTTAGACACGTGGTTTGAGTGATTTATGGACGTAACGTAATTATTTTATACGCTGTTGAAATGTATTAATTATGATAACAACTGAGTCTCGCAAACCTGTTTTGAGAATATTATGAATATACTTATAGAGTTATGATATTTTTATAATTTTAGTAATTAATATTTATAAATCTTTGTTTTGTAATTTGTAAAAATTATCGGTGTATCACTAATACTATATCCAACATTATATTAGCACTGCTTTAAATTTTTAAGGACTAGTGTCTTATATACATTTTATTAATTAAAATACACTTATGAATATTTCCATATAGATATATCCATTAAAAAATATATATATATATATTTGCTTAGTAATTTATCAATAAAAAAGGTTGGTTCTCATTTAAAAATAAGAAACTTACATCACCTCAGTTTGTACACTCTTTTTATGGTAAAAAACCTAAATTATTGAAAACGTGGTCCTTGGGTTTATTTAAAATTATTCCAAAAATAAGAATTTGAATAAATGTATTATTAAATAAAAAAAGATGATGGTGAGCATCATGCTTGGTGAATAATACTGTACACATAGACAAAGTTTATTTTTGTATGCGCTCATCCTTTGTTTTTACATTATACTTGTTTAATAGTAATATTATGCTTGTACTGCATAAAATCTGTATAATGTCTCACTTGATTTATATTCACCATCAGTTTTGTTCTTTAGTCGAAACAACGCCGTACGATTTTCATTTTAAACTTAATTATCATGACCTACCTACGTTTTGTTTCACGTTCCATTCCATTCGAGTTGGATTTGAAACGTTTTGTTCATACCATTCTACTGCAAATATATTTTTGTTACAACATTAATATAAAACGTTTATAATATTTTATACACTCAACTTTTGTACTTACTACTTTACAATCACCGCGAATACTATAACGATACTTGATGAGTATTCATATTGATTAAATCTTCACTTTTAATATTCATTTTCCGCGACCGGGTCATTAAACAGCCATATTATTATTCGCTTCTTTATATTCTGAATTAAAAAAAAATATGCCTTATAGTTATCATTACCATTAAATATTACACGGGTATATAGTATATTATAAATACCTCTTACATAAATTTACATGATATACATTAGATAATTTAACATAAGCGATGACTATATTATAAGTCGATAAATGTTTTCAAACATATTAAGTAATGAATTCATAGGTAGGTGTGGAATTAATTAATAACTGTATCGTAAATATGATATTATTATTATTTGGTTAACGTGTTAGATTCTTTTTTTCAGTGTTTAATCTGTAGTGCACGTTGTGAGTATTGTAATAGTGATTATTGCTTGGCATTTTTGTACACACGAGATACCTATTATACTTATAAATCATTTTTATACGCCTACCCTACCTATACCAAAGACCACATATTACATTATTATATTATACTATAATCGTCAGTATTTAGACACGCAGCAACGATGATTTAAATAACGTGATGCTACTTCCGCTGTTCAATATTGTGTTCCAGTATTCCATCCAAGACAATGGGTCAGCAAAATTCTTTCAAGGGGCTTTACACACGCCAAACATGGGAGAAAAAGTGGCTCAGGTAAATAATTCAATATAATAATATTTATTAATTATTCTATCATCTATTACAGTAAACTAATTATACGATACCGTCCATAATACAACATTATAAGTTTTAATTAAATTAATATGATTTGAAATCTCCTATGCACATTATAACTAAATGAATGCATGCAAAAATTATTGTTATTGAATATAAGTTGTTCAGTAGACACGAAATATACATAATCATATCATATTTAGTGTAATGTGTTAAGTTTATATTTTCCAGTTATTTGATTTCCCTAATATTATCAGTCAAAATTTAATATAGATAGGTGGCAAAAACATTTTTTTTCTTTGTAATTATGTACTTCAATATTTTTATATGATAAATTATAATTTCAACTAGCATAAGTCTATTTAATATTACAGATTGTTTCAGGATGAGTACAATTTGTTTGGATCAATTAAAACAAAATACAATATAGACGAGTTAAAGCTATAATATTTCTTTTTTATATATTATGTATTTAAAATATAATATAAAGATTTCGTTAAATAGGCCTATACTCGGCAATATATATTGTTTTAAAACTCGATAGGTGATAATGGTATGTTGAGCTACATTTCAATGGCTTTTCTCGTTATAATCGAATTCGTGAGCATAGCGGTATTAGGTATAACATTTCGAACCATCAGCACATAACATACTTAAAAAAATATAAGAATTGATAAGAAATAAAATCTATTATCACAAAATACAAAATATTTATTGCTTATTAATTTCCACTCGGCATTTACTAGTTTTCTTAAAAAATAAAAATAATGATTACAAAAATAACTAGTTTGTTTTTGTTTTTAACGGGTTAAATTAGATTATTTTACGCAATGGATTCAACTCGTTAAATAAGAAAGTTATTATGAATAAAAACAAACTAGATAAGTAAGAAAGTTACATTAAAAGTAACCATCTAACTAGTCAGTGTTCAGCTTTGCTGATAGCTAGGTAATATTCAAATACAATTATATACGCATATAAATATAAATAATATTCATATTAAAATTTATATTATATAGAACAGTACAGTAATTCCAATGATGCTAACTATTTGGAATTATGTGGGAGTCAAACATTTGTTACCTATCCATTTAGCGTATAATATTCACTAATGGTTTATATAAAAATTATGAACAATTATTATAAGAGAATATTAATAAACTATTGTAGTATAAAAAATAATACAAGCTTTATTATATATTTTTTAATTTGATCATCATCTCAAAATCTTTTCTTTTTTTTTGATTTATTCGGATTACTATTCGTGTTTTCATCCAATTTAATCTAAACAGGTATATATAAAGTGGAGTTAAAGGCTTTACTTCAATATTTTCTTGACCTCTAAAATGTGATGCGAACAAAGTCGACAATCTCAGTAAATTTTATTTTATGTACTATAAAAGATTGAAGTAAATTCAGTTTATTCCATTTTGATGTGTAACTGATTAGTTACAAAAGCTCTATAATCTTCTAATATATATAATGAAGACACAAGTAAACCAAATAAATCAAAAAAAAGGATTTGAGATAAAATTATGAAATCATAACTATTATAAAAAGTGGGATTTTGTTGATTTACTTCAATATTTTAATCTTTTCTTAATAACTACAACTATTTTATAATAAATTCTATCTCTTTAAAAAAAATAAACCATTATATTTTGTTTAAAATTAATATACGATTTTAACAAAAAATTGATAAACAAATTAAATAAATAGAAAAAATGAAAACGTTAGAAGCAAACAACTAATCTAATTCAACAATTACTATTTAAATACACGTAATTATAAGGTCAACAATTATGTATATTTTTTACATTAACATTGGTTTATAGTATACAAGTAGCTATATAATTTATAATTAATATTTCAATATTTTTTGTTCAGCCGAACATTATGTGCTAAAAATGCAAAACATAAAAATAACAAGTATAAGTTCACGATAAGCGTTTAACAGAAAGCAAAATAAAAATATAATTTAATTTTATCGATAATAATAAAAACAATAAACAGTATGAAAGATTATTGCATTGAGTTTTTAAATTGTATACAGAGGCGTCACCTGTCCGCCAGTCGCACAATCAACGAACAGCTTACATTTCACTAAATGTAGATAGCTTAAAGATGTTGAAAACTTCCTGTCACGAGAATTCAAATAAATTGAATTACACTTTCGCACTTTTTCTTTTAAAGCGAATAAATATATGTATAAATTATGTTTTTTTTTATCTCAATGAACTACGGTTGTTGAAAAAAAAAGAAGAAAAAGCACGAGTTAGCTTTCAAAGTTTTAACAATGTTAATCTATTTTGATATTTTTTTCCTTATTTATTTTCTGTGAAAACGTAATTATGTATTAAAAAAACAACAGCTTGGATTTTTCATCCTGGAAAAAATTGATAATTTATTACAATCAAAACATGTAATAAAATATATGTACAATCTAATTAAACGTACTTGATGTTTAAATTAATTCAATTTAAAAATAATTTATGACATTATTATTTTATTTTTATCACACTAAAATATTGTATAACTGAATAGCTAATTAACGAAATACGATTGCCTTATTATTATTTGTTTATAATATGAATAAATTGATTATTTTATCGTAAATTAAGTTTTTTAGTATATTATATTATAGTTAATCCCATTCATAATTAATGATATTTATACCTTTAGACGTTAATATTAAAAAAAAAAAAAAAAATGAAATGATATATTTTTGTAAATTACGAAGAAATATTTTAATTTGATACTAGCAGACAAGTTATAAATTTGATAAAATTAAATTTATTAAGAGTTATTATTAAAAAAAAATACATTAATATTTTATATTAAAGTTTTACGTTGTGTTTTATCGGTATGTGTAAATCGGAATGAAATAACAATAATCATAATATTATGTGTAATATAAAATGGAGACTGATGAGTTGATTAATGTTTATTTAAATAATTAATGTTTGAATAATAATATTATTATGAATTACCATCATTCGCCATTGATCCAACGGCGATATATATAGACGATTTAGGTACACCCGTACATGTTACACGATTATTTTTTAAAACAACTAAATTAAATATAATAATGATATTATGACGTCGTGCTGAAATTATAATAATCTAAATATAATATCTAGGCGCATACAAATCAAATTCGATAATGTTTTCGTTTGAATTTAAAATATTATTATATTATGATAGACAAAAAAAAAATTACTTTATTATAAATATAATATAGGTACTTACATAATATCATAATATCCACTTTCAGTAATTTAAAATTCAAGGGGGAAAACCAATCCGCAATAATATAAATTTTAAGGTATCCAAAACCCGGAGCTTAAAGGACCGTTTTTTGTATTTGTGATATCCATACGATATATCAAGGTTTGTTACCAAAAATCGACTTTATATTAAACTATATACAAATATATATTATGGGTTATAAAATAATGTTATTCAAAGGTAGTTTGAATTGATGGAAATTACAGTAGAGGGCAAACTGAAAATACAATAATATTTACCTTTCAAAAGTTTTGGAAAAAATACGACATTGATGTTTGGTCTGCTCGTGACCTTTTTGTCAGGTTCTAAGATACAGTTTGAGTTGATCCCCATAGTTCCTTATCCAATACTCGACATCGACATTTGAGAAGTCTATCGTTCATTGTTAGATTCATTTTTTCTTTAAATATTTAATGGTATTTGGGACACATAATAGAATCCACCATAAAGTGCCTTTGTAAAATTATTAATGTTATTTGACAGTTATCACAGGTCACATTATTCGTAATTCATATTTTATACGTTAGATTTCTTAGTTTCTTAAAAATTTTAGATATTTTCGTATTTATATCGATAGTAATTTAATCTTATTGTACAAAATATCACAATTTAATATTGTTTACGCGTACACTTGACTATTTCATGGGTATGATGAACGTACGGAGATTATTAGAAAAAAATAATCGTTAAAAATTGTTTTGATTAAATTTTCTTTTCAAAACAGGATTACTGTTAACTGTTATTATTGTTATTTAATTATTAGTTTATTTATTTCATTTTGTTATTCGTATTGCACATTATTATTTCAAATAAATTAATCTAATCAATAACGTAATTTTTCATTAGTTTTATACAGATAAAAATGTGAATAAAATATCGTTGGATGATAATAAAAACAGTTTAAAAAGTAACCACTTTGAGAATTGGAAAAAAAATAAAACAATAACCATAATTTATTAAAGAAAATTAAAGATTTTGTACCCTTGAAGTGTATACTTACGTTTCACCCTAAAGATTATATAGATCTTTGTGTTAGTTCAAATTAATTAATGCCTGTTCAACCCAAATTCACCTGCAAAAATTAATATCAAATATTTATTTATTAGTTATTACTCTTCGTTTCAAACGTAATAAATAAATGTGCGTCTCGTTCGTGTAACAGTAATTACGTAAACTAATTATTCATAGCAACAAATATGTAAATATTTAATTTTTCAATGAATACAACGGTATGCAATTTGATCAATGATTTAAATATGAGTGTACATAAACGACGTATGTGGGACGTCACGAGTGTGTCAAGATTGACATTGCGAGCATTGTGCACCACCTAATTACACTGTCTCGTACAAATTATAAATCATTTTATAAGTTCACTTAATTAATTCTTTTGTAATTATTTTTGACTATCAAACATATTACTTTATTTGTTTACAAAAATTCACCTAGTATATAGGTAATTGAGTTATTTTCAACCATACTCGCAAGTATTTGTATTGTACACTTACAGGCATTGTACCATTCACTGATCAACATTCTCAATAGAATTATTATAATTAGTATACATTTTTAGTATTGTTGTTTATATGCAAATGTATTTTTTTCACGCGAGAATTTGAACAAAACAAATCCCATTAATGTACGAAGTGAAATAACCGAGCTTATATCACACAATCAACATTGTTCTCTATTTTTATACTCTAAAAGTAAATAATATTGTTAACATTTAAATAATATTCTAAATTTAAGAATAAACAAGTAATTTCTTTATTAAAATATAAATTTGTTGTAACTATTGTATAGGGTAGGTACATTATATTGTAACTGTTTTATTCTGCATTTAACATTTATATTCTAAAAAAAACTTGAATTACAAAACTATTTATACACTTTTAAATATGTTATTTAGAAAATTTAACGATTAAACATTTGGTCATGTATAACTTATATACCTACAGAAGATATTGCATTTAATTAGAAGTGAAACTAATATTTGAAAACTCATTATTAATATTTTAATAATAATGATAATAAAAAAAATAGTTTATGTTCAAACGACAAATTCTTAGTATTTAAAAACTCTTAAAATATTGTTTTTTTGTTATGTAAAGTTTTAATTTAAAAAAAAATGAATAATTTATTTTTATACTTATAAATAATATTTATATTCTATTATTATAAACATTTCCAAAAATGTATATACTTTTATTGTTTATTTGTTTTTTTTTTTTTTACTTTTTATATTTGATCTCTATTTTACAGAAAGTTGTAATAATGATTATTTTTATTTGAAAATAGTCGCTTATATTCTCATTCAGATTTCTGCAAATAGATATATATATAAATTGTATTAAAATGTTGATATATGGATATATAAATAATAAACTATTGGTTTACCCGCAATAAATCACTTAAAGTTGAGACAAGAATTGCAAAGCGGTAAAGAAGTCACTTTATTTTCGTACACATTTTTACTTATCCTATCACATATTATTACCATTACTTTAAATTTCAAATGACTTTATCTACCTACAATAGTAGTAGTAATATTTCAATACTGGGTACTTATACATTGATGTATAATTTATGTACATAAAAAAGTCCTTTGTATTCTTAAAAAAATAAATATATTGTTATTTAAAAATTATGATTTAATAAAGATAAAAAGGTATAATAAAAATAAAGGTGAAATGTGAAGTATTATAATACAAATTAAGTAAATTATTATATTAAATCAAAGTAGTGAGTTATTTATTGAGCTTACTTGCCACCATTGCTTTATTAGAGTATACTATTAAAGTATAGATGTACCAATAAATAAATAAACTTATAAATTAATTCCATCTATAAACAGATTAACTTAAATATTTTATCAAGCTTTTTGTATGAGTTTTTTTTTTATGCCCACTAGTTAAAGCTATTATTTAATAGTAAATTTAATATTAACTTTCATTTTAATTTTGTGGTTTTATTCTCATTTCTCGTGTACGAGTATAATATGTTTGATTTATTTTAAATCAGATATAGTATTTTAATTAATATGAATACTCACAATATAACATAGGCACATAATTATTATTATTTTGAGAACAATAAAGTCAGCTATTATGGAAATAAACTGAATAAATGGAACTTGGACCCTGGGAAATATTTTTAATATGGGTGCTAGTACGGTTTTTCAAAAGTCCAAAAATTAAGTCTCGATGAAATAATCAAAGTTGGCAAACTGTTGTATGTATAGTTTAATGAACATTTTTTTTTCATTAATAACATAATTATTTTGTTATATAACAATTTACAGTACTGTATTACTGAATTATCTAAACGAAATTTTATAGAGTATACTTTATCAATATTTAATAACATTTAAGTCAAACTTCGGTGTTAACATGTCTTGAACAGATGTGACACGACTTACAGCCGATTATCTAATAATAATATTAAAAAGTATCTCCATATTATATAATTTTTATATAATACATACAATGTACATCTTTATACTACCTTCGTGTTAAGATATTTTGAATAATGCATAATAGTATGATAATATATTATATTATTTCGAGTTATTGAAGTGTAAAACAACATGTCTTTGTTGAATTAAGATAAACATAATATTCCAACACTATGATATAGTATAATATACTGGTATAAAACTTTTACCCATGTATAACTTTTGACGCAATCTTTAGGAATACTTGTATTTTTATTTTGCACTTAACGTAAAAAAATTGTGTAAAGCGATCGTTTTTCAGCATTAATTTGCTAAAATTTTTCTTATAAAAAAACTGAATAAAATCAACCGTCGTAATACATATAAATTATCATGTAGCGATTTGTACCTAATAGTTCATAATATGTGATCACTTTTGAAGCAACTATTGTACTAATTATTTTATCGTTTTAAATTGAAACTATAGCATTAAATGCGTTTTAGTTACTTTATTTTATGGTTAATTTGACTCGGATGAACTTATTTTCTGTGCCAATATTATACTGTATCCGTACATTTTTATTTTAGCTATTGTTAGATAACCCTTAAAGACTGTTGTTGTTATACATAAAATATTTATGAGACTGTTAACTTGGGTATTTGTTCACAAACTATAGTTAAATTCTAAACCACATTAAGAAATATATGTTGTGATTAATACGTATAAATAATAAATGAATAAATAAAATATGAGATCCGAGAAAAACTAGTTAAGTTAAACTGTATATTTTAATAACAGTACAGTATTATATTTTCATGAAATGACATTCATATCGCTGTTTTTCGTTTTATACACTTTATGATATTGTTGTTTTCAAATAATTATAGAGCTCGTCTAACTAACGAGTAAATAAAAAATTACAAATAGGCTGAATGTTTGCACATATATTACATTATATTTCTAAAACATGTACATAATATTTTAGTACTTACATATATGTATAATGTTCACACCTCATATACTATATGAATTGTGGTAATAATTTATAACTTTTAACAGTAAACAGGTGGTTCATTTGGTAGCTCAATCCTGTCTTTCAGCTAAACACGATCCAACGTCTGTAATATTATAGTATATCATCAACAAAAATTACGGTGTTGAACATACGTTTTTCGGCGTAGTTCTTATTCTTTGGAATAACATACTTAATATTTTATATGATTACACGTCTTCTCATTTGTAGTCTGAATGACGGATTTGACCTGTCACAATAAACGAACCACGCAAATGAACTACTATTTACTTCAGTAATACAACTTACTATAGTCCAGTGTATAATATATACATATATATATATATATAATATATTCATTAATAGAGATTTTTTAACGTTTATTCACTCGTCGGTGATTGGCCTGATGTAATCGTTCGACGATCATACCTTTATTTTAAAAATATTAAAATATTGATAAAATTATACAATAAAAATATAATAATATCTAATAAATAATATGATAAAATTATATATAGAAATAAACACAAAATAAATATATAGTACTACTATACAAACAAATAATTACCTACTAAAATTATAATATGCCTATGTTAGATCTGATTATCTAAGCATGAGTGGCTGCATACCCATTATTATATTAGAGGAGTAAATTTGGTCAATCACGATATAACCTATCAATCAACCCGTACATTTATTATGCATAAAGTGATGGTAATGGACAATCCGTTCGTAAAACGCACACTTCACAACGCCCTCGAAAATACTTTAGTCTTCATTAGTTTTACTATAATGTAGATCGTATAAAGTCTATCGGTAACAGGCCGTTACGAAATGTTGGTGTTAACATTTTGCGAACCGTGCCAATAGTATGTGCGTAGCGTTATTAAAGGCGACACGGCGTCTATACATTATACAAAATATAATAATATGTGTGTATGTGAGTTGGGGTATGTGTAATAATAATATCACTAATAATAATGATAATATTAATATGCAATAGGTATATAATACACTGTTGTGTGTCTTCCATAATTTGCACCATTATGGTTGATCGCGAAATTATTGAGGATGGTTGTTTGTATGATATATGGGAGAAAAATACGCTACTGACTTTGAAACTCGAAATCGCAGTTGGGTTTTTTTTTTACAGAACGACGATTACAACTTTTAAATGTCCACGGAAAACGTAAAATATGAAAATAAATTATAATGCAATATACTTTATAATAACATTGATAAAATATCAACGAAAATGTACCTACACACTAATAGATACATAAATCATTTTAATACCATTCGTATTTTGACATGTTTATCCGGTAACATATTTTTCGTCGATAAACAAATATTTATAGGAACTGTACGTGATCAACGTATTTATAAAATGTCGTATTGCAGCTAAATTCTTTCGTATTCAATAAAAGGGCTGCTTTAAATTAGGCCAATTTTTTTTTCAAATTAATCTGGATTTAAAAAGGCAATGAAGTGGACACTGGTATGCTGTATAATAAGTATCGAGTGAATCACTGATAGATAAGTTAAATATGAATTAAATAGTATATTATTGAATAATTTAAACTTGAAATGTCTATATAAAAAAAAAAACTATGTTTTGGATTATATTTTTATTTTAGTATTAATTGTTTACGAGAAACTTTGTATTAAATGTTCGAACATTAACTATAAAAATTACATATTTTATGCATTTTCAAGTGCAAAATAATTTGTAAAATTTTGTCATTTTAACAAATTTTGTGAAAATTTAAACTTCAAATGCTTATAAAAATAAATTGTGGTGATGTATTTTGAATATCTTAGAATCTTAAGATCTTAAGAAAGAATAACTCTTATGAGATCTTAAATTCTATTTACAAGAATTTTGACCCAATGAATATGTAGTTTTCTATCGTTATTAAATAACTATACATTACATAGAAAAAATAATAATTCAAAATTTCTATAAATAACTCAATAGTAGTTAAAATATTTAGAGAATTGTACTATATGTGGGAAATGGTAATATAAATATTTGGAAAACATTTCAAGTACTTACAGTAGTTATTCTTGGTATGAACCACAACAAAATAACTAGATTCCAACCTTCATTAAAAATTAATTTGACTTTCCGGTAGACATTTTTTTTTTTTATAAAAGTTGCAAAATGTATAAAGAACCTCATATCATTCTATTTTAAAATCTTTGGTATAAAAATAAACATTTTTATGAATTTCTTGAAATAGTTTAAATATTTTCGAAATTTAATGGATTTTGTTGAAATTCTAAATTTAAACGCTAATAATATTTTTATGATTATAATATTTTGTCAATAACATCTTGTTATTGAAAATTTAAGACTTATATGGAATCTCATATTAAATTTTCTAGGATTTTTAAGCAGGGAATAATTTTTTATCGCCATGAATAAAAAAAAGGGAAACATTTAAAATGCCTATGTAGTATATATACATATAGCCGAAAAAGAGTTAAAATAGACAACCTTTTTTTTTATTTTGTATTGAAAATTTGAAAATGATCTTATTAGATACTAGGAGAATATGTTTGAAACATCTATACAGTTACTTGTTTTCGAGATTAATCAAAAAAGAAAACAAATTTAATTTTGTTGAAAATTTGATTTGAATAAAAATTTTTGATTCTCCTTAATATTATAATTATTGTTCTCGGTTATTTTGAAATATACTGGGAATTTTAAATGTTTATAACGTCTGTAAAGTACAAACTATATTATGATACCGTGAAAAAAAGGTAGAGGTAAAAAGTGCCCCCCTCCAAAAGGCGGATTAAGATTTTACATATTATAATTTGAACGCAACTTTTGTCTCCGCCTGCGTATGATATCAACTCGCGCACGTAGCAGTAAAAGAATATCAAAAACATAGCGCAATAGGAAAATCCGACGGGTTAATACTTAATAGTGAAAACAATAAAGGCGCGTCCAGCTCTGTCACCGAATCACGTATTTACGACGTAACGAATCCGCTCAAACACACACACACGACCTTCTTTACGACAGTATTGCATTACGACGACGGCGACTGTAATAATGTATTATTATTATTATTATTAATGTTCTCGGTGATGTTTAAACGGCGTACAGCTAAAGCCGGACCGACTGCATTTTAAGTCACCGTACGACCCTGACCACTCCATCGCGACAAACGGGAAACGCTCAATCGGCAGTACGTTCATTATTTATCCACGTCCGGTGCGGAGCTTTCCGACTGCCCCGATGATATCCGACCGACCGTTTCTGAAAATATCTAAGGTGCACTAGGGCTCTCCGTGTCATCGGCCGCGTTCATTATTCATTACAGTTGAGATTTCGGTAAATTAATTTTAACAATGGTCTTGATCCTAAAAAATACGTGTATACGAAAATGCCGCTTACGTCTTAAAATATTCACGGTAAAAATACGTTTGAAAATGCAAAAACGGCTTAAAAAAATAATACAACGGAACCGTGTTAATATTAACAACGGTGACTTTTTTTTCCCGAAAACAGTTTAGAATTCACAGACGCTAAAATGAAATTATTGATAACGCGTTTCAACTCTTTATTATTTGTAAATATTAAAACGGCGGACGACGTGACTACCTCACGTTTGACTAACCACTATGAATGGCCCTTTATTTATATTATACTGTTTTTTTTTTTTTTATGCACCAACAATTCACGTTCGCTTCAAAAATAAATTTGAATTTATTTTCACTCAAATCGTGTAAAATATTGTAAAAACCTTGAAACATTCTGTTTTTAAAATAACATTAAATTATCGCGGGACTCTGTGAAACGAATTTTGCACTAACGGAGCTTGTTACGGAGCTACGTATTTCTAAGCACCGTGAAACTATGACAAAGCATTAGGATCCCAGCCCTAGTTATCACCGTCACCGCGGTAATCGTTTCACGGGATCGATTACCGTGCTCGGCGGTCGCCGTGGTCACACTGTGCGATTCTGGCGAGCGCGCGCGTCGAACACCGCCGCCACCGCCGCGGTCGTCGTCAAGCGGTAGGCTCGCGTGCGCGATGCGACTGACACATTGCTGGGTTCTCGCGGCGGGCGTCGGGTCGCGCGAGTGCCGTTTGCCGCGCCGAACGCGCCGAAAGTGCACCGCGAGCGCGCGCGCCACACACACAGGCTGTTGCGACACCTGGACAATTTTACGATAGCAGTATAGTATAGTGTACCTACGCCGTCCGGACGGGCTTTCCGGTCCGCGGCGCGCCATGGGGGATGACCGCGATGACTTGGAAATGCCTCTCATGCCGCGACGAGACGACGGTGGTGGCGGCGGCCGAAAGGCGTCCGTCGTGGTGACGGTGGTGCCGAGGGATGGGTTTGCGTACGGAGCGTCGTCCAGTCTGCGGCTGGTTAAGCAACCGTCGCGGCCGCCGTCGTCGTGTTCGTCGGCCGACGGCCGGACGTCGAACGACCGGAAGAAGAGCTCGGCCAACGGCGGGTTCGCCATCAAGTCGCCGTCCAAGTCGGCCCATTCTTCCGTGTCCGGCAAGACTTCGGCTCAGGTACGCGGCTTCAGCTGGGGTCTTGGTTGCGAGAAACCGGTTTCTGGGAGAGCCCCCCACCCATTAACCCACCAAATTCGATTACCAAGACAAAACGGCACGTCTATCACTACGTTAGACGTAAAAACGTTTTTGGATCTTCCCACTCCCCCCTATGATTGGACTGTCCATTAAACACTATAACTGTAAACGGCTTATCGATCATTACGATATTGATTTTGTTTGGATTGAAACTGTCTTTGTTCGTTTCACATACTTATTTAGATAAACTAATACTTAAAAAGTGAGACTAATACTAACTAATACTAAAAAAGACTAATATTTTTTGAAGGGTTCTTTGTTTAGATGATTCTTTAAAAAACCAAATATTTTAAATTATATTGATGCAAGTAACTTTTGAAACGTCAAGCGGTTTTCCCGAACAATAAATTTAACGGAACTATTTTTTTTCGATTAAAAAAAATTGAATTTGTCACTTAAATAAAAAATAAAAAATACCAAATTGTAGTGACTGTGTATCTATACTATTTAACTACTTAACTATTTTCACCATTATAACAATAATATAGTCCCCCTACTATCCACCATTTGATTCAGTAGTTTCGCCACACGATATCTGATATTATATTATGATAATAATAATATATATATATATCATTATATTTCTGCGCCATGTACGCACTTATTCGTCCGAGATTTCCGTTTTGCCGTCGCCGTCGTAGTCGTTTGTTCTCTCAACAAAATGAGCCTTTTCGACCGATCTCTAACGCGAAAAACTCTCTGGACAACGATGATAATATATATATATATATATATGTTACAACAACCCGCTGATAACGGCATAACATTCATATAATAATATTCTCGAACGTTGTATTTATATATATATATATATATATCTGTATCGATTGCGAGTGTCCGGGGGTGCGAACGGGGCGGGGCGTTTTCTGTGTTGCATAGCCTCCCCCCCTCTACCCACTTACTACCCCGTGGAGCACTTGACAAGCTCCGGTAATGATGGGAGGGGAGTGGCATTTTTTATTCCGCATCTGCAATAACCCGTCTCCGCGGTGCGCGAAATTAATTTTTTAAGAAAAAGAATATATTATATTAGTGTAATATTGAAAAATTATTATAACACAATTTAAACGTTGCCCCACAATCTGTCAGCACGCGCCAGTGAACTACATCTACCAATATTTTCTCCGGCGTTTTGATAGGTTAAACGGGTAAGGTCGGGCTGGTTCTTTGTGATTGTCGTCTTTTACCTGTATACAATTATGTATTATAATTAAGGCTGTCGGAGCACTCTATATTTTTCGTGGCTTTAGATATTAATATAGTTTATTAGTTATTTTCAAGAGTTGTAGTATCCATACAAGGAAAATCATTTTTGATTTTATTAATTGAATTATTCGAAATCAAAATTATTTAAAAATCGAAAATAATTTTTTCATTTCTATAATATACATGTTAGGTTGTTAACGTTAATTAATATTTTCTCTATATAAGTCCTGCATCAAAAAAGCTAATGAATACAAATGATTTTATATAATAAAAGTTGGACCACTGAGCACGTTTTAAAAAATCTTTCTCTTTTAACAGCTTCCACTATAGTAAATTAGTAGGTTTGTAGGAATATTTTTAAGAATCATTTGAAATATTTTAGAATTTAAAAAGATTTTTAGCGTTTACACATCATAAGCAACATCACATATTATAATACATTTTCAATTTTTTATCTATTCCACATTTTAAGCTTTAATAACCTTAATGTTAATTTGTTTTCGGACCAGATAATATGCCTCGGCTCCAATAGAAATCCGATTATAGACATATATTAGGTACCTACCTACTCATATTATTAAAGTGCAGGGGTGGCCAACTTGCGGCTCTCGTCGTCGTCAGATGCGGCTCGCGTCTTATCTACAAAATTAAAATTTACTTATTATAATATATTATTATTGATTATAATATTGTTATTATTATTATTACTTAAAATTTTGGCTTTTGGTATCATTATATTTAGACATGTGGTCCACGAAACTATTAATATTAGCCACCCCTGTTTTAGTGCATACATTGGTAAGCACGCGGGCACGGTGGTACAATTTTTTCCGCGGTGCCCCATAAATCGTCGACTCGTCCAGTAAATTAGATTATTTAGAGAGGCTCTAATGCGGCACAACGAGACCTCTGTATCTACCGACTAATGTTGGTACACATAATATAGCCGCAGAGAGCATAATAAATAATTATTTTTGCACCTCGTCAGCGCGTTCAAGTGGAAATACATCGCGCGTTATAATATTGGAGTTTACGATAAGTCCGCCAGCGGCTTAAGTATTATATTACGACGCTGTGCATAATGTTTATGAAATATATTTTAATAGCGCAGTCGACGTAGTTATGGGACAACTTTGATGTGCGTGTATATACTTATATATTTAAAATGTAGACGCGTCTTATCGGTTATTTCTTTTTCAGAAACCCGCGTTTACGATACACATATGCGACCGATGATTCGGTTTACGGATTCGACCCGTCGTCGTCGTCAAGGGAATATCGATAAAAATAAAGAAAAAAACATGTTTAAAACCGATATCACTATTTATTTTATCCGACCATCATTATTACCGATTTCGTTGAAAGTATCTTGATCCCGCTGCAGATTATTGCTGTGACTATAATAATAATATTATATGAAATATTACCACCGCGCATGTAATCCGAAAATAAATTACTTGGCAATATAATATGTACGCGTTTCTTGAAAATGTTCTTGCTCTTACATTATAATACATAATTTTCCATTATATTTCCGTATCTAAAATTTGCTCAGTATATACAGGTAATAATGTACACTTATGATAATAAGGATTTAATACGGTTATTGTTTTGATATCCTCGTCGAACTATAATATGTATGCATGTACATATATATCCTCTTTGGAATGAACGCTATCACAAGTTGCGGAACACCGCAATATCTTGTTAATGATGACGAGTTATCATGTAAAACGATAAATAATTTCTAAAGCAATGCGTAATATGCAATTTGATAAACGCGATTGTTTGGCGGTACAACAAAAAATAAGAACGTTTTGTACGTCACTACTAGTGAACAGATAGGAATTGTTAGCATCGAATAATTTATCGTATTAACGTTAAGTGTAAACGTAAAGTTTAAATTCTATATTATTATATATAAAAGGATAAAACCACAGTAATGTTTCATAATATGTAAGTAGATACTAAAAAGTTTAAACCGTTAGATTTTCATCATAACTTTTTCAAATTGCATGCGATGTCATGTTTCTTATTTTAAAAGCTTATTTATTATTAAATTATTTTAAAAACCTTATGCACATAATAAACAAATAAAGTCATTTAAAAAAAAATGGTTTTTTCGCGCTTTTATTAAAAATAAAAACAAACCTTTGTTCAAAGGTATACTGCAAATTTGTTTCGTGTTTCAGTAATCAAGTACTCGCAACGAATAGCATAAATGATTTGATTACACCTATCGCGAAGTGTCTTGTATACTTATATATATATATTATACAGGGTTTTTAAGTGCTATACATAGAGATTTTTAAATTAGATCCTCACAATATAATATGTATATGTATATATATATATATTTAATATGATAAAAAATAACTTTAGTCTTTAAAGTTTTTGCAGCATTATTGCATTAGTTTTACTAAAAAACATAATAGCTAAAAACATGATACCTATATTATTTTTTATACACTTATAACGATATTTGTGACACACAAATCGTATATTATATGCTTATTACACACTATAGTGCGAGTTTCATTGGTACAGAGGTAGGTTTCGATTCTAATAATAACCTGCGTTTTAGTGAAACTCTGTGTGTTTACCAATATATATAATAATAATATAATTTGGGTCATTAAAATATGTGTTACCAATACGGCAAAACCTCGTTTACGGAGTGTACACTCAATAGCGGGCGGGAGAAATGGAGAATAACCATTATAATAGCAGAAAACCTTCTTAGTAAGGGATACCATTATTAAACTCATCTATATGTGATGTCCGTTATTGAGAGAGGTTTCACTGTATACTATTGTATGATTTTTTTAAAAGTTGATTACTGTTTATATCTTCCGTTTTACACGGAATGTTTGAATAAAATCGCCTATTTATCATTATAATCATGTCGATGAGTGATGACGAATATCTTAATGTCTCCATATAATGCAGTAGTATTTTGTGCCACCCAAAACAATTAATTCCAATCAAACCATCAGTTGTAAACTTGTAAATAAAATAAATAATAATTGGATACATTTTTGAAAACTTTTTTATTGGAGTATTAAAAACTTAAGTTTTTTCAACAATAAGGAGAATAAATAATTTTGAAGTTTTACATTGTTTTATCCCCGTTGCGGAAATTGCCACGAGTCAAGTGCTGGGTATAGTTTGTAGTTTACATAATCATTTGTTTATCAACATTTTTGAAATTGATTCCGATCGTCGAAAAACATATTTTGTCTCGTCAGTATATATTCGACTATTAGTAATGAATTCTGGTTATATTGTGTTTGTGCTGTAAAACTTTCGATGACAACGATGGTTCAATCAATAGTAGTACTTCCCTTTCGAGGTATGCGTTTTATTGTGTAGGTTTTTTTCTTTTTAGAGTAGCCAGACAATGTTTTTTCTAAACATATTTAATATGCTTACTACTACTTATGTGTACTTGTGCTCGAAGTTCAGGAAACGTTTAATCCAATAAAGGTAAAATTATTTTATTCAAAAACACACAAACAAACCTTTACAGACTGAAGTGATTTAGTATATCAGTATAAATCAATACTTAACAAAACATATCAAGTACTTATACTTCAGGTATTAATTACATTAATTTATTGGTGTATGAAGGTGGTTTAATAATTATATAATATTTCATGTGTCGTTTACCTATACTACAGGTTCATTCCTTAATTAATTCGTTATGTATTGCAATATCAAACGTTTTAAATTACTATACATACAGTGTATAATCGAAAACCTCTAAATATCTCTAAATGCACAAGTATTGTAAAAAAAATGCTGAATAAAAAAATACGTTTTATATATTGATCAACAATTATAACAAAGTTAGTAGTCATAAACAGCATAGATGTAGAAATGTCTGACCAATTAAATCATGTTGAATACGATATAAACATACACTTTAGATGTTTTAAAACATTAAAGTGATATTTAAGTAATAACATTAACTCATCATTAAAGGACATAAAAGTAATATACCTTTGACATGAATCAACGTTTAAAATTGCTATAAGTGGCAAGTCGATTGACTGTTGGTTTATAACGCGTAAAATCAATACAAGAAACGGTACAGCTTATTCATTATTAATTTAATATACATATATTATTATATTATTATGTTCTAAACGTATCTATAAGGGCGCATAAAACCTAAAAAATGACGTATAATTAGATTAAAAAAATAGTATTAGTTTTTTTACAAAATTATTTTATAGGTAGGTACTTACTTGCAGAGTACTTGACAGTCTACTATTCAGATACTAAAATACCTTTTACAAAAATTAGTTCTCTGTAGTAATGATATTAAATATTTATATGATTAAATTGTATTTTACTGTAATACAAAATAAAATAATAATAAATTAAAAAAAAATAAATAAAACATTGAGATTAATTATAACTGAGAAATAAGATATTAATATGGGAAAATCCTTTAAATTATAAAATATTATATATAGTGAAACATTCAGACACTCTTAAATAGTGGATAAGTACCTCTAAATAGCAGACAGCATTTCGGTAATCTCATGTCTGGTATTTTAAGGTTTCGCTGTATTTTAAGTTCGTAAATGTGTAAGTATATTTAATTTGTATTTTAAAACAGACTTATAGTACCCATTTCGTTTTATAAGCTAAAATATTAAAATTGTTAAATTTCACATAATTGATATAAGTTTTATAATTTTTCCCATTAATTTGAAATAGTTTACTCTAAAGTATAAAAAAACTTAATTTTTTTCAATAGCGAGGAAATTCTTAATTATGAGTTATCGTTATGTTCATTGTCTTAGACAATTTCATTATATAAAGTAAATAAACTTTTTATTTAACAGTTGAATACTGCGAATACAGTGTTAAAGTTTAAATTAATACGAACAGAATGAATCGAATGTTTAATACAATATTAACTTTACGCTATATCTTCCACGCAAGAAACTATTTAATATTGATGCGAATTCACCATTTATCATATAGTATTTAAAATAATTGAATATTCTATTTAATTAAATATACACAATTTAATATTCTGGTCATAACTATTATCAGATATAAGTTAGACAAATAGCATTATTCATTTATCCGCAATTATTATTGATTCTATTCAGTTGGTATGCTGAAACTACTAACTAAATACAATTAATATTTTCATCCTTGTAAAATTATATTAATTAAGGATTACAAACTTCTTAACATATGATGTTCTTTAAATTAGATTATAATACTCCAGTTATTTTAACTTGAACTTTTCAATTAAAATATTTGATCCAATTAATGTTATATACAAGTTGTACACAGGTTTATCAAAAACTGGATTTGAGTTTTCATACAATTTATCCAAACAGATTAAAGTTTACTTTCTTTACGTATAACTTTTCTTCGCTCTTATAGTTGACTATTACGACGTATTATCATGATTTTATATAATATAATCTGTAGTTGACAGTCCTCCATAGAATGATAATTATATTTGGATCTGCCTTAATCAGTGGTGGCGCAAACTATTTTATATTGTGAGGATCTAAATATTCACACTGATTGGTTATTTTTTCTACATAATATACAAATTAAATACCGTTATGCATGACATATTAAAAGTTGAGTAGAATGAAAAATTAAAATCAAAATGTAATAATAAAGTAACAGGTATACACAATTGCGTACATTTTAACTTATTCGCTATGCCATCTATATATATATATATATATACACATACACACACTATATAGTAGTAGTTTATTCAGAGTATTTTACTATTTTAATACATCAAAAAAATAGGTAGGAAAATATGTTGAACAATGTACAATTTACGTTAACTAAATTATTTATAGCTACAGTAAGTAAATATATTGATTTTTGTAATTACTCAGTATTATGGCCATAAGGCTATAATAGGCCTACCTAACCATATAATAATTATAATATTTTTAATTGTATCGCTTGTTACCTGTATATAATAATATCTTTTGTTAATATTTATTTTATTATTTATTAATTATAATTAATTTAATAAACCATAACATTATATTGGTTAGATCACAACATAAATAGGTAGATACCATATTTATATACTCCCCTCCCCATATTGGCCATATTATGTTTTAGTTATAGTTGTAATATAAATTATAAACCTAAAAGCAAACACAAGTTTAAAATATATCGCAGGGTTAGCAACTATATAGTATATACTATAATAATAATCAACAGTATTTAGTTCCTAATTAAAACAATATTTGCATAGTAAGTAAATATAATAACTAATATATAAATATTTATTTATACATATACATATATAAATTATATATATATATATAATTATGTCATATATGTTTTTAGCACTGCATTGAATGTTATCAGTCAAGTCATAAAGTTTCTACTTAGTTGAAGTTGTAATTAAAATTTGTTATTTCAGTATTATCTGGACTATGGCACATTTTCATATGCGTCCAATTATCACATTTAGTGACATTTAGGTTCAAACATTTTAGCACATCGAAATTTCATTAAAAGAAAGAGAAAGTTTCATTAAAACTTTGAATATGGCCGAAAAAAATTAAAAATGATACATTATTAATTTACTGGCAATAGTGATTAAGCAATAAAAAATAAGTGAGCTGACCTCTGTTCTCTGCTGTACATTAGGTGTCGAATGGTTTACTATTGTGTGTTAAATTCGTATTCAATGATATATAATTGTATATGAAAAACAAATCTAAGCGGAGACATAATAATATCACCAAGTATAATTCATGATATGCTTTTTAATATAGCTATTAAAGTTATTTATTTACTTTTATTATTAGGGTAGGTTGATATAAGTTTTTTTCGAAAATATTGCAATTATTATATTATTATCATATTATATCAACTTATATAACTTAAAACTTAATAACATATTTTTGTAAATACCACAAACAGAAAAATAGATTTATAGTAAAAACAGTAGTATAATATAAAGTATTATTTTTATTTTTATATAGTATTTATAATATATTATATCTTAAAATAAATCAAAAATGTCATTGCGTATAATGCTGGTATAATTCATAATAACTTAATATACGTAAAAGTTTTGAGTTCCCGTGAATAATGTTTTTTAAATACAACAACGTAATTAACATAGTTTATTATTATTTAAATAAGTTATTTTGTCCAAATTTGAACTTAAATTATCTATACAAAATAATTGTTTTTATAGTTTTTAGATTTTATGGTTTTAATATTAAATATTATGAAGAAACTTGTATTATATTTCCAAAACTTAGATTAAATAAAAAAGTTTTCATGAGTTTTTAATTTCAAAAAGTTATACATTTTTTGCGATTTTGACAAGTTTTGTAAAAATTCTAACTTTGAAAACACATGAAAAAAATTGTACCTATGTACCTATTTGTATTTTTAATATTTTGTATATAGATATAAGAATAATTTATGCAGGCTCTTTTATTACATTTTTAAAAATTTTAAGCTAGCAAATATTTTTTATTAACAATTATAGAAAAAAAATTGAAAATTGCTCATGTTTATAAATAGCTCAAAAAAGTTGAAATATTTGGTGGTATTTTAAAGTATCTATAGTATTTCGTTTTTGAATTACATCAAAAAAATAAAATCCATTTTGTCAAAAATTGGATTTGTGTAAAAATTCCCATTTTTCCTAGTTATTGTTTTTTGTTTTTTTCGACTATAAAATTTAATTTTAAGAATCTTTTATTTTTACCAACTAGATCCAATTTTCTATCAGAAATCACTTTCATTTTTAATAATCGAAGCAATAAACCCTAATAAGTGTTTTTAGACATATACAAATTAAAAAAAAAACCATTATTGTAAAATCAATACATTCATTGTTTCATTCGGAATTTAAAAATATAAAATAAAATAAATAATTATATAATCAAATAAAAGATTGCGATTCGTTGTTACAAGTATCGCATTAATTAAAAAAAAAACAAAAATAAATATACTTAGAATAAACAGTTATTTAGTAATTTTTTTTTTTTTTTTGTGAACTATTTAACATCTATATCACAATGTTGACGATCTTAATCACTGAAATAAAACAGTAAACAATAATAATTATAAAATTGTAAATACATTAATAAATCGTGTAACAAAATCGTATAGTTTATTATATAATGAATAGAATAAATATAATAAATCCAATTTTAATATTTTTTCAATGTTTTTATATTTATGTCAACATTTGTGTAGATATTTGTTCAATGTAGTTTACATATCATAATATATTATTATTACAAAGAAACAAGAAAAAAAATTTATGCATCCTATAATATATTCTATTATCTGCATAACGCATACACGATGTTATCATATTGTATAGTGTATTGTACATTTGTACTGTATATTTAGATTATCTGCGATGTTTAAACGACATATGAAATCGTATAATATTTATAGGATACGCACGTTGAAAGATAATTTTGAATTGATCCGCAATACGTACAATAATAATAATCGTTGGATTCGCATAGCCGTAATCTGTGTGTGTGTGTATATATATATCAAATTATACTTACGAAATAATAACGGTCATACGTTTATAAAATCGAAATCATAACATTATTATTTCGCACGATCATGATAAAACTACTCGCCGTTCGACAATACAACTGTTATACGCGTATAATGATTTCGATATTTAACCAATGTGGGTACACTCTTTTACAGTTTTACGTTTAATTGTATACAGAATGGACCATCGCGTTTTCAAATTTTTCTCTAAGATCTGCACAAGCAAATGTGAAAACGCGATGAATCGACCTGTACAATATATTTTTAGTCTGCAGTATCGTAGATAAGATTTTTATCGCAGGCAGATACGGAAAATTACATTTTTGGTGGTCCACTTTATATAACTATAATAGTAATACCTATACACAATGAATTATTGATAAATTATATAATTTTTAAATTTAATTTAAGAATACGAAATTGAATTTCCTTAAATATAAATCTCCTTTTAAAATTATTAACCTCATTCGAGTTTATATTTTATTCTTTCGATAATAAGACCAACCTATTTAGTGTCAATAACTATACTGTTAACTTATTTAATTAATAAAATAATGTAATTCATTATATTTAAGTAATTAAAAACAAATAATCGATACGTACAAAAGTAAAAAAAAAAAAATAATAATAATAATAAAAATAAATTCAAGTAGGGATTTGTCATCTCCTTTTTAACTCCTCGTAAATACGTTAATGACATTCTAACTATTCGGCATAAACGTAAGAGAGTGCTACACTTACTCGGCGATAAAAAGTCTGACGATACGACGCACTCTGGCGAACCCCTCATGACTATACGATTAATAATTATTGTATACTCATAATATAATATACCTTCGATGATACCCGAAACGTGTATGTACACAAAACCGACACTAGTAAATACGGTTGATTGACATCGTTTTGTGTAGGTAAGCGAGACGTTTTGTATTAAACGCAGTCGATGTGATTTCCATTTAATGTGTTTTTCTTTTTTCAACACGGTATATAGGGTGATTCACAAAATATGATTACGTCCCTTTTTCTTCTTCAATAATACAATTATAGAAAATCTGATTTTATAAATTGTTAAAAATTAAAATCCATATTTTACAATTGTAGACATTTTTTTTTATTCTATCTGAGAAATGGTTTGGAGTGACAAAAACTTCTGTTTTGCAAATGATATATTTTCTATTCTCGTTAATATTATTCAGTAGATAGTTTTTCAAACAATTTTAACATATCAAAATCTAAATCTAAACAAGTAGTTTTTAGTTGTTTAACTTTGAGTACAAAGGATAATAGGTTTATGATAATAGATTTGGAAAATATGAGGTCTGTGGTAATTTGAAAATTTATATTAATCTATTAATATTTATAGTTTATGAAATGGTTTAATTATAATAAATGTTAGATCTGATGGTATTACATTAATTTTATATCTTTTCAAAACAGTTATTAAAGAGCTATTACCTTTGGTATAAACATTTTAATAACTGAATAACAAAAGACCTTCAAATCGGGTACATACCAATTTTCAAAAATATAAACATTAAGTATAGTAAAAAGGGGGAGATTTCATTTCAAAACCAGACGTTTGTTATGCTACAGTTCGCTGACAAGAAATCTTAAGAATTTGAAGCTATGCTCTTTAAGTATATTATATTTAATAACTTATATAACAGAAATTTGAATAAATTCATTATTAAATGAAAAGGGATAAGCATACACATAGGTACTTGGTGAATCACCCAGTATAAGGTTAGACCATGTGGTACAGTGATGTGTTGCTGCTATTCCGAATTTATTATGACTTACGTATTATTGTTATTTTTTTCATCGTCGTTTGGATACAAGGATAGATATTGTTGATGTTATGGCTTCCCGTTTTCTCCGTAGACATATAATAATACTATTATTTTAGATCTGGTCGGACGTCGTACAACGAACACACATTTTTAACTCGAATGACGTTTAACCACAGTTGCTAGACAGTCCACGCCTAAACCTAATTATAGTTATTATTTCCGTTTCTTTTTGAACGTTGACGTTTTCATATTTTTTAGCCACTAACGAAGTATAATATGATAATATCATAGGTTATTATACTGGCTTTTCGACGTCCTAGCCGTTAAACGTGTAAAGCGCAATAAAGTTTTGTTTTGGTCAACAGAGGTAATTTAAAATTATCCACCTACCAAAGTGAACAAAATCAATTACATATCCTGCGGTCGTGACAGTTTTCATCGATATTTTTACATTTGATAATATCATACATTACAGTGATTGACATTTAATATTGAAGGTATATAACTTGCAACGCACGGTACTTTTGACAAACACATAATCAATAACAATATATTATGATATATAGTATATGGTTATAAAATATACGTATATATATATATAAACACCAGTGTATACCACTATGTATAATATTGCTGTTAATAATTATAATACGTTTATGTCCGGACGAACACGAGATTAAAACATGTGGTTTTATACGAATGTGGGTTTAATAAAAATCGTGATTTAGATGACAAAACGCGTTTTATAACGTAGGTTATTGCTGTTTTTTTGTACGATTGTTCCCTTATTAAATTCAGAACAAAAACTAATTTCGGAGACGTCCGCATTTTTACGGTGACGTGTATTGTACGCGCGTATACGTATAATGTATATAACACTGTTTTTGTGAAAAATCTGAACACAATATTTCCCATAAGCGTAGCAACTCGGACTGACTCTTGAGTTACAACGTGTCCGAGAAAATCGAGATTTTTTTACGGCTTACAACGTACACGGGTGAACACGTCCAGATGATCTAAATCGGTATATTCCGTGGTTTCTACGGCGGCGCGATGGCGACGATGACGACAACGATGATGATATAATGATCGTGGTGTGTTATCGAACTACAAGAGTTTTCGGTCGTCGCGCGGCGTAATATTATTCCACAGCCATCACCCACTCGACACGACGTATAATAGCTGCAGAAGCCGTAAAAATATATATTACTTTTACACTGCATTATATTATTGTTATAAAACATTTTCGTACACGCACGCGTATTTAAGAGGACGCCAAACTCGCGACTGTTTTCTCTCTCTTACACACCAGATACGTGCACATCTGGAATTTCCGTTCATCAAAGTCAAAAAGCTACAACACAGTGAACTGACCTATTATCAAATTTAAAGATAAGAAAATCTTCTTAGGCACCTCTCGATAACAAATTATTAATTCTTTACGAAACATTGTTTATGTAAATTTGGTCTTACTAGATATCCAAATGTAAGGGGCAACCAAACCACCAAACTTATAAAAAATATCCAGGTATTCTGATATGATTAACTACACATACACCTTTCTATTTTTCCAATTACAATCTATATTTTGATCTATACATAGATATCATATTCGAAACTCGCACAGCTTCTATAAACCGATCCCGCTTAGTCGCAATCACTCAAACATGGGGTTTCAGAGACATTCTTCCTGGAAGACTACATAGGTATTAGCTTATTATGTCCGAATTAATCTTCAATTAATATCGAGTAAAAAGTGTCTTTTCTGGGGGAGGTAATGTATTTTATATTTTTTATCAGTCAATTCATGCATATTCTGTATCTATATACGCTTATTTTAAAAACAAAAATCATTTACAGATGGTTTATTTTTTATTAAAAATTATAGTTGTATAAAAAAAACGAGTTGTGAACATTTTAAAAGTGTAATATTTTACATAGTTATAACTCGTGTTAAAATTTAAACTTAAATAAAAACCTTACGGTTTATCCACGCGGCCACGTGTCATAGACAATATTCTAAGCTCTAGTTTGTCAATAGTTCAATTCGTTGTACTATTAAATAGACAAATACATATTATCGGTTTTGCTCGATGCAGATTTGCTATGTTATATGTTGCAAACATCGTCGGACGGAGACAACACATGTGGGTTCGGCGTCCTCTTAAGTGGCTACTAAAAGTAAAATCGTATACTGCACACGGCGGACCCAATTCCGACGGGGACGGCTCACGCATCATATACACATACACATACACATACACACACGTGTTTACCATGTTTCCGCCCAGCAGGAGTCTGCAGCTAGCAGTCCGTTCGGTTCGGTTCGGTTCCCCACTCGCGGGCCCCGTCCGCCCACGGCCGGTCCTCATAACCGCCGATGTTTTCAGTGCGGATCGACCCTCTCGAACGTCAAGACATTTACAGATCTGTCGATCTTCGCGGGTCAGGATCTCATTAGAATTTAATACGATAACACTGCGACATCGAGCCATTCTTGCGTACTTTAGGGTATCACGTATAGTGGCGATATATATATATATATATTACTATTATATGACGAATTACGGTGGCGACTTTATAGTGTATGGAGCTTCAACAAATGCAGTCCCCGATAATCACAGTACGTGACCCGTCGGGCTTATAATATACCGTCGTCTAGTGAACAATCATTTAGTATATGTACTTCGTGACGATGACAATGACGAACGATAGATATTATATAGACCGTAGAATTACCTCGTCGTCGTCGTCGTCATCGTCGCCGCCATAGTTTAATCACGTATACACATTCGTCATATTCGCGTTACTACGATATCACGATCATTATTATTTACTATTCGTTTTTGTATATTTACATTATTATTATTATAATCATCATCTTAATAGGTGTTATCGCTGGGCGCGGATATACTACCCGAGTACAAGCTCCAGTCTCCTAAGATCCACAAGTGGACGATACTGCATTACAGTCCGTTCAAGGCGGTATGGGATTGGATAATCCTGTTGCTGGTCATCTACACCGCTATATTTACGCCGTATTTTGCCGCGTTCCTGCTAAACGAACCGCACTTCAAAGGTCCCCGGCCACTGAGGTTCAGTTTCGAAGACCCGCTGGTAGTGGTCGATTTTTTTGGTAAGTCTTGTTGTGTTTTCTATATGCGGTTTCCGTACATAATTCATACGAGTACTATAATATAACCGTAAAAACGTAGTAGTATGAGATATTTTAATGTAATGTAGTAATCATATTTTTATAGTTGACGTATACCTCTACTATATTGTTATATGTTATCCTCGAGCCACTGCGTAATTTTACTTTTGAATTACTATCGTCTCCGTACGCCGTTGATCAATTTTTTTTGTTACAAATTCGTGGAAAACACACTCATACACACCCAGCCAAATATGTTGTTCTTCGATTCGGTTTCTGTTATCCGTGTCATTATTATGTACACGTATATAACAATACCTTCCGTTTTCAGTGGATATAACGTTCATAATAGACATCGCCATTAACTTCCGTACCACTTACGTGAATAAGAACGACGAGGTGGTATCGGCGCCTAGCAAGATTGCGTTGAATTATTTCCGTGGATGGTTCCTGATCGATTTAGTTGCCGCAATACCTTTCGACCTCTTGATCGCTGGATCGTCGGCTGAGACGGACGAGGTACGATCTTTATTTACTCACTATAAAATAACAATATTCATGTTAAACAGACGCCGACAACTGCGCGCACAAGTATCATTCTCGTTCTTAGTGCGTGTATGCGATATAAACAAATGGATGTATTATAAATTGGGTTAGGATGTTTATGACCTAAAGTACTCTGAAAAAAATGCATGCAAATATAAACAAAAATCAAATTTTGTACTTTTTACGATCAAAATATATACATTATAATAAAATGCGTTAGAATTGAATTATTCATTATTTATTCAAAATATACCATGAATTATTTAATAGAAACTACAAGTTTTATATTTGTGCGTTTGCGTGAGTTGCGATATCAATAATAATATACCTTGGAATCCATGTAGACAATACCCATAGGAAAAATATGTCAATAAAATGTATTACACGCTTGTGTAGAGTGATCGAGTTGCGTTCCTGTACGCGGTAAATCTAATAATAAAAAAAAAAATTTCAAATCTTCTTATTAAATTAATTTTTTTCTTCTTTTTTTTCACCCTTCACTAACAACTATATGGGGTCGGCAATTCTGAAATGTTCTTGGAAATTTAAAATTTAATACGAGCGATCTAAAATATATTTAATGTATATATAAGAAAATAACCAAATTATTATATAAAAATTAAATCAAAAAAATGTATGGCTAAATGAAAAAAAAAATACAGAATAATATTCGATTATTATATTGCGTCACACAAGGCAAATTTAAAATTTGATTTGAAATGTAAACCACTTAAACAAAATATAAGTAAAAGTCATAAACATCCTAATCTTAACAATGACGAACGTTAGAAAATATTTAATTTTTTTGTTCGTAAAATGCTGGTATAAACGTAATGCGTTATTATAGATTATACACCTATATCTCAACTTATTATGATGAGTAAATTTCTAAGTGTATCGTGCTCAATTATATCATGAATACATATCGTAAATCACCATTTCAGAGTCAAAACAATTATGCATGACAATTATTTATTAAAATGTACAACCCTTGAATTTTAGTAGTGTATTTTGGATTATACTCGTATTATGTTAGTCTATACCTGATTATCATCCATTTGTTTATCAATCACACGTTTTTATATCACTGATTAAAAAAAAAAAAAAAAGTTACAACTTAAATAGTAGTTTCCACTACTCATACAGTCAATACATTTAAAAAAAATATGTATGTATGATGTTGACATAGGCCTGACACCATTTTAGATCTCGTACATCAATAAATACATGCAGCTCGTGGCCAACAAAATATACACACCTAATGTTTTTTTAATTTTACGTAATTTTATAGTGTTCTTTTTCTTAGAAAATAACTAGACAATAATATATTTTTTTATTATTATTATAGTCGTTAGATTGTGTGTGACTAATATGGTAATAATTATATAAATATTTTGTAGTATCACAATAAATATGGTTTTGAAGTGACAAATTGTAAACTATAGGAGTATTATACCACAGCGTGGTTGTGTTTAAACATATATTTAATATCACCCTTAACAATAGTTTGATAATCGTTTCAGTTGACTCAGGAAACACAGAAGCCCGAAGAGGTTTGTTTGATCGGACAAAATATTTAGTGTAGTGCGTAGGCCTTAGAACGGATGACGTAGATATACTGTATAATATATTATTATTATTATATGAAAGTAGTGTTTTGTATATTATTCTACTATTTTAAAAACACCATAAAATAAGTAGTATCATAGTTTGGTAGCGTCGTGGTAATTTCGCATATAGTATGATATCACCTAACACTTTTTATTATTAATATTATTATTACGTATTTAGTAATTATATATATAAATATATATATATAAACGCATTTTTCCAGTGTAACAATGCTATTATGCATAATGATCTGTACCGGACAGTGACGGTGGACGAATTTAGTATTTATTTCGTCTAATCGTCATTGACGAATAATACGGAATGATCAATTTAACGTATGACACTTATTATCTCCAAAAACACTAATGTTTTAAACAAAAATTCTCTTTGATAATTTAAAGTCGTTACAAAACGATATTTTTGCAAAAAAAAATGTTAACTCTTTTGAATGAGAAATTGACAATACATATATTTTTCATTTCATATTACGTAACATAATATTATTTGAAGTATTTTGATGTATAAAAATCTAATTTTGGACAAGTACTTAATTATGTTATTAGTGTTAAGCTTATAACTTATAAGTATAAAGTATTGATGAACGAAGTAGTGAACCAAAATTTTGCACGGTACCTCTGTACCACTCCACACCGCTTAATTTAACACGATTATATTTACCTACCTAACCCATAATATTCTAGTCCAAAATTTGATTATTATATGGAAGTACTCCAAAACTATTGTACTTTAGAATAACCCTATCAAAAATAAACAATGTCCTTAAAAGTAGCAAAAAAATTAAAAATGATTAAAAATAGAAAAAATATATTTTTATAGAAAAATGTTGATTTTAATAAAAAATTAAAAAAAAATATTTTAAAAACTAGTAGTTTTTGAAATAATGAGCTTCTTGCGTTAAATAGATCATCCAGTAAAGTGCAGTAGCGATCTGGCTTGGAAGTCGTAATTTTTACAACTGCAATAATATTATACTTAGCGTACCCGCTGTATAATATCAATATTAATTATAACGTAATATGATAATATAAAACTGTAATAACGCCCGGCATCGCCCCGATGGCGATTGATACGATTGCAGACCACGACACTCATTGGCCTTCTGAAGACCGCCAGACTGCTGAGGCTGGTCCGGGTGGCGCGGAAGATCGACAGGTATTCCGAATACGGTGCGGCTGTGTTGCTTCTATTGATGGCTACGTTCGCACTGATAGCCCACTGGCTGGCGTGTATATGGTACGCCATCGGTAACGCGGAGCGCCGACACGTGGACAGCAAAGTAGGGTGGCTAGACATATTAGCCAACGACACGCATCAGTATTACTCAACCAACAACACAGGTGGACCTAGTATAAGGGTGAGTGATCGATGAGCGATATGTATGTGACCTGACGACATGCAATTCGCAAGATGCATTCGGAAGAAAAGGGGTTTAATATGTGATTTACGGTACATTTTCAATACGGTTCGTGTTCGGTTTATGTGTGATTTAAACCCCTTTTCAACCACTCTATACATTGAAACTACACTGTACGACACCTGTTGATCGATATATTAATTGTATTCGGTTTTTTTTTCAGTCGAGGTACATTACAGCGCTGTATTTCACATTCAGCTCGTTGACTTCCGTGGGGTTCGGAAACGTAGCACCCAATACTGACGCGGAGAAAGCGTTCACCATATGTGTGATGCTCGTCGGATGTAAGTGAATAGATTGATGGCGTGTGATGTGTTGGCTCTCTTGCGACGCTCGACACATTATTCACACACATGCTATTTTTTTTTTTATCTTAAAATAGATTTTCCCCTATTATTTAAGATGTTGTAAAAAAAAAAAAACATATCTGAGTTTGATCGAAACACGTATACTTATATATATATATATATATATATATATATATATATATATATATAATACACAATATTTTTTAAGAACGCGATTTAATTCGAAACGAGCAGATTTTATGTGAAACTATGTTAATGACACGAGTTTTTTTTTATTAAATGTTTTCTTTACCTATATGTTCATTAATCCATGATTTTTTTTTTAAAGCTCTTATGTATGCCAGTATATTCGGTAATGTATCCGCAATTATTCAAAGGTTATACTCTGGAACAGCCAGGTATCATACCCAAATGCTCAGAGTTCGAGAATTTATTAGATTTCATCAAATACCAAATCCATTAAGGCAAAGGCTCGAAGAATATTTTCAAGTAATAATTAAAATCAATTTTTTTGAAAAGTTCGTTCTAGAAATTATTTTTTATTTTTTAGCATGCTTGGACTTACACTAATGGTATTGATATGAATAGTGTACTTAAGGGTTTCCCTGAATGTTTACAAGCCGATATTTGTCTCCATCTTAACAGGAATTTGTTGAAAAATTGTTCAGCTTTTAATGGTGCTTCACCGGGATGTTTGAGGTGAATAATATTAATTAAATAAACGTCCGATTTCATATTTAAATATATAAAATATAAATATATATATATATTTAGAGCTCTATCTTTGAAATTCCGAACGACACATGCACCGCCTGGTGATACTTTAGTGCATCAAGGAGACGTTCTCACCTCTTTGTATTTCATATCACGTGGTTCCATTGAAATATTGAAAGACAATGTAGTAATGGCTATATTAAGTGAGTGATTTTTACGCGTTAATATCTATTTAAAATTATATTTATTTTAATTTAATTTAGGTAAAAACGATATTTTCGGGGAAAATCCATGCAAGCATGCTACGATTGGAAAATCGTGTTGCAACGTACGAGCATTGACTTACTGCGATCTTCACAAAATAGATAGAAACGATTTGCTCGAAGTTTTAGATTTGTATCCAGAGTTTTATCATTCTTTTAAAGAAAATCTGGAGATAACATACTACATGAGAGATGTAAATAAACAAGTGCAATTGCTATGAACAAATTATAAAATAAATATTTGATTTGGCGATTAGGAAACACAAGTAGGCGTGGATCCTAGAGCTGGCAGGTTTAGTAGAAAAATTAGGTCAAGATCTAGTTCACAAGAACCTATTGGAGGTACAGCCAACATTGGTGCGACAAAAAAGTATTACCACAGCTTTCATAGAGGGGTATCTGAAAGTTGTATTGGTCCATCAGAGCCACTAAGGGATGACACAAATGAGAACGATAACGTTATGTCTGAGTTTAACAACAAGTGAGTCACATTCAGTGTTTATTTTTTTTTTTACATTTATATATAATGTATTATAAATATTTATTATATTTATAGTGAAAAGTATGCAGAAGGACATGGAATTCTAGAATTTTCCACTGATAAAGCTGGCCAAGATGTAACGCCGATGAATTTAAAATTTGATGACGAAGCAATACAGAATCGAGTATCAACCTTAAATTCAATTTCCGGTAAGTAAATCGCTATTTTTTTTTTATCTAATTGTTATTTTAAACAAGTATTTTCTTTGTGTCAATAAAGACAAGTATAAATAATACTACTTACAGATAATATAGTCAATGATTAGACGAAGAACGACAAAATTATTTTTAGAATTTTTTTAACTTTTCTTCGATTGTATTGTTTTGATAAATTAATATATTAACATAGTTGTACGAAAGGTTAACAGGAATTGTAACCTAAGCTTTTTTATGCGCTTTGAACCCAACAATTAATAGCATTTTCTTTAAGCCGAATGATTATTATTTGTTATTTTTCTTGTTTGGGTGGGTTCAGGCATGTTCAGCCAACTCAAACGTAGTGTGACCGACATTCGCTTGCATGGCCTATCGCAAAAACCACATGGCAGGGACGAGGAAAATGGGAAACCTGGTAAATAAATGGGATAAACTTAATGTATACGCAGTATATCTAAATATTATTTTTTCACCAACATAAATTTCTGTTTTTACGATCATGTCTAGGAAACTCTGGTGGTTTAAAGACATCAGCATCTCATAAACACTTGTTCGCATCTCAGTGTAACGAGAATCAACCACTTCTTGAACACCAGTTACCTAGTGAGAAATCGATTAATTAAATGTCAACATTTAAAAATTCATCGATTAGATGTGATCGTAATAAAATGCTTAGTTTCAGAGTCGTCTGCGCTGCATCAACAACACAAAGAAAATAGTAGCGAGCACACCAGTGTACAAAACATGTCGGCAGCTGGTTTCAGTACGACTGCATCGTCACATTATGGGACCCCAACAGCCCAGAGCCCCTTACATTCCGCTTGTAAAGCACAAACCCCACCATTTCCCACCACATCTAGTAAATAATCTTGATTAATTACTATAATTATGACGAAAACTGAACACATAAATTACTCAAATATCTATGTTAAAAACGTACATAATTTTGTATTTATATAATACGTATATATATCATATATATATATATATATGTACAGCGCAATCAGCATTAAATTCTACACGAGATTATTTATATAAATAATAATAGAGTAAAGTTATCTGCATTTGTTATTAAATACAAATAATAATATATACTTTTAGCTATTAATATTAAATATTTCAAAAATTAAAAATATACGATACAGTCGATACACTAGTGAAAATATTATATCAAATATACATAATAATATATATTATTAATATTATATTGTAAGGAACTATTATATAAAAACATATGCGTATTATAATTAATCATAATTTATATCAATTAACTTTATTTTTAGCTCTGAACTAATATTCTCATTTTATTTTAAGTATTAACAATAAATAATTCAATTTTTTAAATTAGTGTCTGTGATCGCTGATAATACGACTGTGATAACGCCTCCATCACCGCAACGTGTCATAACATGTTCGCAGTGTGGGCACTCCGATGTGCATTATCGTATAGATAGACTATCTAAGCAGCTCGATAGCTTGGAACTGTCCGTCTCTAGTGATATCAAAACGATATTGCATATACTTAAATATAAGAACGGCGAATTTTTGACAACAGAAGTGAGTATTGTAAAATATGTTTTTACAAATAAATTTAATATCTATTAATATATTCGCACCATGTACATTTTTTATCAATATAATAATATGTATATTCAAAAACTGTAATTATTTTTTAGCCTCGGCCAGATGGATGTAGATTACGGCCGTCGCCTATAAAGAAGACATCAAGTATACCAACAAGCGATCACTTACCTAGACCCACGTTGGCAGTAAAATTTAGGTGATGACAATAATTAATAACAACATTTATTTATATTACGTTTAATAATTTCATCGAATTTAATTTAAATTGTATTAATAGAAGCTCATCACAAGATGAAATGAAAAGCGATAGCCGGTGTCGACAGCAAGCGTCTCCAGTACGGCAATCGTCTGATCCTCAAGCCACCATTCCAAGGCGGAGTTATTCCCAGCCTCACGATCTCTGTCAGGTATGACATTAATTTAATTTATATCGATAATTTTTACAATAAATTGGGTAGCTTATAAGTACCTCACATTAGTATATATATGTATATATATATATGTATAATTTTAGGCTATATACGTAACTTTTACAGTATACCTATCTACATGGTTATATTGCCATTAATAATTATTTATTGTTATATAATCTTCAAGACGGTTTAAGCTGTTAATCGCAAAAAGCAATAAACAAAAGATTTGTATTTTTGTGCAACATTTAATACTAGTGAATGTGATTTGTAATACTATAGTTTACTAAATATAAACAACAACAATGATCAAATAAAAACATTCTGTTTTAAAATAATTTTGTTTGGTATGTACACTATTACAGATAGTGTATTTTATAAATATGAGTTGATAAAATAACGTTGTTATGTAAAACAAATAGGTTACAGTATATGATAATAAACATTTTTGACATCAAACAAAAATTATTCATAACAAAAATTAGATACAACAACAAACGCGGAAATCCTTTAATAATGTCAATAGCCGAGGTATATTGTTGGGAAATAACAGAATTATTTTACTTTTAGCTATAATGGTGTTAAAGATAAAACCCGGGGACAGCGTAGATATTAATAACAATGTTGAATTGTTTTCATTTCACGGGTACTAACCGTGTGCTAATAATGGATATTTTAAACACTGAAAATTCAATGAAACGTTTTAGTAAATTTTAAAATCTCAAAAGTTATACAAATGTTAAAGTAAAATTATCACAGTACAATGAACATCTACATAGGACACAATTTATAAGAAATTAAGTTATTAAAAAAAAATATATATATATATATTTATAAAATATTGAAAAGATATAATTAATAATACTAAGAGATACGTAATACAATCATAAAAATCGAATAATGAAAAATGTGATACGGTAATTATTATAGTTCTTTAATTGTTTAATATATAATGTATATATATACAAGCTGATTTATTATATTATTATATAACGGATGGTATAATTTTTGAAAGATTTTTAAAATGAATTATTTTCTATTACATTTAATATAATTTGTCTATCATCATAATGTTTAAATATTAACTTGATAAATATAAATTGTATTTTAATAACGGTGAATCATATTTTAATGGCAGTTAAAAGCATTTGTTTAATACCAATATTATTTTTAGTGTTGTTGTTTTAAGATATAAATTATTCCTTTTATTTGGTCTTTTTTTTTTTGTTACACAACATATTTATTATTCATCTCAACATTAAGGACCACTAGCTAAAAGGAATGACAGACTAATTCGACCAATTTTAACGACTTATTGAAAGCTATATAGTAATTAAATATTTATAGAATAGTTTATTTTTACATTATTTTAATGTTAGATTGAATGAAATAATTTAGAGTTTAGACTATAGTTCTTATATTTCATCAAAAAATGAATAAAATGTAAAGTATAGACTAAAGGATCGCGCTCTTTCAATAACCTGAGTGTACTTGAAAAAGTCAAGAGTTTTAGAAACGTGTATTTTTTCGTGGTGTTTTTTCTGTGTCACGTGTGCTTGAGTCATCAACATTTTTAAAAAGATCAAAAAATTATGCTATCGTATAAAATAGTGACTAAGTACGATGATATATAAGACTACAACCTTTCATTTAATTTCATAAGTCATAAAAATGCATAATTAAATAGAATAATAGATGAATATTGCAGTTTCAGTATTATTGCTTTTGTAGAATTATTTAATTTATTTTTACTTAAATAAAATGACAAAACATTGTTATTATCGTCTAATACGATAAAAATTAAGCCCCATCTCGACCAATATATATAATTGAACATCGGTATATTGTTGTAAAGTATAAAAGCACGGTATGCCCTTGCGTGTTGAACAAAAACAAACCTTTACATTTGATCCGCTTTCGAGGTTGCCAAACTTTTCCTAAAATAAAATAACTTTTATTAACTACGATAAAATCGTCATATGGTCCGTTGGTATTTGATTCGGTCATATAACTGCAGTATACCTACACATTACAGGACGTATCGAAGATTAAATAAAGTGCACACAACTATTTAAACCCAATTCCTTGGTAATATCTTGGAAATGTTTAACGTTAGAATATTGATCGTGTTCACAAACCTGCAGCAGTATATTTTATTAGTTCGTTTGTGCGTATTGTCTAGTCCAGTGATGTTCAACCGTTGGCTCATTGTGTGAACTTAAAAATTAGGTCATCATATATATCTATGCTTCAATATTAAAAAACAGATTCAAATCTTAAACTTTTATAACTTATATAATAAAAATTAATTTCAAACAGTACTTATTGTTATGTAAATAAAACGATATTATAGCACCGATTTTGAATTGTGTACTTACGTAGTTTTTTCCCATCTAGTTTTTCGATATGAGTCGCTATAAATATATAATTAATAAAATCCGTTGCGGATCGAAAAAGGATGAACACCACTAGTCTAGTCTATATTATACTAAATATCGCCTAGCTAATGACTTACTGTGGTAGTGTGGTCTGTGACAATTATTTGGTATACATACTATATATGTTTACATGGAGAACTACTGTCGACAATTTTTATTATTTGCAAATGTTAACCCGGCAATTATTGCGTAATAGTACGTCTGATATCGTTACTAAAAATATGTGTCACGCATAGCTTATTATAAATACGTTATTGTTGAACTGTCTGAAATGATTAGGAATATATACATTTTATTATTGACTCATATATAATAAAAGTATTTGTTTTATATACATAATTTTACATACTTCATTAAAGCTTAATTTTTTTTTGTTTTTAATAGTTTAAAAAAAACAATCAAGTGCTTGTACCAAGGTGTTTAATTATAATAATATTATTGTTATATTTGTTTAATTCTAATGTAATTATGATAATTCGTTAAATAAAATTGTTAAAATGATATGTTTTTTATCGTATTTACAGACCCAACAGAGCCGTTTTGTAAGGGATACGCCATCGGCTAACCTATTCGATGTATCCAAGTGAGTATAATACGATATAAAGTAGTATACATAATAGACATAGTAAAAAAAATAAAAACAAATAATAAATATTAGTATTATTATTTTTAATAATACGAATTAAGACACACATTTAATATAAAACGCATAGCAGTATTGTACATTATAGTATTCTAATAAATATTTCTTATGCACGTGATATATAGCGTGACGACTGTAGCAGACGCCACACCACCGGTTGCCAGTCTGAAACGACAACAGTTCGCCAGTTTGCGGTGTACGACTAGTTGTTCCAGCGACGAAGGCAACATAATAGAGTTCACTCCGCTGGCGCCACTGGCGCCACTGGCCAGGCTAGACTCGTTGCACGAAATGGTACGCGTATCACAATATTATTATACATATATATATATTATTTAATATTTTATATACATACGTATTATTATTGTTTTTATTATAGTTGTGACTTAGGAACGCGGTCTTACAGTAATAGTAATAGCCAACGGTTAGAGGGGGTTGGTTATTTTGTTTGTTATTTTTTTGCGGGCGATGGTTAGGGTGAGTAGTATAATACATCTGGTTCTCGAGACTATTAGAAAATTCGGTTTTATTGTTCTTTCGTATTTCGATTTCGCGCCGTGATCGTGGCCTCCATAAATACATATATATATATATATAAATCTACGATCGCTTTTCGTCGGTACAATAAAACAAATATCGAATCGTTTGCCGGCGTTGTGTGATATATTTTTCGCACAATAATGGCACGCGAAAAGCCAATTGTCGATAGGTTCGTAAGAGCTACTCTGTCTGTGTTGAGCGCGTGTACGTCGAGAGCGCGCAAATTAAACGCTGCTGCAGCAGACTTTGAAAACATTATTTTCCCCAATTGCGGTTGTTTCGTACTTTTTATATTAAAGTTTTAAAGTTATAACTTATATTTCAGTTGTATACATACCTATGTATATACTGAAATCAGCACATCGACGCAAATCTTTCGGTATAGTGTTCGGTTGGTGAATTTGTCTCGAAAAATTTAAAAAATAATATCATTTTTATTATTATTACTCGCGCCGGAAAACGGATGTCATCAAACAGATAATACACGTATGAATTGAGATTCACGCCGACCGTATGATACTATTGTTTTTATTTGTTCGTCCAACAGGATACATCAGAGACGCAGAGCCGCACGAGCAGTACGACGGCCAGTCCAACGCACCAACAACAAGGGACCGGTTTCTAGCATCGCCACCCATTGACGAGGGCGCGATCATATATTCACGAGCTTGTTTTTGACTCTTCGTTTCTTTTTGTTTTCTTTAATTTTTTTTTTACATAATTCACGAAAAGCTTTGCTCTCGAGTAAAATATACGTACATCCACTATAATATGTTGACATTTTTATTCGTAATCACACGTTTTTAAAGAAAAATAACAAAACAAAATATTTAGCGTTATTTTTGTTAAAACTTATTTACGGTTTTTATATACGCTGTAAAAATAAAGACGAATAATTTTTTATAGGGGTTTTAGAAGATCGAATTTCATTTTAGATAAACAAGCGTCGACGGGGAATAATGTATTATTATAATATTATATACTTGGTTTTTATTATGTAAACTACGAAATATTGAATTTTTATATATTTAATTTTAGGCATATTTTGCTTATTTTTTATCAATAGCAATTTTTAAAACACTGTTTGCCTTTTAGAAAGCCATTTGTACATTTTTTGTTTTGTTATAGTAAATATTTAATGTTCGTTCATTAATTATCTGTTCTATGTCATTGCCACTAAGCCCAGCTTCCAGTTATTTATCCGATACTCAATTATTTCGTTATTACCTACCTATAAATTAAACATGCAATATTGTTTTAAATCAGGTCCGTGTTACTCTTAAATGCATTGAACTTTTCCTTTCCGTATTTGTGAATGTATTTTCCCATTGTTTAGAGAAACTTTAAACCTCGTTTTTTATGTATCATTTTCCGGTATATTAATTGTGATTCTACAATGTTATGATATGCTAACAATATTGTCTGTGCAATAATATATAATAACAATAATAATGATTGTTTATATCCACGTGCTCACGTTAATTATTGTAAAATTTTTACATTTTATATTTTATAAGTAAACAAAAAAAAAATAATTATTGAAGAACACCAATATAATTCCTGTTACAATTTGTTTACCACCATCAATATTTTATTTTATATTGTTTTGTTATTATAAACTATATATTAAAACAATCAACTGTATTGTAGTTTTAAACAAACAAATTCCAAATTTGCAACGAGACGCAAAACAATTTATATAATGACTGTTGTACCAAATATTATCAATCGAAATAAACTGTAGAAAAATAAAATTTATTGATATTATTTTAATACATAATTTATCTTAAAAAGTATATATTGCATTAATTAATTTTGAAAAATTTAAAGTTTTCAACCATATACTAGGATGAAAGTATTGTTCTCTGTTCAAAAACATTGGAAGAAATAATATTTATTAATTAATTATTAATATAGGTACTTAGAATTTTAATGTATTTAATTATATTTAAATTTATTTAAATTATAATATGTTAAATAATTACTTTTTTAAATGATCCTGTAACAGGGTTAGAATTTTTTAATGGAAAATAATATTATAATATTCTAAAATTAATAATATATAAAGCATATAACTATTTCGTATTCATAGACACATTGTGTACTCATAAAATGAAATATTATATTTTTACAAAACATAAAACGTCATTACGAATATTCAATAGAGATACAACTAATAAAAGTGTATTTAAAGTAGGTATGATATAATAATATTTTAAATAAAATTAAAATGACATAAATCATATCAGCCATAAATTATTTTTAATTAACCGAACATTTTTTAAATTAAATATACAAATTTTAATTATTAACTATACTATATAATAGTACCTATACTTTTTGACTGGTTAGTATTATTATATTAAAGTTGATTGCCATTTTACTTTAACTTTAACATTATTTCTTCTAAATATTTTGTTTATATTTATATCTATTATACTAAAATTTAGATAAGCTATTATAGGTTATACTTAAAAAGAAGACTGGATAAAATGTATTAGGAATTCATAAGCTACATTATTTATTATATTGGTTAATAAATTGTAATTTATAGAAAAACAGTAACAAATGATATTTAACATATAATAAAACATATTATTATTACTGTTTAACGATTATTATTATTTTTATCACTTGGTTTAAATATATCATTTATTTTTAATGTGCAACTGAACAACTTTTTTAAGTGAATAATTAAAGGTATATATTTAAAATTAAAACATGTATATTTTATATTGAATATTGATTCATCTCTACTGGATGAAAGCATATCTTATTTAACAAGCATAGCAAATTTTAATTTTTTTAAATATTCAAAATTGTATTTTTGCTGATCATATATAAATATTTTGCTGAGAAACAAAAAGTTTTTAAATTTATTATATTACTAAAGACCAAAATCATTGTAAAAAACTATTATATAAATTTACCTTATGTAGTTACCAAATTAATTAAACCAATGGTTTTCAATAAAATACTACCTATTTTAAAAATAAAAATGATTAATATTATATTGAATTTCAATAGTAATAACAACAATAGTTATATGATATTGCAAGAAATTGTAAACACCAGAAAGTTGACTATAAATTATAATAATATCAAACAATATGTACATTTTAAATTCCTATTTTCATATAAATGGTGGCTGATTTAAGATAAAAAATGATATTTAGAAAATTTTGAGATTGAAAAAATCATCCAAGAGTCCGATAGAGTTATATGTCATATGACATGCATATCTTTTACAAAAGCGTTTCGCTGTAATTTAAATATACCACTAAACAATGAATACCTACGAGTCAGGTTAGGATTTGCCGCCAACTAAACAACTGTCAAATTATAATACTAATTGAAGTATAGATATTAAACACTGTGAAAATTATTATCATTATTACTATGAAAATACACAGAGGCCACCTACGACGATGTTAATTAAACACCGTTTTCGGCATCATCATTATTAGCTTGCAAAAACATCCACGTTCGTTTTTCAACTTCAATAGTTTGCTCGGCAGAAAGCGAACACAATAGGGGTGTAATAACTTCCCGACAGGATTCCTAGTTTCAAAATATACCAAGTAAGTACAACTTAAAATTTATATTCCTATCAAAATATTTTTTTAAAAATGTACATAGTATTTTAAACAATTTTAATGCAATGCATATTAAATGTTTGCAACATACCGCCTGAAACATAGCATTAATGTTATAATATTTTTTAAATGAATTAATTAATAAAAACAACTATATAGATAAACAAAATTACATAATAGAAAGAAATAAGTTAAATTTATGCAATTTTATTAAATAGCTTATAAGTGCTTCTGTGTTCAATTAATATGTATTATTCATAGGTTAATAGTTATAATATAAACTATTTATTACGTAAACTATAACCTAATACAATTATTAGCCCAACATAAATTGTCCAATGACCATGATGGATACTTTATTTTTTATTTGCTTATTTTTAAAACATTTAAGGAGACAAAAATAATAATAATAAATAATAGTTTGTTAACATAATTTTGATATCACAATAAAATCTAAATAAAAGATAAAATAAATTATAATTGGTAGGTATTGGATATAAATTCGTAAATGTTTATTCAGTTATACGTAATTCAATATTTTAGTTGTCACGTCAAACTTAATGTCTATCCATCTACGTCAATTCTATGATAAACTTTGTAAATGGTAAAAGTTTTAATAAGTTATATAGTCTTCACAATTATATCAAGGAAAAGTTCAGAATGTAAGTCAATACATGTTTTAATATAACTAAAGGTTTATTTTAGTTTAAAAACATTATATGTGTATCAATTTCTTGTTAAGTTGTTTATAATATAAATATCTCGAATAATTTAACGAGATAAAATATTTGAGTGAATTTGTTAAAAATATAACACGAGATATCGTGTGTGAACTTAATACAATTTTTTTTTAAGTGAAAAACAAATACAAATCAAACTAGCTGTGAATAATATACGAACAAAATGTTTATCGTAACGATTTGCGTTTTGTAACAATACATATAATAATTTTATTTATATGTAGTGTTGTATTCGTTGCGTTAAATCAAACAAACTAAAGATTTCTATGATATATTTTAAAATTTATAATTATTTATAGTTATGTTACACATAATATTATTTTGCATACATTTAAATAAATTTATGTTAGAAATTAAATATTTTTGTGAATACAAATTATAGCAAATAAAGATATAGGTGATGAGGTTTAAAAAAATTACAATAAAAACCTATTTTTAAATCATTTTCCCAAGAAAAACAGTTTTTCCATCAAAATTACAATATTAGTTGTTAAATTATTTTGTTACTATAATTATAAACCAAATACGCCCCCACCCCTTAATAAAAAAAAAGTATTTTTGGTTTAAGTTTTAAATCATTTTATGATTCAGCAATGCTCGGATATTAATAACAATATGCCGTTAAATGTTATGAACATTTAAAACGTTTTCATACGAATATAGTAATATTATTATGCTTAACGTTCTTCAGATTTTATCCCTGGTGAGCTTTTAGCAAGTTAAAAAAAAAATAATGGATTTGTGAATTATTATCCTGACAAAATAAATACAAAAGTATTTCCTCCCCTCCCTTATATCTAAATAATATACTCTAAACCAACGGTTCTCAAATTGTGGTACGCGAAAGACTACATGGTGGTACGCGGAAGGCCGATAAGAAACCCATTCAATTATTTAATTTATATCTCATTTAAAAAAAAAATAATAAATAAAAAATAGTTATACTGTAGTTGTAGAATTTTACTACTTTATTATTTAAAATAAATGTATTTAACTGTACGATTTGGAATTTGGATCGTTCTAGTCATTTGTAACCGACTGATTGATAATATACCTAAGTGGTACGTAAAAAAAAAAGTTTAAGAACCGCTGCTCTAAACTATTATATGCAGAGTATATTATTAATTATTATCAATGGATTGCTTCCCCTATCAACTGATTTATGTTACGGATGTATTTTCATATTTTAGTAAATAATTATACTATGACGTGTAAATGAATTGTTTTTTCTTCTCTCTTATAAAAAAAAAAAAAATTAAAACGTTATTTAAATGTTTCACTATAAAGTCCGCATGCACTACAGTGGTAGCTGTACAATTTAATTGTGTTCGAATTGCCATCGCGACAGTGGTAAAATGCAATTGGACGCAGTTTATCATATGATAGTATAAGTTATGTATATGTGTAAGTTTTTGCTTTTTAACTTTGACTTTGAGTATAATTTATTATGTTATGATTTATTATTATAGTATTGTTTATTTTTTTGTTTTAAATATTTTGATAATTTTAAGTTATTTTCAATTTTTATTGTTACTTTTCATTGTAATTAAACATAAAATTACTATCTTCTTGTTGGGTTTTATTTTAAATTACACATTTTATTAACGTCCATCCTCAAATTTAAACTTATCATAAAAATATGTCACAAAGTTTTTTCAAATTATTGAAAACAAAATTTTACACTTGAATAAAGAAATTATTATTTATAAAATCATTGATTAAAAATATTAGAATCCGAAATCAACCAAAGATATTTAGTGATTCAGGGCAGGTATTTTTCCAGTTATTGATTTCTATAACCAATAGTGCAATACAGTGCTACTAATATATATATTTTTTAATTTTAGTTTAAAAAAATGTTATCAAGTCATTCTAGTTACTTTTATAATAGTACAAAATATAATATTATAGATATTACTCTATGAGATTTAAAACAATGGCGCCAAGGAGTAGGTATCTAAACTATTAACAAAAATCCGGTCTTACTAAAATTATATTTTTTCATATTTTATTGAAAGTAAAATTATGCTGGTTCATCGTCAATATTTATATTTATTTGTGCTATATGCAAAAATATATTTTTAGGCTTATGTTAGGTTTAAAATTTCAATTGTTTTTATTGTTTCAATATATAGCATTATTATAACACGTTAGTATATAACGTTCTTGAACCCTGGGTATCCTTGTATAAATTACAATTTTTAAGCACTCTAAACTCATTGTTATGCTTAAGTTATGCATTTATTCAAATATTTTGACTTGCAGAACTTTTATATATAAATAATAAATATATATATATATATATATATATATATATAATATAAAAATATAGTGTGAGGAAAAGTAATCGCGTTAGTCATGTCTAGCTTTTATTCAGACTTTATAAGCCTATGTATACATTGTATACACTACATAATACATATACACCATTTCCAATTAAAATTAGTTTTAAAAATCAGCGTGGTCTCTAAAGTGTTCTTGTAGATATAATATCAATAATATTTTTATATGTATTTGACACCCACATAATAAGTTAGCAGTACAAATTATTTTTTAATAACTTGTTGGAAAGTATTGGATTACTCCTACACTTTTTCTGACTTTATTTTTGACGAGAGATTTTCTTATTTTTGTGCTACCAATTATAGTTAAACAGCTAAACTTAATGTTAGTAAAATGACTGAAAAAGCCTTATATTGATCTAACACTAACTAGCAAGTATATTTAATTTGTTTGATATAATTCATGAGTATTTCAGTATCTGTAATGGTTATACTGTTAACTTTATGAGTGACTAAATGACTAATATATATTGTATATTTGTACATCTTACTTTGATATAATTCTCGTTATTTGTTATCTTCGTGAAACGAGCAACGCAGGATCGTCTGACCTGAATTTATAAGACTCGAAATAATCAGATATGTATTACATATTTCGTTGTACAATACAACACTCTATGCACTAATTAACAGCGGTACGAAAATGACTTGATTCCGACTAGAAAATTGTTGAGAATCGGATGCTGCAATGGGTTATAGACGTAGAGAATTTGATTATTATTATAAGACTGACCAACGGAAAACATCGTGGCAATACTCACTCGCTAATAACATGTAATCACACCTAATAAACGGACGAGGGTCCGTTAGGTACCCTTGATTGTGGTTTAAAATATACAGCCTTAATTGTATACTACAAAGTCTACCTTATCGCCTAAAGGATAAATGTGAGTACCAAGGTCCATATTTAATACGATATATTCGCGTTTAGGTGACCGCTATATTTGTTGAAGTCATTTTTTTCAGTCTTATAAGAAAACGAGATCATTACCGGCTTTTCTTACTCACGTCCAACGAACCGTTAAGTTATCAATCAGACCATACTTACAAGTATGAATTAATAAGGGGTTGGTATGCAGTGAAATAAATTCCAGCGGAACAAGTAGTGTGTGCATTTTGAACTGAAAATGACGGGTCGAGATAAGACATATGTCATGTTAACTATATATTATTCAAAAATGTTTTAATGCTATAGATGATTTAGCCGCTTCTGTGTTACGTTAGATTGGGCGACTAATCTAAATGATTAATAAATACAACAAATCACACCGCTTGAGTATGATATTTCAATTTGCACAAATATATAATTGAAAACCAGAAAATTTAATGAAAATCAAATATAAGTATCAATAAAAGTGTGTCAACATAGCGCCAGCTATCGTCGAAAGTAAACATTGTGCGTGGAAATGCTTAACACAGCGACGGTTTATTCGACAGATATCGCTGCTATTATATTATAGGCACAGATATTCTGGTATCAAGTGAAATCTACCGCCAATTTCATAATTATTTGCAAGACTGGAAAATTATTTTATATTTATTTTTAAACTTTTATACTTCCAATAGTCAACAGTAAAATATTATTAAAAAAAATATGTATAGAATCGATTAAGATAAATAAACCACAATTTTAAATATAACGTAAAACGGTTATTCGTAATATACACGAAACAATAAGTACCATCCGTTTATTATATTATTATATACTGACGCGTATGTAATTACATCATTTATTAAGATTATTTTGAATTTAATAAATTAAATAGAAACCCAACGTCCATAAATATAATATATTAATTACTTGTTAGAGGTTGCGATAAAATCGAGTGTAACAACAACTATATATAGTATACACATACACATACAAACTATTCGTTATTACGATGTATTATTTTGTCTTCATTAAATCTTAAGCGGAGTAATTAATGTATTGATTTTCCAATCATGATTTTTGTTTATAATTTATTTTTACGTCTGTCGTCATTTATTGAAAAATAAAGATATTTGACAAATTTCAAATTTCAACTTTACAGAAAGTTGTTTCTAGTAGAAAATTAAATCTTGTTAGTTGTTAGTAGGTCAATACACTGTTTAGAACCATTTTTAGTATGCGATGATTTTTAGTATTACTTTATTTGAATTTAATGAGTCCATTACAGTGACATATGGGTTCTAAATGACGAGGTTAACTCAAAACCTTCATATTATAGCAATCCGATTGCCCCGATTTTTGAAGTAAAATTCAAATTTTGTTTTTTTTTTTCATTTGACTAAGTTGATTGACTCGTGTAGTCATTTTATATCTTTGACTAATTATTTAAAACAATAATACGAAAAAGTATTATTCCATAACGGTTGTTATATACTGTCTGCTAATTATTTGGATCACCGGCTTGCTTCGAGGCGATCAATTTAACTATGCAACTCATTATTTCAAAAAACGTTTTAACATAAATGTATACATATGCAGTCATTTTTTAAGTGTAATTGAGTAAATAATATAACATTCTTAATGTAAAATGTAATTTGACTGCTTCCGGGCTGTAGGGATACTTATAATTTTTCTACGATTCAAGGTACAACTCTTCATTAATCTTAGTTTATTTTTATTGAGGGACACAAAAATGATTGCGGAAACATCATGGAGAACGATAAAAATGTCCTAAAATAATATCACCTCCACGGTTCAGTGTTAAGGGTTTGGAATTCATGGTTATTTTAGCGCATTATACAATATAGAGCAGGTAGGCAGGTCTACCGGTCTCCGTAGGGGTCCACTATACGGTACATAATATTACATAATATATGTAAATATTTTGTAACCATAACCCATAGTAGAGGCCATGGTTTGAGTATCTCGACGAGTCTACCGGGATGACAACAAGCGAGTTCCGACGAGATCCAAAAAACTTCTGAACCAAGCGGTCATCGCGCAAGTCTGGGGGCTCCGCAGTCATAACACAGGCGCGCGCTTCGCGTCGTCACTGACGTCGTGTCGCCCTCCAGCCCAAAAAAACTACCCCACCACATTGCTACCCTTCTAAAACTATTCTCGGCGACGCGTACGACACGTACGTCGTGGCAGTATTACGGTGATCGCAGTGGTACGACGAACGACCGTCGACATGGACGCGAAGCCCGCGGATCACCGAAAGTCCAAACGTGATTTCCGATACGCCGAATCTCAGCTCCGGAATCTCAACACGAAAATCGTAAGTGTTCACTCTATCTGTCTGTTATTGTCTCTTTCTTTATAATATTAACTTTGTGATAATATTATCCAAAACAATCGACGATTGCCTGTCACTTCACTGTTTAGCATTATAACAATAAATGAACACACACACACACACACACACACATATATATAGTAATACAAAACATATAATATATCGCAAAAAGTGTCTTATATATAGTCGTTTATATTTTTTATCGTACATCCACATATACGATAATCTCGTTGATCAAAATTCTTAATCATGTATTATAATATAATAATATACACAATTGTTTAACTAGGGCTGTGTTAATTATTAACAATATGGAATTGCTCAGACAGAAAATATTCTCACAACACAAACATATATTTCAAGTTAAAATAATAATATTAATATTATAAATTAATAAAATATATTCCCCAAATATTTGATTTTCCATTAAAAATTATTAATACTTTTAAAATCAATCAAAATCTTAATGAGACAATAAGTTCAATAGAGTTCTTGTTAAAAAATAATGATTGATACAAAGCAATAGAATCTTAGATAAACACATAATATACTGATATTATGAAAAATAATTTCTACCTTTAGGTTTATAAAAATTAATTTAAATAAATTCTATAAATTTGCCATTAAACTAAGTTTATAAATTGATATTTTCTATCAAAACAAACCCCAAACATCGAATTGTCTTATATTTAAGTTTATTTAGGATTGTTAATATAGTTTTTTAGAAAAATATTTACATTTTAAGTTATATTGTAAAACTGCTACATTATTCTTTACTAAAATAAATTTTTATTTAATTTATTTTCATCAAAATAGTTTGTGAATAAACAAAGCAGTTATAAAAATGAATAGGTAATAAACGTTTTAATATATATATGTATATAAATATATTAGAAATGACATCATAGTTTTACATAAATATTTAATATATTTATTACAATTTTTAGGTAAAAATATTTCATGATGTTGTAAAAAAAAGGTTAAAAAACAGTTTTAGTATAAAAATTATATCCTTTATATAGGTAATTTAAAATGTATGTATATCTTTACAAACTATATATTAAAATAGAAAAAAAAAATCTTGTTTACTATTGGTTGTATTGGAAATTATATGAATAATTATTTTTAACAAAAAAATGTCGATTAACAATCAATGGCTTTAATATAATACGGATATAAATCATAGTCCAGTATAGCTTGTACTAAGTATTAGAAACCTGATAAGAAAAAATACTAAATATATACGTTGTAAACTTAAGACGTTTCCTATTAAATAATAATGCTACGTAGCAATCCTACTCAAATAGTATTAAATATATAAAATATTGATACGACGAAAAAAAGAAACTAATAACGTTGTTTATTTATATACAATATAATCGCGTTATACGTTGTTAGATTTGAGAATATAAATCAGGATTTATTTTAAGATAAACATAAGAAAAACAATTTACACTTTATTGATAATAGTTAACCGGTGTAGGAAGTTATAAACTTCAAACTTGTATAACAATTTGAATAAAACTTATAAAAGCTATTATACTGTTATATTAGATAAACGTCAAGATTAGTTTCGAGAATATTTTTTTAATTATTTAATATTAAACTAGATAATAATCAATTATAAAATGCGTAACAAATATTCGCAAAAAGCTATCCAAGATTTATTTATCATCCGATCAACTACTGGTATTTTAATCAGATTGAGTAGGTATGTCTGATTTTGTATTATAAGATTTAAATTGTATTTTTCTTTAAAAGTTTTTTTACGAATAATTTAGTTACTATTCAGTTGAATTTAATTAAAATTTATCAAATCGACAAAATCATAAACTATCACAAACTTTATTTAACATATAAAATGTATCATATACCTAATGTTCAATTGAATTGGTACTTTATTGACAAGTTTGTGATACCCTGTAAAAATTTATCTCAAACTTGTATTTCTATAAATAAAAATATCTAATTTCGATGCTTTAATTGAGCAAATCTATATTTTTAAGGTTACTATATAATTTTATGACTATTATTCCAAAAATTATAATTGACTAAATAAAAGTCCTTTTAAACTTCTTCATTAATATTAAATACGTATTTTTAAATATAATACTATTCATATTACTATTTATGGCACTCTAATGAAAAAAATAATAATGATGATAAATCAAATTAGATAATATTATGTTAAAATGTTCGATTATAAATATTTAATATATAAAAACGTATTTATATGTTATACCTAAATTTTAAATTGCTCCAATTAAGTGACAATTACTATTAAAAAAAATATGGTAGTTCAAACTTTCAAAGTAGGTATTAAACTGTTACTTATAATTTATAAATATATATTAGGTCAATTTACTTTTATATGGTTAAAAATTATACTATTGAGTGCTCATATATTTGTATACATAGAAAATGACCTCTCGACGTCAACTCGATTGGTCATCTATTTATTATTGGTTTTTTTCACTGGATTTATAATTTCTGACAATAATAATATAGTTGAAATATAATACATACAGTAATATTTTAAATGTTCATGAAAATGATGTAAAAATTAAGTAAAAAAGAATCAAATGGTGAAAAAGCAAAAAAAGCACGTTTTGTAAAAAAAAAAAAACAAACAAAATAAAATTTATTTTGTTGAAATCGGATGAATCAAAATGTATTTATATATAATAATTATGTTTCTATAACACTTCCATCAATAGAAACATTTGCTACAAAATCCAAGCTCTACTTATAAAACAAATACAAATTTAATTGTGTATGTAAGTATATTGGCAGAGTTAAAAATTTGAAATGTTCCTATAAATGTATATTTAAGGACTTCCTAGCTTGTCAACTAAGTCACAATTCAATCCGACATAATCCGGATAAAAAATGTATTGTTATATAATGAAAAAGTGATCACACTGTATATAATATTTTTATGAATAGTACTTCATAACTTATAATGCAATATTCTGGCATTGTTACAAATATGAAATCCATTTTTATGCATGTATAAAGTACTTATAAATTATATTAGGTACACAACATTGATTTAGTTTTATATTTTCTATTGTTCTGTATCAGAAATTCTAGTAATGAAATATCAAAAGCTACCGTATTATTATATTTTTAATTCAACTTCAAAATATAAAACCATTATTTGTATTTTATATAATTCATCACATTTATGTCCAAATTCCGTGTTCAGTAATACATTATAGGTATTCTATTAGTTAAGTTCAAATTTAAATTTAAAAATGTTTAACATCGTTTATATATTACATATCATCCTATATTAGTTATACTACAAACACTATACAATTTAAATATTCTTTATTACAATTTACTACTAATGCGTTATATTGTTTTGTACGATATTTATAATCATATTAAAATGAATCTATAAATACATACCTAGTGATTGAAATTTTGTTTAATTTTTGGATAAAAAAATACAATTTTATATTAAATTCTACCGAATCTGTTTAACTTCAAAAATGTGAATCATAAAAATAAATTGAGTATAATTATGCCATTACATTAAACTAAATGTTAATATATTCAAAATCTACCCCTCAATATCCCATTACAAAAAATATACTCATTTATTACTCTTTCGAACCCATTATTTTTATTTTCTGTATCTGCATCATTACAAAATACGATTCATATTTTTGGAGAAAATGTTATAAATAAGTTATAGCTATAAAAAAGTAGTACCTATACAAATTTGAAAACCTTACAAAAAATGAATTAATGTAAAAAAAAAATACAAAATATGATAAAACTTAAATTTAGTTTTACAAAATAATAATTAATTCAGAACAATGAATTACATTTAAGACACGTTATAAGTAAAAATATTAAAATATTTGAATAATTTTTCATGTTATTAAATTACTTATCTTTTATTATCTTATCCCTTATAAATAATTTATTTTTTAAAGAAGTTTTAAAACTAATTTACTACTATGTTTCAAAGTAAAAATTATTTTACAATCAGTACACTTTTTTTGAAAAACAAACAATAGAAAAAAAGAAAATGCTTTCGTAATAAAAATAATATAGATTTACTTCTTGTTCAATATAAATTATAAGTTTTTAATGCTTTCTATAATTTGAAACAATTCATTCTGTGAATTATATTCTTAAATAAATTCTTTGTATATTAAAATAAACAGGTAAATAAATTTAAACCTACATCTAATTCAATTTAATTGGATACAAATTTGAACATTTAAAAATTGAACCAATTAATTTTAAATTAAAAAACTGTATAACTGAATCATGTCCATCTATACTAAATTATGTTTTGTTAGAATATGGTTAGAGCTATTCAGAAATATTTTGTGGAATCAAAAACAAAAATAAAGAATTTAATTACGATATTTAAATAACTATATTCATTTATCAACTAAGCAGAGAAATGCGATGACCGAAATTTGTTTGAAATCTTGAGTTCATATTATAGGAAACCAAACCATCTATTGAAAAATCAGAAAAATTGAATTTTAAAGATCATGAAAGAAACACGCGTCTTGCAGTTGAGTATCATAAAAAAATTAAACAATGTTATGTCATGTCAAAACATGGAGAAAGCCACAAAATTTAATCTTACAGTTTCAAAATGTTTGACAATGAACAACACTAAGTCAAGAGGATGTTTAAAGATACTCTAAGATTTAAAATATGAGAAATATATTACAACTGAGAAATTCTTGAACACTAAACAAAATGTTTATAAAACTAAAGAAACATAAAAATATTGTATTTTTATTTTTATTTAAATAAAATTTATACTGAAGAGATTTGCTAGAAATATTGATTATTATATTTTTAGTGAACAACCAGTTGAAATTATAGTTTTAACTATAATAAATTCTTATTAACATTCATCCAACTTGCTAAATTTTACTTTAAATTATTTACTATAATAAAAATTAGTATGTAATAATAAAATTCTTACGAAACAAATATGTGAAACTTTTAATAAGTACTTAGAACAGTGGCCTCTGTGTGATATATATTTTTATATTGTAAAAAACATTTTCATTTAAAATAATAGGTGTAACTGTTGAATACCTAATAAATATTTCTTCATAAAATTATATATATTTATTATTTGGTAATATATGCGAACGTAATATTTTAAATAAACAGATGTATCTAATTAATAATATATAATAATATTATTATTTTGTTACCATTAAGTATACATATATTTATTATTTATGATAATAGATATTAGATAATAATTAAAAAAACCGTTATAATTTAGATATATAAAATCAATTTTAAAATTAGTTTAAAACTATTCATTTAATTTATTCAATTGTAAAATTTCGTGGAACAATAAATACATTTTAATTTATTAATTGAACAAAAAATATTGACAATAGTAAAATTACTTTTCCAATCTTATTACTTTTTTTAATTTCATCTGTAGTAAAATAATAAAATAATAATTATCTTCTACCGTTAAACATTTTATGTGATATAAGTTTACATGGAAAAATTAATTTTGTAAATCATGACGTGTTAAATATATTTATTACAAATGCTTAGAGCTTTTACCATAATAAAATATTTCAACTTAAGTGTTTATTGATAGCAACTGTGTGTCATTTTAATCAATTTTTAATACCAGACATTTTAGGTATAGCATTTAAACGATCAATTATACTTATATAATTCCTGTTTTTGATTTCACATAAAATACTATACACTCGAACGAGGTACTCTTCAAAATCTGAAAGGCATCAGATTTTACTGTAGAAGATATTATTATGTATCTAATTTATTAAATTACACACTCAGCGCTTTCGAGGTGGTCGAGTGAAAACCGTTTTACCGGATAGTAATCGGGTGTCTAGAAATCGATCACTAAAACATATGATAAAGCCGATTATTATGTTTGAGAGTTATCAGTTGTCAGTCATAATTTGGTGTAAAAGTTTGTCTCGACGCTTGCCCGGTGCTTTTTTTTGAGTTCAAAAATAATATACGCATACCGAAAATAATAATTGAGTGTCTAGCTATCAATCCGAAACCCGTGCAAATCGATATCTGGCTGAGAAATCCACCAATGGTGGATTGTCATATCTCGTGACGTCGAAAGTCTGATGTTATATTGTAGAACAAAAAGTTAAAGTCGAATTACGTATTAAGACGTCAGTTATCATTGGAGAAATCGATTTAAACACAACTAAACCTCCCAGATTGGCTATTAGACTGCGTCGGATTGTGAACAATATTAAACATAAACTTGTAATAATAATATAATATATAATAATAATAATAATAATAAAATGATAACGAAACGTTGGTACGGAACACCGGTCGGTGGGCGGGACTAAAAAAAATTAATTTTTCTGATTGGAAGTTTCTTATAAATAGAATAGATACAACTGTTTTAACTATATTCACAATATTAGCAAAACATAAACAAATAATATTTTGAAACTCAATATATACGTACTATAAAAAAAAGTTAATTTCACACAGCGTTTTTTGTAATTTAAAAATATTTCATTACATTGACTATTTAAATGTGATGAATATAAAGTGTAATCAAATTTTTCATAAGACTATTAGAAGATGAGTTTATTTTATAAAAATATATAGAAGCTAATGAAAATTTTTGGTAAATGTATTTTATGTATTTCATTTTGAAAACTTTTATAAACTAAAAGTATATAAGTAATCAAATATACATCAATTGTCAATGAGCATTACTTTATTTTACTGAAAAATATATGACGATTGTACTTGACATTTATATATTTTGTTTAATCATAGTATAAGATTCTTTAAATATAAACAGTTTTATAGTCATATTAGCAATATTCCGATATTGTAAGGTTTTTAGAAATGTATAAATAGCATTATAATGATATAATGATTTAAATATAGTAATAAAATATCTATTTTTGTTTGTATATCAGTTTTTATTTCTATAAATTTGAATAGTGACTTAAACAATAATTTAAAAAAAGTAAACAGACTTTTTTTAGATCATAATTTCTATAGATGATTTATAATATAGAACAAAGGTTATATATATACAACCTGTAGCACTTGATAGTGATTAGCACCAGAGAGCATTGGTACTTCGGTGTCGAGTCTAAATCCATAATGTTTAACCTCCACCCTGCGGGAGAAATGGGATTTTCTAATAATATGACATGACAAATGTGAATATATCTCTTCTCTGCGACAGACGTGATTTTTAGGACCTTGAACGTCAGGATCGTAGGATTATCCGTTATTGCGGTTTAAATATTTTCCTCTACATTTCTAAACAAAGGCTATCGCCGAACTCTACGGGCTATGGCTTACGACTCATTAAGTTTCGCTTCTACTGTCAACCCAAACGTCCCAAACTATTCAAAATGCTGTTTCCTCGGCCGCTCTGGTCAAAATTTATCAGTTTGGACGTCAATAACATTAAAAACACCACGTGGTATTGTCAGCTTCAAATACCGTAATAAAAGTGTGGCCGATCGTTTCGTTCGCGTTAAGGTTTTCTTAGTGTCTTAGACTTCCCAACTAGTGGTTGAAGAACACTATTTTAACTGTATAATCGATAGTATATACCCTTTCAGTTCAGTCACTGTAAGGTCAATTTATATTTTTCCATAGTAATAAAAGTAATCAGCCATATACCACTCATTCGTATTAACTGGAGCAATTTGGGTACCGATAGTATTTAATTAATGTGCCTCGCGATAAATTAACGAGAGAACGAAAGACTGACTAGCTATAGTCCTTACTGATACATCTTAATTAAATTATATTTCTGTTTTTTGGGACCAAGTTTTTCTCTTGGCACGACGTAACTGCGGGTATACTTATTCGTACAACATGTAAGGGAAATGGTTAGGTTGCTAACCCAACCTTTCACTAACGGTCGAAATATATTCGTCACAATATATATTACATATATACAGTAAATAAATAAAATGGAATACGACGATGGTGAACGAGAGCGTGGGAGTATCGGTCGCATAAAACTAGTGCGCTAGCCGGTGCGCCGTGAAATAATTTATCCGGTGATCGGATCGAAGACACGTACGCTATGTTATATCGTCGTTGCAATTGGTATCGTGCGTGGCCGCCGTTTCTGTCGATGAAAAACAGAAAACACCTGCCGGCACTCACGTTAACTTTGCCGTTTATATCAGAAAACGGTCGTTTTTATTTTTTCTCTCCAATTTAACTATATATATATATATACGCGCGATGACGAACTAAAATGTTCTCAATATATTATATATGTACGGAAACACTGTCAAAAACCGACGTTTCGTGAAGGCGGCAATATGTAGGAGTTGCGAACGGGGTTGTTTCGACGAAGCGCGGACGACCCTTCGAAAACAGACACGCACGCATTCCTCGGGCGGTCTTTATCTGATTTATCTTTATATACCGCGCGAATACGCGTGCAGATACAAAAGCACAAAAAGGAGAGCTACAGCACCGTTTAAACGGCACGGAGTTTCTCTTTTCCAATATGACTAGCTACGTTTTAAATCCATGCGCGCGCGCGTGTGTGTGTGTGTGTAATATACGCATTCCTGTGCGATACTATTTTTGGAATACCAGCTGAAAAGGCGTCTATATAAAATATATATTATAGTCTCATTTCTATATCTGTACGTTAAATTCTATAGATATTATATGTTTTATTATATGTAATATAACACCACCACATTACCAATATACTATTAATTTTCTTTTATTTTGAGAATTATAATTTTTATTTAAGATATGTGATGTCAGCGCACTATATTTTGATTTCGTTTTCCCGCCCATGATGCGCAACATAGAAAATTTGCGTTCAGCAGAACCAAACGCACGTTATTAGATTTATTAATAGAGTGAATTTACTTTTCATAAAATTTTAAGTCGGGAATATTATATGTGTTCTTACGCTGGTTCTTTCACGAAAGATTAACCTAACCCAACCTTTTATGCGTTCTTTTTTCACATTTTATCAGAGTTATAGTTATGAGTGTGTAATAAAATGTGTCAATTTAAAAATTCTCAAAAAAAAATTGAACAATATTTAAATGAAGCCAATCCAAGAACACAGTTTAAGTTTTTAGATTTAACGTATAAAATGGGTAATTTTACACTAATACCAAACACCAGACAGTACAAGGTTGGTTATGCTAAACGCGAATTTGTTATATTGACGACGTTAGAGAAAGAAAACAAATAGTATGCTGACATCCTCTTAAATAAAACACGTAATTATATTAATATTGCACTTAACGATTATATGATTACATACTTTGTTTTTATATTACATGATACTATTACTGTATTAAGGTTAAGTGGCTTACCTATTACAGTATTCGTTATATAATATTTATTTTGGTTGTTGGTAAATTCTAAATAGATATTCTAAATCCAATAAAAAATGAATATTTCTCTGAATACAAAATAACTATTACAAAATATACACACAATACACCTTATTTATTGAAAAGTGTAAAAAGTTGAATAAATGTGTATAGTTTCTTAAAACTTTGAGTGTACACACGATTCGTATCGATAAAAGAATTCCTGGGTGTCTAGACGAAATTTTAAATATATTTTATATACTACTGGTTGTACAACATCACGCGCACGTAGGATGATGTTTTAAAACTTTCTATAAGTTTTCCCTATTTTATACGTAGTATGTGACTGCCAAGTTAACTGTTTACTGCACCATGTATTAGTTCATTGTTATAGTGTTTAATTTAATCAAATTGATTCCAAGAACATATTTTTATGCAAAATAGGAAGCAAGTTTAATATTTTTTTCTTTAAACTAATAAACAGTTCTATAAATAAAGTGTTAGGGTTTGTATAATTTATTGTATGCAAACGGTGCTGTCGGTTTGGTAGCCAAGTAGAATTGACCCCTGATCCTGAAAATGGGGGAAAATATTATTACGGTTTCGTAATATTTTGAATTCATTTAAAGTGATAACATACTGTTTGTTGACTGCTAATCCCATGTATTGGACTTTTTGTTCTTTGGAGTATGCGAAGTCTCTGAAACACGTGCCGTTTGTAAATGATTCGTAGTTTAAACATCTCAACGAAGGAAATCCAGTAGGATTGATGACGGATTCAGCAAAATATTCCCACGCTCTGTCGTGGCTGCAAGCCACTAAAAAAATTGCATTCCAAATGTAAAAAAGTTATACAGTGAATGTGAATGACCAAATAAAATTTTTTAGTTGTATATTTTTTCAAAAAAAAAAAAAAAAAAATATTCACAAAAATATCTATGGAATTTATGTTTATATACCTTCAAACAAATTAATATACAACTAATCTCATATATGATACTTGAAAAAATTGTATATATATTTATATTTTATATTTTTTTTTTTTTTGATTGTGTGGTTTATAAGGCTTTTGCAATAATTGTTTTTTACATCTATACATTTAATATTATTATTTATTTTAAATTAAAAGTGTTTTAATCATATGTATTTTCATTAATTTATTTGGACGGTTTTCAAATTCAAATTTTTGTAGTCTTACATTTTTCTTTAAATATAGTTATTGGTTTTGGGTTTACCAATATGTATAATCAACTGTTAAATGTTCATGATCCGCATTAATCTCGTTTTCGGTAAGTATTATTAGTTTCCTATTGAAGGATGTGTTTGACCAACTAGATTTGAAAACTTATTATTCCACCCTCCAACAGTATTATTAGTTTGCTAGCAGCCATTGAGGGTAGTTTTAATTATCAATTTATGTTACTGGAAAGCAGTGAGTAAAGCCGTTTTCGAAACCATCATTATAAGCTATTAAGTTTTAATTATTATAATTTAAATTAATTTAAATCATATGATATAATTATTATTAAATTACAACTTAACAACATTTATCTAAAATTTAGATTATGTATGTATTTAAAATTGAATTGTCTATGATAAAAATTAAAACGTAAGACATTAAATTAAATTAATTTTAAGTATAAATAGAATGTAAGTAATCTATAACGTATTACACTATACTTATAAATTAATGAGCACGTATTCAGGTACTCAGAGAGTTCTTATTTACCAACAAGTAAAAAGGTTTTTTTTTTATTGTTATGAAATAATTTCTATGTTATACTGTAAGAATATAATGCAGACAGAAAATAATTATATTCTATGTTCACTCCTTGGTTGACAAAAACATTTATAGTTAAAATTGATTTTATCGAAGTGTCGATGTTTCAATAAACGTATTAAATAACAGTAAATAATATTCTTTGAATATTTATAACTCACTGAAGTTTCTTTAGTTATATATTTTAATGTTCTCACACTCTATACATAATGGAGTCGAGATAAGTAATGCCTACGTTTTCTATTGTTAAATTCAACAAACTACAGGTGCCCATAGCAACAAAACCCTATTATTTCTTCTGACGTTCGCTTATAAAACCTAATGTTCGAAAACTTTTTGCCATTTTTCTTAAGTTGATACAATAAACTCCATACACTTGAAATTTTACTGTATTTCTAACTTATAACCTATGTAAGTACTATACATTTTAGCCAGTTTTTTTTATGTAGGTATTATACGTGTAAATAATGTAAAATATATCACATATCATTAATAATAATTATGTTCTTTAACAATTATTTGTTAAATAAAATGTATTATATACGTTAAAATTGAGCATGTTCGTTATAACTGATTATATATGACGATATTATTTATTTATTGACTTTGATTAAAGTAAAAAAGTATATATTATTTATTTTTCTTATCATAAAAAGTATTTTATAAACATTAAATTTATATAAACTTTCATTGATGTATTTTATAAATTGTAGCAGAATATCTAAGATCATATCAATGAGATAATGATATACATTATACATATTATTATAATTCAATTTTATAATATACCTAATATATTTAATAAAATAACTAGAACAATTTTGTTTTTCGTTGAATTACCTATTTTTATAATATAATGATTTATAAGTATTATGTTAAGTAGAAAGTTTTTTTTTTATTTCTTGAGTACTTTATCTTTATATTTTTGTAGAGTCTATACACTAAACATAGTTCAAATAATGAAAAAAGAAAACACAAGAGAACTCATAAATGTTCATTTCCTAATCAAATATTTTAAGTATGAAAATCAAATATATTTATTAGTTTGGAATAAACTGGATTTAAATATATTGTATCTATATACTTATTGACTTTTGTACAAATTTGTTTTGTCTTTAAAATATTATATTCTATATACGATTATTTTAAATTATAATTCTTTTTAATAATTATTACCTATAAGGAATCAGGACAAGACCATTTTTTTTTAGAAATGAAATTTTATTTATAAGACCAATAGAAGATATATTAGATATCATAGGATTTTATAGACGATATGGAATAGTTTGGAAGATTTAGATACCAAATATTAAGCCTTTTATAATTAAACGAAAATATAACTACGCATAAATTGTTTTAATAATATAAAAATAAAACATAATTCCAAATATATTTTATTTTTTTTTAATAGTAATATCCTAAAGAATATTTTACTCCAGTTTTAAATCGATTAATTTCGTATATTGCTTCGATTATTTCAGAGTTTTGTTGTTAATTTATTTTATGTCAGACTTCTAATTTATTAAATTCATCTGCTGACTAAAGTTTGCTTTTATTTCACTATTTCACCCTTAAAAAAAATGTTGACTTGATAAAACCTGACAAACAATGTAATAAATATTTAAAGACAAAATACCACGAATAAATGAATACATTACTGTTGTGATTTATACAAAATCTTAAACAAATGGAAAATCTTTTCAAAATTAAAGGCGCTCTGTGTGAATAAATTCTCGTGCGAATAATTTTAATATAAACGCATATTAAGATACGTTTAAAAAAATTAAAACGGTTTCAATAAATTGTTGGAAAACTCAAAAGTCATAATAACACCCTGGCACGTATGATAAACAATAATAGGTAATATTATAATCCCGCTGTTTAAGCATCTGAATTGGCAAGAATTATACAATAATAATATGTAGGCATGTATGTAGTTTTTGAAGATATTATAAACAATATTATTATTGTATTGTATTTTTCCGAGTTTGTGGGACGATGCTGTGGCTAGACGTTAGTCGTGATATTGACACGATGCGGTATGGCAATGGAACGGGTATATACTATATGCTGATGTAAAATTGTATTTGTAACAAGCCACGATCGAATTTCGACGGAATGACACACCATCGCCATGTACTTGCATAAGCAATAATGATAAAAGTAACAACCGTATTGGCGGACTATCGGCGTCAGTTATAAGTCATGATATCAGATATAGTATAGTCTACCGTGGACAATCACTTACGCGTATGTAGGTGTTATTATTACTCATTATTATGGTATTGTATGATATGATATTGTTGTGGAAAGAACATAAACAATTATTCTGAGACTTGTGCAAAGTCATGATCTCGTGCTTTTCAATATCTCATGTTAAAATTAGACAAGCTGTAGAGTATATTATACCTATAGAGTAACCTATACAGTATACTGCAGGTCACTTCAGTAGTATCATATGGAAATAATTAATTATTAATAATGCTAAGAAAACTTCAAAATGTTATCGACATTCTTAGGATAATTTGAATTTGTTTTTAAAAAAAATAATTTAAATGAGTTGCCGCCTTCGAGTACAATATTTACATAATTATTATAACTTCCGATATGCAGGAATTAATTATCTACATACGAGTATTTTTACAGTGTACGCGATGAACATATTTTTTTTGAATTTAAAGGTTTTTTTAATCATATGTTCAGAAAATATTCAACAATATTTTATTATAATTCTAATGAAAGTATTAATTACTAAATATACATTTGACGTCCAATTACAGTAGGTCAATTACGGAAATTGGATTTTTTTTATAAATTGTTATCTTTACGTCGTGTACTGACTTTTTTCAATCATCCACCCCACTGCAAAACCATCACTCAGTGTATACTTGCGCGCAGCTATAGCTGCAAACCACAGTGACTAACGTTTAATTAAATATGTAAACTATTTTACAGGTATCTAATTATTTTTTCCCATTTCAGCGCATACTGCAAACGTATACCTACTGAATACGCTATAATATAAATTTTAACATTTTTTAGTGCATTAACGTATGTTTATTACATTCATTTTAAGAGCACCAATGTATAATATAATATTAATGTACACTCTCCAAATTGACCAAATTTATTGCATTATTACAAATTTGGACCGTGCAATATCAGAGTAATTATTTATATATCTCACTGGTTATTCCACAAAGGTTTTTATGTATTTACTGCATTATATATACATATGATGTGCTATCTAAACGACATGCACTATAGTGCAATACGGGTGTTAGGAATTATTTGAGGTTTGAATTTGAAGAAAACATTTTGTAACCTACATATGAATGTTATTTATCAAATAATTTAATATTTTTTTAGAGTCCATATTTTAACGATTTTTAAATATTTCCAAATTCTTTAAAGGCGTTCGATAGTATTTTTGATTAATAAAAAGCATTATTAATATTATAATAAGTATCTTATAAACTGGATCAGTAAAAAAAACTATAAATTAGTAAATGAGTATAATATGGTTATTCAGACATCTAAGTTATTTTTCCGGCATTATACAAAGTTTGGGTGTACTCACTGATTCTGGTTATGAGGTTGGTCTGGGCCAGCTCCCGGAGGCTGCACCCGGGTTGCAATGGAAAACCTCCGTTCGGGAAAAAGTCAGCGTGACCTAGGGCCACTGGAAATCCGAATACACCACCATCAGTGTGTATTACATCTACGAACTCGGCATCCGAAGGGGTCAAATGTCCCATTTTTCCCGTCCACATGTATAGCGGAAAAGCCGGGTCGAGTCCTGGAAAGACGGAATGTAAATTATACGCTTTATATTATTAAAATATCGACTGTATTACCTTTATCTCAGAAGAATATAAAACATAATGTCAAATATACAAATCAAGATTTTTATGTTTGTTGTCAATAGATGTTCGTATATAACCACGTAAATATACATTAACATAAATGTATGAATATTTAATATTTATAAATTGCAGTTATTTATTAAAATATAATTGTATTTATTTATATGTAGTGGTCTGGTACTACTACATTACTATAATTACATTATTGTTTTTTAAATACATTATGAAATGATGAAATGTTTGTAGAAATTAGGATATCATAAATTAATATTTAATAATAAATGTATTTTGAAAGCATTACCTACCTATACATCATTGCTGGTTCTCACGCCTCATTATAGGGAACAGGTATTATATTGGTATACATTTTAAGGAGATTTTTCGGCGATTTGATGTTCACCGCATAAGATAATATATTAATAAGTACGAATGGATATAATTTCCATTATCGTATTAAAATTTAAAACCTTGCATACATATTATATATATGGACGACAAAATTATAGTAGGTATAAATTAATCAAACCAAATAAATCCCGAATTGTATATAATAAAGTATATTATGGTCGTTAATATTAGAAACGCCATGAAATGTTTTTCACATCATAATATATAATGTATATTTATTGCGTCCTATACACAACAGTGTACTTCAGTCGTATATAATTATCATAACGACGTACCACAAACGTACTCGTAATATAATATCACTGCAACGCAAAATAATGTACGTACTTAATGTCAGTGGTTTTCAACCTTTATTTCGACTCTTTCAATCTATGTCGGACTTGACAAGTAAAAAAAAAAACAATTAGAAGCTTATTACAATTATTTTATTAATACCTAGACTATATATATAATATTCTATTATTATGAACATTGTTTATCCATCTCCATATCCAGATGGTAATTTTAACACCCTTCTCCCCCTCGTCAGCTATTTTTATGAAAAAAATATTTTTTATATACATGCTTCAAATATCTAAAAAATATGTTTTCATACGTTTCAATTTTATATTTTATATTATTATTATTAAAACGAAAAATGTGTAAGATAAATGTATGAATATATATAAAATTAAAACACATATTTAAAAAAAAATCTCTACGTGCCTTTTTATACATATCATACAAATATCTAGTACAATGGAACGTCGATTATTCGTATTACAAAATTTCTAGAACAAAAAAATTTATTTTTATTTTATAATTTAAAATTTAAAATAATTATATATTACGTACTTTTAATAATACACATATACATATATTATCATATTATACTTTAACGTTATACATACAGTAGATTTGTTTTATTATTAATTATTTAAAACATTTAAATTCATGTTCATTGTATGTTTTCAATGATTGACAGATTATCCATACAGTCTACATCCCCCTCTCTGTCACAATTAATGCAGATAATTGACGCTCCGCTGTACCTACTTTTGTCTATTTGACTACTTATTTAATATAATTTGGTTTCTAATGATATATTTTAAAAGATAAGATAAGTAAAAATATATTACATATTTGTTTGTTATTTTAATATATCGTACAAAATATTGCATAATATAATAGCTAGGTATACAAAATATTCATGTATTATAATTTAAAGATTTAATATTTTTAAATTCTGTGCGAAGCAATGAATGTATTGGTTTTTACAATGATGTGTGTGTGTTTGTCATCACGATTTATAGTAAAAATATATGAGCTTCTTCGACCACAATGTGATCATTTTTCCAGGTAAATCTAAATTCTCAGATTAATTACATTAAATTTAAACTAGATAGTTTTGGAGGAAACACATTTATAAGAGTATTTAAATTTTAACTTCTACCAAATGTACCCGAACGTATAATAAATCTTCATTTTTAACTATTGAAAGTGTGAGTATACTGTGAACCAAAATTGAGTATATATCAAGTGCCGCGTTGACATAAAAGATACTTAAAATAATATTTGTATAACTATGTATCTGTTGTGATGTTGTTTAATGATACGTGCCATTTCGCCTACTATAGTTTAATATGCGAACAATATTCAATATTGTATGTTATATATTATACTAAACTATTATCGTACGCTCACAGGTGTTAGTATAACCCTACAACGGAGACGATTTCGTCGCCATCGCCCATATTATAATATTATACACGATGTAAGTATAAACGTGCAGGTATAAAATCTAGTGGTATAAGACGGGTTATACGCGTTACATAATCCTCCGGTCCTGTATATGTATTATATACATAGGTGCGCGAATATTATTCCTCGCGCGTAGCTCGCATAAAACCGTTTGTCGTTGGCGTAAATCATTATAATATGTAATTATTATCATCACGCGCTCTATCCGTTTTAGCGGGGATGTACAAAATTTCCCGACCCTAGTACCACGAAAACCACAACCCGTTTACCTTTACCAAGTGTGCGCTTTTTAATTATTCGCCTTCAAAACATTTCATATTGTCTTTGTGTCTTGTGAATTTCCACAACATAATAAAAATAACCAATAAGTTATAAAGTGTTACGTGCACGCGAATAGATTTTTCCGATACACCAAAAACAATAATTAAAATTCATAGTATGAATGGGAAAACGAAACCAGGTATATCGTATCCAAAAATATTATATTATTGTGCAGTCAGCAAAGAATTTTTCTATGATATAGTTAAACATCCATTTTACGGAAATTCAGAAAATAAATTTATTCTGGTTAATATTAGTATGGCTAATGATAAACCATTTTTATTTATATAATATTTAGGTATTATTTGACTATTGTAGACGCAATCGAAAGGATATCATTTAATCGAATTGTAATCGTATAATAATAATATTATTGTTATCAGATTTCTCGTGTTTGTAAGTACGTTACGGAATCACTTTTACCGTCAAAACTTTATTAATTTGCATTTTATTACAATATCGAAGTTCGAAAAACTTGCGTGCTTTGTATAATATTTTATACGTCTAGTTAATTAATAATAATAATTTTAAATATGTTTCTATAGATGCGCTGGAAATCAATTATATTGGTTGATTAATGATTATCAATGTTCCATTTTTTCTCATGTATACTATAAAGCTTAAAAGTTAAAAATATTAACTATTTTTTTCTCTTAATACTTTTCACGGGCATTTTTAACAATTATAAATCATGCTATTAATTTTAAAGTAAACTTAGTATATCGTAATATTGTAATAATATTATGATACTTTTATTTCGATAACTACACATTGAATAATAAATTGATGTACAAATTATTATTATTACATAATGTTAGTGAAATATTGACGTTTGACATTGATAATAAAATATAATACAGTTTTATTGTATTTTTATTATTATTTATTATCTGTTATACTATAAAATATGTCATTTTCAAACAAAAATAATTTTAACTATAAAATACGTCATAAAAATTGACATTTGATATTTGAACATATTTAATATTTATTATTGTAAAAAAAAAAAAATCATAAAATATAAATAAACGTAATAAACGTACGTATATATCTAATTATTTTATTTCTTGTATTCATTTAATGTAAATTGAGTATTTGCACTATTTGGTAGCAATTTTATGCATGAAATTGGCGTTATAAACATTAGCGGTATTCTAAATGATTTATGATTGACTACCGAAAACATTAGATTATGTTTAAATATTGAAATTAAATTGAGGAAATACCTATATAAAATAAACGATAATTTCAATGGCGTAATCATGATCAAATATAATATGTCAAAATATAAAATGTGAAACTATATTGGTTATAACTAGGGTTTGGGACTTCTTGTATTTGCATGTTTTTTTGTAATAGTCGTAGATTATTCTAGGTGAGTTATAAATTTGTTTTATAAAATGGTGAAATTAAATTCTAATTTTAAATTTGCATATTTTAGGAAAAGTGCATACTTCAACAATTTTATTATATTTGTGCGTATTTTGCATTTTTTAAATTTGTATGTACGTAAAATTGTCGGTAAAACTTCAAAAATATTTTTTTTTCATAAATAACGGTCGTAGTCTATTGTATCTGACTCGTACGTCTTTGTCGTTTAAGAATCAAGCTTTTTATTGACAATATCGACAATTGTACCTATAGTTGTGGTAAAACCTAATAACCTAATAGATTCTAAACTGTACGACAAAATGAAAAAAACTATATGTTCACGTTAATCACGGTTAACTGATCACATATCACACGTTTACGTTATTTCTTATTTACTTAGGATATGTGCCAGTTTATTTTTTTAAATTATCAAATATAATCAATTTGTTATTTTTTACAATTTTTATTATGTACCTATCAAATTTTTAAATTTTTATTTTTATAATAATAATATGCGTTTTCAAAAACAAAATAAAGAATTAGCTGCATATTTTTAAGCATATTTTGATGATATTGACTACATATTTGCATGTATATTTCGATAATTTTAAGTGCAACAAGTCCCGAACCTTAGTTATAACTTATAATAATTATAATATGTAACTTTCTGTTAATATATAGTGATGCATAAACAATAATAAACTTTAATTTAAATACACATTATGAAGATATGTAGAAGTTACCTAAATATCAATTTATTTAAATTTTATAATTATCTAATAAAAAGAAAAAATACGGCAAACATTTTAAGAGCGTTAGTAATTTAATTTTGAATTTAGTTTTGAATAAATTTGAATATGTTTGAAAACTTTGTAGGGCCATTCAAATTGTTTATTTTATGTAACCTAATTAATTTTAATTTCCTTTTTAATTATAGTACACTTATATTTACTGCTGAGTGTAATCAAATAACATATTATGTTTGATAGAAGACAATAATATTATTTAAGAAATATTTTAAGAGAAAATATTTTTCTAGAACTCATAAAACAAGTATTTAATTCAATATAATACATTTCTAATTATGTATTAGATCTATAAAATATTATAACATATTTTTATTATTAATTATTTAAAAATAATAGTCCCACAACTTAACTAATTATTTTTTATTGTACGGTAATGGCTGGCTATGTTTTAGTTTTATTATTTTTTTTTAATTTAAGTATAATATGTTGTGAGAAAATAAAATTTATTAATATTTAATATTAAATAATATGTAATTATTACTCATATTCGTATCATACTTAAATATCATGCTTGTGTTTACATTAATATAAATTTAATACAGAACAATATTTAAATAATGCAGATACTGTATGTAGGTACTAACCTGTAATTCGTGGAAGTTTTCCGATTTTAAGATTCTTTCCAGTGAACCCAGCTATTTCAGCACCCAAACTAAATCCAATTAAATGTATTTTGGATAGATAAAATCTTCTCGACACTAAATATTCGATGAATTTAGCCAAATATTTAGCAGCTATACGCGTATTGAGTACTGCATGACTATACCATGGAAATGCGCACATAGGACTCCAATCCACTATTATAATATTCACACCACCTCGATGTAAATACGCTACAAACATTTACCGTTTTAAATCACTATAAAAGTAAGAAACTCATTCAGCGTTCCTCTCCTATTTAACCGTCTTAATAATTTATATTTTTAAATAATACCCTTTTTTATGGTCTCCGCACCCTTGGAGTTTCCCTGCTCTGTAAATCCGTGAACATAGATCACAGTTGTCAAATTTTGCAACATATTGGCTCTGCGTAGAGAAACATCGTCACCGATATATATGCGTTTCGGACGAAAAGGGTTGTTCCTGGACAATATTATTTTTGTTTTTGATTATTGATGTTTTTTATAGTGACATAATATATAATAATAAGAAAAAAAATTATAAAACGGATACACACATATACGTAACGAATATTACATACACCAGCACACACACACACACACACACACACACACACACACACCTCGAGTATGAAAAAAAAGCGATGTCCTCTTTTTCGTTTATTGGACAACAACCTTCACATCGACCCCTGGGCGTCATTGTAGCGGAAAATGGATTTTTACCTGAACGATAAAATTGTGGTTTCACAGTTTGCTCTACATCATTTAAAAGTCGAACTCACCCCAAAATAACGTGAAGGTCATGCATGCCATCATGCCTAGGGCCACCATGATTAATTGGCATCACAGAACATCGATATCACAATTTAGTTTGTAATTGCACAATTGAAAAAATATATATTTGTATATATATATGTATCGTGAACTATTTGTTATAAGTGTGTTTAACGTAAGAAAAAAAAAATTATTATTTACCACCGAATACGCGTTAGCTGAATGGGAAACATTACTAAACGTTTCGTTGCTTGCAGGGCTTCGTTTATGTATTTTTTATCTCCCCGCCAGCTCTTCTACGCCCAAGGTTAAAGCTAATGGAAATTCACAAATAATAACAATGGTAAATTCTTCTGAAACTTAAATGTATTTTGTTTATTCGGAGTTAGATTTACAGAATACTAGGTACTATTCTGTTATCCATACCACGTTCAGCCGAAAATTAATTATAAATATTTGATACACATTATAACTATAATTATATAATCGTTATCAATTTAGATAAAAATAAAACCTAAAGATCATGATATAATGCTTACCTTTAAAACGTTTTAATTGTGTTTTATATCGTTATACTCATACGATATATTATACAACATAATATTAATATTGTATATCAGGTACACAATTGTCATTATTCGTATTGTGATCGCCTTTTTTAATTATCATATTGTAGTGAGCCTACCAATTTATACTCTGTTACGTTCGCATAGCGCGAACGATTATAGGTAATATAATAATAATATATTGTCGTCCTTGGCACGACGCGAAAATATTATTCACCGATACGAAAACCATGACCACAAAATTTAATGTCAGCTGTTCCAGTCACCCAAATACGAAAAAATAAACAATTTCGCCGATACCTTATAGTATTTGTGATACGGGAAACGCATTCAAATGCATCGCACTAGACAACAAGTGCACTCCGTTCCGGGCGTTGTGGAAAATAAATATCCGACGAAATGAAAAACAAAACTAAACGAAACGGACGTGACGTGAACGCGATAAGTTTCAATAAACAAATCCTCACACGCGGCGAACGAAAGATGATGACGACAATAATTTATTATAATAATAAAATATACTTTACAAAAGAACATCGCGGCGGTGGTGCAACTCGCATGGTACCTACGCGCGTGCTGTCCAGTATCGCCGACGTACTGTAACACGAGTCGATAAACCGCGTGTTTTTAGTAAAAACTTTTTACCTATATAATATGCTTATATAACATATGGGATTATACGTCTGCAAAAATATCCCGTCGGTTTTTCTTTATAAAAAATTACTTATAAATACACGTAAATCGCGTATTCGTATATGTCCACATATTATCATAACGCGGTTGTGTACTCACATACACCATGTGAAGAAAAAAAAAACGTATTTTCCCGCACGTCCTTGTGTAGAAAATGGGGCCAATTCTCTGACGAAGTAGAAGGGGCCGAAAAAAAAAAAAATAAAAAATATAAATAATAATAATAAAAAAAACACCAGCAACATATATTACAGACAACGCGTCGCCGCCAATTTATGACAGTTCATTATCGTTTAACACGGTAAAATATATAATTGTATTATAATAATTTCGCTTCCGATCGAATATAATGTATATTATACATGTGCTGCAGCAATTAATTTGATACGGCCGACGAGCTCGCTCGCGCGGTTTCGACACTCCGTGACAGCATATATGATATTATGTTCATGTCGACTGCCATGATATTATCCATAGTAATGTTTTATAGGCGCGAGTGCCATAACGGAACAATTTATGTAACGTAAATATCAATTATTTTTTATACATATATATACATTATTTTAGCTTCTGACCGAATCGATGTATATTAACACAGAGGCAGGTACTTCGGAAATGTACGGTTTTACTAAGAAAACCGCTCAAATTGGAAAGCGAAAGCACGAATCCGATAAATTAATATTTAAAACAGATGTTATAAAAACCCGTTGTATAGGTACTGTTTGTATATTTGTCACATCATAATATTATAATTAAGATATTTGGTTCCACGGTCGACTATTGTCTAAATAATTGTATCCCAACAATTTACACGGATAACTATAATCATTTATCTTTTTATCTTATCTAGCTAAATAATAACTAAACATTTTTCGTGTTAGGCGGAAAGTTATTAATTTTTCAAAGCTAATGAACCCTATACCCGATTTTGTTTTATTTTATTTTCACGTTACCTTATCTATATATATTTATTACGTGTATTTTGCTAAAGTTATTTCGTAATTATATTGTTGTTATTTTAATGTTAACATCGATAAGTAATCGTATTTACGATTTTAAAAATTTAAACTCAAATTAAAAATATTTATAACGAAAATGCTACTTTACAAATGCTAGTTAAATAATTTTTATTTTATCTAAATAATATTATTTTATATGTTATCTATTACCTATATCATAAATTGTATACAATTTCAATGAATTATCTTTTACGTTATCTAGAAAATTTTTGATTATCTTTGTACAAAACCGAGTCTATTATCGTATGGTTAGTGATTTGGTCGATTTCTTGTACAAAAGTTCATCGACGACGATTATAATATTGTCTTATCACCGCGTCTTGGCGTGCAGGCGGTCTTAAAGTTTATTTGCTCAAATCGAAATATACAAGCCCCGTAGGTCAAATACATTACATGCACATTAACAATATATATATATATATATATATATATATATAACTACAATCAACAGATGAGATAACGAGATCTAATAACATAATATTGTTATTATTATAATCAAGACACGCGAATACCTGTACACCGACAACGCAACTACCACCGCAGCCACCGGCCGATAACAATAATACTTAATGGTATCTATACAACTTGTTATTATGTCGTTGTTGGCATATCGATTTGAATAGAGGTTTTTGCAATAATTATAATATATATATATATATTCTGTTTCTCAGTCCGTTCGGACCGACGAGCGTTCGTGTCGTAGTCGCGGCCGTAGTGGTAGAACGACAGCCTATTCGACGAAGGTGGTCGTCGTTATATTATATATACATACCTACGATTATTATATTGTTTTGTTTGTTTCGTATAGAGCCACTTGTTAGTTGCGAGCGATCCATTTACGTTTTCATTTTACTTTTGTTTTTACAGGACAAACTGTTGAACAAACTAGACGAGAAAGAACAAGACGAAGCAAAAACGCCAGAAGAAGAGGTGGGTTTGAGACTTATTCGCTATAATAATATTATGTACACCCGGACCTTAGGATAATCATTATACATGTTACACATGTATAATGTATATTCGTGTGCACCACGAAAATCCATACGGAAAAAAACTCGTAAGAGTATACATTTTGCAATAAACGTTGAACGTTTGTGTGGTACGAAATATTGTAGAACAAAAATATGGGCCATGATGTACACATATATCCTGCATAAAAATAATAATAACGGCACACAATTATTATTGTTATTTGTACATCGAGTTATTCGTGGTTTTTTTTATCATATATTTGTACGTTTACCCAAAAATCATCAATTGCTCGGTAAACTATGTTTTCATACATAGCACTTAAAACATATTTTTTGAATTTTATTGACATATCCTCCAAAATTGAACATCTATATGTATTGAATATATACATTAATATACACCAATAAAAAAATATTATGTTATAGTTTATTTTTGTTTGTCCTTATTTGCTATGCAAACGTTAAGTCATTAAATTGAATTCACCGGTTAGTTTTTTCATTTTTTTCTTTTAGGTGCCCACTTTTATTGCCTGGTAAAATATAATATTCAATTTAAAATTTATTTAAGCTCATCACTATTAAACATGCATTTTGTCAATAAAAAAAAAATAATGTATACATACATATACATACCTACAAATGTTATGCTAGTGTTATTATAACTATTATTAATAACGTTTAAAAATTGTCTGTATAATTTCCCTTTGACTTGTTTAAACACACTATGACGTGTTATAAAATACAAATACTGATCCCAAATGTACAACAAACATAAATTGTTTGTCAACAAGTAGTTTAAAAATATTATTAGTATCTATTTTTATTTGTGCTTAATTGTTGATAATTTTTTTTTTTTAACTAGCCTAAGCTAAATGATCCACAAAACAAATCGAAATGATGATTTTATCAGTCGATTTAAATATAAAGTATAGTTCTTGTATATTACAAATCATAATTATTAGGTACAAAAAAACAAAATATTTAGTTTAAACATGAAACTAAAAAAATGTATAGTCGTTTAGTAAAGTATAAAAGAAATAACAGGTAGGTAATTAAAATATTTAAAACGTCATGCAATAAATGTAAAACACTATAAATCTATAACCTATTAAACCAAATAATAAATTAAATGAAACAAAGATAAATTTATTTATATGAAAATAAATTAACTTAAAGCAATGTAATATAAATTTTTACGATTTCTAGAAATTATTAGGGATCAGTGAACTTGCATTTTTGCTAAAGGTAAAAATTTTATAAGAGTTTTTACGCTGTATAAACTATGGATGGTTTCTTATAAAAGACGCAAGTTCCGATTATAAATGTTTTGTTATCAAATAAATACTGGAAAAAGTGTCAGTTAAGAACATTTATTTAAAACGTTTTTTTTGTTCTGTGTCTTCAGTGCTGCCGACACACATTTTTTCATTTTGGCCCTCATTGTTTTGTATGCATTAAACGAAATTACGCATAATCTACAATAATGAACAGTACAGTGCAATATATTATATTGTTATGCATGATTTTATGGCGATATAATAGTTAGGTCTTACTGTAGCTATGAATATTATTTCATTTTTCTCGCATATTTTTGAACAATATAGTTATTATGAGTACAACGTCTAATATTTTCATATTCAATCAAAACTAAACAAATTATTTAGTTTCGTGTATAATACCAACAAAACGATTATTAATTCTGACAATATATACATTATTAGTTAAATCACATTTATTAATACCTGATCATTTCATTAGTGCACTAGTTCCCAAACTGGGGGGCGTGTACACATTGTTAGGGAAACGCAAGCAGTTATTACGAAATACAATTTATTATTTACCATTATTTATATTTTATAATTATTATCATCAATAAAAAAGTAATCATTCCGAATATTGTATAGGCTATTTTTAAAGTACATAAAAAAGGGAATAATTTTTTTTTCAATTTATAGGAGGGGGGCGCAAAATTTTTGAAAATCTATAAAGGGGGCGTAGAATAGAAGTGGTTTGGAACCACTATATTAGTGAATAAAATAATAATTTTCACTATCTAGACAAAAAAAAAAAAAATCAAAAAAAAAAATCTGTTATTTAAAATTATAAATAGACACATAAAATATGGTTACTGTAGAGTATTTTAAAACTAAGATTCAGATAGCAACAAATTATCATCTTTGCTTTGCCATTTAAAACTTAACTAATATTATTATTGAAGATTTAATAATTTTTATATTATAATTTTTAAATATTTTTTTCAGACTTTATCCTAATAAACTATTTTTTTAGTTGAAAAATGTTTTTTTTTTTTTTGTATGCATCCATCTTTTTATAAATTAAGAAATCATTTTGACTCACGTGAGAAGAAGTAATTTCAGATTAGAGCCATATTTCTGACTTTTTTTTTACAAGTAAACAAATAACTCATCAAGATACTAGCTCGAGTGCTCGACCTCGACGTAATTTAGTCTGACAACTTCCAGCACGAGATAATATTGATTATTCCCCAAGGCATATCTATTAGTTTTGGTACTACACAATTTTCAAATAAAGAAAATAACAATGATTAAATATATAATACATAACACAAGTCACAAAGAAAAATGTCTTCTACTAATACAAATATATACAAGGTAATTCTTTTCACAGTAAACACTCATCATCTCGAAAACTAACAATATTTTTTAAGTTTTTTTACATAATTTGGAATTTTATTATAAATGAGTATAAGACGCAATTGTTGACAAAATATTATATAATTCACTATTTTTTTTATAGTTTATACTTTTTTGAATCTCAGTATGCGTTTTTATTTCATACTCCAAAGCAATATATTATTTTTCATAGAGTTTTGTATGAACGAAAATCGTATTTTTACAATTAGTTAATAAAAAGTATCTAGTAGTTATAACTTTATAAGTATTTACAGTTTAAAATTTAAACGAATAGATTAAAGTAATACAAATGTACAATACTGCCATGTTGGGGCTTAGAACTTTCTAACTAGTCGTTTGAAATACGATTTTTGAATACAAAAATATAGTGTAATCAATACATAAAATTAAAAATGTATTTAAAAAAATTAGATTATAAAAATAATGAAATATATTTTTCAACAATTTTGTTTTATGTATCATGATTTTTAAGTTTAAATTAAGTATATAAAAAAAAAGAAAAACTATTTTCAAAAACATTAATAATTGTTGAGTGTTTATTCTTAAAAGAACCATTTAGTTTACATACATAGACAAACACAGTACTAATATATGACTGAATATTGAGAATCCCTGTAGAGGAGGTTTTAAAATTCAACACATGAATCTTGTTACATGGTATAGTTGTTTGGAATCTGCTCTGAACTGTATAATATATTGTATATTATAACCTCAAATACTGTAGTACTAACGTAATCTTAAATATATTGATATTCTTATGAACATATATGTGTATGATAAACCTATATAATAGGTGAATTACTAATAAATGTACATGATTTATATATTTATATGATTATATATGCATAAAAATCATTACATATGATTTTCCTAGTGTAGTACCATTTATTGACAACTGTATTTTAAACTGATTACGAACAAACAAATAATCGTGAATAAATTACACCTATAATTATTTGTTTATTTATGAAACATAATAATCAAAATAATTTAATTATTTGCATTTATGAAAATATAATATTTAAGTAGTTAAGTACATTATTATTAAATACACACAAATATAATGTATTATATTTATTTTTTAAATACAGCTTTTAATATGACCACACTTTGCTCAATATTCAGATAAGTAATGCCCATTTTTCTGATACTTATTCAAATTGCAAAGCATATTTTGTATTATTATTGCACAATAATACAATAAAATACAAATATATTATTACTTAATTCTTATAGTATACAATAAGTATTGAAAGTTTATGTTGTTTTAGTTTGCATATAGATTCCGTAAAGCTATTGTAATATTATAGACACGTGAAAGTATACGAAAAAAAATCTATACTGAAATTATAATACAATTAACTAATGTTTTATTAAAAAAAATATTAATGATATAAATTTAACACGAGTTACTGTTCACATCTAATAGGAGCTTTAGTCACAAATTAATGAAATCATATTATATATATATATAAATTATGTATTAATTGAGTACTTACAATAACGTAATAACTAATTTTAATTAAAAATATGGGTTTCTAAAAATATTATGGTAAAATTTAAAAATCTGAGAATCCTCAAATGTATAACATTTAAAAACGAATACGATAAGATTCATTTACATATTATACATTTTATTCCCTATATGCTTAAATTCATGCTGATAATGACAGCCTATCTATATATGATCAGTACATTTCTTAAAAGTTGATTAATTATGCAAATAATATAATAAATATTAGTTATGGAAATACATTTTTATCTATTTAAGTATTACAAAATGCGTACATATATGTAGTAAGTTTAGGTGTAGGTATTCTTGCATACTATAAATTATTATATTGGTACCATCCACCTACTTGACTATGTATGAATATTGAATATAAAATGTCAACTACACTGATATATATCATAATAACATATATATATATATATAACATAGAATGTATTTTATTTTCTACTCATTACATTAAATGTTAACAATTGGAAATTTATTCGAATGAAAAATTGACTTAAGTGTTTCGAGATAGTTCCAGGATAATTTTTGATAACGACGTGAACGATTGTGTGATTCAACATTTTTCATTAAATTATAATATTATGCATAAATAATAATTTATTATACTACGAACAACACACCACTATATTCAAGTATAATTTGAAGTAAAACTTTATTTTTTACAAAATCTGTACATTGTACTACACACTTATGGAATAATAAATGAATACTTAAACACTTAGTATTTTCTTTGGGAGTTTGTATGATCAGTACATAGGAATGTGGGATAGAAGAAGTGAATTATTAATGAGATTTTATAATGATATGAATATCATAATATAATATGACAAACATTTTATAATATTTTTACATGGTAAAAATCCTGCCAGGCAATTGAAAAAAATATATTTGGTTAATACTACAACATTAACATAATATTAAAAATAAATATAAAAAAGTATTAACAAACTTATGAAGTTACGCTTAAGCTATTTACAGAAAGATTTCTTTTTAACTTTTTGGGTTGTCAAAAATTATTATATCTTTATTTTCTTAAATATGAGTATATTTGTTTTGGGCGGTACTGTTTTACGCACAAATTCCAAAAAGACAAGTTGTTTGCATATAAAACTCCCACTCCTTTGAGAGCAGTTGAGCTTTAAGTTAGACACATAGTTTGCAGATAGTTACCTTTTACAGCATCAATGTACACAAATTATAATTTTAAAAATAACTACGTCCTACGTACATTAAAAATTCATGTTAATACTTGCTTATTAATAATTGTTGATATTTGTGTATTATATTTATACAAATTATTATTTAAAATACTTATTGATTTTACTTTACTGGTTTTCTTATTATTTTCGGTAATAAAAATTTCCTATTATTTGTAAATATATCATAAAATATATGACAAGCACAATAAGTTCTACTGATTGTAAGAAACAAAAATTTAATAACTTGTATGTATTCTTTATCTATGATTATCAATGTACATATCGTGAGATAGTTAAAATGAAATTATTGTAGTGCGCACAAAACAGTTGTACAATATTTAATATAAATGTGTGTTCAACTGAGTTCTGATTTTACGGTAAAAATGATAGATTATGCGAAAATAAATTTCAGTTTTTATTTTAAAATATCATCATTAATGATGAATAAAAATAATCTAACTAATATGTAATCGTTTAAAATTTGTTTGTTATTACATATTATCTCCTTTGCCTAAAAACATGTTAAACATATCATTAAGAAAATTCTATTTTCAATAACGTTAACAAATATTATGTTTTATAAGGCTTTTAATATTTAAATATAATGTCATTGAACATAAGTATATGTGTAAATTTTAATATTTTCCTATACGCGTATATAATATTATATTATATTATAGCACTGTTGCACACCTGCCCCCCATTAAACCATTGTTCACGGTGTCCTGAAAGCATTATTCTACCTTTACACTATATGCTTACATTCACATGGAAAAATCGATGACTCAGGTCACTAGGACTCCAAACCCTTAGGAAGCAATTTATAAAAAATATAACAAACTAAGTGTTTCATTATCATTTACCATGGTATTATGTACCTACGAGCCTATTTGGAAATTGTTACCGTAATTTGTTTTCCCTGCCATCGCATACAAAAGGAACATGAAGCGAATGGCCAAATGCCAAGACGTTTATTGACCAAATAATTAAATTGTATGCTTGACATTTAACACAGTTCAGGCGGATGGCATACACCAGTAAGAAATCAAATAAATATCGTAATTAGTTTTAGCGATAAACGTATTTTAATAGTCTATATAATATAATTTATATCCAAATAATAATCACTAAAATGCACAACACAAAATAATGTGCAGTATAATAAAATATAATATAAAGATGCAACATTATAAAATATACTTAATTTTATGACCTTTTTGTATGAAGCCAAAACGATGCAGAAAACAATGTGCAAGACTTAATCAATAAAGTTTCATTTCGTACCTATACCCACTTACGCATAGGTAGATATTACAATGTGAACACAAAAAAAATTGATATGACATGTGATTTGAAATACATGTTTGATCGAAGTCAAATTGTAGTACACAGTATGTTTTATTTTATATAATATTTTTCTGTCAAAAATGTTGATTTTTTTATGAGAAAATATGAAACAATAAAAGCCTGTTGACTAAATACGATAATAATCCAATTTTCAAAATTATTATGATTTTAATATTACTTATAAATTGAATGTACCAATAATAGAAAATCGTATGTCCCAAATATTTATAGATATTTAACATTTTTGACGTTTTTCTTTTTTTTTTGTATTAACAATACATAATTTATAAGTTGAAAAGTTTAAAAAATTAATGTAAAATAACTCATAAGATTTTTTTATTGAAATTAGAAAAAAAATCAAGAATAAATCAACATTAATTTTTCATAAGTTTTTTAAGTAATAATTTTTATGAAAGTCGTCTTAATCGTACAATTTAATAATTATTATTAATTAGCTAATAATACATAACATATTATTTAATTTAAAAAATTAAAACGTGAAAAAGATATTTAATAAATATATTTTATCGAAATTTAAAAAGCAAATAAATGTTGAACGTAAAGTCATATTATATTTTTATAGACGTTTGAAGTTTAAATTTTAACGACATTTGATATTATAATAATTAATAAACGTATAATATTAACAATTTATCTGATCTAACAATTTTTATTATTTTGTTATTATCCAAAAATCAGCAATCGCAAAAGTTTTGATCATTCCAGTATTAATTAAATGATCTTATTATACACATATTATTCGCATTTTAAAAATAAGTAACAGGTAAGTATGTAGATTAGTTTTAATTTTTAAGCTATTCATAATGTATGTATAGTCATTTATTATTGAACTAAAATTTAATGTATTCATTATATTATAGTGACCTGCTAAATGACTAAGGGAACACTCGCACTTACTATACAGCAGATTCATTGATTTTTATTTTTTTTTTTAGTATTTGAAAATTTGATATAAATATTCTGATTGTATTTAACTATTTTAATTAAACAAATAATACAATTTTACTTTGTATTGTCGATTGCGAAAACAATTTAATTATTTAAATACTAAATAAACAAGTCAATTACTGGGTAGATTGCTTATAAAAAAACGTACTGAGAATCATAAACTTGATTCAAGTTATATATGTTTATCTTAAAATTAAATTAATAGCCACATGAAACGCTGAGTTTGAATAACTTAATTTAAAATATTGTTCATAATTAATAACTAATGAGGCGATTTAAATACTGAGATCTTTAACACTAAACTTCTATAAAAGAAAAAAATGTCTGTAGGTAATTATTATTAACGATACTATAAAACAAAAAGTATAGGTTTTAGAGCGGTCGTCTAAATAAGTGGGAGTTATAAAGGAATAAAGCCACTTTTGTTAAGGTAATAAACAATCATTTATTATACTTAATGAGGTTCGTGTGCGTTGTTAAGCGAATTATCAATAATGCAAGAAACTCATTTTCATTTATATTTATGGCTAATATTATATTATCCTATTTTATTTTTGAAAAACCTACACACACACATAATCCATCAAAACGAAAACATAATAGTATGTCCAATTATTATTGAAACATGAATATCAATAGCTTCTAGCTATATATTATTAATCAAAAATATTATTGATATACATAAATTATTTTTTTATAAGTTTATATATTGATAATTATTTGTCAATTGATAGACATATTATATCTAGATATCATTATGATTATATGATTTATAATATTAAAAAATATTCCTTAAGTATACTAATTTAACATATGCTTGTTATTTTTTATAGTAATATTAAATGTATCTATTTAACTGAAAATATAGCATTAAATATTTAAAAGTAGTTTGCCAATATAATATATTATGTATTTCATGTATGATAAATATAACTACGCGGTGTTTCTGCAAGCTCCTTAAATTGTATTATTTTTAATATACCATACTAATTAAAACAACACTATTCACTGCAAAATTTAATATTACTCTAATAAGCTATATATTACATATGACGTACCCATATACAATATATTTTTATTTATCAATTGTGATAAAACATATTTGTTTTTAGTTTAAAAGAACTTGATCGTATCAGATCATTTTTATAATCTATATTTTATTATTATCATACTTTACTGCTTTAGCGTGTATTATAAATGTATAATATTATACTTACGAAAATATGCTAACGAATCGATTTGCATATACTTTTAGTGATCGAACAAAACAAGAAAATTATATTGTTTTACGATATTGTGTGGTTTTTTGTATTATTTTTATAGTTTTATTTGAAAAACCCTTTATGAGTACTAAAAACATTATTTCTCACATCTGGTAACCTTCTGTAATATAACGAAATTTAGAGCTTTTTCAAATGAAAAGTTTACAGGGTTAAATCTTGGTATTAAAAATAAAAACGATTCCAATCAGTATAACAATACGATTGTTGATATATTTTCTTTAACCATTTTCCATCATAGAAAAATGAATTCTTTAAATAATTCTTTTAGTTGACGTTCGATTCCTCAATCTATTAAGGTAGAATTATTTTTACCCGTAAAATATAAGTAAAAAAAAATCATCGTTTTTATACATACGACAAATGATTTTGATTATATTATGGCTAATAAACTAAGAATGTATTAATGTAAAAAATAATAGATAATACAGTTTTGAATAATAATCAAACGACAATCTATAATATAATATATTAAACAAATTTACATTAGCGTTAACTGTTAAAATATTAGGTGAATTAAATTTCTGAAAATTGGTTTATAAATTATTATTATACTTTACTTTTTTACTTTTTTTAATAAAATAAAAATAAACAATCTTCTAGACATCTGGAAATAATGCAATACATACGTTTTAAAGTTTAAGTTGAAAATATTCAATCTCATATTTTTACTATTTGAAAAATGTATATTTTATGTACCATGCTTACCTTTTATTGTTTTTTTTTTTTAAAAAGGCAACTATTTTGTTTTCCAATAATATTTTTATGATTATTTAAAATAAAAATTTATAAAAATTTTGTCCGTTGATAAAAAAAACAATATAATATAATAACAAAAAGTTAAACCTGTTATTTATTAATACGATTCAATAAGAATAATATACGATCGCATGGAAAACATGTTGTTCAATCTAAAGCTTATGTACAATATACAGATACAAAGTTTGGAGAAAATGTTATTTTTTTTAAAGTTACATGTACCTTTATTTTAGTCGAAACATTAATGTCGTGCAAAATCGCGTGTTTAATTTCGAAAACAATAACTATAGTGATTACGCCTGAGTCATCTCCACGTGCCGCCACTGGTGTTACACTTGTGTAATGTGCGCCGTATCGGAAAACCCTGTAGGTATTTCTTTAATGTGAACAACGTCAAAAACCATAATAATAATTATTATTAAAATCGCGTAGGTTAACTTCGTACCTGTGTACGGAAAACGTTTAATATTATAATATTAAAATATAGGCAATATTGTGCTCGCTCAAAATTATTATTATATTTTTGAATCGGCCTGTACCTGCTTGCCTATTGGTATACATCGATTTTCATTCAGCACCTGCACGCATCCACCGATCGTGGCGAAGCATATTTATTTATACCTACACGTACCAATATTACAGGAATAATTGTGGAATCGTTCCCTCTCTTTTAACATACTAGCTGTATCGAGACCTATAAAATTTATTTTCCTTAATTTAGTTTTTATAAGATCTAGAGTATAAGATTGTAAAAAAGTTTTTTGAACACTTAAAATCTAATACAGGAATACAGAATTACAAAATATTTTCACTGAAATAAAATATAATTGATAAATCGTGCGAAATTTAAGCGTGGTATTTTTCTATAACAATTACACTTTTAACGTAACCAATAGAACAAAAATCTTAAATTCAAAAGATCAAAAGTAAGTCACTATAATTACAGCTATTCAAACCCTATATTTTTGTAGCCATCCTCCTCCCCCCCAAAAAAATTGAGTCGTACATATTGTTAAATATTTTATTTTTTGATTATATACAATTTGTGTTTTAGAGAACTCAACGCGATTACATAGTTAATAGGCTCAAACATTGTCAAATTTATACCTACAGATAGATAACAATACAAAAATAGTTTTATGAATATAAACATTAAAATGTTTGATTAAAAATGTATTTATATTTATTATACTCAATTATTTGCGGTACAATAATAAATTGGGGTTCAGTTTTTGAATTTTATTTTTATTTTTGAGTTTTATAAATAATTTTTTTTTAAGTGTTTTTTTTTATTTATCAATTTTAAAATTTAATTTTTTAGTTTTTAATCATGGACTTTGATGAAAAATAACTAAATACTCTTAATACTTACTCTGAATTGTCATTAATTTTTGTCGACTTTTTTTAATTATGTTTTTTAAATATAGGTTTAAAATAGTTTAGGTCATTAATAGATAGATATTTTAAGATTTTTTTAAATAATTCAGACTTTATAACCTTATTATAGTTATTATTAATACAATTAAACGTTAATTTTTATCTATCTCCGTACAATATAGATGTGACTGCATTAAATATACGTATTACAATTATTATTATACATGAATAATCAATTATCGATGGGTGTTAAACATTGATTGATATCAATATTGTTTAAGTCGTTTTCGGTTTGAGTCATCGTAGCATTATAAAATGAAAATATCGTGGTCAAATAAGTGGTTTTCCAAAACGACTTTCAATAAGCCCCTTGGCATATTTGTGGAAAATCCGAACATGGGGAAATATCATTTATTTATAGACGAAACCAATAGCTTGTGACAGTATTCGTTAACTACGTCAACCAGCGAAAAAAAAAGAAAAAAGTTATCAAAACTAAACAATGTTTGTACATCATAATAAATAAACGTATTGTTAGTTAGCTTATTTCAGCGAAAAAAATATCGTTTTTTTGTGGAAGGGAGTAGAGGGTGGACGAATTTCTTGTCAGGAAACTAGGCGTATTCGTTGCAACAGCATCTCAACTTAATATTTCAAAAATAATAATAATATAAACAGAGATGTACGTCGCGTGCGCACGTCCTAAACACGAGACGGGCATACTGTTCCAAGAAGTGTACGACCAAACTACGTCACATCGAATAAATGGTGTGACGGTTACTAAATTTATAGTTCATTCGCATAATGTGATTACTTATTACTATTAATAATCTGACCGTTATGTGACGCCACTTGATCACGACATTTTGGGTACAAATATTATGATACAATTATATGCCAATATAATAATAATTATAAATAATAATATGACATATATATTGCAAGGAGTGAAAGGATTTTAATGGCAATGATCGAACATTATAGTTTATAATATATATTATTGATAATAATATATTATAGAGATAAGAAGTTAGTCACCTTCTCGATCAAATCTCCGGTGTAGAAATAAAAAACGACATTCATTTTTTGATCTTCCGTTCTCGGTTTATAAAATTTCTAACGGTTTTTTTTTTATCGCAATCGTTTTTCTATTTCACATTATAGAGCGGAAATTTTTTTTCATATCAATTCGTGTAATCATTTTCTTGTTATTCATAAGCGTAATAATAATAAATTGTGATACCAATTAGAAGCATATAAAAACTCGAACTTTCATTTTCAAACACTAATACTCTGTTTTTCAATGTAAAAATAAAAATATAAGATGCAAGTAAACTATTGAATATTGGCAGTGCTGGATCTAGAACTTTTTACGCTAATAAATATGCAAAGCACATTATTGTACAGATGGAGCTATGAGGTTTGACGGGTGTCAACATAAAACAAAATATTTAAATACAAATCAAAAGTATATTTTCATATTACAAATATTTTTATTGAAACCATTGTCTTCACATATATACATTGATATATAGAATAGAACATGTAAATACAAGCATCATTATTTACATAAACATGAATTAAAAATCAATTTATTTTAATTTACTAACACCAATTATTAAATTTAAGGAGCGAACTGAGCCTGGGATAAATTTTGTAAATTTATTTAATTAAATTAATCGTGCTTGAACTTCTTTAATTTTCAAGTTCTAGTTTTATTTTTCTATTTTCGGCCTCACTAAGCTTTTATAATTGAATTCATTATCATTTTTATTTTTGCTTATAATATTAATGTTATAATATGATAAAATTGTAATGTTTAAAGAAATTGACTACTCGATAAAAACAAATGAACTATACAAAATAAATTATCATATATTCGTACATCGTAATTCAATTTAACATTAAAATAATATACAGTTTATCATATGGTCATCGGATTGGGTTTTCTCCAAAAACTAATAAACATAAACTTATAAACTTTGCCATATAAAATACGTCAACACCGGATAAAATTAGTTTAAAGATAAACCATTTTACCATTATATATTTTTAAATAACTAATGTTTAATATTATTTTATTTTCCTGATGAAAGTTTGAAAATATATTATTATAATTTATACATATTTTATGATCATTAATTTAATTTTTATTTTTATAAGCTTAAGATCGCCATTATACCAAAAACAGTTGTGGCAAGGTATCCAATCTATAGATACATTGGAACAAATTCTCGACCGGAAATTTTTAAAATTTACAACTTCAAAAATAATTGTCACCTTAATATATATATATAATATTCTGAGATACAATAAATACATTTTAAACATTTTTTCTGTATTATTCCTTTTGCAATTTTAATATACGTTGGAGACACCTAATGTATTTTATCGGTACCAACATAATGTATTATTTATGCTTGTATAATATACTGTTTATAAATAAATTATGTATTATGAATAGGATAGGGGTGTGCAAAATATATATCATATACCTACTTACAGCACGCGCGCTTGTCTCGATATAATAATAATATGCACCTACTACCTAATGGTATACGGTTTCATTTTTTTTTCGTTTAAGTAAATGTAAATCGAAAAATATATATTGCGTTATCATGATTCATAGTTTGTAATGATATATTTATATTTAAAAAAATAAATCGATGTTTATCCAGGTATAAATATGAATACCTCTAAAGGCTTTAATTAAAACTATGCAGTATGTATACAAATATTAATTCCATCATCTCTTTTATGATTGGAATTCTATATACAAAAAAATGAGGGAATATTTCCTCGGTGAATCGCTTACGCTTCTATGTCTATGATTACTTAATGAAACTATTATTAAACTAACTATTAAAATAAAGTTGTACATTGTTATTACCCAGTATTGTTTTATATTGACTACAGTTGCATTCTCAAGATTTTTTGAAAGGATGGAGATAGAAAAATTATTTAAAGGTTATCCATAGAGTTTTAGCACTCATTTTGTAATTAAATAATCATTGAATATTAACAAAATTATATTATAACATTATAAATAATTGCCAAATATTGAATGATTATTTACTATACGTAAACATAAAAAAATCATAACTATATTTATAATTTGTTATGTATATTGTATAATATACTTTTAATTTCAGCAATAATGGTTAAAATGTTTGAGTCAAGAAAAAATTTAACATATTTTTTAAATGATTGATAAATATTACCAAATAAACAATATAACGAGTTTAAAATTATTTATCAATTATTGCAGAGTAAATATTTTTTTTTATATTTTAATAATTACTTGAAAAACATTTAAATTATAAATTTAAAATAGTACCTGTTATTATTTATTTCATTATTTGGGATTATATAAGAAATACCAGAGTTGAAATTCATACACTTCTGGTAATTCGCCCTTGGTAAATGAATAACTAAAATAATAGTAAAATACTATCATAGTTTATAAATTGAAATTTTATTTTATGAAGTGTTAAAATATAGAATATTAGTTGAGAATAAATGATTCAATATTAAATATTGTGTATTATGTTAGCAGTTCAAATAAATATACGGATAGATATATTAATTAATATCCCGGAAATAATATATTAAAACACGTTGGTCGTTAAGCTTATAAAGTACTTTTTTTTATATTATAAAAAGTACATTGTACTAAATTAAAAAATAAATTGCGTATCAACAATAAATTAAAAATTTAAAAAGTACATTAATAAATACATGCTATTTTAATGTTAACAGTAATTCTAACTATACCATTACCTACTAACATTTGTCAAATATGTAATAGTATAATATATTTTATAGGAATATTCAAGTTTACAAATATTACTTTGTTTAGCTTAAAGCTAAGTAATATTGCGTGCATATATAAAAAAAAAAATACTGCAGTAATAGCTTGTCCTGTTCCTATTAAAATGACTAATTAACCTATAGTCAATTTAAAATATTAAGCCAACACTGTTAGTAGTAAATCACGTTCATTTTGAATCGTCAGGTTTGTAGATTACCTAGATATATTTATTACTCGTTGGAAATCACGTTAGGAATTTAAAATTGAATCCTTAATGTATAAATATATATATATGTATATATCGTAAGTATTCCAACTATGTCCGTATTCCCGTATAATTTAATTGAACCATAAATTGTTTGTAAAACTCGATGCTTTTAGTTTTCCATTACGTAGTTATATATATTTATATATATGTATAAATGTTTGAGATTATCTATTACATACCAGCATAAATTTCCTAGATTGAGTAGACATTAAAAATGTAATGATGACAAATGTTATTTAGAAATGCGTTTTACGAATAGATAAGGCTAAAATAGATAATAAACAATTTAATACACCTACAAAAAATCAAAAATATAAATTAACATTTAAATCTTTACATATAATATTTCTAAAGACATGTGAACAATCAACATAAAATATGTAAAAACATAATAATACTTTTTGATTCTTTCGTTTCGCTTACACAATAATAATAATAATAACAAGTAATATTATGATAAATAATAATAAATACATATATTACACGATGGTGGATACTTTAAGCGTACATAAAATATATAAGCATATGCATTTTGTGAAACAATACTTCATACATATTTTTCTATATCGAATATTTCTATATATTTTGCACACCTGGACACTAAATATTTTAGGTTAAAATAATAGGCATAATGTGGGTATAATGTGCTAAAATGTGTCTATGGACAAGCAGAAAATATACAAAAAAAAAAAAAATTACCAAACTATAATATAATTGAGTATGATTAAATTGTATTATAGCTAGTCCATTGAGTACAACAATACACTGACGTTATACTATACAGCTGATGAAATAGAGCGATAGACGCGACACTTGCTTTTTTAATTGAATTTAAAGACCAAGTGCACTTAAAAGTAAGCAAATAATTAACAGTAAATGCATTTTATAGGTAGCTCACTTTAATTTTGTTAACAGTGGTATCAGAAACGATGGAAATTAGAAATTGGAAATATATTTTGTGTGCTTACGTTTTTACATATATATTTTTTTAAACCAAAAATAAATTTTGATAATAATATTATTATCAGTATTTCCAGAGTAGATATTGGAGGTTAGGTTATTACAATATTATTACCATTGACAGTAAAATGATGACCAATAGTCTGCCACAGTAAAATAATACGAATATACAGGTACGACGTACTTACATAGATTATTGTTTTTGAATGTTCACTTTTGATTTAGTGTTGTGGTGAGCGAGAATCCCGGAAAAAAAGCAACTTGGTTCATTAACGTAGTCGAACCATTAATATAGTAAGACTGGACGCGCATTAATCCAACCGTAGTAAAACCATACCATTAAATGTCATGAATTTTATTTCTGTACACCCAGGAACCCAGCACTAGTAAATCCTGGATTTTCTATAGTTATGAGAATGGAAAAAAAAAGCATTCAGTAAGTAGTTCAATGTAACGTGGCAATGGAATATTATTTAAAATATTATTTTGAAATCCAATTAGTGTAACAACGATAATAAACTGAATCCAAAATTGTCGAGATTTTGTCTAAGATTAAAATTGTTCACTTGTATTTAAAATAAATAGATTTATATTTACACTAAAATCTTTTTAATAAGAAATTCAAAAAGATCTGACTTATTTGAGTGCATTTAATATGTTAATTTAAAACCTTAATAAGTGTTGGATGTACATTTTTACAGCTTAAAATCTGTTTATTTTAATACATTTAAAAACACGTAGTTACTTATAAATTTAGAATATATATTTTTATTATGTTAATTTTATATTTTTAATTAAGTAGATACATTGTGTTCTAGTCATAACCACAATTTTAAAAATAAATTCTATTGTAGGTTGTATTTTTTAACTATTGGTATATTATGTATGCACTTTAGTTCATTAATTAACTAACTAGGGTTGTTAAAGTTTAGAAGATTAATTAACAACTTTAATTAAAATAACTAAACTAAATTTATTTAAATGATGTCCTTTTCGATTACACGATGGTCATACGATCACAGGAAATAACGTGTTGTTCCATATTGTAGTATAATATTTATAGATGAACTTCCGATTATTCCATTATTTTTTGAAGTCTGTACATTTAATGAAAACGACTTTGACATAATCAATACACAGCAGATTATTTAATCTATCAATAACAATGAAAATCAAATTCAATTAATGTAGTTTCAATGTTAACATGCAGTTTCACATATTTTATAATTTTGAATTAAAATTTGCAGTCCTAGAATATAATACAATTATTCAATAAATACAATAATTCAGTTCCACCATAAATAATATCAATTAAAAATTAATAATTATAAGTTTATATTGTGGTCAATAATAATACTGCTGATTGATAAAGTAAAATTGTGCATACAATTATATTATACACTGAACAAAAAATCAGCATAATATTTTTCCAAGATGACATTCAAACTTTTTTAGAAGAAGCTTTTCCGGTTAAATAAAAATGAATAATTTATTAATTCCGAAAAATGTTAAACATTTTCAAGAAATCAATGTCCAGAGTACTAGTAGTCAGGTCAGAATTTTACTTTATTCTAATATTAATTTCAAATCGGGATAAATTTTACAAAACTAAACTAAAGACTACAAAATATATTATAATAATATTAATGATTATTATATAAAAGTAGATCATTTTTAATTCAATACTGCACATAATGTCTTGTACCTCGCAACAGCGACGTGCACCTATTTTGCCTATATATTACGCCGAGTAGCATGTCATTAATATAGGTTTTCATTATTTTTTTTTTCATGTCCATGAATTATTAACTTTTGATTATGCTAAATTTGTATGCTCATTAAAGAAAAAAAATAAACAAGCATCAAGATTCTTATAATCAGGCACAGATACTTTTTATTTTTCAAAGAAATAAAATCATATTATCATTTCTAGAAAAAACAATAAGATTTTCTCGTAATAATTAAATAGTTTTATTATTTTGTTTTATTTCATTATTATAGAGAATATTTTGTGAATTTCTGGATTGAAACCCAATTAACAATAAGTATAATAATTTAAAAATTATTTAAGGTGAGTAAGTTAGAAAAATAATTTATTTGAATTAATTTAATTAATTTAACATTCGGTTAGAAATTAATAATATTATACGAGTAGCATTAGGAAAAATATTAATTTATCGTCTTACTCCATTTAAAGACTATCTAAATAGTTTTTTATTGAATTATAACTTGAGTCACACTATTGATTACGTATAATTTTCAAGTGTTTTTAATATTAATTAAACAAACATTTTGTTTAAAATTCATTCTATGTAACATTAATATTTCTTTGCAATATGCGCACAAGTTGTAATAGTTTAAAGAATTAGACGTAGTGTAAGTAAATTATTTATTATTAATTCAGTAAATATTGATATATATTTTTTTTTAATTATTATATAAAGCATGACTAATTTCATTCAAAATTAAATAATTAATTTGTCTATAGATATATAGTATAAGCATAATTTTAACATACCAATGTCCATCTTTGACGACAATATGGTTACTAAATAATAGTGCTCAGATTTTAATGCTACAAAAAATACAATTTAAATAATTACTATCGTAAGAATTGATTAATAAATATCTTATAAAATAATATAGGTTGACCTGCGTGTTGAATTTATAAAATTGACATCTGCATTTAATCAACTAGTGGTCGTGTTGCGATTTGGTAAATAAGATAAATCTAAGGCTTGTGTTAATTTTAAATCAGATCACGACATTTTTTCTCAGAGAAAAGAAAAATGTATAATGTTTTTCTACCCATAACCTACACTTGGTTTTTATGATATTCCTATAGAAGCAGGTAAAAATAGAATCTAAAAAATGTCCCAAAAACAATATTATGCTAAGCCCCCGTGAGAAAGAAAAGTCCGTTGCTATGGAATACACTGTAGTGTGCGTTCGAAATTCGTGTGCAGAATGATTCTGCATCGATTCGTAAGTAAAAAACACATCCCAAAATCTCACTATTTTTTAACAGCGATTATAACGGTGGTTGTAATAAAATTATAGAGGTAAAAATCAGTAGAACAGGCGCTATATATTATTAAAATTGCATGTGTGTTATATAATGTTGTCACAGTGCGTGATATGCGTCAACTCGAAGGCAACGATGCAGACTTGGCCGTGCGGTCACCGGGTGGTGTGCCGAAAATGTCTGGTGCGTACCATCCAAATAGCCGTGTCTCGGCGGTCGTTGCCGTTGCGGTGCGTCGTTTGCCGCGCACGCGTGTTGCGCCTCAAGAGATCGTCGGATCCGCGAACCGCATCCACAGCGGTGGCGGTGACGTCGGACGGCGGCCGTGACGTGGCCACCGCGGCCGGCCGATCGCACAGCTTGCCCACAAAGCTCCGGCGGCACGTGACCGCCGCTGTGGCCGTCCGGTCCCGTTCGGTCGGCACCGGCAAAACGAGTCACGTGCGGCGGACAACTAGCGGCGGCTGCGGTGGTGGCAGTAGCGGCGGACGGCGGCACAACTTTTCCGGATGGGCCGACGCGTTTGCAACGGACGACGACGACGACGACGACGACGACGACGATGATGACGAAGACGAAGAGGACTACGACGTCGGTAATGGCGTTGCCGGAGGCGGTCGCTACCAAATGCACGCCACTTCCGTTAAATACAGGTACTTTAATATAATATATGATAGTATAGGCTATAACGTTATGACATAAATTCCAAAGGTAAAAAAAAAAATATCATTTGCAATAATATTATACATTTCAAAATTGTGTGTTTCATTGTTTTAGAATAGAATTGTACGATTATTTATTTATTATTTTTTTTTATATATATATCTGCTGTGCTACGATTTTGAGTTTGAAGGTTTAAACATTTCACTTTTAAACGTTTTATTAAAGGGATTTAAACTTTATCGTTTTCTTTAAACGCGTTATATTTATTGGAATTGAAAGTTGTCATAATTATGTTCGGAGTTTTTTAGGCATTTCAATTTATGTTTGTGTCTACTTGAGATCAATTTCCTCATAGTGTTGATACTGTTATCATATTGTGAGAAAAAAACAATTCCAAACATTTGAATATTCTACTTGAAAATATTAAAATTAGAATTATTTACAAAAAGACTACACGGCTGGAATGATAAATTTATATTAATTTTTAAGATTTTTATTGCCTAACTACATAAATCAGTACATAGATGTACATTGAAAATTAGTTTTTTTTATATCATACCTGAAATATGCGATTGTCTACCACAGTGAATTCCGAATGTATATTTTACACTGCACTATAATAATGAATTACTTGTCTTTTCACAATGCAGATAGATTGTATAATGCCAATAAAATACCAAGATTCTTATTCACCGCTCCAAAAGACTGTCAGTTCCAATCTCTATTAATGGCTGATAAAAAAAAAACCAATATTATAAGAAGCTTATTATAATATTAATTAATAATAATTAAAAGTAAAGTACATTAATTGATTCTCCAGACTTCTAAAAACCTTAGTAGGTATAGATACAACCGAGTGATAGATTTCAATGTTCTGTATTAAAAGAATACATTTTTCTCTTGATCTAAGAAAAAATAATACATCAAGAATGACACAACCCAGTGTATTGGTTAGTTTATTTATATTATAATATGATAATATATTTAATGATTTAGCACCATTATGAAAATTGGTGCTGTTATGGCTGGGCCACAGTACGTAGTTTAAGAATATAATTTAACGGTCAGTCGCTTGGTTATATTTGTACGTACATCATATTATAAGAGACCATTATCTTTTTTTTCCGCGTCCTTAATACCGAAAAAAAAAATAATACAAAACATTTTTATTCGTTTTACTAAACCACTCACTTTTATCGTATTATTAAAATCATCATATAATATATTGTCGATAATACTCTTCGTCGATATTTTCTGTCCATTAATACGTCATAAGAATAATATTTTTTTATAGTCAATATGAAATTGTTTTATGTATTCCAAGAAGAACCTTCAGTATAATATTATATATTATATTATGCATAATTGAGTAGTTTTTTTTTGTTTGTTCGATGTCTTAGAGTTGAACATTGTTTTGTTTTTCGTATCCAAAACCATTCGAGTTAATGTTGAGATGCGGTCGCCTTCGGCCCCGGATTTGCGATTTATTTTATTCAATTTCTATGAAAATCCGTTATTTCAACTGAACGGCCTTGTACCGAAAATCCTCGACCGTTAAAACACGTGACACGAGTAGGTAGATGATAATATATAATTATAAATCGCATGCTGTTTGACAGATCCGCATACGGTGTGAACCTGCGCTTATTAGCCGGCCGTTGTTCAAGCACTATTTCAGTTTTATCTTTTGAAACGATACTTTTTGATTTTTCAGTCCATTATATCAACTAATAAACCTAATTTTAATATAATAATATGGTATGGTTATCAATCAGCAGATGATAAGAGTAGAGATTTGATAAAAATCATTATTCTTTGTTATTTTGTAGAGATAGGACAAAGTTGATATTACTTTTAAACGAATATCTTCATAATCAATGGTTTTTTTTTTTTGTTCACTATTATTTTTTACAGATCTCTAATCTATCGAATTACTGTGTAGTTGGAAAATTTATCAATAATCAGTTTAAAATAACTGTGACTAATATCAAACATATAATAATATAGCAAACTCAGATTATTAAAAGTTAAAACCACAATTAAAATAAATTGTAAGCAAAAGTCGGCTGGGTTAAATTTTATCTTTCGTACTCATAACTAATATACGGTACCAATATTTTAGAATTTAATAATAATAAAAAAACAATGTCCATGTATGAATCTACCATAATTTATTATTCACAAGTTTCTCATGCATGTATTTTATTTTTGCACGGTGAAGCAAACTGGAATCAACGGCGGACCGGATGAGACACGACAATCAATCGAAAAACGGTCTACAAAGGATACTCGGTAAATTCAAATTTTGGCGATTGTTACGTTTTAAAAATAACAAACCGTAACGGTTGTACACACGGCGATTTATATTATGCGGATAGGTGTTATAGTTATGACCACGTAGAGCGCACTGTGTTTACTACAAATTAACGGGTATTTGACCGGTGGTAACCGATGACTTATATTATACTATAAATATTTTATCATGTACATACATAATATTAATATAATAATATAATAAAGTGATTGATTTTTTATAAGATCCATCTTATTTTTTCCATTTTTGGAAATCAAAATGACCGAAGGTTAGCTCATACAAAATTATTATCATCATAATGTAACGAATAACATCTGATTTCTTATTATTTTTTTCATAGCAATAATATTATATTATACAGTACATTTGAATTTTAATATAAATAATGACGTTGTAATAGTAAGTATTAATGAGTTCACGTAGTTTGGTCTCTCGATAGGTACAACATCAGTTAAACTTTCCTGAAACAAACAGAACATAAATAAATACGGAGTGTGAATTAAATTATTTATTCAAATATTCATGACGCTAAAAAGCGCTGTTTATAACATTACACGAATGTTAAAAATATATCATTTGACCCATTAAATAATAGAACCCTTATACACGGTTAAATTTTAAACGTTTGTTGTTATTATTATTATCATAGTGTAAGAAAAAGAAAACTATGTTTAATGTGTAATATTGTGTGTAGTGTATTTGTACTTAAGGCTTCCACTTTTTTAAACCTCATTTCTGTGATTTATATTTGTATATGTGTAATGTATATGTAGCGTAATAATATAGCTAATCTTGTATCTAAACTATAGATTTAAGGATGTATTAATTATTAATTCACGAATTAAGTCTGATAATGTTTGTTTTCTTTGTTAGTCAAACGACCAATTTTATAAAAATACAATATTAACTAGACATAAAACTATTGTAATAGAGCCTATAATATTATATTATAAAACCTATTTTATGTATATTGTAACAACATTTTCATTCGAATAAATCTCTTAGTATTTTATATTTAGTGTGAAATATTTTATTTTCTACTTCATTATTGTTGTGTTACTTTTTGAATATTGTACCTACTTTTACTTTAACGGTTGGAAATTTTATATTCAATACCAACAACACTTTTACTAGAACTGTGCAAAACCTGCGAATACCCAGGTCAATGTCAAATAATGTATACTCAATTATAATACTAGTATATAGAATTAAACAGAAATAACTAGCAAATGTTGTAACTTTTGTTTTTATCAATATTTCGTTTTTTTTCACATAATTTATAATATCTACATTAATAAATTGATAAAAATAAAACATAGTTATTACATAGTTAATCATTTCTGTCATTTGTTTTATGTTACATCCTGTCAACAATATTCAATCGAAAATTGTTCGATATAGTATCAATGCTCGCCTGATTTCTCAATGGCTTTAAACATTAATTAGACCGCTACAAACAGTAACTAAACGTTAATTTTAACTCACTGATAATATAATAATATTCTATGCTTAGGAGTCCGCAAAATGAGATGGCGAACTATCACTGTTAAAATATAGGTTTGTATATTTACGTACGATTTATGCTTTATTTGTGCACTTATCTTTTTGACGTATAACGTGGATATCATTAACTGCATGCCATACACGTATTGTTCAAGTCGAGGGTTTAGATCCAAAGAGGCTACTACATTTTTTTGAAAATCTGTTTTTTATATACATAATAATATATAATACAAGATTAGTTCACGATTTTCTTTTATTTAAGTTAGCAAATAACCATTTAGGAGCATGAGTGTAATTAGCAACCAAAGTTTTGAAATCAGTAAAATTTGTGGACCAACTAAGAAAATAAGGGGCTTCGACATCCACATTGTTAGCAATAAAATTTCAACATTGCAAACAACCGAATTTAAACGTATTGTCTAAAGTTATCAAGGATTTTTCATAGTTCTAAATCAAAACAATTTATAAATATATTATTTAATAGTCTAAACAAAATGTTTGATTCTTAGCGATACCCTTAAAACCAACAGGTTCCAATATACATAAATAAATTAGTGTTGATCATTTTATATTCATTATTTCAACCATACAATAATACAACTTTAGTACAATATTATTTGTTATTGTATAAATTCATCAACAAACTGAAAAATTCTATAAATAAATAATTAAATCATTATTTTATTTTATGTTAAAATATCAATATAATATTTATCTCGTTCTACCCTCTTTTTTTTTAAACCAAATTAAGTTTCACAATAAACATATTATGTACGTAAAATTTCTAACTATTTTTTTCCATTAAAAATTGTAATTACAATATATTAGTTATAGTTTGTACGAAAATTAATTTTTTGAATACTTTAAACTGGAAATTATGGGAAAGGGAAGATACTCAGTAGTATCAGCTGACAAATTTCTAACTATAAGTGAAAAAAAAAAATAACTTTTTGGTCCTCATTGTTTACATTATTTTCTTTTTTGTCAAGTTTTGCTTAAGGTGAGTCACAATTATATTTCACGACCATGTTAGTTGTGACTAACGAGCGTGGTTTTTAAAAAGCGTCACACGAATCGGGAAGATGTTTACATGTTAAAGCGGTTTTAGTTCAGTGAGGACATCCCCTAATTACACAAGAATTAACCCATAACAACTTTTTAAATTATTATTTAGATCAGATATTCAATGAGAAAAAAATCATTCATTACGAAAGAAGATAAACCTTTAATAGTATTTGTAGTATTTGAAGTTTAAATTACTTTCCTGAGTAATATAATTGTATGTTTCTAGACAGCGCCTTTTGTTTCCAAACCCACGTACACAATAATAATGTTTACATGTATACATGATATTTCTGTATATATTATGTTTATATACACAATTCATATATTTACATCTTAATGATATATATATATATATATATATATATATATATATATATAGTATATATAATATATTTTATAAAATATGAATAGACATAAATTAACCGGGGCGCTGAATAAATTTCTAACATCGCGCCAAGTCTAAATAATGTGATCCTCGAAGCGATACTTAATAATAATATAATATAATGTTATTATAATAATAATATATAATTAAGTACGTGAACGTACGCTGCTGATAATTTTATGTGCGAATTCGGCGGGGAATGCAATGGTAGCGGTGGACATGCAAACAATCGCACTTGTCTTATATGTATACACCTACAGCTGTATTATGTAATACGTGCATATATAAGTATATTATACGATGTGTAACGTGTACGAACACGGTTATGGACCGAGGGCATTAAATATTTTTCCAATAAATGTTACTATATCATAACAATATATTAAAATCGCAGAACGTTTTGGGCAACGGGTCTGCGCTGTAGCAGTACGTGCTGTGCAGCCATATCGACTTGAACGCACCCCCTAGTGTGTACACGATATATGTATAATACTTACGTCAATACACAATATATAGCTGTGTGTGTGTGTGTATTCGGACTTATCTGCGATAAAATTTCTCATCGGAAAAACGACCAGTAATAGGTTTGATTATAATATGTGTCCGTGCCGGGACCTATCCCGAACCACCCGTTCGATAGAGAACTGCGAGAGTATAAAATGTATGAAACACCGCCGATCCGATAGACTCACCTCTGCTGTTAACCGGTCGGCACGTTTCGTACCGCCTCCCGAAATTGGTGTTTTCGATGGTCGAACAGTCTTCACGGCCATTGAAGTGAATCCTCGCGTAATCGTCGCAATCCGTCACGCCGTCTTTGTTGCAGTCCTGCAGTCAGAAAATAAAAAAATTTATAAAAAAAAAACAACCACCTAAACAACCCACCAACGATAATAATAACTATATAAAAAAATCAACGGTAATCTCCCTTCAAGGTATAAAATAATATTATAATATGGTCTCAGATAAATCGAAAAAATATTTATTATTTTTCGTTATCTTCTAGCCGTAAGCGCTTGTGATCAATACCGCCGTATGTACTAAACACTACGTCGTAGTGCATGACGCAAACCGTTTATTTCTACCGACCCATATCATTATCGTGTTCCAATAATTAGGGATCGGAAATTGCTGGAGCTACAATAGATAATATATTATATACTGCAGACGTAATAGGCAAGCGAAAATATTAATACACGGAACAATTTTTCAATACTCCAAATAAAATGTATGAATGCATTAGTTATTATTATCATTGTTGTATTATTAGTGTACTACTATATTCAAAATTGCTTTATTAAATCAACTAAAATTCGAAAAGAAAGACATGGTATATAGAAAACTATGCCTGCTATATTAATATTATTAAACAATGAAACTACAAAATCGGTAATCAAAAAATATAAAAAAAATATATTTATAACCTTTATGAAGTTACATACTAAAATACAAAAGCTATAAAAAAAAAACATCGACTTTGAATTGAAAACATAGAATAGGCATAAAAATATGCAATTTTTACAAAAAAAAAGAGAAATACGCATTTTTTTTTTTAAACTGACCAAATATGCAAAATATTAAACATTTTGGATTTTTTATTTTTCACTTGCCATTGTACAGAATGGATTTATAGATTAATCTACAATAAATAGAAAGAATAAATAGAAGAATATTGAACTTCTGCAACTTACGAGTCCTAGTAATAATATTAGTTCGGCGATAGTAAATGTCGGACACGATGTATAGACAATTGCGGCTAAAAAAAGTTTATATTTTGACATCAGTGCGCTCCTTATATTTTGCGGCCCATTAACTAATAGCGCATATATTTTAATTTTGTATTCTGTTATAAAAAATATTTTTTTGTCCAATTAAATTCCACAAATATTTAATAGTTATCATACAATCATAAATTTTACAGAAACAATGAGCATTAAAATAATTGAAAATTAAAAACGTATATTGATCAATTGATTACCAAATGACTGGTTAAATATAGGTTTTTATTTTTTTTTAAATATATATTTTTGATTTTAATTTTTAATATCTTTTCAGCCAATATTTTATTGTCAACATACACAGATATTAATTTGAATGATATTCGTACACGAAATCAAAAGTGATTAATTTTCTCGAACTATTTACCGACCAATCGGTTCGCATTGTACTGTATGATGCTTTATAATATGTGCAGTTTTCATTTATTTGTGTTATATAAGTATCAACATAAGTTTTGAGTGTTAATTTTATTATTGTACATTCTCATAATTTATTTTAACTATGTAAATTAAAATGTACCAAATAATATTATAAATACTATTTTAAATTTGAATGGAAAAGTACATATTTGTACAATTGTACTATTTAAGAGCATAAGTGCATTTATATTTAATACTTTTTAAGTGTATTAAGTTTCGATCCCTTAAACATTGTTGTTGAAGCGAATTGACGAAACAATAAAACGATAAAAAAAAAAATGAAAAATATTTTAAATACGGTGAATAATATCGTTTTTGAAATAACTAATTAATTTATAATATCTTAATTTGATTTATTTTGTGTCTTTCTACCACCAAATCCGTCAATTAAAGATTGTGTGTTCTTCACGTATTTCTAACACCGTACTTCGGTGTTCATCAATTTCTATCAATTCATAGCAATCTTTTTTCGTACACATAAATACAATTTCACAATTTTTAATTGTTTTTTTTTTTGTTTAAAAATTACTTTTGGAAAATAGTTTTATTCTTGATGATATTCTTTTGAGAATCTTTGAGATTTACCTAATTAGTATAGATACAGGTATTACATTATTTTAAATGATTTAAATTATAATATTATAATAGTAGTAATATTTTACACATATCAACGAGCAAATCTATGCACATAGGCAGTATCACGACTGATATCACGTGGACTATGAATGAAATTCTGTTAGAAACACACGTAGTAAGCTTAAAAATCTATTTTTATCGGATTTCCTGAAATGTAATAACAACTATAACATCTTCGCCAACGTACCCAGTTATTATATTCTATTATGGCAAATATTATAATATCGGCTGTATTATTAAAATATGAATTTGACGATAATGATATTATTATTATAATAAATTATACACAGCGTTGCACAAGATGAACAATAATCTGAAAATATTGTCCGGACAGCAAGAATTCGACATGCAACTACATCTAAAAGTATCATTATTTTTCATTATACATTTATATCTGTAGAGAAAACGTGACTTAGAGTTTATCAGTATCTGGGGCCCAATGTTGGGTCAAATACCACAAAACTGATTAGTTTCCTGTCGATTCAAAGGTAAAAAACACGAAATAAGTCGTAATAAGTAAATTGATCGGTCATTTCAAAAGCTACATATTAAGTCACCATTTTTAAAAATAACTTTGTACAAATTAAATTTGTTACTCGTAAAAAAAATGAGTGGGTCCATTTTCCTCCAAAAATAAAATCGTCATTCGTTGTCAGAATACTATTTCTTAAGTTTTATTTATGTATATAACTGCTTGACAAGTAATTAAACAACATTTCCAACGTTATAATTCAAATTCTGATTTTGACTTATACGCTAAAAATATTTGTAACTATCACGAATTATCAAAGGTTTTCCTCGAGAACTTTCAATAAACGTGGCTTTTTCAGACATGTTAAAAATAAAAAATCGATAGAAACACAAATACTATAAAACATACTTTAGACACTATTCAACGTATAGTAAGCTACTAAAAATATAGTATTATTGATACGAATATATCGTATATTCTTGTGTCTACCTCACTCAATGTGTATAATCATAATAATTAGTTCACTAACAATACTATACTAGTGACAATATAACAATATAAGTATATACGTATATGCCCGTATGTTAAATATGTACGTGTCTTTATTAAACTTAATCGAAGTTACAATAATAAATTACCGACTTTTATAAACTGCGAATGCCGTTGGACACTTGGACTAACGTTTTTCACTAGCCAATAAAAACGCGACCAGAATTTAATCAACTGATATGCGCAAAATGTGATCCTAGCCATACTCTATCTTTATAATACAAAACGTACTACTACAACACTGGCTAAAATATTGGAGGAAAATAGGCATAATTTTAATCAAAAATAATGTTGAGGAAAATGGTATCTCGTTTTTGAAAGAAAATGGCTACGGCCAAAAAAATATTGTTTCGTCAATTCGCTTCATCAAAGATTAAGGGCTTGAAACTTTATGCATTTAAGACTACTAAATATGTATGCACTTGTACGCTTAAAATAGTACAAATATGATTTCAAAATATACACTTAATTTTTTACAACACATTATTATTTATTATTTGTAATTGTTTGTATCCATTTATTACATATAACTTATGAAAATCATTGAACTTTCAACCAAAAATTATTTTTTATACTTTTTTATTCTTTAGAATGGTAATGCACATTTGATGTACGGTATTTTGGTACAGACAATGTGCATATAATGTATGTCCTAAAAATCACTATAAGTTCCTACACAAAAAAAACCTTAAATATTTTTTGAAAAATACTACCCCCAACCATCAAAAAGAAAAAAAAGAAAACAAATTTTATACACTCAAGATTGCAGGTTATAGATATTTGTTATCTCTATGTTTCACAAGTGAAACGTAGTACAAGAACTACTTATTTTTACATCCATCCATTTGGTAATAAAAACAAATGTTAATTCAATATAAAGTATATATACTATTGAACTAGCCACTTTGTTTGAATTTCACTCTTCAGTTTTCAAAAATTTGATTTGAAAGTTTGAAAATGTAATTTATTATTATAACTAAAATTAAATTGAAAAATATGACTCAACTCCACCCCACGCAAATTAAAATCTGTTTTTATAATATTTATCGACTCTTTATATTGATGATGATGGATATTAAGCGAATATCTAGCTTTTCTTTATTATACTACACGTGTAAAATATAGTAATAACAAATATTGGTAACCATTCATCTCAGTGGAGGACCTAGAGTTTTTATTTTAAAAATATGTTTCAAATATACAGTTTTGCAGTTATTTTTAAGAAAAATATTCATTTTTTTGAAAAGTATTAATGTTTTCATATGTGTAATCTGAAGTCATTACAAGACAACGTATTTAGAAAAAATAATAATATCACTATTTTTTAACGTTATTACTTATATAGGTTTTTATTTTTTAATAACAAAATATGATTTTAAATTTCGTTTTCCAAAATAGAGTATTTTTCTATAAATTTAGATGCATAAAAATGTAATTTTGATCGGTTAGTTAATTAATAATAAATATATTATGTATGATAAGTTTTGACTAGTGATCAAACATTTTTCAGGGTACTCTTGTGCCACTTACTTGTTAACTACATATATATTATTATTATTATTATTATATTCTGGGTAAGTTGAGGGTTTATCGACGACTTGTACAGCAGTGTTTTTTTTACCGTTATTAATTGTGCCCAACTATGTTTTTATAAAAAAAAAATATTAACAACGTTTATTTTGAATTATTCACATATCCAATAGTTTATTATACGGCATAGCATCGCTAACGTCACATTGCACAATAGACTGGCGCGGACACAAAACCGTTTTGACTTGAATAATTTATCCGTATACAAAACGTCATATTATTTTAAAGGACAAAAAATGTTCATTTTATTTGTAGGTTTATAACACATTTATATAATCCCACATAATGCGCTCGTCAGCCCGCATTCGACACGTACACATAATATATACCTAATATATTATTGTAATGACCAGAAGAGACATTATACTAAGTACTGCAGTAATATCATATTAATTATCCAAGCAAATATTAATATGTATAATATATTATTATGATGCGATTGGTAAAAACAAACACGTCCGTGATCGTCACAGTTATCGTAACATTAACGATAAGTCTACTTATGCAATATTAATATAATAATATGGTCAAAATGTATTACCGTATATTATTATTTCATTGATATTTTAATACGAAAACATGTCATAATTATTTTTGGAGTTACCGTTATAATAATATTACCAAGGTGTTCCACAGCACATATTATTATACAACAGTATTAGATGCACACCGTTTTCAAGGTATATAAAAATAAAGATAAAAACAGAATTTTTAACGATTGCGCAACGCTTTAATAATATATAATTCAAAATTTCTGACAACAGATAATTTTCCCGAGTAATCGGATTCGTCGGTGTGTAGGCACGTGTATAATATAGATTATCGTGTAAACACGTACCTATATTATTTCATTGAACACAGCGGCGATGGCGGTGGCTAACATATACTATACATTTTGTACGGATTATCACAAAAAAAAAAAAAGGAAACCCGTGGACCACAAATGACTCCCAAGTCCCAATAATAATGATAATAATCGCGTGGACCCCGTATAATAAATATTGTATCTAATATTGCACGTGAATAATTTACGCCTTTCGTTTAAAACCCATCGCCATAGGTACGTATAGGTACTATAATGCATTTACACGCACACACATTAATAACAATATAATATCGGGTTTTAATATCGCAATTTGATGACTAATGGTTGTGTCTATATTATTATTATATTCTGGTTGGCGTGCGGTGTATAGCAAGACCTGCAACACATCAAGGACACCGATCCGCGCTCATCGATCGCATATTGTATACCTAAACTTGTATGCAGTGTTGTAAAAAAAAAAAATACTTTCAAAAGGTATTTACAAGTCGATTTGAATACTAAAGCACTTGAAATTATATTATTTTTTTACATAAAATACGCCAAATTATATCAGAGCCGTATTAATATTATATTATAATATTATAATATATATCATCAGAACAGAAAATCGCCAACTAAAATATTTTAAGAACTTTTAAATTCTTTCGAGTACTAAAACAATATATATAGGTAGGAGGCAAGTAATAAGTATAGGTGGGTCTATAATTCACTATATCGCTGATCGTGTTTTCTATAAACAATGAAAAATATATTTGTGTAACAAACAATAACTTTTTGTTCGTTGGTGCGCCTCGCAGCCTATGTTGTATGAAATTATTTATAATGAACCCTTGAATACATAGAATACAATCTACGTTGTGACCAATATTTACGATAAGAGTACATATTTGTATGCACTAAAAAGTATCACAATGTGAAGTATAGTTCATTAAAATAGCCAACAATAGGTTATAATAATATATATATATATATTTGATAGAGATTAATTATTATTTCATTAGATATAAAAATAATTTTAAATAAATTTAACAACTTAATGCAAAACAATAATTTTTTTTTTTAGTAAAATTGTTTTACAAGATGATAAATAAGGAAGTTCATCTTTTTTTTAAAATAATAACAATTTTATTAGTTAACCAAAAATGATAGGTTCATAGTCGAAAAAATATATTATTAAAACTTTATACCGAATGAATTATTATTTTACAATTTTATTAAATTTTGAAAACAAATTTAAATTCATTTCAAAATGAAATAAATACTAAATTTTGTAGAAATATGCAGTTATTATCAAACATATAAAAATATGTGTAACAAAATTGTTGTTTGCAGTAGCTTGAAATTATTATTATTTGAACATTTTTTTGTCAAAATACTTAAATATAATTTTATATAAAAATTTACGGTTGTGATATGATGTAATATATTATTTTATATTCAGCAATTTCTGGTGGGTTGATTAAAAACAATAATAGGCTAACAAAATGTTTTGAAAAAAAAAAACGATTTAATCATTCGATACCGAAACATGATATTGTTATTACCTACTCGTATATTTCAATACCTACAGTAACCAGATACTCGTTATTATAATATGCTGAAGTCTTTGTAATAATATTATTATAATATCGCGTCCCCGAAAGACAATTAAATCGTTGACGTTATATAGTATATTATTATTATGATTATTATTGTTGGTGTTTTAATACTCGCGTTGTATAATATGCGTGACGGCTGGTAACGAGTGTGTTTCGTGTGATGTTTATTATGTATTTATGTACCTATGTAGGTACGACGGGGAGCGTGTTTGAATGTTTTCGATCATTTCTAACCCGGTCAGGGGACAACATAGTATGAATATTTTATTACACATCCTTCATCACAACATTTACTGCAGCCAATATAATACCTAATAATAATAATATATTATAATCGTTATCATGGTGATTAACCTGCCAACGACCGGATGACGAGTTTCCTAAGGACGTAGACGGCGGAACTTAAAATTCGTCCCCTACCCCCTCCTCCATTCAAACAACGAACACCGGTGATTTCATTCCCGCGCAACTCGTCTTGCGGCTAATAATTATTATACATCAGTCAATGGTGTAATAACGACGAAGGCGACGCGCGCTTCCTTCCGGCCTGCCGTCGCAGAAGTACCCAAATAATATTATTACTCAGCATTGAAATAGTCAGGATTTTGTATTTTAGGAGAAAAAGGGGAGCTAACAATTTGTTTTATATAAGGGAAGCTTAACAACTAGGGGATTCCTCGTAAGTTTGATATATTATGCAGATTCCAGCGTGAGACTACCACGTTTTACTTGTACAATAGCCCTCAAATAAATTACAGTTTATTAAAAGCATACTGAAAAATTTTTCAACATTTTTCTGAAAATTCGTTAAATGCTGTAACCCTCATTGGCCATTCACCATAGCTATGTTACTGCAATCATATTAGTGCTTAGTATACATGTTATTATAATATATTGTTGGAACTATGGACATTTTACTATAATATAGACACCTCGTCCCATACTCTACTGAAGAATGCATGATATGACGAGATTTAAAGTGTAATGCAATCTTTTTCTAATAACTTTTTTATTAAATTTATTTTTCTCTCGTGCCATTAATTTATATAAATGATTAAAATGTTATGCCATATTTTGCTATTGCAATTTGGCTCTCCGAATATCTTTCTCTCTCTCACACACACACACATACACACACACTGATATCAGTCCATTTGTTTGTTGTTCTACTATATGATCGGCACTCACCCTTCCCCACTTGACCATGTAGTTCTCGACGACCTTTTGCGCGCATTCCACGTTTGAAGCACAGTCCACGAACGCCTGGTCTCGGTCCGGATCGTCGTCGGGCAACACCAACTGGCCCGCTTCCCTCCAGTAATCACGGTACAAGTAGTACGGACCGCAGTAACCGCGCGAACATCCCACCGTCACGTTGCACAGGGTGGACGCATAACACAAGCACCGCATGCAGTTTCCGTTAAGGTTAGACACATACCGACCTGCAAAAACAACAACAGAGACGACGACGAGACATCAATAATTACGAAATAATAAACTTGCTCTCGATTAACCTACTATGACCGTGGGTGATTTATAAATTCATTGGTATATATTGTGTTATATATATATATACATATGTATATATGATGGGAACGTGCCTAATATATTAATGTACTAAAAAAAAAAAGTGAAGCTAGGTGAATAATCATCGATCCAACCACCGCATACTATAATATAGAATTATTATACGCTACCGTGACGTGTGATGATAACTCACCTCTGCCATCTTAAAATCCAATCACGAAAAATGTAGCACCATCGCGTTCTCTCTCTCTCTCTATATATATATATATCCTTTAATTTATTGTATTTATATATAATACAGTCTGTGTTCGGAATATTACAACGTCGGAACAATATTACTATCGCGTGCACAGGGAATTAGCGACCGAACGACATACCGGTAAAAAAAAAATATATCACAGGTCGTTTTCGAGGATTTCTGAAAAATTAAATGACGTATACCTGTCGGCTATCGCGATGATTTTGCTGAATACGTTTAATTACGAGTACTATATATTATAAATTATGATGTATAGGTACGTTATAGATGTCATTTAGTGACTGCGAGTAATTTCGACCGCACGTTTTCGTATACATCACATATTATTATGATGATCAGATATAAAACTTAAAAAAAAAAAATACATTTTAAATTTTACCTTTTTTATCACAAAAAAACATAATATTATTTATATTATGAATAAATACATATACACTATTCAATAACAATAATTTATTCATATTTCGGTAGAAAACTTGACGTATTAGTGTACAAATCTGCGCTAATATCTATAGATATATTGAATAATAATAATAATATTAGACTGATATTTTCGAAAACGAGTATAATTTCATTTACTCAACCCTATTATTAAGACGTATGACATTAGGACAATGCAACAAAAAAAAGTACCTCTGGTCGCCATATCTATGCATCTGACGTTATTGTAACGAGTTTATTTTGGACGTAAGTATCGGAAGAAAAACTCCATTAGATTCCTACACCTATATGACCTATGTTATAAATCTTCAGTCCACGCGACAAAATCTCGTCGTAGAGTACAATATTTTTTTTCGGTTTTCTTATCACATTCGATTCGACACCAACGATGTATGATAGTATAATTTAAATTTAACCTGTATGGGATACAATATGATTATTCTGCGTTTAGTCGAACTTACCGGCTTTCGTGGTCATAGATGACCATGACGCGATCAGCAGCAGTGCAACTGCGGCGGCGCACGTCAGGAAACGCTGTCCGGACGGGTCACGCGTCATTGTCGTACTATTTGTTTACGTGGACCGTACACTGCCACTGCGTATCAGCCAATAACGAATTTATATTATCATCATTATTATTATTATTATTATTATTATTACTATGATGGTTCACGCGTGTGGTATTGGTATTATACGTCGAACCGGTCAACGCCACAACATTCTCTTTTATCAGCGACTGCGATAACGACGTAATATAAGCCTGGCAGCTGAGACGATCGCGATAACGGCATAATATATGAAATCACATTTTCGTACTACAATTCTCCGCCAACCGGGACACGGCCAATAACTATTGCAGTGTTACCTCTGAAGTCCATTAGTACAATTTATGTTTTCTTTTTCCATCTGATGTGACTTTACATTTATAGAGTACATATCTATATATATATTATACAAGGCGATTCGCCGAGCATGCTCACATTTCTTTCTTTAATAACGAATATATACCAATTATTATTTTTCTATTTTTTAAGAATACCTAATATATTTAAGTATTATATTTTCAAACACTTAGATTTTTATACCATTTAATAAGTGTCCAAATTTATTCAGATACGAATCATCCCTATTCCTGTACATTTTTAACCAGATGACTTTTTTGAAAATGTCAATATTGGTATCAAAATCAAAATTCTAACTTTTATTTTTTGATTTATTTAACGTCGTACGCAAGATAGGTTTGTAATAATATGGAGAATGGAGACTACGATGAATTAAAAATAATAATAATTAATACCTATTAAAGTATTGAAAATTTATAATATTTATTGTAAACACTATCTTAATAATAAGTAAAAATTATTAAACATTAAGCTGTGTGTATTAGATTAAAATATATTACGTTTTTCATTTTTAAGACTATTAATTATTATACTATTTGTAGGTACATATATATTCTATTAACTCATAAATTATATTAGTTTAAATTTTAGTTTAGTTGCATTAATATTTTAAAATAGAATCTGTATTTTAAAAAAAAAAAGAGAGAAGAAGTTTATGTCGCCACATGCAGACACCCCTTAAATCTAAGTATTTGAAAATAAAAGAAGTATACATTATAATTTATAAGTATACTTGAAAAATTAAAATGCATGTATTAATAGAACAAATTATGGTGAGTATTTTTGGTGAATCACTCTGTATTTATTACATGATTTATGTAATTGATACAATACAGTTCAATTGTATTGTATTATATCTGGTTACTTTACTTATGTGTTAGGTAAACGAGACCGTAAGGGTGAGTTTTAAGTATTGCCGAAACATTATTCCGGGGTTCGAATCAAATAATGGAATTCATTAAAATGTACGTGTTTGATATAAATATCACGGATTAAGGATTTATAGTTTATACATTACGTGCACTATTGAGTTCGGTTAACTGAAAAACTCAAGCAATAGGTACGCGTTACCAAACAGTCGAACAATAATTTCGTGCGATTACACATCTTACTATCAATAGTAGGTATCAATAGTACCATAATAATATACAGTCATACTTAAGTCGATTTTAAGGTTTAATAGTGATTTATTTAATACACATTTTAGCTATTTACAATGAAAAATTTCAAAATAAATGTACTCGAAAAACATTGCTTAAATATTATTATCTACTTAAAGGTATCAAGATTGATATGATTAACAAACAATGTATCAATAGCCGGTAACGGTAAGTATCAAAAATACACCGTTATTTTATACATTATATATATTTTGGATTTGATTTAGATTTTTTTTCGTGCCTTTGCAGGCCACGGCGATTATTAATACGTTCACGCGTCACTATTTATTGTATCACAAGCCTTTTAAAATGTATACTGACCACCCACATGTTGTCGTGCGCACCGCGCAGATTGAATTTCTATATTATACGAGCTCTCTGATTCTATTGAAGTCCGTTATAGTTTTCGAGAGTATTTCGCACCTTATAGCTGCTGGAAAATTCTATAAATTATTATACACAATAAACATCAGTATACGCGATAGTATATACTGTTATACGTATATATTTACTTCTACATATTATAATATAAAATAAGCATTTAATGTCGTTATTTCACGCAAGTCGCAGCCGAGTGCCCAATGGCTTATGTAGGCATTCACCATGGCGTGCACGATAATAAAAACTGTTCGGTCGACTGCAATTCGTAAGTTTGTAACGTTTGTGTGTGTGATGTTAAAGACTACCATACACGGTCGTAGGTATGAGACTCTAAATAAGCCTCAATTCAGATATTGACGTAGTCGTCCGCTGTCTTCGATGTCGCCGGTATTACACTATTATTATTATTTTTACTACCATGGCGGATGGAAGGTTGTCGGACCTACGTTCAGTGCTACATTGGAATCCGGGCCCGCCTCTGGATATTATGATTGCGCCCGAGGTTGTTTGCCGAGTAACATAATACACACATGCGGATGCATTATTACAGTCGTCGTATTATGTTCTTGTAAAATGTAAAAAAAAAAATCAAAAAAATCACATTTATAATAGTGCAATCGATAATTAATTATTAATTTATGATGAGGGCTATACTGTATAATACAATACAATATATTATATTATATAGCGTTGTTATTGCGATCGTGTTGACCTATTATAATGTGTGAGACGAAAGGCACATATTGAGTGACGAAGGACATAAATAAGTAAACACGAGTAGGAAAAATATTTTGTCGAATAGCATACGTCTTACCTATATCGTATACGACTTAATATAGTCATCGGTATAATAAGCAGCATATCAATTCTACGAAATTTTTGTAAAATCCTTCAACATTTTTTCAGTGCGTCATTCGTAGTATCTAATAAAATACTGTTACACACTCGTCAGATTCAATTTCACTTGTGCAAGTATATCACAGATATTTGTAAACTTTAAACACAATATTATTAATATAAAATTATTAACAACAGATTAGCTAACCTAGGTCATACGAAAAAATTAAGACAATTTTAATAACATTTCTCGAAAATACTCACGGAATTAAAAGCCCGAGAAAAAATATTCATTTGAAAAGATTCATTTAAAAAAATGTTTACGAGAAACCATTAAGAAAAAATTACAAATTTTAAAATAATATTATAAAGATAATTTTCCATTTTATCCTTAATATTATAAGCTTTTAGTTTCGTTTGTGTTTTTATTTTATTTATTTTTCGTTCTTCAATTTTAATTTTATGTAGTGATTTATATCTACATAATGTTTATTGATAGTAGATACTAGATACCCAATAATAAAAATTAAGTAAACTGCATTTTGTTCTAACTAGTAAAAATGTTATATATTTTTATCAATACTTTGGTAATAAAAATCTGTGGCACATGTGTAAAAATGTTGGTTCATATACTATTTTACTGGGGTATGTTTGTTTTTTGAGTTTTTTCCATTCAATTTTTTTTCTAGATTTTTTAAAGAATTTCTAAAAATCGTGCTGATTGCAACGGATTAATTTCATTATTTTATTTTATTAACATATTATTTTCGAAAATATGATTATGTTATTTATATTTTAACGAAAATATAGTTAAAACGCCTATAATTCTTCAGTGATGGCGTTTATTTATTGGGTGGGAGGGGTCGTCTTGGCCTTTTTTAGCTTGTACGAAATTCTTATAATATATAGGAAAATATTATTTGTTGTTTATTTCATTACACTTAGTTAATTAAAAAATTCATTCGATTTATGACACGGTCGGTCGGCACAATAATACATATTTCATTTATTTTGTTGAAATTTTTTATTGATCTATAAATTCAAATTAAATAAAAATATCAATTCCAATATGACTTAAAAAGAAATTAAAAACGTAGCTTTCTATTTTTACTTATTATGGGTTATATAAGTGGTTAATATAATTGAATTGGTTATCTAGTTCATGTGCAAAATATGATACTTTTCCTAAATAATAAATTAAATTTATTATGAATGTCTAGGTTGGAAGTCAAATTTTATAGGAAATACATTTTGTTATACTCGTTAATATACTTGTACCTGGTAGACAATTGAATTTCCTAGAAATGTATTTCCAAATCTATATCCCTTTCCACCCATTAATGAAAATCTTAAAACGTTAATGCAAGTTCAGTATATCCAACCAAAAAATCTTACAATGGCAATTTACCTATCAAACATTTACCTATAAGTATTTAAATCCAAAGAGGGCATTGAAGCTTACATATCATATACAATGACAATATAATTACAACTGTTCACATTTTTTTCAATCTGTTCGCTATAGTCGATATTATAATTTTTACAAGCGTTATGTGTTTCCATGTCTACATGTATATACAAAAAATGCAAAAATAACTCATATCGAAATCGAAAAATGTAAAAAGAAAAATTTCGTCGTGTTACTATACAAATTGTAGATTTAGAATGTACTTCGTTGTTGAGTATATTATTAAGTCAGTACAGTAATAGATGCATTAAAGTTGAATTTAATGGTTAATCATTGCAGACATATAAGTAGGTACAAAAACGGAAAAATGATTCTTACCAAATGAAACTGTCTGTCGTCTGAGCTACTTTGAAGACAGTATATTAATATTATATTATACATTTTTTTTAACTTGGTTTTATATTATTGAATTGGACCATGTTTTTTCTCCAAAACATTGTATATACAACCTATAAATCAAAATCAATATCGATGTAAAATAGTCCATAAAGTAGATGTGAATATTATGTTCATGGTAAAAATAGTTTAAATCAACTTTATTTATCATAGTTTAAATTTAAGCTATCCCTGTGTTTTCACGTGTTGTATTGTGTCGTATTACCGAAATCTCGTTAGTATTAAATAAATGAAATACGACACAACTATAATACAGTGGAGTAAAAACACTTAAGGAATATTCGGATTTAATATAAATGGCTTAAAAATGTCAATGTGTATAGACAATCATAATATAATTAGTAATAACAGAAAGTTTTGAGTGTTTACAATTAATATTTTTTGATAACTAAAATAGTTAGTGAAAAATGCAAAAACAAAAAAAAAGGAAATTAACAATTCATAATACCTAACTCGTATTGAATTATTAATTATTATAATTAAAAAATTCCAGAATGAATAATATACTTAATTACACTTTACAAGGATAAATGTATATTTTTAATTCATCTTAAATGCTTCAATTGTTATCTATTATCATAATCGTCAACGATGTATTTAATTTGTTCAGCGCTCTTTCTTTTTATATAAAGTTCAATACCATCAGCTATAATTTATAATATATCATATAGCTTCTGCAAAAATAGCGAAATATATTTTTAAAATAATCATATCTAGAAAATGCTGATATAAGTACTTGATGGAAAAAAAATCTCAAATCTTTGTGGTTATTCCTTTTTGAATTACAGCAAAATTGATTTTATCAAAAATTGTAGTTATTTAAACATTTTTGTTTTGAAGTGGTTTTTTTAACCTATACCTAGATATAATTTTCAAACAGGAACCCCTTAAGTGATCTTAATTTTGATTGAAGTCATTTTTGTACTCCAAAACGCAATGGCAGACAAAAAATAAATAAATAAAAACATATAATTATAATGTTATAAAACCAATGCATTCTTTGTTCCGCTTAGAATTTGAAAATATGAATGTTAAACAAATCAAATTGTTTAAAAATTTAACCATCTAAACTAAGGAATCGTATTGTGTTGAAATTTGTTGTTATTATTATTATATAAATATGTACATCTTGCTATTATTATAAGTAGTACCTACGGCAACAAACAACATATTTTGGTTTTAAATCTTAATTATAATTATTAAAATTATTTATTATATTATTAATTCGAAAAAAAAATTATGTGATTATCGTATAATATTATTTATAGTTTCGCATATTTATAATACAATAAAGCTATACAATAATTATTACTACTTAAATAATTTTTCAATTTTCTTAATCGAAATATAATAGATATTTTTATTGTCCTTCATTAATATACTATTTTCGAATTTGTTTTCCTTGCCTAACATTTTTCACGTAAATTTAATGTTTTTGTATAAACAATAAACATAATTTTTTTCTGCACATTCAAAATATTTAGCCATGGGTACTACAATTCCAAGGATAAAATTGTATTACAGTTTAAAATGAATATATCGTGAAATATGTGTTAATTAGGTATATGCATCAATTTACGAGTTGTTAATGACGTTAGACTACAAATATGGTTGATAATCTTTTGAAATAAAAAAGATACATTATACTAGGAACTCGTTAGACGAATAACAACTATTTAAATAAAGCAGAGATAAAAAGTTGACCGAAAAACACGATATATGTGATACATGTTTAATCAATTACAGAACACATGTATAAATAGTAAATTATTTCAGTAATTAGAACCTATTATTATTATTAATAAAATTGATAATTATATAATAATATCCTTACATAATAGAAAAATAAAATAGAAAATAATTATTTTATAAAATATAAAATTGTTATTGATTTATAAAAAAAAATAGTTGATTAATAAACTAAAACATTTTAAATTTTAAATCTATACATTCCAAAACTTATTTTAAGCGTTCTCTATTACTTTGTCTTGCTTATTAAAAATATATGTAAATACTAATATAATATCTAGTATTAACTTATGTAATTTAGGTATAGTATCAAAAATATGTGTATTATATGCATTATTAATTCTACATAAGTATTATAATTTATTAATTAGATTAAGTTGAAATACAATTTCAATAATTTATATGTTATGATTAACGCTAATAATGCTGGAAAGTTTTTAATATTTAAAAGAAAAAGCTACAAAATAAATTTGTTCGTAGTCGCAATTTTATTTGAAATGGTTGATGAACAAAATTTATTAAAATATAAATCTACTTAATAGTGAATTTATATTATATACTTAATATTGTCGACTATATTTTACTGTTAAATTTAAAATTTACTAATTTACAGTTCAAAATTAATACGTTCAAAAAATTACGTTATTATATAATTATATGCTTGTCCTTCAAATTTATAGAAATACGTAGTAGGTAAACTATGATATATTATATTTACAACAATTATATTTTTATATACGTCTTATAACTTAGATGAGCGAAAAATAACAACAATACTATTAATATATTTTTAATGAGATTTAATATTAAATAATAAATTTATATTTTTTTTACCATCAAAAATATAGATCTTCAGTTAATAAAATGTTAATGTTCAACAGTAATTATTATAAAACTTAATGTAAAACAATCATAATAACTATCATAATGCATTAGTCAAAAATGCTTGTTGGGTAATCATATTATATTATAATATTATCTCCTATTTTATTTTATAAGCATTTAATTTGAACAATTAAAAGGTTTTAAATTAAATCGAACTTTGTCGAATTTAATAAAATAAAAAAAAAATATACTAATAGAATTAAACGTCAAGTATAAAACATGTACTGAAAATAATACAATTCAGTCGGTACTTGTTCAACACAAAAGGGTATTTTGTTATTTTTAAAAATAACAATAAAATCTTGTTAGTGTGATATAAAAATCGCAATAACACAGGGACATAATACACAGATTAGATCTATACAATTCTGTGGTAATAATATTTTATTTATGAGTTTGGTGTTTTATGATTCCAGTATACATTTTGTTAAAATGGTCGACCTCCGTTGTTCATTGAATTAATACGACCCAAAATGGTATTTCGTAAGCAATATTTTAATAGTATATTATTTTTTGTTCAATTCCTGGGATATAATGATTTTTTAAAAATATTTAAAACAAAATAAAAAAAACACGTCACAGTATTCTTATTAATACGACACATAAAAAATATCATCATTGTCATTAAATGTACTGTGAAAATTATTATATGTAAATATTATAATAACTAATTATAATGCCATTACGATATGCAGTAAACGGTCGAAATTCATCTGGTATTCCATATTATATCATGTATATATTATCATTACATTTGGATGGGGGTTATATAATAATATCTTAGGCCACAATCATTTAAATACATCCATTGCCTCGGAAATTGCTGTTATTCATCTACACACGTCGGTCAAGTCGAGTTGAACGATTCAACTGCATCACGTACCCAAGGCAATTTACACTTCACCACACGATGGCTAGTCATATCATATTTGCTAGCACAGTCTTGTGTCTAATAGCACTGTCTATTTCTGTTACCGCCTGTAAGTACATATAATATCATAACGTATTATCAAATATAAATTCACCTCAGCGATTATTATTTGTTTACAATATTAACTTCACTACAATAATACTTACGACGTATATTAATAATACTATATATCATTGTAAAACATTGTAAAAATTATGACTCTTTTGCGGTTAAATTATACAGAGTTTTACGCGATATGATAAATTGATATTATTCGTTTTTATTCTACTTGTTTACGGTTATTATTCGAATCTCGAGGCTTTAGTTGATGACTACGGAAATCGATTTATTTTGCGATGTTAATTAGCGTTAAGTTCTTTTTTACCTGATATACGTTTGAAAATAGTTACCTAAATATGTTTTAACATTATTCTCATCATTGTAAACTAAGTTATAGAAATTTTTGTAGAATTTTTAATTTAACTATTAACGATAATTAAAGCACTTTTTAGTCATTTTAAAAGTTAACTACGCGCTACTTAAACATATACGATGTCAATTATAGTTCAAACGTAATATCACATTTATTTTAAATTATAAATAGTGATAATCTAAAAAAAATATATATGAGTTTATATTTAAAGTATTAAAGATAAATAAGTAAAGAAAATTACTCTAAATAATTACAAAAATAAAATTAAAACCACTTGTAATAATATATTCATATAGGTGTACTCTTTTCTCATATATTCACTATTTTTTTGAAAACCAATCGGAATAATACTGCGGTGGTACATGCAACTTTTAGAGCTTTTTTTTTAATACCAACAAACTGCAAAGAAGCACACATCATTGTAAAATCAATAAGTCCTTTGTTCCAATCTGAATCTAATAGGATTTAATAATTCTACAAAGAAAATTTGAACAACGCGCAAAGTGATACCGTATTGGTTTTTATTCATTCATGCAATTCAGGGAACGAGTACTGAAAAAAATATTTATGTTATCAATACTATTGAAAATGTATTTCTCGCTAGGGCAGATAGAAGTTCACGATGTAATTTCTTATGAAAAAATACATACATTTTTTTATTACAATATGATATTAAACATTCGCGAAACTCCACCTTTGATAAATGTATGTTGTATGATTTTTATTTTGCATTGTGTCAAATCGATTTTAATGAGAATGTCATAATAAAATATTGTATTAATAATTATTTTCCAGCTCCTCAACCGATAGGTATACAAAGAATGCCAGTAACTGATGCTTGTTTGAGATGCATTTGCGAAGGCGTTGGTGAGTGTCGACCCAACACGAAGTGTGAGGGAGAAGTATGTGGTATGTACGGTATAACGTGGGCGTATTGGGTTGATTCAGGTAAACCGGTTGTATCAGGAAGTAAATCAACTGACTCAGACGGTAAGATATCAGATTAATAGAAGTTTTACCTATTTATAATTATAAGTGATCTATTATTAAGTATATTACAATATTTTATGTCCTTTAAATGATAATTTGATGTATTTCATGAAAAATTATCATAAAAAAAAAAAAACAAAATAATGAATTCTGTAGAATAAGCAGAAAATATTAAATATATTACAGTAGGTGATGGTCGTTAAATACGGTGGTTACACAACATTAGAACACAAATAAGTTTTTTCTCGCATCGACGTATATATTTGCATGGGTTTTTTTTAGACAATTTATGAAATTACGACATATATTGATGAGTTGTAAAAGAAGACAGTATTATAAAATCCCGATTGTTTGTGGACTTGTAAAATCCGTGGTGTGTACTAGTTCGAAGTTGTGTCTCTGCAGATTGCAATCATTAGAGACACTTATAAACAAAATATTAATTTGGTCCAAAATTGTATTAGGTAGGTAGCTACTAAAATATGTAACGAATAATATTATGCATATTCTATTTTCATCATTTGACATTTTGTTTTAAGTAAAATAAATTTATCTTAATAATTAAATATAAACACTTTAGTAATTATTATTTTAATTAAATAAATAACTAGTATGATGAAATAATATGCATATTAATTCATAACGTAACATTAAGATTTAAGAAGACTAAAATTTATCTCAAATTCTTAGTCATTAAATATAAATACTAAAGTAATTATTGTAGATAAATAATAATATGATGAACAATTCAATGAATAATACGGCATTAACAAACTAATAATCATCGATAGTAACTTTTAAGTATAAAATAATCTATACCGTGCAACATATAATGCCCAGTCAATAGTAATATTCTATCATAATTTTTAAATATGTATCTAAAAATATATATTCAGCGCATATTCAAATCCTTGAAAAATTATTCAAATCATTTTAGAATATTTTCCTTGTTTATGAATATCAGTTGGCGAATGATAAAAAATTAATACTTATAGTTAATATATCAGCATATTAAATAAAGTAGAAATAATATTAAATCAAAAGTAACTATAACAAAAATAATATTGTACAAATCTATTTAAAATAAATAAATTATTCACTATTGAACTATACAATTAACTGTAATTTATAAAATATTATAAATAAATGGTTATTATAACCTTTTAATATTATTTTATAAAGCAACTGATATTATCTTGTTTATTTACTTATACTTATATAAATCATTGTACACAAACTGCATTATCAAATGTTAAAAACTCTTAATAGTTTAAAGAATAGTTTAAAATAAAAATGTTATCCTTTCGAGTATAATACACAAATGTATAATATTCCAGTAATGTCTTTCATTGTATTTTTAAGCATTTTGCATTTTATGTGTGTGTAAATAGTAAAATAATAAAAATATAGTTTCAAAGTTGACATTTATTTTATACTAAATATTTTATATAAAGAATACTCGTTGTATATGCGAAGATCTACGAGATAACATTTTCAAAAATAGTATGATTCGGCAGTTTTTCAGTTTTTGCGTGTTGTTTAAAAATACACAGCACCTCGTATTATACTCCAAAAACGACCATATTAAACGAACAAAGGTAAATTCTGGAAGTGTCACGCACAGGATATTGTTATTATGTGTCCGATGTGGTTAAAAAATATTTTCGTCGACTATTAAAGTTTTGCTAGATAAATCAACTTTTCTATTCATTCACATTCCCCAATATGAATATTTTCTGTTGTATGTAATATCATTATGTATAAGGAAAATAAACGATGTTTTTTTAGTCGAAAATTATTAAGAATATATACTTCTGCAGATCATGTGATAAAAATGGTCTAATGTGATGATGATAATTGTTATACTATTTTAAACTCACAACAACGTTATCGACACTTCATAACATTTAATAAATATATTTTTTTTGTGTATTTTCAGCTTACGAGAAATGTGCCATAAACGCTTATTGCGCAAAAACGTCAATAATTAATTACATGAACAAATTCGCCGAGGTAAATCGTTAGATTAACCATAATAATTAGTCGTTGTATACGTTATTTGGGATAATCAATTTTTCCATTTACTTCGATCAACTATTTATTTATTTTTTTTATACATTTTTATATTTTATTTGCTCATTTTTTAATTCAATACTTAATATTAACTACAGGACTGTAATGACGACGGAGTCGTTGATTGCTACGATTATGGAGCCGTTCACAAGCTCGGAGGTTATGCATGCAGAGGTTCGCTGAGCGAAGACTTCAAAAGGCGATTCTTGTCTTGCCATAACCCAAGTATCAGTTAGATAAAAAGTATATTGGTATTTCAATCTTATATACTATTAGGATTGTCCAACTACCAACAGTCTAGATCTTGTCATATGCTCAACGATGATAATCTGAACATTGATGGAATAAACTCCTTCTACGTATAAATTAAAACACTCTACCTATCTTTAATTTTCTTGTGAAATGTATTTCTTATTTACTATTAAATAGATGAATTATGTATTCTTAAAAATAATAAAAATTTAATTTAATTAATTTTGGTATCTATGTTTTTAAAATTACAATATTATAAAATAAATAATTTATTGATACAAAGACAAATAACGGATGTTTGAAGATTAATTTTTTAGGATACTTAGTAACAGCTCGTTGGACAACTGTGTATAGTATCTTAATTCGTGGTTAACATGCAAAACAGTAACTTAATCTTCAATAACAAAAAAAAATTCTCATGCGGTCACTACAGGTTTTTTTTTAATTCAAACAAATCTAATGTATAGAGGACTAAGAAGGCAGATATTATTATTATTTTCTATAATAATAAACTATATTATGGTTTATGATATATTTATTAAAATAAAATATCAATGTATTGTTATGACTTGGCACTTATATTGGAAAAATGTGCCAGACTTATATATTTTGTGCCTTATTACACAATTATTTTATTTATTAATCTCATTGGTTGAATAAATAATGTATACACCTTATGAACCTACATCGCAATAATGCATAAAAATGCTCGAAACGGTAAAGGCTTGAATAAATTATTGATGAATTTTATTTCAATAAAAAATCAGAAGAGTGTTTATATAAGCACATTATCACAATGTTTTTATTTTATTTATGATTGATCAAATAGGTATATACTTAAATACAAACCACGAAATATTGATAATATTAAAATATCACGACTGATAAAACATATCCTGCAGATGACGAACGTTTAATTTATAATTTTATGACTATAGCCTTATTTCAAATTAAGATTGTTGAATACCATTATATGTGTTTAACAATCATAACAATCTAAAATATTCAAAAATTGTAATTTTACTACTCACTTGATATTTAAAAAATGTTAATTGTGTGCAATTTATTTAACGATAATGGGTTTTTTTTTTAACATCCCTTTAATTAGTATGCTCGAACTATTGAGATTTACTATTATTAATAGATTTCATAAGATCACATATACAATAAATCAATGTTCGACATTTTTAATGATTAATTATTTTTTTTTTGAGTAACTGAACATTTTCAAGAGTCCTATAAACTCTATGTAGTAAATCACGAACTCCACTCAGAATCGTTTTTCGAATATGCGGTTATTTATCATTGCGTTAACATTTATAATGATTGTATACATATAAACAACACTACGCTGCGCCAAGCTTAGTAAAAGAAAAATACTAGAGGATGCGAATATCATACCACGTGTCTGTTCGACTTTTATTTTGTTTCATTATCCATCAAAAGCATAATATTTTGTCAGTATAACGAAAGACTATATCAAACATTTTCAGTAAACAGAAACCACTGCGGTCACTGCAACTATACTATTTTTATAGATATATGTACAATGTAAATACAATATTACAATTTTTTTTGAACATTATGTTATTGGAAAATTTTGCTTAGAGGATTATTTATCCTGATTACTACTTTTTTTGGGAAATTTTAATGTAAAACATTACACACATGAACAATATTAATTTTATACATGTATATACTATATGTAAATAAATTTTTCAATATTTAATCAAACTAAAATAATTTTATTTATAATGTAATTACCAATTATAGCTGTTAGTCATTTGATTTAATTTTGTTTGTATAATTTTTTAAAAGTTGCGTCTGGCATACATTCAATGGCCGTGGCCCATAATATTCGATGGAAAATTAAATAAGACCATTTTTAAAATTCATATGAATATTTTCTCCAGGTATTGTACAGTATTAATTCTGAATCGAAACACCTGACATAAATGTATACGATCCAAGTAAAATAATTACCTACTATTTAAAACCTAAATATATTTTGAATCTAATACCTTCCTTTAAAGCCACGACTAAGTGGGTTTAGTAAAATATATAAGTACATGCCAATAACTACTCACCGTGTACATGATATAATATGTGTTACATGCAGAAAACCATTATATTTAAATATTTAAGGTTGTGACGCATACAAGCGTATTAGCCGTATTGCCTACTGTAAAAACGTGATAATATATACAATATTATATGTATAAGGAGATAGATGAGTCAAATAGCATTCATTATTAGTATGGTTTTTGTGTTAAAAAACAAACCACAGGTGGCCCTAGAAATGGTTCCAAATATTGTACAGGTGGGGACATTTTGAGAACACCTAGGCCAGGCTACTTTAGTATCAACTTGCGAACACTAGCCACTAGGTATCTTCTACCCCGTGTGATCTATACGACACTCATTGTGCAAAAATCCGTCGAAGCAGTTAGATGTCATGGGCGCGCTACTACAATTCCTGTTAACGTTAGTGTACGTTACGTTGGTTTTCTCTCAAAACGATTTACAAGGTAATTGTAATGTTTTGTTTTTCATACAATCCTATTCACTATAACTTTAAAACAATCATACTAAAATATCACAAGGATTAATAACAACATTTTATTAAAAAACGAAATATTTCTTGTAGCATTAATTGCTCATAAACGTAGATATTCAATTATATTTTAGGTATATCGTTTATGTTTATCACATAAATAATATTGTTTTAAATTAATTTAAATTATACTTTATTTTCAATACATAATTGATTTATATTTTAGTTTAAAAACTATAACGTTTATTTAGGTTTGTGTGAATTATTTTTACGATAATTATAGAAACTTTAAAAATATAATATTACGAAAAGATAATATTGAGTTAAACAAATTATCCATAAACATTAAATAAGTTACGAAGTATCAGTTAAAAGTTTAAGATTCAAGGATATGTATAATATTTTTAAACCATATAATTTATTATTCGGTGAGCAAATGCAGTTCAAACGTAAGCGGCAAAAGAATTCTGTACAATTTAAATATTTACTAAGACAAATATCCATTTGAAAACACGTAACACGAAAATATAATGATGAATAATATACTGTTGACCAAAATCAGTAACATTGTATATGCATTAATTTCCAGTTTCGCCCACACATGTATTTTATAACATTCATTATTAATAAGTGTTAAAATATTATTATTTATTATAATACAAAAATTAAAAACGTACATAATTGTACTAACATTTTGATTAATATAAATCTTGAATTTTTTGTCTATATATTATTTCAATTTAATACTTATAAATGTTATTATTTGGTTTATGCTTTACATTATATACATTTATTACTCACTTACCCATATTATTTGTGTGCTATTCTGCTATGTACTGCTAGATTATTATAATTTTGAGTCACCATCATAAAATGAATTGCATAACTTCGGTGTACCACTGAAAATATTTAGTTGTGACGAAGTCATTAATAGTCACAAAAGTTTCGATATAATAATACAAACATGATATAAATTATATGTTCTAGTCTATAACGTTCAAAGTATAGTCATTATTTTGATTGCATTAAATTTATATTATTCAATTTAAAAAATTTAGATAATTTAAATTTTTTTCACTCCAATTTATATTTAAAATATAGCAAACAGGTAATTAATAATATTTAACACTATAAGACATAATTATAATATAAGTTAACGATATGGCATTTAATTTTCGTCATTATTTTTAAGACAATATTTATAATATTTATAATATAAACAATTTTTAAAATGTTTTCATACTGGTAGGTACGTAACTTTATTCAAATAATACCTTTAAAACAGTGCTTAGGTATATATTTTGTTTCAATTCTTTAAAAATTATTAAAATAGTTATTTTAAAATGTTTTGTGACTGATTTCATACAATGGTATGTTAAGTTCAACGTTTGTTTTTTTTTTATCAACTATTTGTTCTTAATTGAATATATATTTTATTTCATTAAAAATGCGTATATGCGGGTTTTAATGGTCACGCCGTTATACATACCGACATACGCCCATAATACGATACTGTGTAATACCTACAATACTGGCACCGGCATTCGATTAAATTAATAATTCGTCGTGGGACGTTTTCATTTAGAAAACAATATTTTAACTTAGGTCCCCGCGTTTTGTACAAAAAAAAAACATAAAATTGCATACGTCCCGCAGACAATTAATATTTCTATAGTACCTATAGCCAATTATTTATGACCTTTATAACATGCTGATAGTGTTACCCAAAGCGGTATTGAATCCTTTAATGACGCGTGTAGCGAATAACGAAAATAACAGTAAGTAAAACTGTTTTACTCCACAAATGAGTGTACCTATACCTACGGTTACACTGATTTTGTATTCAATCTCTGTGCCAATTCTTAGAGCTCTATAATACGCATAATATAATACAGTTGGCAATAATAATTTGTCAACTTCGTCCGTTTGTTGTATCCTGTTAACGCGGTGGGTATTTCCGTCCAGTTAAGAGCATTACCAAAACGAGTAGGTAGGTAGGTTGGCCACCCAATACCTTTTTAGTCCAGTTATAATGATTCAATGGCCTCGATTTTTCAGGTAATACATTGCAACCTGCAGTTTGTAATACAGTGTCCAAATAATTTATTTCAAATAGTTTTTGCTGTTGTTGCGCGTAAGATAATTTTTATCAAATAGAAATATCAATGTACAAAAAATGTATCTCCAAAGTTATTAATTGTATTACAAGCATAAAATACTACAACTACGATAAGCGAGTCAGATAATGCTAAGACTAAATTGCGATAGCAAACTCAATTTAAACGACACTAGAATGAGATAGCTGGTAAATATTTTTAATTGTTTTTTTAGCTTTTGTATTTTCTTTTACGTTCTTAAAAATTGATTGGTCATTCCATTACTTATGGCAGTACAATAATGATATTATGCATGGCGTGCTCATTTTTGTTTGAAACTTAATAATAAATAACAGTAATAAAAAAAAACTAAAAATAACTTTTTTTTTAGAATCAAATACTCATTATACTTAACAAAATGTAAATAACTTTACGAAACAAAATTAAAAATAGACATTATAAATAAATAATAATCGCGGAAACTGTGTAATATATATTTTAAAAATAAATTATGCATCAAATGTTTTTTAATGGACATAACTACCTATAGTCAGGTATAAAAAAAAAAACTTTTTAGGAATAATTTTTAACATTAATTCAACATATTTCATTAATATATAAATTATTTTAAAACTAAAACCATTATAAAAACACATACAATTTGTCATACGTGATATTATAATTCAAATTTACTTACGCAGTAGTCTAAAAATAAAACGTGGGATAAAAACAAAACAAAAAAGTTTTTGTTTAAGTAATACTGCAGACTATAAATAAAGTAGGTACTTTTAAAAATGTATAAGAATTTATATTGGCATTTTATTTTGAATTAATAATTTAATTGTATTTATATAAAGTTTTTAATTGTATTACGTCGAAAACACGACTAAATGTTATGTTTTCAAAATCCAAATTGACAAGAAGTATTAATAAATTGTAATACAAAAATCCACCCACCAATCATCATTTTCTTTATCACTATAAATAAATAATATAAATCGCACCCCTTGAAAATTCTTAAAGTATATTAATAATATGTTGAAAGAGTAATTTATTTACTAAAATATTAAGCATTATAGTTAAATAAGCTAATAAATAGTTCTAAGTATTTAAAAATCAATTGGTATACATCAACTTACTTTTTTTAAAACCTTTTCTGTTCAATAATTGATTTTCTTTATTTTAAAATTGCACGCAAGTTAACATAATATATTTAGGATATTTTTAATACAACTATTAAGAATACTGATTTCATGAATTACTTTATCAGATTAAAATATTATGTTAATAGTTGTTATCATGCAAAGAATTGATTGCCTTTTACAAATTAATAGTATTCACTTCATTAAAGTATTTTAAAACGCTAATGAAATTATCTAAGCGCCGCGCTGTTTAAAATTGATTCAAATGATGGATTTATTATATGTGGAAAATAAGTAAAGTTAGATGAGTTACTTAGACAGGTATAGTTTTTAAATTTGATAGTGATAATACATTAAACAATTAAAAACGTAAAGTGCACTTGTTTATAATTTTTTAATGTTTAATGATTTTGTTGTATTATAATATAATATATTTAAAATAATACGTATATACCTACTTAGAAATTAAAAATATTACTTCTTTAAACTCTATTAAGTACCATTTGTATTTAATGACATGATTATAGAACTATTTACAACCATTAGGTATAGCTTTTGTAATCGTAGAAAAAAAATCTTGAATTTTCATTATAAATATGATCTTATTCTAAGTAATATCATAATGCAAATTATAAATTTATTTATGAGTTCTAAAAATCATAAAAATATAAAATGGAAGTGTTTGATAATCTAAATATATTATATTTTATTTTATACAAATATGATTTCATGATAAGTTTGAAACTGTTAATTTCGTTTAAAGTTTTATTGCTTTTTTTCTTTAATTTCTACAATTATAATTTTTATTTGAGATTATTATTTTATATTGAAGTTAACAAATAAGGTTTTTTTTATCAATAATAGATTAACTTTAACGCACTTCAGAAATTCAATGCAAGCAACTTCCGGGCTCAAATTTATAGTATACCATTAAGTTAACGACATCATATAACCCTCTCCCTTTTTATTTGTATTTTATTGATTGGTCCCAACTTACCCAAAAGGTAGCAGTTTCTTTTCTACATATGAAAATATTCAAGTAGCATTCATAATATTATATTTGAAAAAAATAAGTGCAATACATATAGGCTATAGCCAATAGTTTTCGATTCTAATACATTTTAAATATTGATTTAGTATAATATAATAAAGTGATAAAATACAATTAAGTAAGTATAAAAATAGAATACAGTGAACTATTCAAATTGTAATAATAACAATTCATTAACGTTAATCTTTAGAACTTCCTTCTAATATGTAGTGATAATATCATGAACAACGATTACCTATTGGTTTCGTGTGTATATGACTGAACTGAAACATTTGAAAAATGTATTGTCACTTACAGAAGAATTTCCACCTGGATGGACAGAAAAATGTATTGGATGTATGTGCGAAGCGTCTTCTGGATGCAATCAAACACTCGAATGCATTGAACAAAATGAAGTTAAATATTGCGGTGTTTTCTTATTGAGTGACGTTTATTGGCAAGACGCTGGTACACCTGTACTTCAAGGAGATGACCCTACACGAATTGGAGGTACTGCGTTGTATACTTAAAATGTTAAAAATAATATTATATTATATGATATGTGCTTACATCGTATTGGCACATGATTGTTATGTCGTTACACTTTGAACACTTTTCGTTTCAGCATTTGAAAGGTGTGTCAGAGACCCATACTGCGCAGCGAGAGCTGTAAATCAGTACATACAAAGATATGCAAAGGTATTCGAGTTTATAAGATAAGAAAAATAGATATTCATGAAAACACATTTTTTAACACACGTGTAGTATTGAACAAATATACCTCAACTCTCACGTGGTCTAATGCATTTATAATTTTTAAAACCATTATACCTTTAGCGTTTTGATTATATAGGTACCTACTCACATTATTTACTATTATTTAAACAATACAATATTTAGCTGTTGAATTCTTATTGAAATGTATTTTGAAAAGTTCAATTATAAACACATTATCAACATCTACCTTAATTTATTGTGTAGGCAATAACTAATATGTATTTGCATATTATAGCGCTGATGTATAATATTGTGTTTCCTATATGTATAAAAGTTGCATAAAATATTTAACGGATATTATTTTACCAAGCGCTGTTTTTCAATTTATCTAGTTCTCACAATATATTATACATTTTGATACTTGCAATTAATGAATCGCCGATTTTATAAAAATGTTGATTTTCCTTTATAGAAATCCATTGTTCATAAGTATCTGTTATTATAGCTTCATAATAATAGAATTTAAAAATATAATTCTACTAAAAATACTTTTCGTTTTTTAAATGAAATTATTCAAATATGAAAATTATATTCAGTGTACAAATTTTAGCTTAGTTAATAGTTTAAAATATATTTCTCAAACATACAATATGTGAAGTACCTATACTAGAATTGTCCTTATTTAAAATTTAATTTTCTAAATTTTCTATTATTTTTATATTGTAACATACTTATTTTAATGGCGGTTATACTTACAATATTGACAATATTTTATAATAAACAATAAACACTTTTATCCATTGATTATGTTTATTGCTATTGTCCACAAATCGTGGACAACACAACCACAAGTCACAACTCGTCATTAAATTAAACGTTGTACAAAATAGTACTTTTTCGTGTTCTCCTTTGCTTATGGCTCTACGTATACTAATTCTATAGATTATTATTCTTTATGATCTATATAAGTATGTATAGATTAATAAAAATATATTTTACGTTATTATTTTTAAATAATCGGTTATTAAAAACGTGTAGGTATGTATAAATCAAAACATTTATTAGAAACTTTTGTTACTAATTTAATTTAAAAATGTTAATTCAACTTAACTGTTTGTGTTTTATCAAAAGAAACTTAAGTTATAAAAATGATCTATATTATATGTAATTATTAAACAATATTATCTGATACATTACACTATAAATTCATACATTTTTTACTCAAACGGCAAATATGTTAAATTTCCATTTTTTTTTTTTTTTTTTTAATAATTCTTTTCAATTTAATTATCCTGTTTCAGTTGTAAAATATCATACATTCAAATTCATAGAGACGAGAATAATATTTTTTGTTCAATACTACATGTAAAAATAAATACTTAATACGTGTACTTTAAACACATAATAATAATAATATTCTTTTCACCTATAGAAATTAATGACTAATAATACTTCAATAATACCTACTAATATTGAATATTTTCAGGATTGCAATAAGGATCGTATACTGTCATGTGATGATTATGTACGATTACATTATTTCGGAGAAGCAAATTGTGAAAGACCGATCACATCACTTCCATACTATAAAGTTTTTAGAAATTGTATTTCATCTTAATTTAAATATTATTAAAATATTGTTTTATTTTATATAGGATATATTACTATAAAAAATTATATGGAAATAATAATAGTATAATATATAGTATATTATCAATATAATTATTAATATTATAAACAATTTATTACAAATGTATTTTTGTTTAAATATTTTATTTTATGATCGCTTAGAAACAATTTTACAAATGTCAACAAAAACAAATATGGTGTGTTTGATTTATAAAAACAAATTGTATAATTAATAAATTTCTGTTATTTAAATTTTACTTAAAAAAAAACATGGCGAACCGCTATGACGAAAACGAGTTTCTTAGAGCCCTAGGAGTATCTTCAAATGATCTGGTAAATAGCGTATCAAAGATATTTACAAGTTGTTTACAATAATACAATATATTTTTTTAAATATATAATATATATATATATATAGCTAAAAAAATCTACCAGTCCAGTTCGAAGACATAAAAAGAGGTCAAGACTTATGAATTACAATAATTTGTATCGAATAGTTCGTCTAGAAATGTTAAGTAGACCGATGTGTAGGAAATTGCGACCATGGCCAGATCCAAAATTAGAGGTCGACTATAATTATTAATTAATAAATGAAAATGTAAAAATCTTTATAGGTAATGTCATGTGTAGGGACCTTTTGTGATTTCTCCTGCCGCTCTTAAAGCTAAACTTACAGATAGATTAGAATATTTAGCGTTGCCTAAAAAAGAAAACGAATATTGGGAAAGCTATTACTTTCCAACTATATCATCAGGAAAATATAAAAATAAAATAAAAATAATTAGTGATCGATTAATTGAACTATCCCAGCCAAGACCATTCATAGATGATATGTAATATAAATACAACATAGATAATTAATAGTAATACATTTATTACGTATATTTTATATTTTTTATAATTAAAAGAGAAGAACAAATTATAAGAACACATTTTAAAAGCAAAGTTGAATGGCTCAATTATTTGGAAAAACTTAAAATATTTGGTGCAGCCAGACGACCACCGCCAAGCCCACTAGCACCAGTTAGATATATTATGTGGATTGTTTGATATGGTTTTAAATTATAATCTATAATTTATCATTGCTTAGAAAAGAATTAAAAAACCATTAAAAACAATTATGACGTATGTAGAGCCGTTATCGCAACCCGCCAATCGTCCCCCGGACACCAATGAAAAGACAATTGAAGAATTATACACGGTAACAAGTATAGTTGTCTGTTGTTTGATTTATTTATTTTTATTAAATTACAAAATTGTTTTAGATTAAAAGTTCAGCTCTAAAATATAATGCTAGTGATAGAACTAAGAATTTAGCTGTTGCTAAGCAATTAAATGAACAGACTTTGATGGATTTAAATTACGATCCACGAGATAAACTCGTTAATGCGAAAAAATACATTGGTAACTAGTATCATGATAATATGAAAATTTCGAAAGTTATATTTATTTATAGAAAAAGTTTAAAATATTTAACGAGGTTGGTAGGTATTAAAATGTTGATATTTTACTTAATACTAAGTTATATAAGTTGTATACACAACTTTTTATTAACAAAAACATAAATCTAAAAATTATTAAAATATGAATTTAAAACATAATAAACTAGTACTTAAGTAAGTTGTCTTTTTATTATAAATGATATATTATTCATAGTATTATGTGTATAAATAATATTTGATAGCGTTTTGAATATAGTACCTTTTTTTATATTAATACCAATTTATAACATTTCCTTGAAAATTCTTTTAAATTTATTCAAATACCTATTTATTCCCTTATCCTTGTACTCGTATCATTTTAATCGTCTCAATAGTACTGTTTTAACTTAAAAGATAATATTAATTGATTAGAATAAATATTTTTAAAAATCCTTGTTCATTTTAAAGTTCTATATTATACTATAATACAAAAATGTTTATTTATCGAAATTCGAAATTTAGTTTAATTTATTTAAAATATTATATTATGTATCTTACACAGTTTTCTACACATAATACATATGTGTATATTGTGTAACATAAATACTGAAAAAGCGTTTTTTCTCAGTCTGCAAACACTAACATTGAAAAAAATATATAAATTATATGTAGGTATATTAAAACTTTTGTTTGGCATTAAATTACAATATAATATTATTATTTTAAAACTTGACAAAACCTTTATACGAAATTTTAAAGAACTGACTATAAATTATATGAATATAAATTTTATTCGTTTTTTTTTTGTATGTATATTCATAGCTACAGATAGGATCAAAGAGTTATCGACACCAAAAGTTAGAGAAACGCCAAAAACAATTGAAGTTAAAACAGACGCATTTTCAGTCAATCCAAATGCTTTGAAAGCGTGGTGTTCTCCGAGAATAAAACGTTTAGCAAAACCCATCATAAGAGATTAAAATACTGTAAAACTATAATACGACTAATGTTTTTCCAAAACAATAAATTATTCAGATATTATGCCTTTTTTAATAATACAATTATTAATAATGTCTATCAAATATTTAGATTAACGTTGAATAATTTTAAATCTACTAAGTACTTAATAAATTTTATTTTTATAAATGTAAATTTTTATCTTATTCAAAAACATTATGATAATTATTAATTAAATTTAAAGTAATAATATGGGTAAAAATAAAAGTTATTAAATATCTAGTTACGTAATAACATTTTTTTATCTATTTCTGTTACATTTTGTATAGGAACTATTACATGGGTGTTTAAATTTTAGTGATAGGCTGGTACCACTTTTTACCAACACCCAATACTTTGCGATAAAGTATGATATTTATAAATATATACTATCGAAATATTTAAAAATAAAATTTTAGCCAATTAGATAATACCATGACCAATACTACATAATATTACAAATTATTAAAAATAATCAAAAAGTGTAATTATAAAGTAATAATCATGTTTCTATTAAACAGTTTTAAAAAAGGATAGTGATAAATAAGTAAAAAAAGTGAAACCTATTAAATATAATTATTGAAAATTAAAAGTAATGTAAAATAACATTTTCTGGGAGAAAAATATCGAACTATCAAAATGATTATATAATAAATTAATAATATATATATGTATCTATATAATTCTGTTAAAAAATATCATTATATTAATTAAGTGATAGATTTTGACTAGAGTGACATTTATTTTATTTTATTATTACAATATTATTGATAGTACAACAAATGACAATTGCATTTGAAATATTTTAGTTGACAATAGTCCCATACTGCCATCAACCTTATATATTATTTTTATTTTTACAATATCAATTCAAATATCAACTTTTGGAATAAAAAATAATTTTGATTATCGAATTAATATCGATAAAATCAATACCACTCTGACATTAAATTTCGGTTCTATGTAGGTTTATCCATAATTACAATGGCAGCAAATCACGTTACAATCGATGAATCGCAAATTGCAGATCATACTTTTGAATACCTAGTAGAAAGGCAATGAAAAAAAAATATGATGTGTTTTAGGTGTCTGGATAAAATGTTTCGTAAGTATCTTTTCGATTTTCCACTCTCGTGGATTACAATATATCATGTTATGATGACCGTTTGTTAAGGGCTAACATGTTCCTTAGGGTCCTTACCATCTTTAACCGACCGATAAATATGGGTATAACAAAGTTGTCACACTTGACCTGAATCTGGATACTTCTCTGGACCTGGCATATAATACACGTAAATCCGATTGTATTCCCAAGTGGCATAGTGGTAAAACAATATTGGCCTCAAATACAGATACGCCGAATTGACTATAGGTACAACTACTGTATGGACATTATATATAAATAATATATAATATTGTTTACAGTAAACATGATAGCATTAGTCCAATAACAAAAAATTGTCTCTGTTAATATTTCGAAGCATTATAATAGCTATAATATAAGTTTTTAAATTTAAATTATATTTATTAAAATCTACAGTATAAAATAATCTGAAACCAGCAGATTTTCATCTGTTTTAATTTATATTAATGGTTGTATTCTTAGTAAAATTATGCATTCAATCAATCAATAAATAATAATAATAATAAATTATGCATCAACCTAACCTAACCTATTTAATATATTTTAATATTTTCTTGTACTAAAAATCGTTTTTAAAAGTTACTTTTGTTTTAAGAATGCATCATTAAAAGTGCAAATTGACATTATTTATATTTAAAAATTATCAAGTTTTTGGTTAATCAGTCGAAGTTAACTGAGATTCAGTGCATTAGATGATAAAAACTAAATTTTTTTCTAGAAATGATATTTCATTAAAATAAATTTTATTACTGTTACATTGAGTTGGAAAATTTTTATAGTATGTTTATAATTTAAAATGTTCTATAATAATTTACGTTAACAATGTTTTATTATTATTATAAGATCAAGAATTTAAATATGTATTTCAGAATATGTCGATTCTCTGTAAAGAATTAAGTAATTATTCAACCGGCTGGACTGATTCTATTTACATTTTTGTGTAGTTTGAGAGAGTCCTTAGATGATTTAGATTCACAATTTACTGACACTGTAGGTGGCGCTGCGATTGGATTTTACAAAAATTTTACATGGATCTGCTTTAATTAACATATATGTAAATCTTAGATGCCAATGATCTTTAGAGTTACTCATCTGATCGTTATGAGGTTTTTTTAATGAAAGAGCACGTTATTACGAAGCAAATTTTCACATAGTTCTATGAATACAATTCCAGTCCGAAATAAAATATTAGTATATTAGTGGCGTCATCTGTTCAAAAAAATAAAATTTTAATTAAATATAAAAAATATTAGCATATTTTCCCTGGTTAGTTGAGCTTAATGCAACTAGAAGAATTGTCAATATTGTATTAACTTAAATTTTTAAAACAATGTATTTAAAAAAATAACGATTTTCCAGTGAACCGAGATCCAACGATGTATTAATTTTTAAAATAATTAACAAATAGGTACTTATATAAATGTATAAAAGAAGCGCCGAGTTTTTTGTGAATTACGAGTATAAATAACAGACTGAACAAAGTTTTAACCACATAAAAGGCATAATTTTAATAGGCAACGAAGTGCACGACGATAATTTACTACTATTGTTACTTGCTCCCATGTAATCTCAGAAAACAATTTATACATCTATGTCTATGATCGCTAGAAAGAATAATATAGTTTATACAAATAAATATTATAAAATTGATAGAAGTATTTAATTAGACTTTAAAAAACAATATTCAGTCTAACGCCGTCTCCTTACAAAAAATAATTTTTAAAATTGCTGTTTTTAATTTTTCGAAAAATATTGCACGGATACCGCCAGGTGGAACAGCTATGTAAATTTGATATGTCGAACTAAGCAACTAAATAAACCAAATTTAACACGGAAAAATTTTATACGGATAACGAAGTACACGGGGACAACTAGTTTATTATAATTAGATATTATTACATTAAATATTATATGCTGTAATAATATGTTCTTACAAATTTTAAAATACGAGTAATCGGCGATTGGAACGAAGAATGGATTTATATTGACTAAAACCTATAAAACCGCACATATTTTAAATATGAATGTATGTACTTATACGGCAACCTAACGTCGTACTAATGAAAAACAAATATAATGTGTAGATAATCCTATAATTGATCGTCCAACCAAGATAAGTGTAGATAGTATATTTACGACAATTCAACAAATAACCTAATAATTATAGACGTTTTTTAAATAAATACCAATTAAAATTCATAAGATACTCAAAATTCTAAATATGCAATTATATATATTACGTTAAAAATATGCTAAAATACGCAAAAAAAGAATTGTTCTATCGAATCAAGAATAAGCCAAATTTTGGATAAAGCTGACAACCAATCGATTTGAACTAAAAGAAAAAAACATACAAATGTATAAAAACCTAGCCCTAATTATTAAAAAAAAAGTATTGGGAATTATTTACTTTTGATCCTTCAAAGTACAAACTACATCTTCTTTATTATTTACTACCAGAAACCATCTCTCTAATTGAAAATCGAAGCGTTTTTACTACACAAAAATGTGATGACAGACACAAAAAAATAAATAAATAAAAACATACATCATTTTAAAATCAATATATTTATCGATTCACTCAGACTTTAAAAGAACGAACTCGTCGTTTTTATTAACATTTTAATCTGTTTCAAACATATCAATAATGGTATTAATAAATAAATAATTATTTCACACTTGTTTTTAGAATAAAATTTAATTTACAAAATTGAAATAGAAAAATGTATAAACAAGAAATATTTTTTAATTTTTATAGAAAAAAAAATATGTGTTAATATTCATTTTCAAGTTTTTATAAACGGTTATATTCTAATTGAACTTACTAACACCAAATTTTAACTATCGAATTTCAATTATAATAAAATTGTTGTACAGTATTCTTAAAATAAGCATTCATGTAATAAAAGCTTATTAAATTTGAAAATTAAAATGTCGAAAGACTATCAATGAATTGTCGCAATTAACAGACATTTCAATGTTGTATTTAATATTATTGTAATACATTTATATCATAAAATATAATTTTACAAAAATATATTTATATTGTATAAAAGTTTAATTACGAATACTGAAAACAAAGATAAAATTTTAAGGCTTTTTGATAAATTAAAATATTTTTTAATTGTATGACATCCAATGACGAAACATTCAATCATTAAATAAACAATTTTATTTTGTACGCTTGAACTTTTATTAGTATTCAAATTACTTGTTAAGACATAGTATTCTTAATTCATACATATTTTAAAATATTATGGTTTATATTCGATCTGTGCTTTTAAATTATAATGCAAGCCATTTTTCAAACAGTTTAAATTGCTTAAGTATAATATTATAGTGTGTGCATATCATATTTATTCATTTAATTAAAAGATTATGACAGTCTGTCATTAGAGTGTAATTATTATAGAACTTTGTTTACAATCTTAAAAGTTTTATGTTAATTGTTTCATTTTCCAAAACTCAACATAGACTCTTCTTCGGTCTTATTTTCATCTTTGATATCAGCTTGAATCAACAACCATTTACCTAAGTATTTAAATGCGTCTTGACGATGTCTCTTTGACACAAGGAACAAACCCTCAATTAAAAGTCGTCCCATTGATACTTTGGTTTCTTCGAATATCAGTTCCATGGCTTCTCTGTATGCTGACTCATTACTCATTTGCTTTTCAGTCATGTAGTTACCTAGATAATTCACATCTGCAATAAACATTTGTTAATACTACTAATATGAGAGTGTAAATGTACGTGATTTGTTTTGACGAATTATTCGAGTCATGACATCGGTGTTTAATGACCCCGTGGGCGACGAATCAACTATTTTAGAACCATCTAAAACACAATATTAAATTCATGAATTGTGCAAATATTGAAATGTTGTAACTATTACAGCTGTCACTACTATAGTCATCTAAATTAAAATACTGCATAAAAGCCAAGTCGTTCCATATTTCTTTGGATGACAAGTTGGAAGTGGACACAATGGATTTGAGATTCAGTGAAGCTTCTTGTTCTTCACAATGTTCTCTGTATTCATAAAACCATATCAAATAAAATTATTATGTTAACAAAAAGTATTATGTACAAGACTGACATTTCTTTAGTAATATAATTTTAATACCTAATAAATATTATTATATAATTAAATTAAATATAATAATCTTATGAATTATCCCTACTATTGAGTTAATTTTCAGTCTAATAAAAATAAAAAAATCTAAAAAATTAATAAATTATTATAAAAAAAAAAAAAAAAAGGTGGGTAAGTAGACAAGTCTACTGTATATTAAGATTTCTATTAAAACACTTTTATTAGTGTATTAAATTTCAATTCAACAATATATCATTGTATACGCAAAAACGATTCTAAGCGGAAGTCCACCGGTTACCTATCTATACTATTAAGTATATTTTGTGTTTTTTTTTTTTTGTTTAACTTTTAAGGTAATTAATTTTATTTTTAGTATTACGGTGGGTTGATATAATTTTTTCCGAAAATATTGCATTCATTATACTTATTATTATTATTTAATTATTATAATATAATAATGTATATATTTATAGCATATTATAACATATTATAGCTCATAATATAATAACTAGGGCTCGGAAGTTGATGACCTTCAAAACATTAAAAAATGACTTTAAAAAATTCAAATATAACATAAAAATGACAAAAATGTCCTTAAAAATGATCTAAAAAAATTACAAATATTTGTTTTAAATTAATAAAAATATATATATTTTTTTAATTGTTCTATATTTTACAATAAAATTCTTTATGAATTTATCAAACTTTACAAATTATTTAAAATATGATAAAATATTTCCGGTATTTTGAAACGAAAAAATAATAAAATTTAGGTACAATATTATTCACTACAACACAACAACGACGACTGTAATCGGTGAGATAAAATCAGATAAGTACTAATCTTAGTCCGCAGTAATTTCAAAGTTTTAAGTAAGTTATTAGCATAATTTTCGAAACAAGAACGATAAGAAGTGCACTTATGTGAAATCAGTAAAAATGATTAAAAGTGTGGAAAAATAACTGAAAAAGTAATAAATACCAAAAAATACATAAAAAGCAAATTAAAAATAAGTTGTTTAGATTCACATTCTAATGAAACACATTTGTGGCCAGGAGAGTATCGTCTAAAAAATTCTAAAAAAAAATACAAAATTCATCAACTTCCTAACCCTAATAATAACATAAACATCTTTCTGTAAAAGTACATAAAAAATTCATTGTGTATGGTACAATTTATAGTAATATAATAAACGTAAACATTTTAAGTTCCCACGAATAATGTTTTTTTTTAATATAACAAAATCATTAACATCGTTATTTATTATTTAAATAATTAATTACCCATAAATTTTAACTTAAAATGCCAATAAGAATAATTAGCTTAATATAATATTATGTTTATGATTATGGTACAAAGAGAATATTGTATTAAATTTAAAAAAATTATAAATAACTCAAAAATAGTTGAAATATTTTGAAAATTTTATCTTAGATAAAAAAACAATAATATAAACATTTTGTAAAAGTTTATATTATTTAAGATTATTTGTTTTTGAGTTACATAAATGAAAAATCGATTTCGTCAAAAATTGGATTTGCGTAAAAATCCTCGTTTTTCTTTATTTTTTATTTTTCCCGTTTTTACAATTTATTTTTAATATTTTTCACTTTTGACCCTTTTATGTATTAACTATATAAAATTTTCTACTAAAAACTATCCATATTTTTGAAAATCGCTAAGAATCTAAAATAATATAAAATTTAATATTATATAATATACTTAATTATATACTTATAAGAATAGCATTCGTGTTCATGCTCACTGCCAATTTGGGTTTCATACACATCTTCTTCATTAAAAATACAGTTGCTCTTATCAACTTTTAATGATTTGTCCGACTCATTGACATTAGAGACTGTGCGCGATAGGTGTGATCCAAAATCGTTAGCTATATTGTTACTTGTTTCAAAAGACATATTAAATTCGTGCTGCGTTTTACTATTAAAACTGGATACCTCGAACAATTCCCTATCATTTTGATTCTCTACCATGCTTTCAGTTATGCTTTCTTGATTGTTTTCCAATTCTTTCTCTTCTGCTTCGAATACTTGGACACTATTAAACGATTCATTAGGAAGGTATACGTTTTGTTTTTCTTCGACGTAATCAGTTTCTTCAGTTTCTTGGTCGGCAATTTCTTGTATAGTATCTAAATATTCTATTGATACTACTTCATTATCATTTTTACTTAATATATTTTCTGATTTCACATTTAGCGGAATATTATCATCGTTAACCATTGCATTTACTATAGAATTATTCGATGTATCATATGCTTTTTTTGACCATTCCGGTGATGTAAATATTTTTATTATTTCTAAATCCTGCGGTGTAAAATTTCTATTGTTTTTATTATACCCAAATCCTTTTTTATTTGTTATTTCTTTTGAATATTGTGGTAATATTTCAGCAGATATTATCTTTTTGTGCTCTTTATTACTTAATTCTTTGTAGCCATTTAGTTCTCTCTTTAAACCCGATGTCGAATCGTATACGCTTTTGTGACTGGAACGGTTCTGTTTGACATTTTTATCTGGATTTGGTGATGAAGATTTATATAATAGCTGTTTTTGTATTGTTTTTTGAATCATGGTTTATTTAAATCATAGATTTTATAAACAAAACATACAGAAAACAAAACTCAAATTGTAATGTTCAATATAAATAGTTCCCTAGCAATACATATTGCTTATTAGTTTTAGTATTACGTAGTTTTAATCAACATAAAACTATACATAATATACTGTCATATTTCTACTCTAACGTGAACAAATACTTTCAGACTGATTATCATTCATTGAACGTTTGTAAAACCAACATAATATGAGGTTTGCATTCGATATCATTTTAATGCATTTCGTTCATCAAAAAGTGAAAGTTATATAAGCATATACACATTTTAGATATAAATGTATTATGGCTGTGTAAATCTTACAATAAATTCACATATTATGACGTATGCATACTTGTACCTCAAGCTTGAGACATATTACACCATTCGGAGATGAATAAAGTATAAAATAATAATATATTATATAAGTAACTGAAATTCAATATCGTTTCGATTTTACATAAAAAAAATTATATGAATACAGTAGCTATTAATAACAAAATATATATGTTTATTAATATTTCAAAACAACTATTTCATGCTGTATAATTAATGATCTAAATATGATAAACTAAAACCTAGGTGCTTCCTGTATGCGTTAATCAGATTTTTAAACCAATTATTTTTAGAACAAAGATATAATTTTTATTACATTTTGTATTAAATTTTAACAGGAATTAATATGGGTATGTAAAAATAATTATAGAATAACATTGATTATTGTCATATTACATATACGAGTGAAAAAAAAGTATTTTATAATAAATGTATTTATTACATAAAAACAATTGGATTTAACATTTTATATGATACAAGGCAAGTATAAAAATATAGTTTAATTATTTATTGATGTACTTAAGAAGTGTATATATTTAGGTAAAATGGTTATTTAGCTACTCTAAAATTAAATTAAATTATTCTTTTTGTAATAAAATATATTATTTTAATGTTCTAATCCAATTTATTTATTGAACTTAAGTATAACAAGACAGTTTTTACCTAATGTGGTCGTCGTATTTTTGGTTAAATTAAAATACAACTATTATTCATGCAAATTAGTTCGAACAAATTAATTTGATTTAATTTTTTTTTAGATAATCAAGTTTTAAATCTATAACTACCAAATTTAAGTTATCATATTTAAACCTATTTATATAAATTGAATGAATATTTTAATTCCAGAACTTATTTCAAACGAATGTTCAGTTCTAAGGATTTCTGACAAAGAGTAGTTTTTAATATTTATTTATTTCAAAAATACAGTTCAAACCATAACATATTAAATTAAATATATGTTTGATAGCATAATTATTGTAGTAAACATATTGAGGAAGCATTCAAACGGTGTATTAGGTATTGCGATTAGTTATTATTTATTTTATTAGTTTTGAATAATATTATTTTAAACAGAATCTTTGTGCTCATATACCTATTATAAATAAATAGTGCAAGTAACGTAGAGTGATACAAATATTAAATTAATAATTATATAACACACACATTCCTCGGTATGCATTTGTTTTTAATTCGCTCAAGGCTAACGTAAACTCGAGTAGATTAATGAAATACCTCCCTCGTGTGTGCCTATGCTACATCATGAACAAAAAAAAAAAACGAGTTGGTGTTCGATCGGTAGAGGTCGTATCATATATTTTGCGATGGACAATGGGTGGAGAAAACGTACGGTGGCTATTTAACCACGAATCAATTCCGTTCCATTGCCGATGAAGACGTTCAACTTGGTCGTACGCACGTCAAATAGAGACACCATAATGAACCACTTCAAAGTATTCACCGTGAGTATATTAATATTTAAGACCATATCAAATTATCTCACTCGCCAATTAATAAAACGAATTTATTGATTTAATAAAAAAAAATCATTTTAATTCTGTCTCATTTTAATTTATCGAACGAACATTTGTTTTTATATTATACACCTTGTGTCAAGGCTTTTGAACTTTACCCGTTTTGAAGGTTACTTATATTACATGAATTTTTAATGGTTTATTATAATATTATGTATTATTCATATTAAATCTCCGAAGTATTTATTGTTCTCAGACGATTTTTAATAGAAATATATTTTGTTATGAATAAAACAATAAATGAACAAATTATCGTTATATTTGATATTATACCTTTAAATAGTATAATATTCAACGTTTATATTTTACGTAGGTAGGTATATATTTTTATTCAATTTCTATGGATTATAAATATCTCAGTATAAAATTTAAATACCTATAATGCTTATATAAGTACGAGTATACTTATGAACTACATAATATACAATGTAATATGAATAGTATAAAAATAATATGAATGATATGATTTCGATGACTACTATCGATTTATTATTTTGTTTTCAGTTATTACATTAATTTTTCGAGTCTTGAATACACAATCGTTGTGATAGACTTATCTTAACACAAAGAATATCGCGATTTATATACGCCTATTTTGATATAATATTATCTTTATCTAACCACTGTACGAGTCATATATTTTTGTCATCTTTCGTATTATACACGTTTTAGCACACTAACAGAAGTTGGGCTTCGACTTTTTTAACAAAAGTGACCGTATAATTTATAATAATATGTGTATCGGATATCGTGGTCTTAACAATTCAAATCTACAATTGCAGATAAATTATTGTCACAGTCATCGAAAAAATTCTTAAGCTTGTCTCAATCATCAAACTATTTGCTATCGAATTTAAAATTAAAATTGTACAAATTATAGTATAAATTATTTTCAACCGAAATAATCTTGTAAATAAAAAAAATTCATCGCACACTATTACGATATAGGTATTAAATATTAAAAAAAAATTGTTTAATTATTTTTTTACTCAAATAATACTTTAATTATAATATCATAACTTATGGTATAGATTAAATCACCTAAAATATTTAATACGGTTTCGACATTTATGCTTAAAATAATGATAATAGTTTAAAGCTCGCGATGAAACGAGAGGCGGGAATGTTCCCATTTAAGAACAGTCCTGATTGTGATTGCGGTTTTCATACTCACTATATCCTTATAAAAAATTTCGTATTACACACACAAAAATAGGTCCATTATCAAACGCATAGACATGGTTACTGCGTTACCACGAATATGGAACGCATTTTTTTTTTTTTTTTAGTATCATCATTATACATCCCGAAAATATACGGCATGGGCGAGCAAATGGTGGACAGTGGACGAATTTATCTGGTCCCACAGACAAGAAATTAATTGTTTAGATTATATCATTTTTTTTTTTTTATGTCGAGGTTTCATTAAAGTTTTAATTTTGCTTTTAATTTATATTGATAAATATAAAATATTAAATTTTAACCCCCCCCCCACCCCAGTAAACTTCCTGAATTTCTAATATGCCTCACTAAAAATATTAATTGTTGATGTCTAATACACGGTGTATTTTTTGTCAACCTAACCGAATGCCGCAAGCAATTGCCCTACACGTCACCAACACCTGTATACATTCCACGAACACCCATTTCACGTGTTGTTTTTGTTGTGTTACGAATCGCAGGCGTTAGCGGCTTTCTGCGCGTGCGGCGCACTGGCCGCGCCAGCCGGTCACCACACGGTCATACCGATCCTGAAACAGGTGAACCGACAGAACGAGGATGGTTCGTATAGCTACGGTTACGAGAACGCGGACGGCACGTACAAGATCGAGACCAAATATCCGACGGGAGAAGTGTACGGCAAATACGGTTACGTGGACGAGACGGGCAAGCTGCGGACCGTCGAGTACGGCGCGTCCGCTCGCGGCTTCGAGCCGGTCGGCACGGACATCACCGTGCCGCCGCCTGTCCTAGGCGTCGACTCCAACGACCTGCACAAGGACCCGTCCTCGTCGCAGGACGACTACGACGACGGACAGTACCGCGAAGACCCGAGCGTGTACTACAAGACGTCGTCATCGTCGTCGGACGTGCAGCTTAGCCACCACCAGCAACAGCAACAGCACCACCAGCAGCAACTGCAACACCACCTGCAGCAACAGCAGCAGCAACTGCGATCCCTACAGCAGGCGGCACCCGTTGCACCAAGGCAACAGCAATGGTTCTCCGGAAGTCCACAGCAGAAGGCCAGGCCCGACTTCAATCAGTTCCAGGCACATCCGTCCGTGCACAACTTCGATCCCGCGTCCGGTTCGTTCTCCATCTCGTACACGGGAAAGTGACTGCAGACGAGTGATCACGAGCGATAGTCGAGATGACATCGAATAGAGTTTAATTTTGTACTTATTATTATTATTTTTTTGTACGATTTTTTTTCACTATTATTATATTATATTTTATAAGTATTTTGTAAGATTTTTTTATACATAAAAATCAATAAAAAAATCTCTGTTGTCTTATTTGCACGTTGTTATACTTTTTGTAGCTCTCGTTTTATCGTTCGCATATAATATTATTATGGTAAGCCGATCACCTGACCCACTGTATACTCAACTATACCACGTAAAAATATACGACGTTGACGGACGTTGGACCATACAGAATATATTAATCATAAATTATTATAAAACCGGGTTTACAACACTGTACCACGCCGTGTCGAGTTTGGTATATTTAATACGTAAAAATTTCGGTAACACGCATTACCAACAATTCGAATAATTAAATTGTATTCAACTCTATACACGACGCGGCGGTTTGGAATTGATACACTTGTGTGCGCGCAGTCCTCCAACGACAATAATGCGCCCGCTCGAAGACCAGGAACTGACGCGCGCGTTAAAGGCGTAGTCAGTTTTTGAACCATTTTGTCGTTTGCCTTGGTAAGCCTTGTTCGACGAATCGAAAATAATAAAATATGCAAAAAATATTATCTTTAACCATATAACTGAACGCAATTTCCCCAGGGCGTTTCGGCATTGAAACGAAAGCGCGGACAACACCCATCCTTGACATTCACCTCGAACGTACCTAAACTCCATAGTACATTAGTAGTATTAGTACATATGTAATAAATATATAATATTATTATTATTATTATTATTATTATTATCATCATTACATTATAAATAGGAGACGTAAATCTCTATATAGATAAATTTTAAGCGGCGATCATTATAGTGTTATTATTTATTTTTTTTTGCATTAATGTAGTCGTTCCTCGAGGAGACGCAAACAACTCGTTTGATTGCAGGGGGTTTGTGGTGAAAGGCGAAGAACAAAAAAATCACCACATACGACGACATCCGACGGCCTTGGCGTCACCCTTACGTGCTCGTTGGAGGGGCTATTCGTTTAAGACCTTTTAAGTGTAGGTATTATATATATTCGTCAGTTTATTGCAAGAGAACAACCAGAACCATGATGCTAGTCAGATCAGTGGTAAGTACGATATGCCAATATTATTTCATTTTGTACAGTTACCGCATAACGTATTTATATTATATAGCTGCTCAGGGTATTGATTTTATTTTTGACTATATTAAACTACATAGTTATCTAAACATAGATACCTAATATTAAATTGATTAAATAGTTATCTGAAAAATCATATATTTATCATTATGTTTGCAGCGACTCATTTCGTTTATTATTTTTAACAGTTCATGATTGATCGTAAAAAATAAACAACTAATTAATGCATGGATACGTCTATTTTTTGTTTAAAGTTTTGATATTTGTATAATATATTGTATAGGTACGAAGTTTTTTTCATACTCTCTGGCGTATTAGTTTACGGAACGGTTTTACTAATATTCTCGTTTACGCTTAATATAAAATAAACCTTTAATCTTGCACATAAATTAAAACATAGGGACAAACTACCACCTAGCGGGACGTGATTAAAAATGAAATCGCCAGATAAATATATTATATCGAAAGTTTTACTGAAAGATCGGAATAGTCATTCGCTATACTATGTTTATCAATTTTTATGTTACAATATTTTTCTGACGCGCATCTCGTGCTCGTATTTGACAAAAAGCGTCCTTAGGCTCGTTGTGGGTTATCCACCTCGATCGTCATTGTTTTGAAAATCCCAGCGGTGTATGACCTCGCCTTCGTCCGATTCTCACGATCAGACAATTGTGAAATTAATCAACAGGTGTGCACGCGTACGGGAGGTCTGACCTGGCGCCTGTGCACCATCATCGGCAGCACGTATCGGCTGCAGCCGTGTATTATAATAATATATAGATGAACCATCCTTTTGTGTCGAAAATAATGAACGCACTGATTATAGTTTTTTTTAAACATTTTTTTTTTCAATTTGCAGATAATTGTGCTGTTGGGCTTATGTACGTGCTACGGTCAAAATGCCGAAGACTACAATGAGGGTAACGACCAATCAGTAGTATCGGCTCGGAAAAGTCAAGATGTATCTATACTTAAACAGATTCACAGGTAATCGTGTGTGCTGGACATATTATAATATTATTAAAATATAAATTAACGTTTATTAGCATTGTTCTTAAAAATGTATTCAAAAGTATCTAAACGGGTGGTGATGCATAATTTGTATTGTGTACGTTATGTCGTATCACTGAAAATAATATTTTAAATTAACATACAGTATTACTATAGGCATATAATATATATATATAAGAGATCGTTTCCCGAGTAGCTCACGTATTTTGTTATGTTTATAAAAGAAAACAAATTATAACTAAACTTTTTTTAACGGTTTCTTTCCTTTCGACAATCACATTTTTTGCTATATTTATTTCACTCGACTAGTATAGCGAAAAAAACATTACATTATGATAATATAGTTTTTATACGGTTTAAATGAGTAAAGTTGCGTTTTAATTCATACAAACTGTGTATTTTTAGAAAATATGAACGTGACATCAAATAGATTACAAATTTTTTCCTTTTTACAATAATTAAATAATTTTCTACTTTTATAAAAATGTTAAAAAGTCATGCTTGGTTTATATTATGATGTTGGCTTAATATAACTAGGTGATATTAGGAAACGAAAGTAGTATAAATTTTCGTTGTTTTTCATAATAAATTCAACAAAAATAATAAATAGTTTATTATTTATAAAGTAAAAGGTTTAAAAATCTTTAATACCATTTATGGATTACATAAATTAATATGATTTTTAACCTTGTATTTAATTTAATGATGTAGTACAACTTTTATAATTTTATTCTACAAGGTGATAACTTATTTCTACCTACTACTTGCATATCTATTATTTATTTCACTTTAAACAGACTAAACACTATTTAAAATATATGGAACGTCCATTATACATAGTAATTGACTTACTAAATAAGTCTTATTTATTACATAATTATTAGTTTAATTTAAAGTGTTCTAAATGAAGCGGAAATCGTGAATTTTCGTTTACGTAATGATTCATGACTAGTTTAGTTTTAGATAAATAGCTAAGGTGACAACATCGTCACTTATTAAATTGCATTCTTATCAAGAAATATGTGTTTTTATTTTTAAAATAACACCAGTAATACTAAAAAAACAGAAAAATATTTAGATCTCAACTTATTTTTGATAATAATTGAGGTTGGGTTTATACAAATATATTATAAACGAATTCACTATCTTACAATTAATATAGCTTCAAACAGTATAGTCAATTAAACATTTTTATCAAAATTTAATCTAAATTACTAAATATACGATCCATTATCTGTAGTATGAAGTTTCATGTATAATACATAATTTTTAGTTTAAAATATTATTTTTCAAATAAAACGCTAATAATTTTAACGTATATATGACGAAAAATATAATATAATATTAGTATCTTACAATATTATTATACTACACGAATACATGATACATTGAAATATTGTGTAAGACTGTAAGAGTAGTATAATTAAATTTAAATTGTGTATTTCTTATGATAATGCTTTGTATTTTAAAATTTAATTATATTTCAATATTATACGATATTATGAATATCAGAATATCCATATTATCGTGTTTAATCGACTGATACAGTAAGCATTTCAAGCAATTCATATGAGTTCATGGATAGTTCATTAAGATTCAAAGTCTAGACGGTTTGCAAAAGTCAAATTTAGACTGTACAATAATACAAATAAATAAAGAAAATCACCGAAATCACCGATTTTTAGTCGTTAACATTATAATAACTTACTGTTGTCATCATTTCTTAACGTTTATAACTTCGGTTAAATGCGTCATGATAGTAATCTGTTTACTCGCTGTGATTTTTGTACCGTAAAGATAATATTATAGTAATATTATATAAATATATTCTTGTTCTTGAGATATACGATAATATTATAAAGTACAACGTCCTGCTTACACGATAACATACAATTATTTATACATCATAATAATAATTATATTTTATTAATTTGTTAATATTAAAAAGTATATATTTTATTGGAAATCACTAAGGACTAATTTGTAATTTGTAACTTACCGTTAATGTAATCTACAGACCTATTACCGTTCAAAAAATAACACTTGATATTCGCAAAATGACGCAACGTTTACGAATCCTACATGTACGTACACGAAACGATCTAATATGTTTCCTGTACGGAAATTATAACCTGGGAACTCCAAAACAATGCATTTCTTATGTAAAAGTTATGGGACGAGCGGCAGTAGTCGTATACAAAGTTTCACCGCGTACAAACTATGTGCATGAACATCTGAAAACAGTGAAAACACGCAATAACAATAATAATATGATGATATATATATTAATAATTATTATTTCGTGTGGTTCTTCATCTAATTGTATAACTACCATAAGATTTACTCACGAGAGTAAATTATTATGTACCATAGTAAATATTATATAGACACACACCGGAAATATTTTAGCATAAAGTTATATTTTGCATATTTTTGGTTAAAGCGTGATATCAAAAATTTAGTAGAGGGGTTACTGTAAACATGTATATCCAAATTTCTATTTCGACCTTGTATCACAATATTACTAATGTTAGCAGGAGCTGCGTATATTAAGTCCTACTCGTACCATAGTGCGGTGAAAAAAACGCAAAAAGACCAAAACGAAATAATTTCAATAATTTTGATTTTTTATATACTTTACAGACACAACGAAGATGGGTCATACACTTACGGGTACGAAGGATCGGACGGATCGTTCAAGATCGAGACCAAAACGGTAACTGGTGAAGTGACGGGTAAATACGGTTACGTGGATGACTCTGGAAAGTTGCGTGTCGTCGAGTACGGAGCCAACAAGTACGGTTTCCAGCCGTCGGGTGAGGGCATAACTGTACCGTCACCCACACTGGTGGAGTTGCGACCGGACGAAGATGAACAGGACGAAGAATTACCGTTACCGGCCAAGAGACCGTCGTCCGTCAAACCTGCGAAACCGCTGTTCCGGAACAACAACAACAGGCCCGAATCGGACGCTGGGTTGTACCGATCACAACAAAAACAACAACCACTACAGCCTCAGCCGATATCGGTAGCTTCCGATTTTGATGACGGCGAATGGACGGCACAGCCCGCGGCTCGACCACAGCAACCAGCACCATCTCACCGTCCGTCGGCCGCGGCAACACGTCCGAACAAGTCAATGCCCCCGGTGTCCGGTTCGTTCAGGGCCGTTCCCGTAGAGCAGTCATCGGACTCGGGTCCGTCCGCGTCGTTCCAGTCGGTCCAAGACTTTGGCGATAGGCGGCTAGCGGCGCGAAACGAACGTCTGCCCCCCCAAACCTCTGTCGTCGATCATTCGTATCAAACGTTCGAGGAACACCAAGAACCGCTGACGGAACCGCCAACGCTGTACCAGGCGGTCGCCAAACCCACGGCCAGGCGCACCGGAACCGCGTCGGCGGCATCCAGGCCCGCGGCACCGAAGCTGTCCAGCAATTACCGCACGGCGCCCAGGCAGATGCACACCGGCGGCGTTCTCGACCAACTAGCCGAACAGTACGCGCTGCCCGAGTCCCGGTCGCCCGTATCTCACGACTTTTCGTTCGGATCGGACTCTTAAGTGTGACGGACATCCGTTTCGTTAGGTGCTTGTGTAAATATTCGTGTATATTTAATATGACATTTTTTTTTAAATTGAAAATAAACGACGATTTTATGTATAATATTATTAATTGATGTATGGATTTTGTGTTTCGGAAAATGTTTCAAAGTCCTTATTATATTTTTAAATTGTTTTTTTGTCCTTGCATCCAAAAAAATATTATCATATTACATTTTAATTCACATAACTGTTGGAAGAATTGTGCATAAGTTCGTTTCAACGTTTCAAGCAGTAATATACAGTTGTACGTTACTCTAATGCATATTATTAATTATATATTATATGCAAAATAAAATATTGACATATTATAGTATATCATAATTCTATTAAAAATGATTTAATGATAACTAAAGATGATAGTGGTATTATCTTTAAAATTATTGAAACCCTCAAAATCCTTACATTGGGGATCTTAACTAAAAGATTATCTGTGGAACCTAGATTAATGATTGGGAAAATTGCTGGCGGACTATTGTCCCAATCCGAACCGTGAAAGGCAGAAAGCTGGACCAAAAGTTTTCAAAAGACTTCTTTTTATTTGAAAACTCATGCCATTAATGCTATACATATTCTATATTATATAATCCACATTTATATTCATATAATGAATGTATATAATATTATATATAATAATAATAAGTGTTTTTTAAAAAATAATAAAGTTATGATATAGTGTAAATATTGTCATTTATCATAATATAAATTCATTACATTAATTTTGTGTTTAACTTGGTGCTTATTTTAAAACTGAATTATTTGTAAAAAAAATATTTATACAGATCATATTATAGGTAGCGTTATTAATTGTCCTGAAAAGTGTTCACCGTTTAAGCTATCTTATCTTGTATATTTCTATTACATATATTCACTCTGCAGCTTATTTCTATTGGGTACCTAAGTGATTGGTAGACTCCGGGTCTAGACACTTCATTCCTACTATTGATAGGTCAGGTATCAAGTTAATCAAAAGTAAAAATTATGATTGTTTTTTTCTATTACATTTTTAATTTATTGATTTATTATAATATTATTATATTATAGTATTGTAAGTTTAAATTGGTTATTTCTCTATATCTATGGTTGGTAATAGTTTTCTGATATTGGACTCTATAATTAGTTTTTGTACTATAGTCTATAATACATATAAAATATGTTCCAATATTACGATGATAATATAATTTTATTTCTTGAACCCTCCTTCTTGAAAATACTTTGGTTCATTTACAACAAGCAATAAATTAGGAGGTATATAAATATAGGTTTTAAAGTTAATTTTGAACTGTTGAATTTTGTTTTAAATTTACAATTTTAACCACGTAAATTTAAACAACAAATATAATTTTAATCATCTACTACGCTAATGTATAATAATTTATATTACACTTATTATCTTATAATACGTGAAATAATAGCAATAGTTATCACAGCTAACAATTTATTTTATTTTTATCGATTTAATAACGATGATAATTTACACACAAATTCTACTATTATAATAGTATATGTTATTATTGAAGTTGTAATACATACCGTCTGGCTTAAAACAAATGACGGTACAGATAATGATCGACTATAATTGAGAAGAGAATATAGACTTAAGAAGAAAATTAATCCACAAGAGTATACAGTCGAAACTGAAAATAACAGAGAGGGATAATAATTAAGCGTTTATAAAATTTAATTAGAAAACATATTTATAATTATAATTATTCTTGATAGTAACTTTTATGACGAATTAGGTATAACAATTAAATTGCACGGCTGAATAATATCTGTTCATTTTTCGTCAATTAAAACATGATTATGTATAAATTAAATAACAATTTGAAAAATTATATTTCATTTACAGAACTCGTTTCAATTTTGTACGCTTCTACTATTATATTTTTATTTATTGCTATTATTATGGGCATAACTATTATACCGTATAGGTAAGTCGTAAATGTACATAATTAAATACATCATACGGTAAATACTACAATAAACGATGAATGATATAACCGTAAGTTCGCAATATTGTTAAATATGTATCTACAAATTACAATATAATACCTACGTACATAATATTCACAATATTAATGATTATCGTGTTAACCTTAATAAAATTGCCTAAAATGCCTCTGTACAATAAAAAAAAATATATTTAATACATTATATATTACTATTTTATAAGAAAAAGTTAAGTATTATATTATATATTTCATGCATTTCATGAAATTAATAAATTTTTAACATAATCAAATGGGGATCATGAGAAATTTTGATAAAATATTTTCATATATAAAATAACATTTTAATAATAAATGATAATTTGTGATAACAATACAATTTTGCATTATGTATTTTTCTATAATTATTATTTATTTCTCTTTCACTAATTACTAACAATCTTAATCTTATAATTTGATTAAATTAATTAAAAACGGGTTTTTTAATTACCTACCGCTTTATAAGAAATTTTAAATTATTAAATAAAAAATATGTTATCAAATAATTGCTGTAAGTATGAAATTATTATATTATAAAAGCACACACACAGTTTGTATTATATATTGTATTTCAAAAAAAAGTTTTCAGTATATAAAAATAGAAATGGTCATGAATGTAAATATTAAAATACAATTACCTTAAAATCTTTGTAAATAATAATAAAATTAATAATTGAAACTATTCATTTTAAAATTAATAAAAAATCTGCGATAACTTGATGTAACCTATATATTATACTAAAATATTATTTTCTAAATTATTTATACATATTTCTATTTATAAAATTTATTTTTCAAAGTATAAAATCAAACAGTAAATAAATACCATATTATAATCCATTGATGCTAAGAAACTGATGAAAAATAAGATAATTTATTAGTGAATAATATCATATTAAATAAGTTTCTATGTGAGGTTTTTAATTAATTTTTTTTAATGTTTTCTAATTATTAATTCTAAATGTTAAATTCAAAAGCTTTGATTATTATTTTTTTCCCCTTAGTATTACATATTTGCTTAAAACATTGTATAACGCTAGCTTATCTATTTACAATATTGTAACTTTTTTTTTTTGTAAAAAATTTATAATTTATAATAGAACACAATATATTATAATTATTATTGATATGTCAATCTATGCATTTCATTCATAAAATATATAATAAAGATTATTTTCGCAACTGACAAAATATATTTTACTATTTATTATTTAGTACCACGTGTGTGTATGAGTCGGAAATCGTCTATATAATAATACTATACGTATAGTCTGTGTTACTACAATTTTATCACTATAATAATGAAAACTATGTAATCGCGTAAAAATAATAGTACACGTATAATATTACATGAACGTTGTGTTATTATGACCGGTAGTAATGTGTGTAAACAATATGATATTTTCACGGCGACCAAAACATTATTTTAATGATTAATAGATACCTAATAAATCGTTCGCCGTGGTTCCGATTGAACGCCTGAGCAGATGAAATACCGCAGCCAACTCGACTCGCGGTCGATACGGACGGCGCACTAATATTATATGAATATGGTATTGTGATGATGATAATGTTTGTTTGATTATCGGCAGTAATGGTATATTGTCGCGGTTCCTGACCCCTCTTGTCCACATAATAACAATACTAATAGATATCGTGTTAGATATAGTACACGACTCAACAAATTGCCCAACAGTTTATAATGATGACATGGCTTGATTCGCCGTGATAATATTTCAATACATTTTTCTTCGGGACTCATAATTTTCATCGTTTTCGGTATTACTACTATAAATTTCGATACATATTTCATACCCAAGATTTTGTCACCGATTAACAGTCGGCTAACTACGACATTGTCGTCGATTGTAACGTACGCTTGAAATGTAATCAGTTGATCGATAGTAAGTTAGTCTGCCACAATTCACCAATCAAGAAGTCCACGCCATCATTATTTTCTAAACTTCATCATAATATATCTCACTCATGTTGAAATACCCAAATACTATGAAAAACTTCGAGTTATCGCGATTTGACTGTAAAATGTACATTGTTTAATTCGGGTACTCTACAAAGGAACGGTACAAATACCCTTCTGGAATTTTGTTCACCGTTTCCTCCCCCCTCACTACCTGATAAATATAACTGTTAACAAAATGGGCTGTATCCGAGTTCCGTCCTAAGAACTTTTTTTTATACCAATTCCGTGTCGGTTAAAAAAAAGTACATATCAACTCCGTCCAGATTAAAAAAGTTACACACCAATTCCGTTCCAGTTAAAAGAAATGTGTACTAATTACGTCCTTAATAAAAAAAGAAAGTTAACTACAATATTTTTAAGTAAAAAATTATTTTAAATACTAATGCTTTATTATAAAAACGTAATTATCATACATTTAGTTATCTTACCAAATCTTATAAAACGCATTGCAGTATTTTTCGAGTACACTTCAAGCGTTTAATATTGTTATTCAATTCTTTGTGAAAACAAAATTTAAATTAATTTTTAATAACTAAAATTTTACCTTTTTCAAGATGCTATTCATTTATAATATATTAAATGACTCGGACACGCACAAATAACGACTAAACAGTTTATGTGGTTTCGTTAACTGAAATCATATTATTTTTATTTCTAAATTATATAATATTATTATACCCAATTGTTAACGTTATTAAATTGTACATTGTATATACCTATATTATAATATAAAATTACATATAAAAAGGGCTGTATTATGAGTAACTAAATATTTGACACAGGATAGAATCAGTAAATCCATAAAAAAAAACCCCGAGACGGTACATGGATGCAGTTATTTATAAAATGTACAATACTCATCAATTAGTTCTATGCGTACCAATTGGCACTGCTGCATTGCTGTGATTGTACTGAATGTTAACCTGAATTATATTCAAATACAACGAATCGAGTTATGTGAAAACTTCGAAATGGTATGGGACTATAGACACAAGACGTATTGGAATATTAATAATGTGTGAAAATTAGAATCGAAGGCGAAGAAGACCCGTCTCAAGAGTTTAAAGAAAATGCAATCGATTTGTATGGAAGAAAAAATATTTATTGCGTTAAAAATAATAATTTGTTTAAAATGAATAATGTGTTGTGTATCAAAGTCATACTGAGTCAATGTTAATAAATAACACTCTATAATGTATGACCAATGCAAAAAAAAAAAAAAACTACAATACGAGATCCCCCGAAAAACTGTTTGGACTCGACATTGAATATTTGATGATGTGTATATATTACTAGGCTAAAACTTATACTATCCTGCAGATTTGGACAGCCTAACGTTTGGCCGTACCTCCAACGCCATTACTGTTGTGAAATATTATTACCAACGATGACTTGACTGTGTATTTCCCTTCGAGTAATGCGCGTGTGCCTTGTGAGATTGTATATGAATGAAACATTATAATATTATTATTATCGCGTATGTCATGGTGCAACAGTTCGAAAACGGCGCGCGATCGGTGAAAACCGAAACAATGCGAACATTAACCATTCCGGCCCCGCTGCATTCGTGATGTCTAAACTGCCTGATGAAATCGCGACCGCGGCCGGCCGTGTCCAAAGTTATCAGTATTCCTATGTGGTATATATTATTATTATTATTATTATTATTGTTATTCTTATTATTATTATATTATGATTAGCGACGCCCAAAGTCTTCGCGTTTGTCTGAGAAAATTGTGGTGAAGTTCAAGGCCGCCAATTGGCACCGATAAATAAACGTTTTAGATTGTTCGCCGGATGTCGACTTCGCTTTTTTTCTTTTTTTTTTTTTTTTTTTTTTTAGAAATCGGTTTTAATTTCTTGAATACATTTTGCGTAAGTGATTCTTACGCACGAGATGTCAGTCAAACAACGATCAAGCCAGTTAATATTATGGAGAATAACGATTTTATATTTATAACAAATATAGGTTGTTGTTGAATGCCTTTTTAATTTTATTCATCTACGTATTTCAAAATAATGATACTGTTAACACCCGTTTACTATTTCAACCGATTTTTATTAAAATCTCATACAATTTTATTGATTGCGTTTGAGTAAAGTTTAAAAATATTTAATTCACAACTAAAAATATAATATAAATATTAAAAATCAAACAATTAGCATATCCCTAACATAAACTTGACTAATATATTACTTTAATTATTATTGTATTATTACAACATTAAGTTGAAATAAGTTAGTATTAAAAAATGTAATTTCCTAATATTTTTCATTTTAAATGAATATTAAAGTTCTTATATATTATCATGTTAATAATATGTGTATCTATAGTATCAATAATATTACAAATTTCCACAAATTATGTATAAAAATAATATTGCATACACCTTTATCTAAGTTTCATAATATTTTTAAACCCAAAAATTGACATAGTCATTTTCAATACAAAATAGTAGAATGCTAAGAATATAAAAATGTATATTTTATTTCTCACGCCTGAACAGTGCGAGATTTAAAAATAAATTATTACGAAACACGAATTACAGTTGACAGATAGTCGAAGTTAGCTGAAGACAAATTTTCAGGTTCGTGTAATGCAATTGGGTCAACAAATCTTGTTGAATCAACCAAGGCCGAAAATAAATCATAAGCAACCCGTATAACTTTTGTATAATACACTAAGATTCTGACTATCAAAGACTGAAAAGGAACAGAAAGGTGTAGAGCAAAGTATCTAGTCATTTAGTAGAAGTTTATTTCTTACGCTAAAAGTATTGTACGCGTAACATAACGGGCAAAATGTGTAACAGAACAATTCAAACGAAATGGCGTAGAGATACATGAGAAAAAAAAGTGTTTTCTTAAATTAAAATTAAATATGTTCACATTATAAGAAACATTAACAACTTACAGTTTTCTTAAGCGTGAAAGATTATTGTTATTTAAAAAGTCTACGGTGAATGTATTACGTAAAATCTGCAAAACTACTGCTATATTATTTCTCAGAATACTATACCTACATCATTAATATTACTCAAATATTCATTTGTTTAGTTTTTTAATTTTAATTAAATATTTTAAAAAAAGTTTTACTTTTTAATGTTTATCATATTATAATTTATTAGGTACCTACTTTTGATTATTAGAATGATAAATATAAATCATATCGTTTATTACATATTATTTTTTGTGGGTGTAGATTTAAATTAAGTATAGTTGACATAGTTATAATAACGATTGTTTAGTAGGTAGGTATCAATATAATTGATTTCTATTATAACAATAACAAAATATTAATTTTTATGTAATGAAAATAGATAAATCAAACGTTTAATCTTATCATTGTGTTATACAATAAATATCATAATATGTAATAATGCAATATACTGTATAGGTTATAAATCTTTATCTTTTATTATGTTAAAGTTTCTAAGAAAAGATACTAAAGTATTAACGATAGGTACGTCTTATTGATATACATGAATGTTAATTATTATTTAATTTCTCGATGATTTTAATAAATGTAAATTAATAAGATTTTAATCTCGTCCGTAAGAGATAGTTTAAATACGAATACACAATTCCAAAATATTTAAAGCTGCTCAACAAACAATTATAGGATTAATAATTTGTAGATAGGTACAGATGTGTTTGGTTATACCTAATTTATAACTTATAAGTAATAATGGATGTCTTAAAATTATTATAATCGGTAATTTGTTTTGTTAAAAGGGTATCTAAATAACAAGTTAATGCCGTACTACTACCTATATAAGCTATGGTCTACATTAATCCAATCGTTATTATTTTATTGAGTTACATATATAACATTCGTGAACAACGACTAAGTGATTGTTCGTGTAATGAATAATTCGAAAAATTAGTCACCGTTTTTACACTTAAATTTGACTGATAGGTTAGTGTAACGTTTTTATTATTAGGCATTAATTATTTATTTAACTTAAACATATAGGTTAGTCTTGTTGCACGATTTTTAACTAGTAATAATAGTATTAAAATGCATTTATTTACAATTTACTTTCATTAATGGTTAAGCAGTATACCTCAACCAATTTACAAGTGGAAATGATAAAATTGTTTTACCTAGATGTTGTATTGTCGTTAAAAATCCATTGAAAAAGAATATTATGTAATTACACAATACTTATGATGTCAATAAAGTCGAAGTTATTTTGAATAACAAAATTGCACAACACTCGATTGTAAATAAAATTTATTTTGAAAACTTACAGGTAACTTAATAAGTGAAATATTTGTATTGTTACAAAAATTATTTAATGTGTTATAAGTAATAATAATATCATGCCGAGCTTACAAAATATATTATCGTCTAATTTTTAATTTTGAAATAGTTTTCCCGTGGTCATATATAATAGAGCGATTATCTATGAAAATACAAAACATTAACACAGGGACATCGATTAAGCCGAGACATTTTAAAATCATAATATTACGCACGCCGTAATATTATCGAACCTATACATAATATAAAAATAAAACGAATATCTATAACAGTGTATTTGTGTATTTCAGATATAACACCTATACTTAGTGTAGATCATTTTCAATTATACGTAATATTACATAACAACAATATTACTATGTAGATCGTTGTCCGGATGAAGTAGGTAGATACTTGCCATATTCGCTGCAGTCGTGAAAAGACCCGCGGGGTAGTGCCGCAACTCTAATGTAAACGCAATAATAATTGTTGCCCATGCGTCATAATTCGATTTGGCCTTTTCCTATATTATTTTTCGTCAAATGGTTCATAAATCGGCATAGGGCCTTTATATTTTTATATTATTGCACGGTGGTTTTATTATACGAGTAACATACTGTTACGTGGTAACTAAAAAACGCTGTATTCTTATAGCGTATTAGTGACAGATTATAACATCTAACGGGAGAATTTTGATGTTTTTGGTTATAAAAAGGCACTTGTTATACCGAGTCCAATTTAACGTGTATTGAAATGAAATATATTTTACTTTACTGATGATCTGCAGGAAGTAATGCACGGAGCGAGCGATGAAACGAAACTACTTCGACAAACGTATAATATATTATATAGCAGACTGAAAGTTTATTATTATACATTATGTAAAGTAATCAAAAATAGTTATACCTATGTTATGGGACTCCGTGTTATTATAGAACGAATGTAGGATGAAACACGCATCCGGGATATATATCTATATTATGTAAAAATGGTTGTTTCTTTGTTTGTTTGTCCTCTTTAAACTCAAAAAACTACTGGACCGTTTTCAATAAAAGTTATATCAATAGATTGCTAGAGACTCAAAAGGATTTTGTAGCTTTGCATTCAACCCATATAAGTTGCTATAAGATAACTCGTATTCATACATGCATTTTATTTTGGTTCGCGGAAATCAAATATTTTTTCAGATTCTGGACGATAAATGTATTGATTTTTCAATGGTGGATATTTTTTGTCTGTTTGTCATCACCTTTTGGGACAATAAAAATGTTTTAATTTTTAAAAATGGAAGACGTTTCTGGTAAAAAATTGGATCTAGTTGGTACTTAAGGAAATCAAAAATTTAAAAGGTAAATTTTGCTATCGGAAAAGATTAATAAAAATATTTAGAAAAGACAGAAATTTTTACGCAAATGTCATTTTTGTTCAAAATTTGTTTTTTTTATGTATTTCGAAAATAAATAATCATAGATACTTTAATTCTCGTAAAATTTTTATACAATTATTTTCTATTTACGATAATATTTTCAAAATAATTCAACTTTTTTTAATTTTTTTTCTATAAATATTGATAAAAGATACATGGTAGAAATTAAAAATTTAATAAAAACCTCTTCATGAATTTGTTTATATCTAAACTAAAAAATACCGCCAATCTATAATCACAGTATTTTTTTTATAATCGTTTAAAATTAAAAATTTTCGAAAAAATTTTGAAAATGTATTAAATACAAAGTTGTTTATAAGTTTTCCAACCTATGAATAAAAAAATTCTACCGAAAAGCCAAATTAATTGTTTATGAGAATTTATAAAGTTCAAATTTTTACGACATTTTCAAACTCTTTTTGAGCTATATAGATATGTAGACATGGCAAATTTTGAATTTTTTGTGAAATTTTGTTAAATATCGAATCACGACAAGAAAATAATATGTGTTTTGCATTTAATCTTATACAATTTGTGGGATGCTGTTTTTATCTTTAAATACTGGTCACTCAGTCCCTGAAGTATTGTCTACTATTTAAAGCGTTTGGTTTATATATATTTAGTAGTTTTTTTCCTAAAAAAGTGTCAGCGATTATGTGTTTCCATTGTTTAGAGGTGGCCATTAGTGGAATTTTCAGTGATTGTTACGCATAATATTATTATATTCTATAAAAATACATCATCATAAGTGCGTGATTATCTTTAAGCACTCGATTTTTACCGTAAGAATCGTGTGTAACAAAAAATAAACGTTTTTTTTTTTTTTAGTAACTATATGTATGTCAACAATATCTACATTACATATTACGTAGTACAAATTATACACGTTCTATATGATTATAATTTATAGATAGTGCTAAACCGTCACTTGAGACCTAAACTCATAAGGCCGATTTGTGCGGCACTGTGACCGCGAGAACCTCCCAATTACGAGTCAATTACGGAATTTGAATTTATTCCGCGAACGTCATCAAACCTAATGATATTTCTATAATAGCATTATTGTCGTCTGCAGACAAGTTGGATAGCGCGCATAATATCTTCGCTGCAGCCTGTAGAGACATACAGTCTTGCGAGTATAACGTGTACAAAATATTATTATTGTGATACCGTTGAACAATGTGTTTAAGAGGTACTGCCTATATATAATATAAAAACGACAAAAACAATATAACGTATCGACGCTTAGACCTGGACAAAGAACTTGAACGCGTATACAACAATAAAACGACGTTAAATGAACTTTACAGCACGGCGTGCGAACCCGTTACGGGTCTAAACGTCATCCCGGGGCAATCGATATCATACATCTATAATATACTGCCCGTACGATATTACTATAATGTATAGTTATATGCTATTATGTGCCACACAGTACAATAAAAATAGTAATCAAAGGTGCGGTAAATAAGCGATAATACGTTTTCGCCGGTTACATTATGTTATTAATCGTTATTATACTATAATATATTATTGTGTTTTTCGAGACTAGGTATATACATAGATGTTGTAGATGTTGGCAAGTATTAATTGGAGGACTTAACGCTTAAATATTCTACGCACCCCTAATGAAATACAACTCAATAATTTTTAACAGAAACACTACATAAGAACTTACTTTATAATTTATTATTACAACTATAAAATAAGACACATTTTATTTAATAATTATTATAAGTATTTATAATATTTGATGCATTATTTATTATTAAGTATGATAAATTATAAAATATTACATTTAATACTATACTATGATAATATTATTTTATTTTTAATGACAATTTTATTATTATATCAGTAAGTAATCTCTTCGACTTGCTTCAACAGACCGTTAGTCATTTACGCCTAGTTTCATTCGTAACGATGCCGTATCCGGGATACCTTGTGCCTAAACTACATTTTAACATTTTAACTATAGTTTAATAATTACAGTAATAAGTACTAACTAATAACAATTAATTTTGTATAAATACATTTTGTCTTATATAAAAAAAATACATAATATTATGACTATTAAGAAAACTTATAAAAAAATATTATTTTGAGGGTCTGTGTCAATATAAGCCCATATTCACATATATATGGTTAGGTAAAGTATGGCCTTTTCTTATAAAAACAAAAAAGATACGATTGTCGTTTCTGCTAGTTATTATTTTAGAACCGCAAACCTAACGTATAACAATCACGTATTCACGTGTGTACACTAAAATAAAAACATTTTCTAACCATTGTGCAACATGTCATATATTTGTTTTATTTAAATATTTCAAAATGTCAAAACATATATAATACAAGTCATAACAATTCCTAAGTATAATACTACAATGAAATTATAGTTTTTAAAAAATCACATAAATCGTATTACCTATTCATCAATTGAATTTCTACGATTTAGACTATAGGTAAATATACCATAAAAGTTTTAAATTTTAAGTGTTGTTTGTCATCTAATATTATTTTTCTATATCTTTGACAATAACTTGATAGCTGCAATGTATTGTCTGAAAATCAAAACCATTGGTTACCAAACTTTTTTTCCGAAACGTACTATGATGAAAACAGAATCAAACCTTTTTCATTTTTGGAAAGAAATAGGCTGTGGCGAATACGTTCAATATCATTTTGACGAAAACAAGTAAAAGCGCCCGGTTAAGTACGACGACAACTACTGCGCAAAATTCCGAGAGTTTCAGGTTTGTGTGTCGTGGAGATATCAATACAATGATCTAATAGATACATAACGTCATATACTTACCTACCGGTTTCAATGTGACATTATACCTAGTCCATACGATATAGCATTGCAAATATTAAGCATTTATATAGGTAGGTGCGTACCTAATGTCCGTGTTGCGCAAACAACTTCGGACATATCTCGCGACGGTTACGCGACCGCGGAGGAGGCGCAAGCTGGATGCGGTGCGAGAGAGATTCGCGCGATCTGCAGGAGATTCGGCAGGAGTAGTACCCGTAAACGATCAATGACGTATCTACGATGACGATGACGGTATTACGATTGCGGTGTCGATGATGTGTGCGAGAGCGGCGGTTTTGGCCCCGAGACTACGCGACGGCGGGGGAAAGTTATAAAAACCACTCGGCACCCGCTCGTCCGGTCAGTGTACGCCACTGAATAAGACGATCGTTTAAGGACCATTCGCGGACCTCTCGCCACAGTGCTGTAACGCGCGTACTATTTGCTGCAGAATTGGTTTTTATTATTATTTTTGATTTTTCTATACAGTTTAAATACAAAAATAATTTTTAAAAGCGCATAGGTATTATTTTAACGAGCTGCACAGTGCCGCTAACACGATGAAGTACACGACATACCTCTTGGTGAGTAAATCTATCATGATATAACGTACGCGTATTTTATCATTAGCTGTAAACGATTTTTTCTGGTCGCATTTCGATATCGTATAAACTAATAGTATATTATAACTACAAAGTAATAACTATTCGAGTTGTGCCACCGATATCTTAAAATATTTATGATTAATTATTATTTTAATTCCACATCGGTCGATCTTTAAAATAATGATATAGAGACGTGAGTATTTGTAAGTATAAACATTTATCCGAAAGACATGAACTGTATCGAACGTTGGCAATCTTAGGAACGTGTTTTATTATCATTAAATTACTTATTACTTATTAGATACTTACTCGCAACGTGATCGCAGAATTATTGTGCACTATCTGTATACGACTTCTTTCGGGTGATTTAATATTCTGTATACGTCATGCTTTCAGTATAATGTATATTTTCTACTCTATTCTCGTGCTATGTTATCGTATCCAGTACAAATATTATACATCACATTATACTTTAACTTGTCACTCGGTATACTTGTTGTAGTCATATGGACGATAAGAACTTGCACGGTCGACTGGAAGAGACTCACTATAATAATAATATATAATATCGCGCCGGAGATTAGAAACGACGGCATGGGAATGAAAACAAATGGTTTTGTTTTCGAATCGACGCAAAAGATCGATACAACTTGTATTAGCTACACTTCCTCGGATGTCATATCTTATACAGACATGCGAGGCCTTGATACATCATCCACGTGTATCGCATTGTATGGGTTCGGATTACTCCGCGAGGTTGTCAATTAGGTACATATTATCTGACCAGATAGTTACTCAGCATGTTCCTTTCATATCGTTTATTCGAAGCAAAGAATAATAATAATATCATCGTTACGAACCTTGAGATGAAAACGAAAATCTATTTATTTTTTATTTTTTTCTGAACTGAGGAGACATAATATAAGTACGTGCTTTATTGTAAACGAATCGTACGTTTATTATTATTATTATTATTTTCGAGTGCCCGCCGGTCAATGGTCCATTTTAAATTATTCGACCGTCATTGCGCAATCACGAGCGTGCAGACAACCGAAGGCACAATATTATAACATTATACGTTGTACGCGCGTGCAACTCTGTATCTTATATCTAATATACATATATCGCATTAAAATATAATATAAATTTAATATTAATAATTTTTGCAATAATAGTATAACGTTAAACTACTACAAATAATATTATTTCATAGAATCATTATTATTATTATTATCATTCTACTCTACTCGTAATTATTTTGTAATAGTTGCGCACCAATATTGTGTACATGGGTACCTATTGGAAAAACTAATTGAATAATGTATAACACAATTATTTTTTCGAAAACCGAATTAACATATAATATTGAACGTTTAATTATCGACGGGCCGGAACACAATAATAAGCACAGTGCGCAAGTGTGCAACTTTCACTAATCGTTATCTAGGCTTATAATATGTTTTTTTTTTTTTACGTCTGCTATTATCTACGTGTGTCATCACACACACACGCACACTTACATACAACTAACACATAGAGTTATACAACACCGTCTATAATAATAATAATAACGGTAATGATAATACGATAATAATAATTATATTACAAAACAACGGCCCGTAACGTTTCTGGTGCTATTCGGTCGAGCGGTCGACAAAACCGTCTTTTGTCCTTATCCGTTTGTTAGTTACATACGCATTAGAGATGCTTGATGTATTTTAACCGTTAAAATTGTAGATGCCTTTTAAATTTTGCCAACTTTTTTTCTACCACTCAAAATAATTTTAAGTGACTCCTTCAATAATTGTTACCTTTATCGATTATTATTCTTGTAACACGTTGACAATATTTGTTGTGGCTATCACTGACACCAAAAATGAACTAGTTAACCGCTCGTCCTGAAATTGTTTAATGTCCAACCGTTACTTACTAATTACTATATTATTATCATATTATATCATACTATATTAACTATATTAATTGTTATTTATGATTATATATATTTCAAATATTCTGATGAAAGTTTTTTACTTTTTCTTTCTATTTTCATAATATATTAAAAGATATCATTCACACAATTAGTTGCAGCTATTTTATCGCATATTATTTACCAGTTTATCGGGATTTATTTTTACGCAAATTCTACTCGTCTGATATTGCAATGTACATGCGAGGGATTTTCGTAAAAACGATTTCATCATATAATAAGGTCCGTTTCTGATCGTTTGACCCGTGGCCCTCGGCGTATTTCTCAAAATACACAAGTCTAACGCTTATGTAGATACGTTATAATAGATCGTGACATCTATACTATATACAATGTCCTTGACGTTTCGCGTACGCGGGTCACACGCGGTTCACCGTGGGAATAATGTTCTCGTAGCTCGAACTAGCGTGGGTTTTCCGACACATATAATATTATATATAATATAAAATTCTGTTATTACACGTGTAATATATAGGTGCCGTGATTTATACTTTATAGCCTGCGAGTGTTATTATTGTTATTACTATTGCGAGTAGGTTTTTGTTTTCATCCTCTCGGGACATTGCGACACATCTATAATAATAGTAAAAATATCACTATTACGAGTTACAACGATCTATCGTGGTCCACGCCTGGGATAGCCACGTACATAAAAAGACTTATGAGCTACATCAGCGATAAATTAGAACGAAAATATAATAAATAAATGAAAACTCGCGTCATTTACGTATAATACATTATCCGATTGTCGTACCGAGAACTATGCAGGTACAATAATTTTAACCAAGGTTATAATTATAATAAGACTTATACGATAAATGATTATCAGAAATCTTTATTATACAGGATTTTATGGTTAATTAATTTTGATTGTATTTCTGTGTGAAATTACTGAAATTTAAAAGAATGTTGTTGATCCGTATTGACGGCGGTTTTTTTTTTTTTTTGAGCGGATGCACGTTGGAAATGTTTTCAGGTATTACTCATGAATATTTTGTAAATATTCCTCCGTCTTCTTGCCCTTTAGCAACCACCTCATTTTACACAAAGACATTGAAATTCCAATAATTCCTGCACTACAAACAATTGCATCACTATATTTAAGGAAATCAAGCTCAAGCTTAAAACGTAAGCAAATGCCACCCAGAGGTGTTCTCATAATGAATATAATAAACAAATTTTTTCTAGAAAAACAAATAACAAAAAAAAAAAAAAAAAAAGCCGTCCCATCTTGTATCTTATATTATTACAATATATTATGTGTTTTTACTATTATTGTAGTATTGACTTTAAACCAATCGAAAACAATTAAATTTGTATTAATAATGTCTGTTTGTGGTTTTTACAGAGCGCGTTACTATTGGTAACGCTGTTGTCGACGGATGTGGATTGTAGACGAGTGAACGTGAAACAGGTGACGGACGACGTCGAACAAGACAGCGCGCAACAGATAACCGCCGATGAAGAGGCACAACAGCAACAGTTCAAGCCGGTGTTGATCGCACGCAGGCCGTTGCAGCAGAGACAACAGGTGGACGTTGAAACCGAACGACAACCGGTGGTGGTGGTCCGGCAATCGCCCAGGGTGTTGCAACAGCGGGCCCGTGAACAGCAAGAGGCCGCCGAAGACGAAGAAGCCGAACAGCCGCAAGTGATTATCAGACAGCCGATAAAAGCAGGTCTTAGAGCCCAACCACCGCAAGCGCAACAGCTCGTCCAACAGCGGCTCAAACAGCAGGAACAGCCGCCACAACAGAAGGAACCGACCGCACAGACCATCAGGAATTTCAACAAACTTAACGATGACGGTTCGTTCACGTTCGGCTACGAAGCGGACGACGGCAGTTTCAAAGAGGAGACCAGAGGCACGGACTGCGTGGTCAGGGGCAAGTACGGTTACATAGACCCGGACGGCAACAAACGTGAGTTCACGTACGTGCAGGGCAACCCGTGCGACCCGAACGCGGCCGCCGCCGAAGACGAAGAAGAACAGCCAGGCAAACCTGGCGAGGAAGAGAACGTCCCTGCTAACATTCCGGTGAACGCGGGCAGACCTAAGCCCAAGAACAACAGACCGACCACCACGTTGTTCCAGCAGACATTTGGCGATTTCGAATCACAGCCACAAGCACAACCGTCCACCACGCCACGCCAGCCGGGCAGACAGCAGCTGCAGCAATCGTCATTCCAAGAAGCTCCCAGAAGACCACCCCCACAAATATCACCAGTGCAGCTGCAAGCCGACCGTCCGTCGTCCACAGCCGCACCACCACCACCACAACAGTTCTTGCCTGCAGCCGGAAATCTGGATTCGGCACTTAGGAACCTGCCACAACCCGCGCTGACGCCCGGCAAGATCCAATCGCCCGCTGGACCTAACTCGCCTTTGTACACCACCGAACTAGTTTTTGATCCGGCCACCGGTCAGTACAACACCGTCATATTTCAGCAGGTTCCCAAACAGCAGGGCGGCATCAACATCAATCAACGTTTGCCTCTGCAACCGGCGGCACCGGCTAGACAACAACCACTGCCCGCGCAGCAATTCCGACCGCAAGCCCCTCCTCCGCAATTCCAACAACCGCAACCACAGTTCCGGCCGGCGATCCAACCGTTCCAGCCGCAGAGACCGATCGAATTCGACTTCCAACGACCTGCCACCGGATTCCCGGGAGCCTCTGTCCCGCAACAGCAATTGGTCCAGCAGCAACAGGCCGTAGCGTTCCAACAGTCGCAAAACCTGTTCAGACAACAGCAACAGAAACAACAAGTCCAGCAGCAGCAATCGTTCCAACCGCAGTCGGCTCAGTTCTTCCCGCCGCCGTCACAACGTTTCGAACCGGCGTCCCAGTTCGCGCCCAAGCAGCCACAGCGATTCGAACAGCAACCGGAAGCGCACCAGCAGCAGTTCGTGCTAGTCCAGCCCGGCCGAACACCCGGACAACAAAGCTTGGCCGCCGGCCAGATCGACGCGTTTCTAAGAGGCCACAACGTGCAGTTTTAAACGGAATAATTTAATAATATTTCCATTTGTAAATAACATAATATAATATAATGACATAGACACAGAGTACAGCGACCCATACTATATGTTGACGCTATACTACACATACAAAAACTATATATTATATTATATTTTAGCGTAATATTAATGATGAAAATAATATTATTTTCGTTTAAGTTTAATTAATAATGTGTAACGCGTTATATAGATATCATATACTCGTATATATTTTATGCATTTCGTGCGTAAGAACGATAAGGATATTCACACCCGTTTAGCTAAGCGGTTTCACCTGGCGGAGGTGAAAGCCATAACTTACTGTATATTTAGCACTTTGCTAAATGCTAGTTTTTTTTTGTAACATTAAATCCTCGTAAAATATAATAATGTTATGTTTAATGTTCCAAAAACAAAATGTGCTCAAATACTCCCAATGTTTGTAAATAAATAAACTTTTATATATGATGTATTACTATTATTATAAATATATATATATTTTTTAATAATGAATAAAAGTTGTGTGAGAAAAAACGACAGTAGTTTTCACTTTCCGTTTATTACATATATATACTCAAATATGTATCACTTTCCTGTATGTGTATTACTTCCGCACCAAATCCGGTTTGCTCTACATGATGTAACCAGGTTTCTTTACGTTTTAATTATTAATATTTGACCTAAATCGCATTCCATAACCGAAGAAATATTTGGACATAACAGACGCAGTAGCCACAGGTTGTTATTACTTATTAATTATTACATTGCCCATCGGGCACGGACAACAAATAATAATATTATTATGACACAATCTGTACATAGAAGCACTCGGCGAGTTTGATGTTTTACTCTTTTATTTTTTTTTATCGACCGGAACCTATTATATGCCAAAACAGAGCAAAGATGTCACGATTATAAAATAAATAATATGATGGCTCGGTGAAGGTTAAAAAAATAATATCTAACATTATGACAGTCATGAATATGGCTATCAATTTATAGAATATAATATTATATACCATATATGTATAGGTATTACGTTCAAGTGCTGTTGAACGAAGTTACTCAGCCGGAGAAATAAAATAACAATGAAAGCAAAAGCTATTAGAATAAGAGTACTGACACGATTTACCTCTTGGATATAATGAAATGGCCGTCACCGTGAGTATGGGCGAACGTGGGTAGTACGCAATATTAAGTATAAAAATAAATCGATTATTAGATATACTCCAATTTATTTATTTTATTACACGTAGTTAAAAGATATAAAGAGATTTACGATTTTAAATTGAAAATCCAAACTTTTGCACAATATTAATTAAACTATACGAATGCACAATAGTGACAATACCAATAATCAGATAATTATTTTAATGCTATTTTCGTACAATATATATTCTTCTTTATTTTTTTTTTTCGTTATTGAAACACTTATATTTTATTTTAAACGTGAATTCTTATAAAAATCACAATATTTATATTGAGATTATTCTTTAATAATAATCATTAAATGTAAATATATAATAATTTAAAAAAAAATGTGTTTATTATATATCATCTTCAGGCACAGTGTGCTCACTGATGAGTCTATAACAATAAAAATGTAATAAAACGTTTAAACGGGATACGATGACAGGAGATGATGTTAGAGAATTTATTGTTTTAATAACATATTAAATCCAAACCATAGTTATTATATCTACCATTTAAAACTTATACTTAAAAACCAATTTTGAATGAGAACTAAGTTTACGTATATTTTGTATAATTTTCACGTATTTATAAAAAAATGTAGCGATTAAGACTAATAATTATAATACACTGTTGCACATCAATATAATATTTAATAACCATTAAAAAATAAAATAGGTATTTTAACTACATTTATGTAAAAAATACAAATGTAAAACCATAATTTAAAATAAAATAAATAATATATATATATATGTGTGTGTGTAATTATGAAATCCGTCCAATTTTCAAAAGATGCAATCGTCCTATTTTATATCCTTGACCACTGGTATTTTCAAATAAGTTTACAATCTCACTCTCTATTCTGACGAACATAGAATAATAATATAGCTGTTGAAATGTCATTTTCTATAAACTATTTAGATGCAACATCATTTTATCGTTTATTCTATCCTAAAGACATGTACGCAATACACAACATAAAGTATGTTTTAAATTTAAAAAATTAACTATAGAGGTTAGATGTTTTTTTATCTAAAAATATATCCAATAAAATAATACAATATTAATTTTAAAAAAAAATTTTGTTTTATCTATTTATTTGAGTAAAAAAAAAAATTATTTTCATTAAATCAGTAAATGTTATTTTTGTTTTAACTATTTTATTATATATTTTACTATTATAATAGTAACAGCATATTAATATTCTACTACATAAATTAAAAATACAAAATTGTACTAAAATCAATAATAGAATACTTCATAAGTTAAGGAATTCATATAAACTTAAAAAATTATTTTTCAGAATAATATTCAGAAATTCAATTATATTTTTAATGCACACAGCTTTTTTTTTTAATTTAATTTTTATTTTGATTTCAACAATAAAATCATTAGCCAGGAAAAAATAATTTACATTTTATATTTTACATTATAATAAGTATGTGCATTCATCATAATAATCATACATTACAAAGGTAATTTGGTAACAAGAATAATGAAAATAATATTACATTTATAATTATTTAGATTCGGTTGTACAGGTTAGTTTTTTTGAGAGAATATATCATAAGGTATCAGAAGATTAGAAGTCCCACGTGAAAAAAATTGGCCAAACATACAAAATTTGCACTTAATGAAAAAAGAACCAAGACCCATATGCAAATTCTGCAATCCATATAGCACCTCCTCCTAGAATGCCCATACTTAGCCGAAAAGAGAAAAATCTACGTTTAGCACACAGATTTATTTAATAATTTAGTTCAATTTTCAATTAAAATATTAATATAAACGTTCTAAACATCAAGTAGAATTTTTAAAGCATAAAAAAAATTATATTTGAATACCATTAAAATGATCTATATAGTAAATTTCTTTGCTCAAATAAATAACTTTACAGCAATTGTAATACCTTATTTGGTTGGTTATTTTTATGAATAAACACTTACTGTCTTTAAAAGCTCCTAAAATCATTTTTAAAATTTTCTTTTTGAAAATATAATAAATAATATGACAACCTATAATCTATAATTTTATATTTAAAACAAAATCATATTCTACGAATATTTATATATCGAATACTAAGGAAAAGTGTTTTATTAAAAAAGGGTAGCACTCCAAATTTCAAGGTATATAACCCTTGTCACTTGTCTATTCTTTGCAATAAAAATAAGAACAATACAATGTATGAAAAGATATTCAAAATAATAAGAATTTAATGTTCGTTATAAAAAAATTACTCTACCTACATTATTATAATATTATTTGTTATGATTATAGATCTTACTTTTCGTATTTATTAATTTAACTTTTTCACTCAATCAACTATGTATAATTATTGTTATTGTGATATAAAAAAAAACTGAGATTGATTAGAGCGATAGTGAGTGAGTGATTGTGACGACTCCATAGCGTAATTCAATTTCCTTGTCAACATAATAATTATTATTTTCTGTAATTAAAAAAAAAAAACTCTTCACTTTATTCATAAATATAAATCGTGTTATACGAATTAAATTCTGAAATGAAAAAAACTTGTATATCGGTCGACTACATATTTTTGAAATATACATGACAATTTTCACAACTTTGAATAAACTCATCATATCTTGTGCAGTCAATTATAACTTATCAACTGATGACAATATGACAGTACCTAGATAAGTATAATAAATAAGTAAAAGTATTATTAATTAAATAAATATTACAAATTACACTATTGGTTGGTATTTAATAATGATGATAATAATGTATAAATATATTTTTTTTTATTGAAACCTTATTTTATTATTATTATTTTCCAACTAGTGGATTCACTAAATAAAATATTTATAATATATACAAAAATCTTAGTTTTATTTTTATAGGACTAACGATAATATTATTAGTAAGCAGATAAATTTATTTGCTGAAATTTATTTTTAAGAAATTATACACGTGATAGTAATTTCCGCATACATGTAGTTTCTGTAGTATGTATAGTTTTTAAAAACTAAATTTTACAGATAAGCATAAACTTAAACATTGTATTTGAGTATAAGTATACACGATTAATAATTATGTAAATATTCAAAAATAAATTAACAATAAATATCAAATTAATTTTTATAAATAAATTAAAATTTTCTAAAAGGTATACAAATACCTAATAATTGTATAAACCACGTGTGAGGTTGTTAATTTTTCTTTTATTGATATAACACTCAATTTGTATTTTCAACACATCTTTTTGTGGTTTTGACGATACAAACGAATGCAGCTGACGATTTAAATTTATTATAATTTATACACAATTTAATATTTTAGCTATTAGGCTATTATTATATACTTAAACGATTTAATATTTATTTATAACATTTGATATTTGTACGTAAGTTATTATTCTCATTGATGGCCTGAATATTAACTTCTGTTTATTCACTATTTACCGGCGTGCCGTAAAAGTTGCGTAAAAAATGTTATATATATTTACAATAGGTACATATAGGTATATAATATAATAATTGAACCAGTTTTCATAGGTAAGCAGGACACACCCATTTTTAGATGGAATGAGGATATTCGATAACCACTCATCTGGGTTATCTTAGCTTTCTCCGCCTCGTGCTTCGGAAGTTGACAGAATGCGACCAAATATTAAAAATCTGGTATGGTCACTCCGATAATATAATTAGGTAATATAGACGAAATCGATCCGGCGCATGATGATTACATCAGACAAAAATGTAGTTCAAAATTCGGATTATACACCATAAACGTATGCCATATAGATATAGCCTGTTAGATATGAAAGACTTTATTTAGTATTTACTATATTTTTTTATATGCCATTTTGTACCTAAAAACGTAGGTATAAGATAACTTAAAAAATGCATAATCCACTTGTTAATATGTTTTTACTTTTAATACACGCATTTTAATATATATCATTTGACGAAATATTTTGCGGCAATTCGAATTATGTCATTAAAATTTTATTAATAATACCTATATCTACTAAAATATTATATATTTAAAATTAACTATAACAGCAATTATTTACTGTAATTCTTGTCAAAACTTTTAGTGATCCCTTACATATTTATTTGTCACTTCGCGTTTGTTTTTTCAAAAAATTATCGGTAATATAGGTCTAATAACACTATAGTAATAAAACAAAATTAATTTCAATAATAAATATTTATACAAAAACTTTATAAGACATTATTTTTAGTATTGAATATATAAAAAAAAAGTCGTGCTTTGTATTTATGAAAAATTGTATCATTAGTTTCAAAGCATTTATAATTTATTATAATAAAATAATTTATCACTATTTCTACACTATGGTGTAATTATTAAAATACATAATGTATAAATAAAATATATCAAATGTCATAAACATAGAAAATATTTGTATGTGAGAAACGTAATCTTCATAAAAAAAATAAATAGGTACCAAGGTTTTATCACTATAGCAATAATGTATTGTCTAAACAATTTTGTCATATTGAGTGCTGCGTTCCAAATTTAAAATAGTTAAGTCCTTGATAAGCTAATGATGTATTCAATGTATATCTATACTTAATGTACCCCGAGTTGGATTACTTCAGCGTGTTATATTTTAATTATACTTAGGTGGGTATTATAGGTACCCTATAACGTTAAATACGCATACTCGAGGTTTTATTTTAACAATATCTTCTCTGCAACAAGGAGGCTAGGTTATTAGATTATTAATTTCTTTTTTATTTAGAACATCATTATTTTTTTTTTTTTTTTAATCTATTGTTTTATGTGTTTTTTCTTAAGAGATAATATGAACTCATTGTGCTTTTTGAGTACAATTGCAAGGTTGACAGCAAACTTCTGAAGACGCTAGTTTTGATTGATGAATCATATTTAAAAATTTAGTACGCAAGTATAAGATGTACAAAATAAACTATATAACTCAACAAACTAACACGAAGGTATAACTAAATCATTACATTTTCATAATCTCGAATCTTGATGCTCGATATTAATTATTTAACGATGACTAACCACAGAATAACTATTAATACGTATTGCAGACAATTCATAATTTTAACAATAATTAAAATACAGATAAAAAAAAATCAATGTAACATTACAAGAATTGAATTTTTGAATAACTATTGGTGTTTAAAAAAATAATACAATCGTTACAATATCAAATATGTTTTAAACGTTCCACTATGACTTTCTAATGTGCGTAATATTCTTTCGAAATCTAATACCTAATTTTCTCAAGCGCACTTCGTTATCATATAGTATTATTTCATATTTAAATGAAACAAAGTGTTTGTTTAGTTATTAAAATAGTAATAATATATTACGATGAATTTAATGTATACATTATTTTATAACTCTAAAACACAATAAAAATATACTTAATAATAAGATGCACGTGTTTGAATAGAATATTTATTTATTTATTTATCAATGTATTAGCGGGATAAAAAACTATATATTTTATTTTACAAACGTCCCATTAGATAAATTTAATATAAAATTTGAAAACCTGACATAAAGCACGCATAGTATGTTGAGTAATCCGGTCTCGCTTCATTCACATCGACACAAGATAGTATAGTATATTATTTAAATTGATACATTTCAACAATTGAAGCTTGAAAGCCATTAAAATTTCAAAAAAAAAAAAAATGTATTTATATATTAGTACAAAATAACTACACGGATCTATAGAGAAGTAGACCAATTTTTAAAATTATTTAATCACAATACCTATGATTTAACATAATAATATTCATTTTTATAATTTAATAAATTATTCATTTCTATCAACTTATTTCACATTTATTAACTATAAAACATATGCACATAAATATACATATTTTAAAAATAATTACCTTAACAATACAATTTTCTTTTAATATATTATATTGAATAAATATAAAAAATAGTTAAATTATTTAAGATTTTTCATTTTAATAATAATTATAATTTGTGTGACTATTTGGTTTATTATATTTAAATAAAAACTATTTATACCTAAAATATTATTTTAATTCAAATCAAAACTTTCATTATATTAATATAATAATCTTTGATGGTGTCTAGTTGAAAAAATGTAAGTTAGGTATAATATATATTCGATGAACTATTATTAAACTTAATAATATACTATATCCATATAAAATTAAATTTTATATACTTAATTTTTTTTTTATTTAAAGTGACTATAATATCACAATATTAACAAACTTATAATTATGACTAAGACATAATAATTATTTTTAATTATAAGATGCATATAAGTTAAGATTAATATATTATTAATAATAAATACATCACTACATTTATTTTTATCAGTCAAATATTTTTAAAATATATCATGATACATAAATTAAATTTACTAGCATTTAAGTAAATCGTGTTATTATCGAGTACGTAATACTAAATACATGAGCAATCAATATAATATTCATATAAACCAATTAAATCTGGAAAATTCTTTTAGAATTATTCATGAATGTGTCACTTTTTATCATGAATTACAGAAATGTCCATTTAATAAATATGATTATATTCACATAATATATTGTGTTCTAATTTATATTGATTTAATATTCCTATAATTACTTATAAACATCATTTAAAAAAAATGATTCAATGATATTATTTAATATTTATTTAAAAAAAAATGTCCCCGTAGTATATTCAATTTTTATTTTATAAAATAATTAAATACCAATAATATAGGTACAATCTAATTTATTGAATCATATAAAACAAATGTATCTAAGATGCATATCTACTCGTACATCATTAAAAATCGAAAAACTTCATAGCTTCAGAAAAATATATGAAGTATCTATACAGTAAAATTCAATAAAATGACTGAAGTATGTGAAAATATAATATTGTTATTGCTACGAACAAAAATCAAAATATTATATATACAATAAATCAGAGAAAACTATATAATATAAAGCATCTTTAGCGCTACTTCCTGTAATTATTAAAGTGCAATTTAAAGTGAAATCTACGGGTTGTATAATAATAATTAATATTCGTAACATCTTGTTTTACCACAATTGAATCACATAAAAAATATTGTTTGAATGAATGATGAATATAATAGCTCGGCGCATATGATATGCAATAACAAGACTTGCATGATTAATACATATCGAGTATCGTTGACATACGGCTCTACTTACTTATATTTTTTTTTAATTAAAATATTATTTACGAAAATCATTATACCAGCTCGAGAATTTTTATACAAACCAATTTCATATTTAAATCAAAATTTTTAAAGTTTTATTTTGTGAATACTTAGCACACTGTTTGTATAAATTTTCAATTAACATTTTGAAATTTACACGCCATTCTGGCATTCCATCCAGTGAAAATCAAAATTTAAGAAACACGAAACACTTCGTCCCATTCATTTCTTGGTAAAAATTAATATTTTGTAATTTTATTTTATTATTTTTGATCTTTTTGTCTACGTATGTATGATTTAATATTATAATATAATTTAATAATATAATATTTATTAATGACAAAAACTATATTAACCTATTGTTTTATAGTTGTATTAGTATTAAATATATATATCAATTGAATAAAAATAAGATATCTTTAGGAATAATTGAAACTACCCCAATACCATTTATCATATGCAATGAATTTAATATTTCAATATTTTAATACAATATCACGCCGATTACAGTAGTCATTGACTTAGTAATTCTTGGAAACTAATATAAATTATGTACATTCATCTATATAGCTATTAATGGTATAAGAATTTATTTTATTAATTTAACCTTTACTATTCAATGGTAATAACTTATTGGTCGAATCAGTCATCTGACACATAAGCAACTACCAAATTACGCGTATTATTATTAATTATAATAATAAAATAATCAATGATTATATAACTAAATACTAAAAAGTATAAAATATATAATAATTCAATCAGGGATACAATTTTATATGGAATCCAAACCAGATTTGTACGTGCCAGTAATTAAAGTATAATAATCTAAGGACATATTATAATCTTTTTTGTTGTAAAACAGATGTAAATATTACAGTAATAATATGTTATTTAAAAGCAATTAAATAGTTAATACAGTTTTTCATTGACTTCATACGAATATCCAAAAACATTGTTTTCTAAGCACAAATATCATTTTATATATCAAGAAATTAAAAAATGTAACTTTTATTTTGCATTTTTTTGCATGTTTCTACATTTTTAAGACTTTATAACTTTTTAGAGCATTTTTTAACATTTTTAGTTCGTTTTTTATGTTATGTTTGTAAGTAATTTTTATATAGAAATTGATAAAATTCGATAAAAATTAATTAGCATCTGATGATACAGTGCTATTGTGAAATACAAGGTAAAATTATAACAAATGTATCTGTTTAAATTGTATATTATTCATTTTTTGGAAATAATTAAAAGAAGATAAGAGAACTAGAAGATGATGAAAATTATACGAATAATTAATACCTTAGAATAAAAATGTATATAATTAAACAAATTTTTTCAATGTTAAAAAAAAATTTAAAAGAATTTCTTTAGTTCATTTAAAGGCATTTTTCTTGTTTTTAGAACATTTAAATCCATTCCCTAACTAGGGAATCTAATTATGATTTTATGAGTCTCATTATATGTTGTACTTCATAAATAGATTTATTATAAATAATAATATATTTATAAAATTTGTATAATAATTAACAATATTTTATGGCAAAATACAATCTACAATAAATAGTCTGCAACTTAAATTTAAAAAAATAATAAAAAATAAAAATAAGTATTTATTTTTATAACTTAAAATGTTATAATTTATGACTGGTTGCTTTCCCTTAAATACATACTACACACTAATAATTTTCTCGAAGAAAAACAATTTTCTTTCTCTTTTAAACAATACAATTCTGAATAATAATAATGCCGATTTTTTTACATAACATGCTATAATTTATTTTATTATTTTAATAGGTATAGTTATATATGTTAACGTATATATTAGATAAATAATAATATGCATGATTTCATCATGGTTCTATCTACAACCGTTGGTTTGATTAATATCGTATACAACTATGATTTATAATAATAATTTATTATTTAATATAAAATAAGTATTAAAAATATTTAACTAATTATGATAGAATAATAATAAATAAAAATTTAATTTTTGTTGCAATACAGTATTTAGTACAATTATATACCTATAGATTTAATATAAGACATTCATTATTTCAGTAAATATAATTTAAAATTATTTCAAAATAATATTTTTCTAAATATATATATATATATTTTTACGGTCTATTTACATTTTAAAGTTTATATGAGCTGAATTGAATACACCCCATACAATTTTGGTTTACTTCGCCTCTCGTCTATACTTTTCATACTTAATATGAATACCTACATACCTATAATAATAGTTTATTTGTCAAAAACATGATTTGTATAAATGGAATTACTCCAAATAATATTCTGCTTTTGGAATAATGAATTAAAAATGCATTTTATAAAAAAAAGTGAACAATTTAAAAAATAATAACGATGAAATATATAAATAGAAGTTGTTTCGTAATGACTTAAAATTTCGTAAAAAAAATATTTTTTAAAAAACAAGTGGTTTTCTGGGATAATAATTAAATTACATTAAATAGATCACTCTGTATTAATAATACAAGGTAATTATTTTAAAAGTCAACAGAAGATAAATTTCAATATCTTTAAAAATATAATATTTAATAGTTTTAAATAAAAGAAAGAAGAAGATAATTTATTTTTGATAATATTTTATTATTTAAAGATAAATAGAGGACGAAAAGGATTAGTACAAGGGTATCTTACAAAATGTCGGTCCCCTTATTTAAACTTAAAATAATTTTATAACTGGTTAATAACAATAATAACTCATTCAAAATTTGATTTTTATAAATTAAAATGTATAGACAAATATTTTTTTTTCGAATTTGGAATAAAAATGTATTCAAAAAAAAAAAAAAATTTTAAATATTTCTAATGACGTTAGAACTTTTCAAGAAAATAAGTGCTTATCTTTTTTTAAAAAAAAAAAACAAACGCATTGTACATTTATCTTTTTTATAATAATTTAGTCAAGCATTATATTCAAACAATCAACTGTATTGAAACAAACTACTATGTATTATCATGTATAATATTGTTTAGTACATACGAAGTGGCTAGTATAATGTTGTGTACAATGAAAACCAGACATGCACTTTCATTTTTCCCCCTAAATTATACATCTGTTCCTATGTTTTGTTTACATCTATTGTAGATATAAATTCAAGTGCAGGGTTAATGAGTATAAATAATCCAAACATAAAAGTTATGCAGTAATATTTTATCACATAATACGTATTTGCATGTTTGAAAATAAAAACAAATGCAAATATTTTCATGTAACAATATTATCAATTTCACTCACATTATTGTATATAATATATAAATACCATACCTATACTTAAATTAAAACTAAATAAACTGTATCTAATTTAATTAAAATGCACTTCATTGTTTTTGTATGACTTGACTTGTAAATGTGATGAAATATTTTCAATAATATTATAAACAATAAATATATTAAATTACACTTACAACTATATTTGCTGACAATTAATAGTAATGATAACATTGATAACGCAACACTTTCATAAAAACACTAATAACTAATACGCATATAATTAATAAAAAAAAATTTAAAAAATACTTTTTGTTTAGAATAATATTTTATTACATATCCACATCACCAGATGACTATATCTATGTTTTATATTAATAATATTGTTTATCCATTATTTTCAAAACAAAAAATGTTTAACATTTGATAAATTATATTAACTGCTGTATAGTATACACTATATCTGTGTAATTTTTAACATTTAATAAAAAAAAATTATGACTTTAAAAAGCCCAATAAAAAAAATAGAATAACATCAATCACAAAAACACACTACTGTTATTTTTTGTCGTTTTCTTAAAATATTGGGCCATACAGTAAGTATAACTCTAAGAAGTTCGGCATTTTTCTAAAACAAACAGTGGCCTGTGAAAAATATAATAATATCGTATAACTTAACGTATATATACTTATTCGAAAAAATAAACATAATAAATCGTCGGCGTTTACCAAAATATTTGTTACTATTAAGCAACCGGATGACCGTTTAATGAAACCAAAATAATTTTCCCATTGTTTGATTCGTATAGTATATACCTATGTACAATGTAATATTACGATAAAATTATAAAAAACAATATCGCGGTTAACACGCGTGAGGAATGGGGTCACGAAGCTGCCATTCTCACTGCTGTGGCACAACTGTTGGTTATAATATTGTATACTCGTGTTCGCCATTCGTAAATATTCGTCCGAGTACATAATATTGTAGGTATTATACATATACTGTAGATATATATATTCATGTAGAATATTATTGTATTTTCTTTTTCAGAATAATAATTGCACACACACGCGACATTGTGTTTGACAGGTCATTGCTCGGACGTATAGCTGCGGTACAGCCACGGTGCAGGTGGTTGTTAACTATTGTATTTTTATTTTTATACAAACACACATATACACCGCTTACTGTCCGTACTGCCGCATTGCGAATTATCAAATACAGTTGCACTTTCGAACCCGGTGCGACCTGTGCGTCCGTCGAGTGCACAATACATTATTATTGTTATCAAAATATGCGATATATTCATAGGTATCTATGAATATATATCACAGTATTTGTATATAGGAACCACGCGGTGTAGCCGGATATCGAGATATTAATATATGTCAAACTGCAACGCATACAGTCGCTCAAAATATTGTCACAAACCTTAACGATTATCCAAAACGTGTTAACGCTACGCACATAATAAATACTACATCATATTATAGGTCTTTATATTGTCCGCACAGACGAGATGCCATGAGATTCTACTCCGTTGATTATTCATAACATTACTATAATATTATTATTGTGGATCTACAAAGTATAGGTACAATAGGTACATAGTATATTATCGTAATATTCATTTCAAATTATTGATTTATAAATCGATATAATAAGCTCATTCATAAGCCATATGCCTATATAATATATGACTGTGTGATTCTAGTATCGAACATTCATCATTTTAAAATTTATTAACGTTTAAAAAAAAAAATTTATATTTTATCGTTATAATTTTTAAGTTTTTTACTTTTCTGAATGGCAACATACATTTTTAATTTAATATTCTGGAGCAGAATATTTTTGAAGAATTTTTATTCATAAAAATCAAAATTCGAAAAAGTAATTTATGAATTATATCTATATACCGCTCCATTCCGCTCACTTTAAATACTTAAAACTCATAAACTGCTTTTCTTAATTTCGATTTTTATGTATCAATATATTACGACAAATATTTTGTTTTATAATATTTACTTAAAAATGTATAATATGTTGTCATTCAAAAAAGTTATACACTTAAGAAACAACGAAAAAAAATATTAAAAAATGTTGTTTTATTTCAACTGAAAATTATATAAAAAATTAAAGCAGTAAGTATTAGATTTTTAAATAATGAGTATTGTTTGATAAAATAATAACCTTTAAATTTATAATGTATATTATAATAAGAGGTATCTAAACGCATTATAATATTTTTATATTATTATATGGTAAAAACAAATCAAATTTCAATATAGTAAACGTGTATATATACTATAATGATATTATGCGCATAATAATATCAATTATATAATAAATATTTTATCAATTCTAACTGTTATCAATAATGTAAAACTGATTAAATTAACTTAAATATTATTTATTATACAATGCATTCTATTATATGTGATGATATATATCTATACTTAAAACTAAACTTAGAGTGATTAATTATAGCGTCATTTTAATAGTAAGATTTTATCAAACATTATATTATTCCTATATTATATCACAGTATTGTAAAAGATACCTTTTAATGATATTGAAGTATAATAACAGATACTTATTTTAAAAATAATAAACATTTGAATCCTTGGTTAAAAATAATTCGAATATAAGTACAGATATTTTTAAAATGCTTAAATGGCATTTTTTGGTAACTTATAAATTGACGAAACAATTTTTTATAGCATTTTCACTCAAACAATACTTTCATAAATAATTTTACAAATAAAAATAAAAATCATGAAAAAATGTTATAATTTTTTATATAAAAATATAAAATGATAATATTATTACTTTTATTTGTAAATTTTACATATTATTATATGAAATATAGAGTATATTTTCAGTCTCAAATTACAAATGACTGAAAATTAAACTCTCCCGGGTTTACTTCAGTATTAATAATTTAATTTTAAAATGTCGTCGTGTTCTATAATTATAATTAAAATACAAATAAAATAAAAAACCATAAATTAAATAGAATATATATTTTAATTTTATTTAAAAAAAATCAAATAATAATAAAATTAATCAATGCCTTTAGCTGCTATGAGCTATAATATTATAGTCAAAATATAAACATAAAACAAAAATAAATACAAAATATATTATTAAATAATAGATTTCAAAAAATTTAAGGTATCTATTTTAAGTCTTTAGTCTATTATTCTTATGATAGGTTTGGTTTTTTCTTTACTTTTAGTATGACTGTTTTTATTTATTTTATTTTGTTTATTGCAACTTTGGATTTTTATGTATACTTCAATTTGAAAATCTGACTCCCTAATTCATAGTGTAACAATAATAATATTTAAAAATATTTGGGTGAGTTTACAAATTTACTTCAGGTAAACGTAATATTGACCCAGGAGAGTTTGCCATCAAGAGAGTTTACTATTTTTAATAATCGGAAAAGTTTACCACCACCCCAGATAAAATATCAATTTTTCATTTTTTTTTTTTACATGGTTGAATTGGAAATACATAAAATATGAACTAAAAATAAACAGAAAATGAATTAAACAATGTCCTCTTAATATAAATGATATATTATAATAGTGGTATGATTAATGATATAATGTATTATATTATAGGTATTAGGTGTAAAGTATTTAATTTTCTATTAAATACCTAAACTTTTCCTTTTACAAAACATAATATATTATTTAGTTTGATAAAATAATCACTTTTTAGAATAACGAGTTGTTATGTAATAAAAACTGTATAGTACATTAACTATTTGTTATAATTGCTCTTTAAATTTATAACTTCAGCTATTACATAATGGTCATAAGTTAAACTTTAAAATTAGATCCCATTTTTTTCCAGATTTTATTTAGGTCTTATATCGAAGTATCCTATGTTGAGTTTAAAGTGGAGGTTAGTAAAAATGTTGACATTTAGTTAAAATCGGTTGTATCGTTAGCTATTTAGTCAACAGTAAAGAATTCACGCTTACGAAGCGTCTTCCTTATCTATAAGAAATCCATTTAACATTAAATTAGTTATTTATAATTTATTAATAATGAAAACTAATAATTCTTTAAAGATTCAATAGGTACATTTGTTTATGGAATCAAATAAAATAGTATGATAGAAAATTTCCATAACCATTCCTATATTTCGTTGCTTAATTGACAAAATATTACGTAATTCAACCAAATTTATTTTTCGTTTATTGAAGTATGAACAAGTACATAAAAGTATCAACTATTGGCTATTTGTATGCAGTTTTTCTTTACAAAAATATTACCAGATTCCTTAATTAAAATACAACATATATATGTATTATTAATACCTCGGTATTTTATCAATATTAAAATAAATGTATATTTAAATGCAAATTATATATTATATAATATCTATAAATGTGAACAACTAAACGCTAGACCCCAAAGTAATACAAGATAACATCAAAAATGAAAAATTCATGAATAATAAATATAAATATGATAACTTAATCGAATCAAGTCACTGTTCACAACACGTTTTGTCAAAATATCTATTTGTTTTTATTCGACGACAATATATATATATATATATATATATATATTGTGATATACTGCAAATATAATTGATTCGCGAAGGTCGTTTGAATCCACACGCGTAAGGAAACACTAAGTCGTGCTGTTTAACATTAATGCACTTATTACATCTTAATGGAATCTGTCTATACATATATTAACGATAATAGTAATAATAATACGTATTATCACAGGCTGGTGTTGTATTGTTAAAATGACAAAATATAAGAGTAGAAAAGAAAGCCAACCTTCGTCGACCTTGGTCGTTTTGACTTCACAGCGTCGAGGTCTATTTGATTTACCAGGGCTTCAATTGACAGTAAAATCTGTCGAAATTTGTATCTCGATGATTCTCACACGCGGTTACTTCACACACCGTGCGAATTTTCCCCATCGCTTTCGCACGCGGTCTTACCGCCCAGTCGAAAATCTATTTAGGATACCCACGCCCGTGTAACCACTGTCAATACACCCGTAGCAATGGTCTCGTCCACAACCGTCTTGCAGGTATATCATCTATCTATCGTTCTATCCGTCCGTCCGTCTGTCCGTCTGTCTGTCTGTCTGTCTATCTGTCTGAATCTGTTCATCACTATAACGTTACGTGTCTCCAGGTACTATTTTTGGCGTACGTCGCGGCATCCGGCGAGTCGCCGAGCGCAAAGACCGTCGACAAGCGACCGGAACCAGTGTCGGTGGCCGCCGACGACTCCAGTGAGCGCGTGACCGCGGCCACGACGCCGGCCGCGCAGCCCAAAGACGTGTCCATACTCAAGCAGATCAACAAGGTGAACGACGACGGTTCTTACACGTTCGGGTACGAAGCATCGGATGGCAGCTTCAAAGTAGAAACCCGCGACGTGGCGGGCAACGTGAAGGGCATGTTCGGGTTCGTGGACGACGCGGGACGGCTGAAGCGAGTTACGTACTCGGCCAGCAACTCGTCCGGTTTCCAGGCGGCCGGCAGCGAGTCTCCGCGGCCGTCACCGGGTTCGACGGCCGCGTCCGCGTCGCAGACGATTGCCGGCCGAAGAAATAAAAAGGACGACAGTAGTGGTAGCGTCGGTGATGACAGCGGTGGCGGTGGCGGTGGTGGTGGTGGTAGTGGCGACGATACAGACGGCGTCAAGTCGGTCGGAGTGAAAAAGGTGTTGGTGTCCAAGAGACCCATCACGGTGACCGCGGCGCCGGATTTGATGACGGACTCGGACGCGGACGAACGGCGATGGCGCGGCGGTAACGATCTGCGCAGGCAACTGCCCAGGAACGAAGACGGAGATGCGCCCGACGTGTACGGCGTGCACGGCCGGTCCAGCCTCCAGGAGTCGGGACCCGTGTCGCCCGTCGTGTCCGCGCTCATGTCCGAGCTGATGCCGGTCAGACTGTACGGCCGCCCGACGCGTCCGCCGCCACCGCCGCCGACGCCGTCGGTCGAACACGATAACGCCGTCAGCAGCAGACGAGCAGCGCAGGAGCTGCAAGAAGAAGGGAACGACGGCCAACAGTACGACGGCCCGGCAACGGTTCAGTACCGCGAGAGGCAGTCGCCCGTCGTGCTTTACCAGCCGCGGGCCTCGTACCCGGTGACGGCGGCGTACCAACAACAGCGACCCGTCGCGTACCTCGCACCGCCGCCGCAGCGTGGTCCCAGTCTGGTGGCTCTTCGGGACGAACTCATGGAGCTAATACTGTCGTTCGTGCAGGCCCGCGTTTCGCAACTCGTATCCGTCGCCCCGTATCCCGCGCCCGCCCCGTACCCCATGCCGTATCAGCAGCCCAACTACTACGTGCCCAGTTACTATCAAGGACCTCGGGTTCCCGGTCCGACGACCGCTGTGCAACAGGGGCAGGAGTCGACGCCGATAGTCACACAAACGCTCAAGGACGGACTGATCCGGATGCTGTTGTCCACCAGCCCGCGATACGATCCGGACAGGATCGGCGAACGTTCGACAACCAGGCTGGCGTACCGCAGTACAACAACGCAGCAGACGCCAGTCAGGAGCGTGCAGATCGTCAGTGGCGACGGCGGCGGCGATGACGACGACCGCGTAACGAACAGCAGACCGGTGACGACCGAAACTCCGGACTAGCGTTACTGCTGTTTCTTAATTATTAAAGTTGAACATTTTTAAGTGAAAAAAGTACCGTTAATTATTTTATTATTGTTGTTATCATTATCATTATTATTATTATTATTATTATTATTATTATTATTGAGTGCATTATTATTTCTATTATAAATGTTTTTTTTTAAATAAAATCGCTTTGAAAATTGTTTACAATCAAATCACTTATATTAGTACAAAATTGTTTTATTATGATTTTATAATAAGTATAAGTAATTACAATTGTTTTAATAACCATGCACACTTGTATGCATTTCGGTCTGCTACTGTTGCCGATGTAATAATGTATATTACCACTTAACATTTGTTATTATACTTTAGTTTTAACAGGCTACGATAATAAATTATTTAATATAAAATTAGTAAAATACGTTAACGTAGCAAATAAGCTGCAGTTTGTTAAACAAGCAAATTATGTTTTTGTATTTTATAGGCAACAAAAATAATACGAACATTTTTTTTTTTGTCGAAAAAAAGATTTGTATATTTATTATACTTAAGTTTTTTTTATTTTTGAATAATTAATTCATTTTAGTCTATTTTCCACGTCGATAATCTATAATATACTTATAAAATGTTATAAGCAGATGTTTTTTAGAATTTTTAACTATTTTTACTATATATTTGACATCATGTGGTATGATTTAAATCATGTACATATCTTTTCATTTCGCAGGAAATATATTTTTATTTCCATTGTTTTTGACTTGCATCATTTAAATATTTAATCTATGATTATATATATATATATACTGCTGTAAGAATTGGTTCCCAAATAATATTACTTATCACTATACAACTGTTATAAAATATGTACAAATCGATAATCTTATAACCTAGTATTAAGCTTTACGATGTCTAGGAAAGTTTATAAATATAATTTCATATTTAGTTGTATTTATCAGTAATTTTTTGGTTTCACTTAATTACTATTATTATTATTTATGTAAGGAAAAAATATTATTATTGACCAATATATACGAGTATGTAGTATATAATATCAATATGTATATATTATTATACTGATCAATATTTTTAACCATACCTAGGTATTCTAGAATTTTAAAAGTGTTTAAAGTATGAAATATTTTATATACCTATAGTAACTCTAGATAATCCTAAGTCTGCATAGAATGGCAAAAAAATTGTTGCTGATTGAATATATCATAATAATTTTAAAAGTTAATTTAACATTGTATTATCGTGAAAGCTTGCAGGAACCAATTTGTATGTTGCTTTTGGACAACCCAGGAACCAATTTGTATGTTGCTTTTGGACAACCCAGGAACCAATTTGTATGTTGCTTTTGGACAACCCAGGAACCAATTCGACAATAGAGAACCAACTTGTAGTTGTACTTTTATATAAATGAACGATTACCTGGAATATTAGTAGAAGTAGCAGATTATTATATCTAAATAGGTTGATTCAGTGAGCATATTTATCTTCATTCTATTCTTTAATAATGTATTTAATATTTATTTAATTTTTAATCCTTAAAACTTTTAAGTAAGTTAATGATCTGAAATTGGTCAATAATGTTTACATATTATTTTGTTGTCAGATTTAATCAAAGGAATAACCGAATAACTATACATATTATATAAGTTTATAACTATACGAGTTGAAGGATATTTACCGATTATTAATGATTTATTACAGATTATTGATAGTGGAAGAGAGATAGATTTTGAGACATTTTTAAGTATATATTTGTTAACTCATTTTAATAAAAGAGTTGTAGATTTTTATTTTATTGAGGTGTTTAATAATTTCATTATTGTTGATTGATCTAAGAAATATACTATCTTTTAATATGTAATTATTATCTGGTATGTATTTATCAGAATTTATATTCTCTATTTTTAAATTATTTCCTACATTTACAAAGTGATTATTTAGCTTATTACAAATTTCAATTTTACTATAGTATTTTATTATTATGATAATAATAATGTCTTGTTTTTCAATTTTGTTTATTATATTTTTATTTTTGTTTGATTTTCCTATTACCTCATTAATGATATTCCAAACCTGTTTACTATCAGACTGAGCGTGCAGTATTTTGTTTTGATAATGTAATTGTTTAGACTGCTTACTAAAAAATTTAATATATTTCCATGATGATTGTAGAATTGTTTTAAATATATATTAAATGATCTAAATCTTAATTAATTAGTATTGAGTATAATTTTCTCCTATTTATAATTGACATTATAATTCCATTTGTTACCAATTCTTTTATTTTTAACATTATTTTTTTTTTTTTTGTACTTTTGTTTAACTGTACATGAGTAATTTTTAAATTCTTTTATATTAGAATTGAAAAATTCAACCATAGTATCTTCGTCATCGAAGTCTAAACAATGATACCAATTTTCTGTTTTTATTAAAAGATCTAAATATTTAATATTAATCTTATTTGAAAGAGTTTCATATTAATATTTATATTACAGTGGTGTAGCCAGGATTTTTTTTTTTTTTGTGAGGGCTGATCAATTTTTATAAAATACAATTTAAGATTTTTGTAGCGATTTTAATAGACTATTAAAAATTAAAATAATTTTTTAATTTTCTTGATATTTCGGGGGGTGGGGGAGGTTACAGTCTCTTTAGCCTTTCCCCTGACTACGCCACTCTTATATTAGATATAATCAAAATTGTTGCATAATGGTCAATAAAATCACATCTTAATATAGTAGAATTTACTTTAATTAGATCAATGTTTTTAATAAATATATGATCAATACAAGTTTTTGATTGCTTTGTAACTCTGGTAAAATTATTAATACAAGTTATTAAGGTAAATATTCATTTCTAGCCATAATATTAAGGTAAGTATTGACCATATTTGAATTTTTCATTATTTCTATATTAATATCACTACAAATAATGCTTAAACATTAATATTTTGTTTGAGATAAGAATTGCTCTAAGCCTTTACTAAATATATCTAAGTCGTCATTTGGTGATTTATATATATATTATATAAATTAGTGATAACGTTAAATCATTTATATTAATTTTAATAAAAATATAATTATAATTTTAATTACATTTAGGTCCGTATTAGTTTTTTTTACAAATTTCATTAACGATGGAAATATAATTTTCATTTACCGTTTTTAGTATACCAGTTTATCTCTAGTGTTATGCCTATTTTATGTTATTCAATATCATCAACTTAGATATTAATACAGAAATTTTATTTGATAATCGTTCATTTTCAAAGACTATTTTTTTCATTTTTAAGTTTTATAACTTTTAGCTCACTTATGACACTATCAATTATGGTACCAAAATCATCAAATTTTGCGGCCATGAAAGATACTGCCTTTATTAAATCTTCAAATAAATAATATAAATTAAATCTTCAATTTTCTTTTCCACTGAGTTCCGTGTGTTTTTTTCAAGTTTAGTAAACTTAATTTCTGGAGATTTTGGTTTATCAGCTATACATTTTGTGCAGGTAAATTTTTATTTAGAATGATTTGTCATTTTTATAAAAAAATTTTCAGAGTAGCCTGGGTAATAATAGTGTATCAAACTGATTGTCACATATAAAACGTTCTAATAAATCTTCTTTGTGAGAAGATGATTCCAGATATTTAATACACGTTAAATACATCTAAATAAAATATAGTTAAAGAAAATAAATTTAAAACAAAGATAACAAAGATCGTAAAACGACTTACTCTGACGACATTCAGATAAGAACTAATTGTTAATTAGGTAATATTTTTGAAAATATGGATATATCTGAATCAGAATTTAAATAGTTTCTAAGTTATAGAATTTTAGAACTGATAAAATAATAGACCATGATAATAGAATTAGAAAATATGGAGCCTATGATTATCTGAAAAAGATACCTATTAATTAATATTAATTTACTATAATTGTATAATTACTTTATGAGTACTAGACTAAACATTATATATTATATTTTATACATTCTTTTATATTATAATTAAAAGTACTATTAATTTTAGTACACTAGGGTTAATAACTTAAAAATTATATTCGTTCGAAATTTGATTTAAACGCATTAATATATATATTATCCACTTAGAAATTTACAGTTTTAAAAGTTAGTAAAGACATTCTTTAATTAATGATCATTAATTACTTGTTTGATTATCCGTCACATATTATATCAAAACAATTTTTTTCTTCAAATTTCTTCAAAATTGCTTTTTGTCACTTTTGTTATTACATTAATTTTCTTTTAATATGAGCCAATACAAAATATTACGTAACCTTCCGTCAGATTGTACCTTGTTCAACATTATATTGAAACCGTTTTCATTAACATCAAAACCTAAAGTTATTATTTTATTTATCATTTATAGACTTATGATTGTATCTTGTTAAACCTACTCGTTAAATTCTACGTCTTACCTTCTTTTATACTCTCAGTATCCAATACTTGAAATTAGTTATTGGCTAGAACATTTTTCCAAGGATACTCCTTTCAAAAAATAAAAGTGTTTCTCCTTTCTCTTTGACATGTCGTAGACCATATTTCATACAGATATATCATCAATATTATTTATTATTATTAATTTTTCTTCATTTCTCATTACATCATAACTTGAGTTTGAACATTTTTCTTGTCTTTGTACATTTAATACTTATACAACGATATAATATTTTGTGTATCTACTACCTGTTATAATAATTTATAAGTTCGACAGTGAAGAATACAGTAAATATATGATGTACAATGGTGGTTATATCATATAATAAATAAGTATTTTTATTTTAAAAATATTTTATCAAAGATATTTTGATGAAACATGATTCAAAATATAGCTTTTTTATTTATTCATTTATTCATTTGCCCCGTGCATTATATATATATATATATATATATTAATCAAAATTATTAGATTTTTAAATTTCCCTAGAAGCTAGAGCAATTGAGACGAGATAATTATAAAAAAATTATAATAAATTTGTTATTAATAATGCATTTTGTATGAACTTTGTATTTTCGCATAACATTTACCCCATTTGACCTTACAATCTGTACTTCAGCACAATAGGGATATGATAATTTTTAACACTGGTATATCAATAAAAATAAGTAATGATATTATTTTATGTATGTAGAACAAACAGTGATAGAACCAAATATCTTTTTTTTAATTTGATGATTATCTATGTAATATATAATTTTAATTTAATAGGTCACTGAAATGTATTTTTTTAATTTATTAATAGAATTTAAAAGTCGTTTACTTGAAATTTGTAATGTTAACACATAATGGGCTTGTTAAATTTTGTAAAATTGTATCATGTTGATTAATAACTATAGAACTATAAATGAAATAAGTAATACAGTAAATGGTGCATAAAAATATTTTAACTTATTTTATTGACACTAGACTAATTAAGAGTCAAAAGGTATAAATATTAAATACTAATTTAAATTTTGATATTTTGATATTTTCTTTAATTTATAAATTTAAATATGTACGAACTTGAAAAAAAAATCCTTGCCATCATGGATTACTTGATAATTTAAGATGAATCCATCAACGACCCATTTGGGAACCACTTGGAAGACAAAATATTTATTTGCGTAACTGTCGTTGCTTAATAATTTCCTGTCTGTATAATTTATAATAATTATATTTCCTTCATTAAAAATATCACCAAAACAAAAAGTAAACATATTATTATATTATTATGCATGCATATTATTATATTATTATACATATTGTTTAAAACACTATTAACCATAATTTAAATATATAAGTTAAGAACTATTTAGCTCATAAATAGCATGTTCTAACAATATATATGTTTATATTTCCTACATTATTATTATTTGACACAAAATTGACATTTATCGTCTATTATATTATAGCGGCATACCAAAATATTTACTTTGGTAATTATTTTAATTTATATTATTTAACCTAAAAATGTAATTACTTGAATGTACAAGATGGCAAGGTCAATAATAATTAATAATACAACATAATGTAGAATACCATCTTACAAAAATTATGAATAAATAATGAAGATTATTCAATCTTTAAATATATATATTAACTATTATTATAGTCATAATAATAGATATCGATATATGTGAAAGTCTTGGAATAGTAATATCTTATATCTTATTAATAAGAACAACTTATATGCATGGAAAAATATTTATGATATTGTTCAGAACCCAAATAACATCAATTGTTTATTAAAATACAAAAAGTAAAGGCAATAGTATTTACTTATATTTTTTTTTTTAAGAAAAATCTATATAAATGCATAAATGATAATAAAAAAACTGTTTCATAATAAAATTAGTTTTATCATAAAAATAATATTACGTATTGAGAGTTAAGACCATAGGTATTTTAAAGAACCATATTTAGTGGTGCAAGACACCTAGAAACAAGCTAGTAACTCCCCGCTCCCCTCAAATATATTGATGGTTAGGTTGCACCAAACGTTGTAAGTATAGGTACTTGCGCTGCCTCTAATTGAAAACTGAGATGTTAGTTATCTAAGATATTAGGATTATAATGAAGATAAACCATTGGATAAACTATATAAATAATAGTACTTTTAAATTACTAACGCGTATATTATAGAAAAATCTCTCTGTCTGTGGGTGTAGTAATCGTTATTGACCATTAAACATAGTAAATAACAAATAAACTAGGAAAATGCGGTTAATTATTATACGTATAAATTATGTACTAATCGTATTAAGATGTGACCTCGCGAATCGTTTTATTAGACATCGTTACACTCGTGTAGTTATGTTCAAAAATAAATGCAGGCACTTAGTTACCTTGTTTAACTATAATAAAGCGAGCTGATATAATATAATATCAAATATACTTATCACTTAGTTTACGGAAAAAAAACACAACTTCATAATATCTGATAAATGATTAGTTAATAGTTATATTAGTATATCATAATATATACCTGTAAAACTCACATGAAACTTTTAGCTTTTTTTAAAATAAATTATTTTCTATATAAAAAAGCACACTTCGTGTAAGACCAATAGCTAATTAGTTACATAATAGGACAGGTATATACATTGTAATACTATGGCCTATATAAATCGCATTATCGCGTCTATATTATAATGTTTATAAATTATAATTATGGTATTGTCAGCTGCAATGTAAATTATTTTAAGTATTAGCATATCCGGTATTCTATTCATTTTATTTGCGATTAATCATACAATACCAGTATTATTTAGGTTAAGTTGTTTTTTAGATATTTAAATTGTTCACATCATACATTACAATATACTTACTCACAAGTTACAAAATTGCTTCGTTTCTGTAAAACAGTTTTGATTCACTTAATTTTTACGTATATAATTAACATAATATTTAATTAGTCAGACACAATTATATAGTTACTTAAGTCTTGTTTAATCTCTACGCCATGATACATAAATAATATTTAATAATAATAATGGATATTTCATTAAATTCTTTTGTTTTCTTATAATTGTTATAGTTTAAATGATTATTGTTGGTATCATTTACAAATCCCAGACCTTAGATAATACAAAATTGAAGACGAAACATTTAACTAGTTATACAAAAAAAAAAACATTTTATTATATGAAAATTTGTAAAACATATAAGATATAACTAAATAGCTAATAAAATATTAAATGGTTAATTATTATTATAACAATAAAAAATAACCTACTATGCAATATGTACCTATAAAAATACTAATATTTACTATAAAATCATTCAGCCAAAAAAAGGGGCAACTTCACGTGCATTACATTTACTATCGATTTTTCGCTTTAACTAAATCAAAAGTGACAATAGTATTTCATTTCATTTATCGTTAAAAATATTCATCAATATAAGTATGATTAAAAGAGTAGCAGTGCTACTGTAACACCTAAGAAATCTTTACTCGTGATAATATAAAATAATAAACAGAACCTAGAACTTGATGAACTTAGATGGACACTCGTCTTACAAAGTTCAATTTTAGACAAACTAGTAGATAGTAATAATTATAATATTTGATAATTTTAAAAGTAAGTAGGTATTAGAAAAAATAATTAAGTGTTAATCTTCATACACCGATTATTAACTATAAATAATTTATATTGTATTTTTTTTTTAAACTTTAAGTGCTTGATAAATACATTAAATTCAAAATGTTGAATAAATATTGTGAGTTAAAAAATATATTAAAATTAAAAACTATAATACGTCATTATTCGAATTTGTTTCAAATTGTGAAGTATGATGTTTATTGATTCATTTAGAAAATCAATCTTTCCAACCTCTCAATTTAATTATTATTTATTAATGTAATTTTCATCAATTACTTGGTTTATACCATAGTTCCAATCTTCAAATTATAAAAGAAATATAACAGTAATTCTTTTTTATACACACGATTCCAAGAATGCATACAGAAGAACAGACACCATTTTACTGATATTATTTTCCGAATTTGATACTTTAATGTTTTGAACTTTAAATGGTATACTATGTACTCTATATTTTCAACAATAAGAAATATTGAAAAAAAATTTTTAATATGTTTATGCGAGTTACTTTAAATTTTTCCGTTTATCTGGCTCATCCTGTAGTTTGATAAAATAATTGTTACTTACCAATTTTATACAATATATTCCACTCTCTCATTTAGATAGGAATGTATATATAGTATGTGTGTGTGTGTGTGTGTGTGTATGTGTGTACGTCCATTAAGAATTACAGTACAAACTTTACCAGGCCCTAGGTAATTTATTCCCAAAAAAACAATTCCGTAGTCATTATAACGTAAATTTAATAAAATATATACATTTTATCTATTATTACCATACACCAATAAATCGTCTGATTGTATAAATCTGTGAAATAATAAGATTAGTATCAAAATTCGTTTCTAATATATAAGATAAAAATATTTTAGTACTAATCACATTTTAGAATTGAAAAAATTAAAAGGATGAAAATACTTAAAACTAAATTTCCTTGTTTCAAACGTATAACTCAAATAAGTCATATTTATAATATAAATATATACATATTTACATTTCTTTAATGAAAATAGATTAATAGATAAGTATATAGTCGACCTTCGTAAATTCCGAATAACAAATCATAATAAAAATAACATCTTATCTTATTTTTATCAATTTATGATTATTTTTTTAACTATATCTATAATATTTACCTTAATATCAGTAACAAATTGCTATTATTATTATTATTATTATTATTATTATTTAACATCAGGTTAAAAGCGTATACAGTTTTTAACAACTTTAAACTACTTACTTACATTGTGATTTATAATAAAATATAAAACTTTAAAAACAGTAGTAATAAATCAATATTAGTTTAAAAATTCTTATTACTTAAATATAGGTACTGGATATTTATACCTACCATTATACCAACAATAATCTAACTAACCGCGATACATATCCCCACTAAAAATTGCCCATTGGATATTGTTTTGTGAAACGTATAGTATGGAGGAAAACCACTCAGTCGCTGATTTTGTTAACGTTCAACTGCATACGTGAAACTACGCGCTAATCCTACTGTGGTTTAAAAATAAATAGTCGTTTTCAAAACCACGTGAATACGTTAGCAATGAATTATAAGGAACAATCAAAAAAGCTTCATATACCTTTTCCAACAGGTGAGAATTTTTAACTTGAATTTATGTTTGTCTTATAATAGTAATTAGTAATAACTGCCTGTTCAAAAATAATTTTAAATAAATTATTGCCAATCAATATAGGCTAAGTATTGTTATAATTTATATTAATCAGTTATTTTATGCTAAAAATGGTAACAAGTACATATTATTATAATTTGTGTGTACTTATACAATGAAATCGTAATAAAATAATAAATCTTATTTCTATAAGTACACAATTTTAGTTGTTTATTATTAATTTTTAACATATTTACATTAATTAATAAAGCAACAACCAGTACATATATTTAATATGTTTTAATGTCAAAATATAAAATTATATTAATGTGTTAGTTTTATTTAATTTTAATTTTTTGTTTATAATTCGACACCATCTAATAGTCATATAGTGCCATGGTATTATGAAAAAATATCATATTTTTAAATAAATTAAATATTTAAATATTATGAATTTAATGTATATATATATATGTGTGTGTGTGTGTGTGTGTGTGTCATTTAGGTTCCAACATCATTTCATATTGCAAAAGTATAAATTATTAAAATTGCAAAACATTTAATACACAATTAATTTTGTTGATTGTTTTTCATTATTGTGCAGGCAATTAATAAAGAACAATACACTAACACAATATGTTATTAGTAAGGTGACTTAAAAATAGAAATTGCAATCATTTTAGTGTTTGCTATATGCTTGTATTTAAGATTAATTGTAAGAACAACAAAAAATAATTTTATCTTTTTTTCTGTGGGGGAGGGGTAGGATATTGTATTTATTATAGGATATAATAATAGGATATCCTAGGTACTATTATTATTGAAAACTTTCTCCTAAAAATTTTATATTTTACTTTAAACAAATATATTTTCTTTTTTTAAATTATATATTTTAGTTCATATTTTTCTAGAATTATGCAAGAACTTCTAAATTTGTATAATATACATATAGTTTTAACTCAGCATTTAAATATTTATAAAAATTAAAGGATTTATTTATTTTTGATTCTAATTTATATATTTTATAATTTAGTGTGTAAAATATTTAAAACTATAAAAAGTTTGAATGGCTCTTAACTTCTAATTAAAAATTATATTTTTACGATTTTTTTGTAGGAAGATAAATCGTAAAAAATACCAAAACTTTAAGTAAATTCTTATTAATTGAATTTAGCTCTTCAGTAAAAGTATCAAAATATATGAGAATTTTTTTTTAAGATAATACAATTTTTCAATTATCGTTGAATCATTGTGAAGTCGTGGTGGGGTAGCAAAATTAATAAATGCGGCCCTGACTATACATCATTGGTATTATTTAGCTAACAAAATAAGTAAAAAATGTTTTTAAAAAAATACAACAAACATTACATAAGATACAGTATACGTAGACTAGGTATTATGGAAATAAATAGTAGAAATATAGTTTTCTATGAGGTACTTATTTAAACAACTATAAAATACTATACAAAATCCGAATATAAACTCATCAACTACATGATTCAACAAAATTTGTACTTAAATTTTTACCTTACTTATTTGTTATATACCAAACCATTATATCTTTTTAGTTTTTTATCTAACTTTTCTTTCCTCGTTGGTATTTTTTAAAACACCTTATGTCCTAATACTTAAAACGCTTAAACAATTTTCGTTATTTTTAATTGGCACTTCTTAGTCTTTCTAAAAATGACCTTGTCTACCTCACTAAATTCTATATTAATATGATTTAAAACCTCAGTTTATTTTATGGTGATGTAAACTCTAACCGATATTTCAGTTCTTTATTTCCGTGCACATAATATTTTCCACGCTGTTGAACATATGTCAAACATATACAATATTACAATAGGTAGATACATTATATAACTAATAACGTAATGCTATACTTCCATAATTTATATTTAAAAAATCATTTTTTTTTTTTATTAGAACATGAAAAAAATTAACTCTTTCTTTTTTAATATACAAGAAGATACAATTAATATAATGTTATCTATTTATCCGAGAAAGCCAGTTGCTTATAGTCAAACATTCAGTATACCTGATTACCACAAATATTATTTATTGCGAAAGTCTCATCATTTGGACAAATTAAAATTTGAGCTAAATAATGCGATTTTACATGCAACCAAAATTTTTATGAATATAAAATAAGTAATAATTATTATTTAGCCCAGCAGTCTTCACTAAGATTTTAGAAAAGGCCAAATAATAATTTTGAAAATAACCTGCGGGTGCATATATTTTTAATGGCAATGATTAAAAAAAAAATGTATTAATTATATATTAATTAATTATAGTTCATTAATTTATATTTATAATGTTAAAAAAAAACGCATAGTTCATAAAAATTAGTTAATTTATTAAAATAGTATTAGTAAATTATAATAGTATTAAATTGATATTTATTTTTTATTTAAAGCTGTTTTGATGTTAATGGACATCACTTCAGCTGTTTTTTTTTATTTTATTTATTCCCACGGGTAATTTTGATGTTGATAACCACACTAAATCATCCAAATGTGCATACAACACTCAGACGATTTCTATATTTATCTTTGATAAATGTTAATTTCTTAAAAGTTAATTCGCACAAATATGTTGACCCAAAAAATATTAAAATTGCTTTTAAATTTAATAAAATAAAAGGATACTGATTTTTTTTTAGTGTATACCAAAATTGTATTGCATTATTTTTATCATTTTATTTCCTATTGTAAGTTTATTAATTAATTTTTCAACAAACCGGCATTGAAATTAAAAATATTAATTTCAGATATATATTTTGTTGTTACTTTCCGTGGATTTTCAATAAAACGAATACATTACTACGGTGTTTTATATTATTGAAACGACTGTTAATTTCGTTTTTTAAAGTACCCTATAAATCAAGAATAGTAGTTTAAGTGTTTCTATGTCAGTTTTATTAGAAAAAACGTTATTTTCTTTAGTAATTAAATAGAATTTAGGAATAGTAATATTATTAGTAATAGTTGTAAGTGATGATTAATGTTATAAAATATAGGTTCAATAATAATCTTTAAATGCGTGTCGTACCTACACACATCTGCAATGAAACCAATGATTCAATAAAAATATAAACGATAAAATAATCAAAAATAATAAGATAAGATAAATAAAAGTTATTGCATATAACATTACACTGAAACCAAAAACTACGTATTTTATTTTGAATTTTAAAATGTACAATTTAGTTTTAGTGCAATCCACATAGTGGGTATCACTATTATAGTCCAGTGAATGAAAATATTAAACCCGTCAGTTGTAATAGTGTCGGTTTTTTTTTCTATTTTATTAGTAACATAGCCTATAATAATAACTGCAATGTCTCGACAATTTTACATATACATTACAAACAAGTATTAATACTTAAATGTGAATAACTTTTAGAGAATACACACACTACTAATAAAAAAATGTACTAATCACAACTCCTACTTAACCAAGGTCAATAGTAAATAAAACATTATATACAAAATCTGGTCATGTTAGTTTTTATTCTTCCGTAAACATAGATTCTTGTTTTGCATTAAAAATTTAAACATTTTATGACACAAACTAAAATAAAATATCACAATAATATTTCCATTTTGTAGTATCCGATAGAATTATTTAAACAATGCACACATTTTGTATTTATTATTTTTATAATAATTATTATAGACTTAAAATAATAAATCCTAATATTTTTCCCAATTAAGTATTTATTCATTATAAGTGTTCTGTTCAACATATTATACATTATTTTATTATACATAATATAAATCCAAACATGTTTATTAAATATACATGATAAATATAATTCTTTGTATTACTTAATTGAAATCTCAATACCTAAATAATTTAAATTTAATTATGTATACTTACATATTTTTAGGGAGGATGTGATAAATGTGCCTTATTGACTTATTTAAACTCAAATGACCTGGTCTCAAAGTGAGTTCAATAAGCGGCAAATGGCAAATATTATATAAACAAAACTAATTTATTACTCTAATATATGCGATATATATTGAATGTTTTTAAAAAACTCCCAAGTCTAACTATATGGTTAACTAATTTAACCACAGAGTTTAACAAAGAATACTTTCTAGTATAGAAGTGGCCAACTTACTGCTTGCGAGCTGCATACAGTTTGCGTTTTATTTATAAAACCAAAAGTTACTTATTGTTATTATGAACTTTAATTTTTTTTTTTTTGTGTACATTTATAAACGTTTATAAAATTATATAAAATGTATTTATTAACATTTTAGCTATTTGGTATCATTATATTTATCTATGATGTTCGTGAACAAATTCTGATATTCATGTTGCCCACCCCTCCTACAATGGTACATAATATACAACTGTAGATTTCATAAATTTGCTATTTTTTTATTATTATAATATAATTAAGAAAACCTAATTAATAATTATATGGTTCATTGATTAGTTAGACTAGTGTGGATTACATGTCCTTCTATAAAAAATAAATTTAAAAAAAAATTATAATTTTGTTTTTGTTACTTGAAAATTAAAACAAATGTTTGGTCTTTTGTGACTAGTTTTTGGTGAAATCTTTATCAATATAAAACTTTGTTTATATTACTGTTTAAGACGGGTTAAAATAACAAAAAATGTATTGAACATTAAAAACAAATAATTTTTGTTGGTATATTGCCAATGTACATAAAAGCGATTAATATTATAATATAGTTAATTTCTCAATCCGCTAAAAAAAGAGTTCACGTCTTACATTGGTATAGATAGTACGCGTAGAATAAATGTACAATATTTATGTATATTAACGTATAAATTGTACATACATTATTCACACTATTATATAGTTTTATTCAAATGTATTTTATTGATAAATTATAAGTATAATTGCTAATTTAATTGTCATATTTCATGGACTTTTATATAACTTTGCTTCTAGGTCCACATGCAACAGGATGTATAGAATTGATGACAGAGTATTCCGAGGAAGGGTGTTTTGCAAGGGTATTTTACCCAACTAACATTCCATCTGATCAATTGGATGTAAGTATTGGTGTATACTTATTGTATTCCACTCCTATCGTAAATAAAAAAATTAATATACATTAGTTGCCTCCAATTTATAATAAAAGAATCATAAATACCATATTACGATATGTACTCAATATATAATAAACTAATACAACTCCATTAAATATTTATTAAAAGAAACAATAACACTTTTTTTCACTTTTATTGCAAAATTAATATTTTTATCCAAGGCAAAAGTCAAAATAGACCCCAACCAATAATCGACATGCCCATTATGAGGGGTATTTTTAATCAAATCAAATCGTCTGTAACAATAGTAAACACCATGTCCAAAGACAAATTTATTATCTTTAAATATTATGTATGTGGTAGTGAATAATATGTCAAATAGACAATAGTAAAAGATTATAAAAAGCTCATTTCTCATTTCGTGCAATAATTATAATTTATTAAGTGTTAGATCATACTATATGCGTTTATTTCGTGGGCTATCGATTACTAAGTTCCTGGTATACATTTTATAAACAATATTAAAGCACATGAATTGTTTTGATTTTAAAAATTAATAAATTATTAACTATTATTTTATATCAAGAAAATTAAACCAACTAATATTTTTTAAAGTTCGCTTTTTACTGTTTAATCTATTTGATAGGTATCTAATAATTACAAACGTGTTCAATTGAACTACTCAATTATGTAGGTACTAAACGAAATTATTATTATTAATTAATAGATATTAGATAGGATTTATCCTATACTGTATAGTTTATTATTAGTTATTCATATATACCACCTTTACGTTGTCATTTAAAGATATAATTTTCTTATTAATATAAAACAATAATTTTAAACGTATTAATTAACAGTAACTAACTTAATACCTACTAATACTTTTTGAATTAAAATTAAAATTACTATTTTTATTATTGTTAAATATCTTTGTTTTTTTCGTTTCGATACCCGGAATAAAATACTAGACATATTTAACGGTCAATCAAAGTTTTTTGTGTACATTTAATGTATAGGCTTATTTATATTAATCTTAAAAGGACATAGCAAAATGATTACATTGTTTCTGTATCAGTTGCGCAATGACATAAAATTCAATACGTTTTAACTGTTTTGTCCAATCAGAGTTTGTGATCTTCGGCCTATGGGTTCTAGACTAATGTGTAAATAAAATATATTGAGTTATTATCAAACTAAGTAATTATATCATATTATACGGTGTAAGAAAACTTATTTGTCCGATATCCTTATTTCAAAACCATATGTAAACATTTCAACAGGTAGAACTGGTAGAAGTAGTGATTTAGTTAGGGTATTAAAGAGAAGAATTATGAATAATTATAGTTAATAATATTATTTACGGATAATATCATTGATTTTTTTTTTTTTGTGTGTGTGTGAAAGTTTAATTTAAGCATTTTTGTCTTTTAAGCATCGTATATATATTTATTAATCATTGTATACCTAGTATCTACTTATAACTCACTTTAAAATTAAAATATAAACAATCCATGAGAAAACACAGATAAAACTCTTATCCTTAAATTTGATGATTGGTCAATTCGTTCTGATTCTAATAATAATATCTATTCAGCAAAATTAAATCGTACGATTTATTTACGTAAAATTTGCTATTTTATACCTCAAGACGGAGTCAATATAGGAATGTACGATGTTGCGAAATTCTTTCAACTAAAATAACATATTTTTCAACTTTAAATTAATTGTATTAATCAAAATTTAGAGTATTAATATTATCTATTATTTATGAATACTATTGGATTGATTACAGAAATACTCGGATAAATGGGTTCCGTGGATTCCAAATGAAATGTATTTGAAAGCATTTGCCAATGCACTTCGTTTACCATATTTTATATTCAAGTATTTTCCACCACTCATTGGCCAAGGTAATAACTACTATTTAATTGTTTCATAGAATTTAATTAATGAATGATTGCATTAAAGTTTACTTATGTTGTACTATAATTATAATAACTATATAGAAATATCAAACTGCACGAAAATGTTGAATATAATAATATGTCTTTTTTTTATTCCTTGATAATTATTTCTTTACAATCTATCCTGTATGTGCAATAACTAAATTTGTTATCTCACTACTAAAATGTAATATTACAAACAAACGTTAAGTAAATCATTAGGTGTAAATCATTTTTTTTCGGTTTAGGCGTTGGTATGGATTCTCCGGTAGAACAGATAAGAAGTTGAGAACACCTATGCCCTAAATAATAATGACTATAATAATATATACTCATCTGTTATACTTTTATTAATAACTATAGATTTTAATAAATTATATAATCATATAGATGTAGAATGTAACCTGTAAGAGAGACCTATGTACAATACGTTAATATGTGGTTATGTAAAATCCAAAATTATAAGTAGTTAACACATATAGATTAATGATGACTATTACCAAAAGATATAGTATTATATTCCTGCACCTACTATACAAGAGCAATTACACTATTTTTAAAACTACTCTGCTAATTTTTGTTATATTTTCTGCTACATACATGCTAAGAATAATTTGACTTACAAGTTACAAATTACAATCGAATACGATTTTAATTATATACGTATACGTTACCTACGCGTAGAATATGTTTGTCAAGGTATCTAACAATCTAAGTATCATCGTATATAATAATAAGTAATGACTGTGGGTTAATGAAAGGTGTAATACACAATATTTCCAAGCACATTTTTCATACAGTTAAATTCTTGAAAGAGATCCTAGAGTAGAAATGATCATCCCGGGCGACATTTTTTCTAATAAATGGCCATACTATTAAGTATCAGGTAGTACGTACGCATATCTGTTTCCGTATAGGTTGGCCAATGGGTTCTTTTTTACAATGTTGTTGAAATGCGTTTTTTCTTAAATTATATTGTGTAACAGTAATAAAAATATTTTATGTTCAATCACTTTTGAAAGTGATAACACTGATAACTCATTTGTGTTTTATCTTTCTACAGTTATTTAACAATATCTGAAGTATTATTTCGATTTTTGAGTATAAATTGAACATAATTAAAATTTTGTCAAAAAAAAATTATTCATAAATATTGAATTTCAATAAGTTTCATTTGCCCATTTCCTAATTAGAAAAAGAACTTTTTATACAAGTCGTTAAAAACAAAAAAATATTCTATCCAAATCTGTAAATTTTGCTATTTAAAAATAAATAAGTTGTATTACAATGTGCGTATCAAAATAGTTAAAAATTTTGAATTTTTCTGAAAATGTGACTTTCAATACTTCCTTTCATTCCCCGAAAAGCCTATTTCAATACAAGGTCATCCGACTGAAATATTTACTGGTACCTCTTAACTACAAATTATATATCCCTTTTAAGATTTTAGCTTATTTTAACATTGGTAGTGGTTAATAATATGATACAATAAGGAACTCGAGAATAATATAAATAATAGTAACTGCTGTACATCTTACTACGACTCATTAACCTTAGCGAACAGGTAACTCATTTCATCGTGCTGGTCGCAAACATATCTAATAATAAAATTCGTTCCTCTCAAATCTTTTTGCACTTTAAATTTACATACCAACAATAAAGACACATTTGAATAAAGATATGAAAAGAGTTTGATCGAAAATCGAACAGCGGAATAGACGCGAAAAAAAGGCTGTAATCGTAATTTTTAAAAACTTGGTGTCTAAAAATGGAAAATATCAAGTTCACTCGTTCGTAGATTTAACATAAACAACGTAAACCATGGTCAACATTTTAAACTTTATACCACGGTCTAAGTGAAAAACTATACCACAATGAAGGCAAACTCTATTCATACATATAATATAATATGTGGTATATTCCGTTGATAAGTCTAAGGAAAATGATGGCTGTCGACCGTTTTCTTCGCATCCAATATGATTATATAATTATAAAAATATAATTATAATATAATAATATAATTATAAATATAATATAATTAATATAATATAATATTAAATATATATTTAATATTATATATAAATATAATTCTCAATTTCTTAAAGATATTTGAGAGATATAATTATATTTAAATCCTAAAATGTCTAATAGGTACCGTAGATTTTATTATCCATGCAAATTTACATTATATAGGCATTATGGGTTATAGTAATGCAGTAACTGTGTATATTGCATATTTCTTGCAATCAAATAATCTAAATTTTAATTTCTTTTTTAGTATGCTTTTTACGATCAACAATTTTGAAATAAATCTATTTAAAATTTAAATACATAAACTTATGTACTTATGATATAATAGTACATTTAAGTTATTACAATACGAGGACAAAGATGAAACCAACATTTTTTAGGATATTTATGATATTTTTTGATAATCATGTGTATTTCTCATTGTTAAATTTGTTTTTCCTATCACATAGAACGTATGAAAATTTAATTTTCAATTTTAAAAATTTTAATTATAAGAATGGGTATGAAGTAGTAAAATAAAATTAACACTAAGGTATGAAAATACTGATGAACAGAGGTGACTATATCAAAAAATAATATTAAAAAAATATTATTGCTTTTTATGTTACAGCACCCTATTACATACCAACCATTAGTGATGGACCGATATCGGATAAAGAACAATCGTATCCCTTTGTCATATTTTCGCATGGTTACGCAGCGACGAGATTCGTATGCTCAGATTTTTGTAACACTTTAGCATCGTACGGATTTATAGTTGCTGCTATTGAACACAGGTCAGTAATATTAATTATATAGTAATTAATAATATTGAAAACTCTCAAATTGTTAGATATTTAATAAATAAAAATAGTAAATCTTCGCCCAAAGAACACTATATGTAGTGCTCTCAAAAGTCAAGAACACTCTTTCTAAGTAAATTTCTGGGGTTTTTATCGATTAAATGATTCATTTAACCATACTAATAACACTTATTATAAAGTATTTTTAAATATAAAAAATCGAGTATACCTATTGTATCATTATTGAATAGGTTAGTCACTAACCGTTATTATATTCAATTGAAGTTCAATGAAAATAATTGTATATGGTTATAAAAAAAAACGGTCTGTTGGTATAAATATAAGTTAAAAATTAAAATTAAAACGCTTAAAAAATTGTGAATATGTATTTTTAATAATTGTAAATTGAAAATTACAATATTATATTTTATTTATTATTATGTCAATATATCAAATTTAGATGAATTCACCTTTATCGCCAAATTCAATATACTATATAATATTAATAATTATCTTATTTATAGCATATATTCATAATTTTCTTGTTTCAATAAACTATTATTAACAACGTGACACTTTTAACTTTATCCTGAATTAGAGACAAATCGTCGCCTATTACGTTTTACTATGATTCTCCAGAAAGCGCAGAGCAGGACAATCCCACGTGGGTCGATCATCGACATTTCCATCAAACATACAACTCGGATAATTATATCCTGAAAAACAGCCAAGTAAAATATTATATTTTAAGTTCTTTTACATGTCTAATGTACCTAAAATATAACTCGTTGGTTTATTCATTTAGTTGAAACTCCGACATAGAGAATGCACCAAACTTCTGAATACATTTTTAGATATCAATGCAGGCGTCTCTGTAAAGAACGTACTCAAGTCATCGTTTGATCTAAAACAATTCAAAGTAAGTACTATAAATACTGCTTGTAAAACATAGGAATTAGTGCATTAGCATTTATTACATTGTATTATATATATATATATATATAATTTATATGCAATTAGAACAAGATAGATGTTAACAAAATAATAACATCTGGATTTTCATTTGGTGGCGCAACTGCGATGTATAATGCATGTTATGACTGTCGTTATAAGTAAGTGTATAGCTTGTTTATTTCATTAAGTATTGTAAAGAATATAGATATAAATTATTACACAAAGTAAGTCATTAGATAATTATTGTGTTTGTATATTTATATTATTTTGATAATAATTTATAGTTATTATTTTTATCTTAAACTGGTTTACAAAAAACATTCTAAATCCAAAAATATGTATGTACTTTGTAAGTACTATTAGTAATAGTACTTTAATAGTCTATTACAATATAAAATTTTGAAAAAAACATTTCAGTGAAGTACTTTAAATATATTAATTTATAAATTAGGTTTTTTAAAGTCTTTATATTTCTTCAAAATTACTTAGGTATAGTATTGATAACAATAGTACCTAAAATAAATAATGAAATAGAAATAGAAAATGAAAAATATTTTTAAGAATAAAAATACTTTATTTTTTAATAATATAATAATAATAATATTAATTGTTTATTTAAATTAATAAAACGGGAAATCTTCCCAATAGGCAATATAAGTTATAACAGGTAAAAGATAAGTAGTTACAATAAATTAATATTAATATATAACGTAAAAGTTCTTAATACTTATAAGCTAGAATATAAACAAAATAGACAATAAAAGTCAAATATTACATATTAATTAGGTAAATATATTTTATAAATTGTGACTAATATAGAAGAAAAAAATCAAAATTAACAGCAAATTGATTGCACTTAGCAATAGCTTTGGAATAAAAAATTTCTTTAAGTGATTTATGCTATGTGATGGCAAGTAAAACTTGAAAACCGTTTTATTATTATAAGCTGGAATTTTAAATAAAATATTTTGTAATAAATAAGGAGCATTCATTTAGTTATTGATTAATTTATTTAGAAAAAAAGTAAAACTGTACGAGCAGTAAAAATTTTAAAATCCAAAAAAATATCATCATATTAATACTATTCGTATATTTTTATATATTAGTACAGAGATAGTAAATCCGTAGGGAGCAAATAATATTAAAAATACGCAAAAAATAAAAATATTATACTCGTATCATATTTTATTTTTAATAAACAATAATAATTTATTCCATTAAACAAAAATACATTACAATGTAATAATATTTAACAAAATATAAGCAATACACGAGTCTCCTCAAAAGTCAATGACTTTACAAGAAAAATAAGCTCAATGAAGTATTATAATTAGGCATATAATTTTACTAAAATACTAATTTATAAACAAAGAATTTAATTTAACAAATCAACTTGAGTAATATAATTAATAATAAACGTATAAAAATAAGGTATACTTAAGGCAATATACTTTTTATACATACAGACATTTTTGAAGTTATTAACATTTAAATCATGATTATATTATTATAACAATATTGAATAAACTTGTATTTAGTACATTATTACCCAAAACCTGTTCTCATTTTAAGAATAATAACATTAGACTTAGATTAAATTCGGGTAAAATAATTATGACTTGGAACTACAATGTCATTCTTAATATTATAAGTATATAAATATATACTGACTTAATAAAATACAATTTCAAATATTTTCCAAATTGTAAAAAATATATAATAGAATTAGACATTTTAAAAAAACCTTATATTAATCTTCAACTTACTCAATAATTTTCAATTACTATAGATACACCAAGCTTGTATTCTCTACAAATTTTACTTAGCTCAAAGAATTTAAAAAAACATGATATTAATTATTTATCTAGACACCTTGTTAATTTAAAAAATCAACTTAAAAATGCTTGAATGACTTAATGTAGATAATTTTGAAATGCAGCTTATAGATTTTCAGTCGAGTACTAAAATTTATTTTACTAAATAACGAATTAGAAAAAATTGAGCGTGATAAAATAGTAGGCAGTTAGATTAAAATTATAAAGAATAAAATTTTAAAAATATGAAATGCTTTTCCAGAAAATAATTACACTTTAAAGATAGTAGCATTGGCTATTTTTTCAATTTTTTTTAAACTTATTCATGCGAGATATTTTTTCCGAAAATAAATTTCATCAAAAGAAACCGATTAACGGACGAATGCAATACCATATGTACTTTGTTAAAAATTACGAATTATTGTCCGATTAGAAAAAAATAGTATTAAATGTAAAAAAAAAAAATACATCAAACAAATTATTAAATACTAAAGTATTTTTTATGTTAAATACTTTAATAATATTACTTAATATATTAAAAATCTTTAGTAACAAAATATAATAAATACATTTAAATTAATAAATTTTTTTGAATTTTTACTATTCATACACTTGTATAATATTTTTTATAATTTAATGGCACTCAAAAAATAAAAATAAATCATGCAATTTTTGACATGTCACATTAGACGTATTACCCTTAATCACTAATAATTAGTAGAAAATAATTGTAATATTTGAGTTATTAATAGTTATATTAGTTATTAATATTAATTAGTAAAGTTAATAGTTACCTACCTAATACTTACAATATTATTATATTAGCAACTTTACCTATTTAGTAAAATGTTTTATGTGATTTAGATGATTTTACAAATTAAAATTTGTATTATAATTTATATTCAACTATTAACTGTTAAGCTTAACTCATAATTAAGTATATACTCAAACAAAACCATCTTTAAATTGTTATTCGAGTGTTTAAAATATATAATACAAATTGCTTGTTTAAATATAGAGCTGCTATAATTATCGATGGTTGGATGTTTTCGTTAAAATCGGAGCCATTTTTGAACATTGAACAACCAATATTATTCATCAATACACATACATTCCACTTTCCAGCCAATATAAGGTCTATTCTTCAGTATTTCCATTCCAAAGGTACTCGGAAACTATACACATTGAAGAAAACTACTCACGAAAGTCCCACAGATACAGCTTTCATACATGGTTACTGGTTAGACTTACAAATGCTGAAAAAGTTGGATGCTAAAACGGCATTAAATCTACAGAGTAGTCTCGCAGTGCAATTTTTACACAACACAATCGGTGCGTATCCATATGCATAGTTATTTAAAAATAAGTATTATGATTTTTTAAATGCCTAGCTCATATTTATTCTGTTTTATACAGGTTGCCCGACAAACTCTGACAATGCTCAAATATTTATAAAAGAACATTCTGATGACTTAATAGAAGACATAATTAGTTATACAAAAAGAGTTAAAAGAAAAATTGGTGTTTATCCTTGGTGAAAATTGCAAATTTATAAAAGAAAGATAACAATTAACTGTTTGCTTTTTTTAAAAACACATTTTTAATTAATTTCTAAAGTATAAGGAACAATATATTAATTGTTTACTTATGTAATTTAAATTAGATTTTGAAATAATATTCAAATAAAATACCTTTTAAGTTAAAATTATTTGAAAAATTTTAGTATTAGATCTTTATACTATTATGATTATTAGTTACTATATAGTTTTATAAATCTCATGTATGTATATACAATTTTAAATACTGTGAATAATATATCATTACAATATATTTATTGTGGCACTTAATAGTTTTTTAATTACATCTATTATTTTTGTTATATTATAATATTTCAGTTAGTATCTTTAGTTAATAATTTTATTTATAGTATAGTTATAGAGTATAAATCAGTGTATTATCTTTCGTTAAAATTTCTTTAATTAATAATATTCTCAAGTATAATATATCATGATATTCTAAATAAAAATAATGTGAAATATAAAAATTGCAAGAAAATAATCACTGAAATTCGTGGACTTTAATAGTTTTATTCAAGGATCTCTTTTATTTCCGATAACTTTTTCAAACTTATTAGAACATTTTAATCACTTCAAAATAATTTTTCATCACAACAATTTTTATTTAAAAAACAAAATAGTATTAATGAAGCTGCTACAAGACTAATTTTCATACTCACATCTATTATATTGAAAAAAAGAGTAAAATTATTTACTGATAATAATTTAATAAATCATGTATAATATATGTTGATTTTTACGATAGTTTAATTTTTTAGGAAGTTATGCATATATAAATATAGCGTAAATTAAAAATGCTCATAACTTACTTAAAAACTGAATAATCATAAAAAACCAACGTATAAACACAGATAATGTTCTTACTATCAAGTTTTATAATAGGTCAATTCACTCTAATTTTTAGACTAATGGAGCTAAACCTGATCTGCTAAACGTAATTTGCTATGTTGCGCATTTGTAAAACGGAAACAACACATGCGGGTGTTCCGTCCTCTTAAAAATAATTGAAAAATCATTTTTACAGTACAATTTTAAATGAGGACATCTTAAATATATTACTATCATAACGGAAAAAATATATGTGCTACAAAAAAAATTGAATTGGACATACATTTACGAGTTCTGAAAAAGAAAATGTTAAACCAATGACTTTGCATTGTATATTATTCATCAACAGACATTTAACAAAAAAACTTTAGACTTATCACGTGTTATGGATCTAGTAATATTAAAAGTAAACTTATTTCACGTGAATGCACTTAGACATTGTCAATCTCAAGTTTAAAAAAAAAGTAGAAACAAGGTACACACATATAAATCTATTTTACAACAATTCAATGGGTTAGCCGTGGAAAAGTTCAATCACAATTTTTTAAGCTGAAATGAAATTGAAATATTTTTAATTAAAAAGAACAAACTATTGTTTTCACTTACAAATCGTAAGTAGATTTTAAAATTATCTTTATTAATGACACAAAACACATAAATAACTTCAATGTCAAATTACTAGGAAGAGATGTTCTCATTTGCAATGTTTACACTTTTGTAAAAGCATTTAGCCAAAAACTTATTTTATTTGAAACACAAATTTTAAAGGTCTGTTTTACTCATTTTTTAATTTTTGGTTAATATAACAAATAATTTAAAACACAATTTCTAATCAAATTTGCTAAAAAAATCATTTCTGTATTTAAAATCCAATTTCAACATTTTTCTGACTGATGATGGACTGAAAGACTTAATTTAAATTTTATAATTTTTTTTCGTTAATTAATTAAAATACTAATAAATATATATTTGTATATGCTACAATTTATTTGTGCAAACAAACTTTTTCTAAAATAAAATATATCAAAATATAGATAAGGCTTATCTGACAAAAATTTTGAGTCAATTTTAAAAATTGGAACGAATACCATACAACCTCACTTCAATAAAATATTAATAGAAAAACATCAATTTAATATTTGTCATTAATACAAATTTTACAATTTACAAATTATTATTAAAATTAATACTAAGTAATTTAAGTATAGGTATAATAAAAATTATTTAATACAATATATATTTCTATAAAATTAAAAATTATAGGTATGTATTTTAATACACTTTTGACCACTAAGAGCTTTTGATATTTTATATAGCTCTTGAATAAAAACGTTTGGAGACCCCTGGTTTGATTAATAAACATCATACCTTAATTAATAAATTATTAATAAAAATCAATATTCTTCTTCTATATAACACCTATAGTTTTCTTTTTGAACTTATTCAATTTACTTATTTTTAGTGAACTTTTTGGTTATAATGTTTTCTAATCAATAGGTATGTAATGTTTCTGCTGAAATACAATAAGTTTACTTATTGGACTTTATTTTTAGGATGAGATATATATATATATATATAGATGTTAATAGAGCTCCATTTAGTCTACTAGAACGTCTAGAACATTTAATAATTGTCATCAATTTCGCATAAAATAACAACAATTTAATTAGATTTTCTGTTTTTACAATATAAATGTTTCATTTCATTTTCGCGGGTAGTTTCTTCATAGAGGATTCAATCTCATTCTTAATATCAAAAAATTTCTTTCTTTAATATAAATCATCATCATTAAAAAAAAAAAAAATTATATTAAACGGGTTCTGGGTTAATTGATCAACAGGACAATCAACCGGCAAGACTAGATATACTACTACCGACTAGTTTCTGGAGCATGATTATAATATAGTTGTCGAACCTCAACTTATTTCTTCCATCAATTAGATTTGTGGATGCACGCCCTTCGCATTTATAAAAAAACTTTTTTTCACAATTCCAATAAAAAATATCATCGCTATTTTTATCTTTGACCATTAAATACCCTTTGACAACTAAGTTTTCTCGGCCTTGTTGTGACGGGACAATATTACAATATTCTTCCATTTTACCTATATTATATAAAAATACGCACTAAGACTGCGTGTATCTTCGACAGCTCAACTAAATTTACACAATTGAATAAAAGCTCCGTGTCAATTGAGTGCTTGTTGTCGCATGATAAAATGTATCGATTAAATAAAAACATTATACAATGCATCTGGACAGCTTATTCATTTCATGACCGTTTTATTTCTGTAACTTTATAATCTCCGATAATTTCAGAGTAATCCGCATTATTTTTAGTCTTAACTAGACACAAGTGCTAATTTTAAAAATTTTCAACAATATTTACTATTATAATATTTGGGTGCCTTAAACCATATTTAAATATTTGTTTTTAATATTAACCAGGGTAAATTTTTAAAATAAGAACATAGATTTAAAGTAAAATTAAATGACTACAATACTACAAATATTATGTCGGCATTTTAATTGTCGGTCGATTTTCCATCTCCCTATTAAACGTATTATTAAACAATATTTTAAACATAAATTCAGTTCGCAAATATAAAATGGACCAATATTATTTAATTTACCAAATCATAATATATATTCTCATTGATTACAAAAATGTGATCAATTATATTATTGTATGATGAAATATTTATTCAAGTAATTATTGTAATCACATTATTATCATATCAATATTAATTGACATGGCATATGATAACAAACATTATGAATAATCACTTATTGTATACTATATAGGTACACATTTCACTAGTCGCACTAATACATTAAGAAAATTGCCCATATTGAACTCCTAAAAAACGATGAATATTAAATCCCTTTAATAATATTATAATGGATACAAATCGTAAATAACTTTTACTAACTATATTCGTATTAGAATTACCTGCTATCGTATTGTAATTCAATATGAAAATTTTAAATTTTAAGAGTACTAGAAATAAACCATTATTAATTGAAAAAAATGTGTTATTATTATAGTATACATACAAGGTTGGCCCAAGACACGGGCAAACGGTCGACCAGGACACCTGCAGAATAGAGGCGCTGGAAGCGCATTTGAAGATGCTCAAAAAATTGTAAAACTTATGACTTTTTTATATAATTAAAATTTTTTTTAATAATAACAGTATGTAATAATAATATATTCATCTACTACAATACATTTTGTAAAACAATAAAAATATTATATAAACTATATTTTTAAGGGCGCCTTTTAAAAATTTGCCCGAGGCGCAAAAATATCTCGGGTCGGCACTATATACGTAGTTGGTACTTATTACTACTACCATATTATACGATATAAGTACGAGTATATCATTAAACCTATAATTTAGTAAATAACTATGAAATACATATCCCCGCCAAAAATTATGCGTTGGGTTAAGTCTTATTTAACGAGTAGCAAAACTGTCCGTTCACCAATTTTATTAATGTTAAACTTCATACGTGCAAGTACATACTGACTCTACAGTGGTTACAATATTCGAAATTTTCGAAGCTGTGCAAATATGTTGGCGATGAACAAAGAACAATCAAAAAAGCTTCACGTGCCTTATCCAACAGGTACGAATTTTTGATTGAATATAATTTGTATTCTGCTAATAATAATAATATCAATTTATTGAAAAATAATTTCAAAAAAAGTATTGCATCATTGCCAATCTATAGATTATTATTATTAGTGTAGTTATCATATCTACTATTTATTATGTTGTGTTAATTATAATAGTAGGTTATGATAAAAATGGCTACCTGGAAATTTGAATAATATCCACCACAAAAATAAAAATTACTAGCTCCTATAACCAAAATAAAAACATATGAATATTACTGTTACAAGATCAGTTAGAATAGGACCGATAATTTTCTGGTAATTTGCGGGTCCTAAAATGTCACTATCACGCGTCAGTTGCATATACTCGTATGTATAGCTCCTCAAATTTGAAACTCAAATGTGCGTATATAGTCTTAACAAATATAGTACCTTACACCTACAATACTACAACAATATGATTAAGTAAATACATTAATAATGCAACATGTCATATAATAAATAATAATATTAACAAAATAAGAAAATTAATATAAAATATAATAATAGGTACAATATGAAAATGTATTAAAAATTAACTTTTCTACTTTTTAAATCCGCGAATTGATCAATAATATCATCATATGTTAATAGATCAGCAATTTCTTTATCCATAGAGATTATAGTTAAGTCGGCGATCTTTTCTTTTATAGTTTTACATGAAAAAAAATGATATATATATATATATGTATATATTTTTTTTGCTCATCAACTTGACTTTTTATTGTATCTATGAAACAGGGGCCTGTCCAACCATAGTGAGAGCGCGAGGCCCGGGGTGAGGGCCATCTCGCCCTGCTTTAAGGACGGCCCTAGGTTAGGATTACAAACAAATTATTAAATACTAAATATAAATGAGCTTCGATAGCACTTTACCCCTATACGTTTAAAACACTACCTCTCTATAAAGGTGATACAATAAAGTGGCCAGTGAGTTCCTCGATACTCAAAAAGAATAATTCATTAATATTAATATGCATATTGTATATTATATAAATATTAAAATATTGATATACATTATAGTATTATATAGTATGTAAATTAACTGGAAATTCAGTAGCTGTATTTCGAAAAATAATGCAGATATTATATTTCAGTAGTTTTTTAAAATGCAATATATGACCACAGACTAATAGCCTACCATTTACAATGGTCTTAAATAAAATCTAAAATCCCTCAAATTAGTTTTGAAAATTTGAAAATGACCATTTTGTAGAATTATTTATTTGTAATATGGAGGAAAAAACAATTTTTAAATCGTTTGAATTTTGAATAAACGAAAGAAACTTTTATTTCAGAAAATACAGCATAGGTAATATGCGTTATTCGCTAATCTTTTTTCAGATGTTTAATTAAGTCACCGGTATTACTTTATTTTTTTACAATTTAGTTTATTTTAAATTTTTCCTACTTGTAAGCTATACAATTTTTATTTGCTTGATTTGCAGAATAAAATCCGATGACCGATAACCTATCCGATAAAATGTTCAAAAAACGGTTAAGATAAATGCTCGGGACTTAAAACCATAGAAATTAAATATCTTACGATGACAAATAAATCATTAAAATACTTTTGCATATCATGATCAACATTTAAAGGAATTTCCTGACTAAAAAGGTATAACTAAAAAATTACTTGTGGAACTTGAGGGTCTCAAAAATTACCAATTTCAATGTACTAACTGTAACGAATTTATAATAATAAAATTAATGAGCGAAATAAACGAGTAAATCTTATACAATATAATGAATCAAGAGTGATGTTTGTAAGAATGCCCGATGTTCGTATTGCTCATGCTCACGATAGCGATTAGGTAAATAACAATCTAATTTTGTAAGTGTATAATAATACGATGCAGGTACCAACCAAGGGCAATCGTATCGATCACTTCTCATTATTAACAACAACATAAAACCAAGGACTTTATTAAGTACGCTAAATCCTATATTAAAGATGTTTATAAATTTATAATATTATAAACACCAAAGAGAAACTCGCATCCTAATACCCATCAATTTATTTAAACTCAGACCGTACTCAATGTCAAGGATACCATAATATGAAGAAACTTTGAGAGGACTTGGCATCCAAAAGTGAAATCAATTTGGCTATACAATTGTCTAAGAATAGTACTAACAATTATTCAAAAATGTGTTAAAATAATATATATAATTCTAAAAATGTTTTAAATTAACATATTTTTTACCAAAATATAAAAGGCTCGAAGACCAAACTAATTTATTTAATCCAGTTATTTCTCTAGATTGTGATTTATTGTTTTTATCCAAAACTAAAATAATAATTTTAGTGATAAAAAATTAGAACTTATGAATTATAATATTTTTTATGAGCTAATTGAGTATCTTATCCTGAAGTCAGGAGTAGTAGTGTTTTATTAGTTTAAATCTTAAATACAGTTACATTAAAATACTTTAAAAATATACAGAAAGTGTTATTGTTATACGTTATAATTTTTTTCTTATTAAATTATAATTACTACTGTAAGTTGTTATAAAGTTACGTTTATCTCTTCAAGTCCGTACAAACTATATCATGTGTATTGCGCCAGCCGCACCTATTAAATATTTTTAATATTTTTTTATGCCAATATTTAGCACGCAATTAGTATGAATTCGCACAACTCGATTTAGAATTAGCACTATTTTAATTTATCAGAAAAATAAGCAATTCGTTGTGAACGACTATCGAAACACACAATACTTGATTATTTTGTTCAATTCGATCATTTTCATATTCTGAGTAACTACAAGATTTAAGCAAAGTTTACGCTTAGAATATGAACTGTCTTGAATTAAACATCAATGGGTTCTAAAAACCCATTTATAATCAATTATAAATTTAATAATAACGAATTAATATAGGTACCTGATACAATATACCTTGATAATACACATCAATAATTAAAGGTTTAGGGATAAATTTTAAATCTGGTCTATTCGTAATTCGTATTATTTAAGTTTCGCCATAAATCTATAAAATGTTAGGTTTTATTGATAGGAATACTAAATACTTTAAACAGACCTCAAACTTAAAAAAATTATTCTGTTTGCTTATGAGATCATCCTTGGATAATTTGATTTTAAAACTAAAATCTTATCTACGTAGGTATTAAAATACTTTGAGTTAATGCAATATAAATATTTTAAAAATAATTTCGTATGTCACAAATTAATATAATAAAATAAACAAATACACCCGTTTATTTACTAATTTTATATACACATGTTACCGCCAATGTCCGAAATCAGCCATTATCAATAACGACTAGTCAATTTAATATTGACTAATTAATAATTAGGTAAGACAATACTAACAATGGCTAGGCAATGTATAAAATGCTTATAATTGATAAATTGATGAATTGTCAATGTAGATAATATTTCATTTATTTATTAAAATATAACCTAAATCAACAAAACCATGTATTATTATCATACAAATATATTGTATTTATTTTCACAAGATAAACTACTATGGCACTTCGAATTACATATTTTTTTAGCTGCTGGACAAGCACATCGATTATTTTGACATTGTTTTTACAATGATACCTACCTTTGACAGCGATATTGTTATGCCCGTTAACCTATCGGAGAGTAATTTCTTTTTTTTTCGTACTTTCTTTAGCACTACCCTTTCAAATTAAGAACATTTTCGTCACATAGCATTTTTTCTGTTTGTGTGTATCTATGCTTTAATAAACCATACACTGTACCTAAAGTTGTATAAATAAAATAATTTATATTTTTCATAATTTTCTCGTTTATAAAGATAATCACTCACATGATTTGTACAAGCCATCTTGAACATCAGTGACAACAACCAATAAATTCTAAAGTGATCCTCTAGCTGATCAAAATCAGGGATTAGTGTTGATAAATACTGATTAATTACATTGACTTAACTTATCAGTCAATTACGAAAATATACACTGATTGCCCACAATAACTGGTGTGTACCAGTATTACTAACGTTACCTAGTCATTACCATCATTGCCGTAATTATCGACAATGACGGTAACATATACATGAATATAATATGATTTATAGGTATTAAATGATTACAATGAACTGGCTTCAATAAAAATTAAGGTTTCCTCATACATTCTCAAAACTAATAATCTGTTAACTGTTTGCTATTCTTCAATTCGTAAAAGTTATACAAGTATTGCCAGTGCTTAAATTGGGGGGAGGGCGGAGGAACGGAGATTATAAATCTAACTTTCAGTGTTTATATTTTGTTAAATTAACCTATAATCATATTTAAGTTGTGTTTGTCTTTATTTTTTGTAATTATTGTTAATTACATTTAATAAAATATTCAAAAGAATTCTGCCTGTCTTAATAAATAAATAACTTACGATGATCTAGGTCCACATGCCACAGGATGTATGGAATTGATGACAGAATATTCTGAAGAAGGATGTTTTGCAAGGATATTCTACCCAACAAACATTCCATCTGATCAATTGGACGTAAGTATAAAAGTATGATGTTCATTAATACTATACTATCATATAATAAATTCAATATATATATTTCACCCAAGTGCATTAGATATTTACTAAATTAAAAACATATAAATATATAAATATATAAATAATTACACAAATTAAAGTAGCCAATAATCGATATTATATCTATTATAAAGACTTGTTGTTTTTTTTTAATATATTATAAATTTATAAATTATGAACTATTATTTGAAATCAAAAAAAAAAAACTAATCTAATTTAATCAAGAAAATCAATCCAACCCATATTTTTAATACTAATGTATATATAATAGTAAAATAGTTCACAGTCTATTAGATAAGTAACTATACTACAAACGTTTTCATATTTTGAAAACATAATAATGATTATTATTTTCAATTAATAGGTATATTGTACATATATTATATTTTGTTAGTTATTCGAGTATATAAACTGTTTTCATTTAATGAGATAATTTTCTCATTACTATGAAATAATTATTTTTAGATGAATTATTTAACAATTAAGACTTACTAACACTTTTAAAACTCAAATCATGACGACTATTTTAACAATTTTAATCATGTTTATTATTTTATTTTAAATGTTTCGATACTTGGAAATATTTGACAGATTTAATCGTCCAAATTATATTTTACTTACGATTTAATCGTAAGTTTTACGTATAAATAACTATACTGTGCAGTGGCGCCCAACCCTATTACTAGATGTAGCGGTCGCTACACCTTGAAAATAAGGGGTGGGTGGGTACTGGGTAATATATAATATCTCTTTAAAAATTAATACACCTTATTCTGACAAAACATAGATTATATTGGTTAGTACATTTATATTTACTAATATTTTCAATTAAAATATGATAAAATGTATAAAATAATATAATTTTGAGTTTGTGAGGGGGTAGGTGAGTGGGTAAAATTACTTCTTGCTACACCTAAAAAATATATCTTGGGCACCACTGCTATTGTGACTTTATTAAGTTTTTATATTTAAATATTGTGTATAGGCACATGTAAGTCTTAAAGACGTGACAAGATAATCTTGTTATATATATTTCAGCTGTGCATTTAAATAAAATGTATTACTTTTTGAACAATCAAAGCTGTGGCCTGTAAGTTATAGATTAATGCAATAATGCGTAAATCATATTATTTATTGACCTACAAAATTAAGCAATTAAAAAATATTATACATACAAAGGAAGTTTTTTATTCTTCATCCTTATTATAAGCAATACCTAAGTAAACATTTAAAATATTGTTTATTTTTTATTGTATACCGATTTATGAATAACAAAAACACGGAAGTTTACCAATATGAATTGCATAACTCAAAATTATGTTGAGAAAACTTAATGGTAGTTCTAGGTCACTTTATACAGTCTAATACAAAAAGCGAAATACGTACGCTTTACACAGTCGAGTAAGAATTTAGAATACAAAATGTGTTATAGGTGGATACTGTGTACTATTATGTATATACACATTATACCTAAACATACATAATACTATTAAGTATATATAATATAAACAAATCTAAAATAAAAACAAATTACACATATTAAAATAAAAATGTTACAAAGTTTATTAGCATTTTACATACTTATTAATTATTATATACTTACATATTTATATTTCGCTTTAAAATTAAAATATAAAAACGATAAGAAAACATAAATAATATTATTCTTATCTTAGGATTTGGTAATTGATTAATTTACTCCAATACTATGAAATAACGCACAATAAAATAGAGTATTTATTCTAAGCGTAAATTAATTTGGTATGTTATGCAATTATGTATAATACGATGAAGTCAACACTAGAGAGTACAAGGTCCCTATAACTGAAATAATACATTTTTTATTTTTAAGTTAATCGGATTAAACAAAGTTCAGTAGGTATGAGTTTAATATTATATTACCTACTATATGCATATTATTTTTATTAATAATTACAGAAATACTCAGATAAATGGATTCCGTGGATTCCAAATGAAATGTATATGAAAGAATTTGCCAATGCTCTTCATGTACCTTATTTCATATTCAAATATTTTCCACCACTCATTGGCCAAGGTAACAATTTAATTTTATGATATTATTCGCGAGTAAAATTATGATTTATTAATAAAGAATTTTATTTTTTTTAATGTAACTCAAATAGTATTAACTGTAGAAACTTCGAGAAATACTTCAACACTAAGGTTTATTTCTGGTAGATGATAAAATTGATTTTCTTATTATACTTAAAAAAAAAAAATTTACTAGATATTTTTTAAATGATTTAAATATTTAAATAATAATCATAGTTTAACATTGTTATTACACTATTATATTCAAGTGTGATTAATCGTTAAATTAAAGGCCTAAATTAAATTAAATCGGATACGATATTTATTTTTAACCAAAACACATTTTACAATCTATACAATTTTTATATCGTTATAGATAAGTTTCATTTTCTAAATATAATAATTAAAAACTAGGTTATATTTTCACTATATTTCACGAGGTACTAATGAAAGAAAAAATGAGGGTAACTGCTGTGTGAGAATGTAGGTAGGTGTATTTGGCTAAGCCATTCCTATGTTCCGCATGCGGAGATGCGCCTGCAGGAGAAAAGGGATACGTTTCACAAAAGATATTGATAAGGATTCCTCAGGGCCGGTTTATTCGCCAGACACCATCGTGAAGCAGTCCAAAAGTCTATCTGGTGTCCAGACTACAGAGAGAGATAACATGGCATTCAAAAAAGACAGTTTACCAATTGCGTCTAAAATTAATTTTTTATATACCAATTGCGTTCAAAACATTTTACAATACTTGAGAAAAATGTATTAGTTATAATTATTATATAATAAATTAAAAAACTAACTAATTTTTTTACGAGTATTAATACATAATATAAATAAATGAATAATTTTTTTTCGCATTTTATAAGTAAGTTTTTGATTGTTAATTATTCAAAATTAAATACCAGTTACCTTACATTATAATTCGTTTCATGAAATTCCCGACACTGTTATATAAAATATATTATACCATTTATGCCCCGTAACTTTAACCATTAATCAATTAATCAATAAATAAGTTTTAATTTTTATGTATTTTAGTATGTGTTATACAAACACAATTGGTACCTATGCTTACCCTAAAATGTACGGAGCTCAATTATTGGTATACTGACCCTAAACGAAAATTTTGTGTTAGGTATTATTGGTCGATGCCTACAAAAAATCCTTAAATACAATATAATCCATTCTTAAACGTTTAATAACTAAGGAAAATTGGAACAGAAGCATAATATATTATTCTTGACAAATACTCGAAAACGGATCGAGGTATACATGTAATACATTTTCGTATAAATTAATGTCGTTTTCGATCAATCATAATATTTTGATCGAAAATATATGATATTATGTTTATGGTAACGATATACCTGTGCTTTTACCTACGTTTCACATATATTATCTATTCGTTTCTTATTTGGCCACGCATTATATAAATACTATTTTACTTATACTATACTGTTTATAATTATTATTATTCATTTCCAACTGCGCCGAATTTTGTAAATGTTGTAACCAATTTTTTCACAAAGCTGATGTGTGGGTTTGTGGACTTTATTTTCTCCTTCGCCAACCCACATCCAGACGCACTCACAGTTACATTATTGGAACATTTTGATGTCAGGTCGTTGACAGTAGATTGAAAAATTTTGACGAGTTCGGCAACATTTTTCTAAATTAACGGTTTTGCTTTCCATGATGGTATAAATACACGATGTTAATAATAATTAGCGATTAATACTATTAATTAATAATTAATTATTTATTGGTTAATAATATTAGGTAATACCGTAAATAATGTTATAAATTCGCTTTCGTATCTCAGCCAATTTAACTGAAATTAAACGAAATAAACAAGTATTTATTACTTACAACAGAATCTTTAAAAAGTATAAAAGCGATATACAATGGTTAATAATTAGCTTATATACAAATAAATATTTTAAAATAATCATATTATAGCATGTAAAATAACTAAAATAATACATATTTTATAGCAGCTTAAAACTATATACCTACTGATAATAATAATAATAATTTTCAAAATATTTATTCCCACTCAAATATTTTAGATTCTTAATTTTTTTGTTTATGACTGTGTAGCAAATAATAGTAGAATAAATCTTAAGTATTATTTTCGTATTTGCTATAGACATGACAAAACTTTTAAAGTATTTTGGCTCTTTTATGTTATTTATATAAACATTTAAATAATTTAAATAATAATAATACATGGTTCCTAATAAATTGCTCTTTACACATTTAAAAAATATTAAGACTATACAGTTACAATATTTGTGTGTACCTAAGCATATACATTTCAAATATTTTACAAAATACATAAACATTATCAAAATTATATTTTACATAAGAACTAATACCATTTTAATTAAAACCACAAAGACTTAAACATTTGATACAAGATTCTTCATAAGTTCATATACCTAAAGAAAATTTAAATAAAAACCATTTTGAGAAATTGTATCATAATAATACTATTAATTTTTTTCATTACAGCACCTTATTACATACCAACCATTAGTGATGCACCGATATCGGACAAAGAACAATCATATCCCTTTGTCATATTTTCACATGGTTACGCTGCTACAAGATTTGTTTGCTCAAATTTTTGCAACACTTTAGCGTCATACGGATTTATAGTCGCTGCCATTGAACACAGGTAAGTTATAAAAATTAAAGTAAAGCATTATTAAATTACAATGTTAAAAGTCAAGTACTTGGGTGTTTGGGCTAGGTGATTCATATAGCAGTAAACATTTATTACAAAGAACCTATCTACATTTTTGTGTTTTAAAAAAAATGATTGCTCTTCTCTAAAACAAATGTCGAATATTCGTGGTTATTTATTATAGATCACTGGTAGTTAGTAATCAGAGTTATGTTAAATTTGAATATAATGGTATTTATCATTATACCTAAAACATAAACGATTATAAACGGAGACAGCTGGTCATAAACCATGATATATATTGTTTATTTGTTTATTAAAAAATCAAATTCAAATATTTATAAAAAAAATAATTTGATTATGTTCGATATTTTTTAAATAAAAATTTTAAATATCTTTAAATCGATAAGGAACCTATACTTACCTAGGTACCTGAAAATGAGTCAATTTTTAAAAAAAAAAGCTTTATACTTTCTAGAAACTGTTAATATAATATTATTTTTTCCTAATTATCTTGTTAAGCACTTAAAAATGTCTACTATTGACCACTCAAAAGTCAAAATACAAACTAGATTCAATTTTCTATTAAAAACCTCCATTAATTTTAAACATCAAAACATAACTTCTACTATAAAATGTTTTCAAAAAAAAAAAAAATTAAAAATTCACTTTTAATGTAACTACCTATCTAAAATTATTAATAGATAAGTGTTTGTATAAAAAAGCTAGATTTTTAAAAATATTAAATGATTCAATTTTTATTTTTTTAGATCATTATCCAAAGTAATTTTTTGAAAACTTGAATCATAAACTTTATTGTAATAATAATTAATGAATATATTTATTTTATTTATTAGTATATAATCATATCAAGTTTAGATGAGTTTACGTTTATCCTTGTCACAATTATTTTAATATACCTACCTATCATAAAATAGTAATAATCTTTTCTAGTATTTTTATTGTAATAAAATATGTTTAATTACGTGACATGTTATCCTGAGTTAGAGACAAATCATCACCTGTTACGTTCTACTATGATTCTCCAGAAAGCGCTGAGCAGGACAAACCCACATGGATCAATCATCGACATTTTCATAAAACATATAACTCTGATACGTATACCATAATAAATAACCAAGTAATACTACATTTTAAATCATTATACTCATACATATTTTCTAACTAAAATACAATTCGACGGTATATTCATTTAGTTGAAATTTCGACATGGAGAATGCACCAAACTTCTGAATACATTTTTAGATATCAATGCAGGCGTTTCTGTGAAGAACGTACTCAAGTCATCGTTTGATTTGAATCAATTCAATGTAAGTACTATAACACCATATAGCATATAAATAAGAGGTATTACTGTACTAGTGAACTTATTTGTATTTATTTTTTATAGCATTTTATAAATGTTGTAGTTGTATACCTAATATACTATATCTACTACGTAAGCACCTACAACATTATAAATGTACCAACACAAATGTACTCCCCTTTATAATTATTTTAATTTGAAAAACATCTTATATGATATTTTATTGAGTCATTTGTGTGTAATTAGAGAAAGATCAATGTCGACAAAATAATATCATCTGGATTTTCATTTGGTGGAGCAACCGCAATGTATAATTCAAGTCATGACAGTCGTTATCGGTAAGTATTTTTACTAACTTAGCATTGTATATAAATTATTAGATTATAATTTATTCTACAAAATGTAGGACATCAGATCATTTTGATTATTTATCTATATTATTTTATAATTTTAAGCTATTCAATCTACAACATAAAATTTTAAAGTAGTAAACAAAAAACAATCTAAATCAAAAAATACCTACTTACCTATGAACTCTTTACTGCTACAATAAAAATATAAATACTTATTTTAAGAATATTCTTATAATGAAACAATATTAGCATAACTGCTAATGAGACATTTTAAAATCCTAAATTGAATATATATAATATGCCTATTCTTATATTTTTATTGGTGCAAGCTGGGATGTAAGATTTGAGTTAAAATTAACATTAATTGATAAGGTATCTTTTATTATACTAAATAATATTTACTATTAAGTAAAAATATTTGTACAATTTAAATGATTTTATAAATTAAATATGATATTATAATTTCTATCCAAGTTTTTTAAAACCATAACCCATCATAAGACATTTACTTATTTATTTGTTACATAACTATACAATACACATCATATTATTCTAGTGTTTAAAATATCAAAACATATTGCATGTTTAAATATAGAGTTGCTATAATTCTTGATGGTTGGATGTTTCCGCTAAAATCAGAGCCATTTTTAAACATTGAACAACCAATATTATTTGTCAACACTCATACATTCCAAATACCAGCCAATTTAAATTTGATTCGGCAGTATTTACATTCCAAAGGTATTCGGAAACTATATACTTTGAAGAAAACTACTCATGAAAGTCCCACAGATACAGCTTTCATGCATGGTTACTGGTTAGACTTGCAAATGTTAAGAAAGTTGAATGCTAAAACGGCATTAAATCTACAAAGTAGTCTAGTAGTACAATTTTTACACAACACAATTGGTGCGTATCTATGTCCATAGTTATTTAAAAGTAGGTATTATGTTTTTTTAATATACCTATCTTATACTTGTTTTGTACAGGTTGCCCAACAAATTCTGACAATACTCAAATATTTATAGAAGAACATTCTGACAACTTAGTAGAAGACATGATTAGTTACACAAAAAGGGTCAAAAGAAAAATAGGTGTTTTTCCTTGGTGAACATTGTACATTTATAGGAAAAAAAACAATTAACTGTTTTTTTCTTTTTTTTAATAACACATCTTAAATTAATTTTTAAAGTATAATGAGTAATATATATTCATATTTTAATGTATGTAATTTTAAATAGAGTATATCATCTTGTAAAAAAGTTTGCCTAACATATTAATAAATTATAAAGTAATAAGAAAATAAAAGTAAAAATAATCTTTGTAAAGATTTGTATCTATCTATTAACAGAAGTAAAATATTTATGACATCGAAGCATTGAAACAAATTCTAATGTGCTTGCTTTCTCCCTTTCTTCATTTTTAGGCTTACCGTTAAAACACATAATAAAAAGTATTTTCAAATCCACTCTCATTATCATATAAGTAACCTGAAAAAAAAAAATTAAAAATTACCTTGTTTCAATAAATTAGTATTAATGTAGTTTAATTAATTTTATGTTGATAAGTTTAAATATAGTATAAATTAAAAAAAAAGATACTTATTAAGTGATTTTATTTTTTTACTTTAAAATTATTTTTACATTTTCAACAAAGTAGGAAACTATTGATGTTGTAATTCTTTTTATATATTTTAGATATGAAATTTGATACTATGATTTATAATTACATAAAATGTAGAACATTATATTTTATTTTTACTATTTATATGCTAATAACTAATAAGTTATTAACATTATTGAAGAACTCAATAACTTACATCATCATCTGTAATTATTTCAATTTTGTTTACTGAGTGTTCTTCTTCATTAATTTTCATCTTTTCTACCACATCAAATTTAACTGGAACCTACAATAAATATTTAATAATAACCAATAATTCAATAAGCGATTAAACATATAAATTTTAATACCTTTGGATAACTTATTATAATTTTATACTTAATATATGGATCCATTTTAGTAATAGATTGGCTTCCATTAGAAGAGTCATCATCAGTAACATAATCAGGTGATTCAAATACTAACATTGCAGATAAAGCCTCTGCCTTTTGCTTTAATTGTTGCATCCTTTAAGTACAAAAACAATCAATGGTTCTACACATTTTTTCTTTGCTATTGATTAATATATATTTATGTACAATTATTTAGACTACTTTAACTATGAATAATAAAAAATAAATAATTTTAAGCTGTAGATACCTACTTTGTGAAAAAATGTAAATTTTTGGTTTCGCTCGTATTTTTAACTTCACGCAATGATGATTGTCGTACAAGTATTCCGTAAAAATATAACATAAATTTAGAAATTGTCATGTGTTTGAATCTTTTGAACCATAAAAGCAATGGAGGTAAAGTGCTTTTGCTCATAAACAACGAGCCAAATCTCCAAGCCTAAAATTAAAATGAAAAGTCAAGGCACATAAATTATGAATTCTACTATACATTTAATTATTAAAGTATGTTTAACTTTTTAATAATAAAATAAATAATTATAATAATTTCAATTTTTCAGTTCAAACTTATGATGTATACTATACAGCAGTATAGCAGTAAACAGTCATCAATTGATTAGTATATCACAGAATACTTATTATAATTAAGAGAACATCAAACACTAAGACAACTCTTAAAACTTAACCTAATTTGTATATAGATATGCACAAAGTCTATACCTACATTACATATACCTATATTTGTATTATTTTTTATTAATATAAAATTATTACCTCTTTGTTTTGATAACATTTTTCCCACAAGATAAATGCATCGCTACTTTCCTTTAAGCTAATCAACGAATCAAAATATGACCATTCCCCTAAATGCTCATGACACTTGAATAAATGTTGAATGCAATCCAGTTCATAACTGTAAAAATATATTTTATGTTCATAAATTAAGTAGGTATTCAAAAGATATAAAAATAATATGTGTGATCAATGTTTTTAATATAGTTAGTTTATAGATAATAAATTTATATTATAAGTAACTGTTATTCATATTTTGTCTTTAGACAATATGGATAAGTTGTTACTATTATCATATTATAAATATAATTAAAGGACAACTTTCCTGTGCATGCTAAGCATGCTTAAAATAAAACCATAAAATAACATACATGAATTATTTAATCATCAATAATATATTATTGTTTAAAAAAAAAATCATATGTGCGATAAATATGTCATCTATTTCTGTTATACTCATTATGTTTACTGTTTATAATAATTTTATTGTAATTGCTACTTGCAGAGCATGCATAGTTGTGTGCAAAAGCTATACAATGCTTGTTATCGCTGTAAAATACTAGCTATTCCAAAAACATTTTTACTACTAGCTATAGTCCTAACCACCCAGGGCATGCTCATTCAATTACGCTTCTCTAATGATTTATGTGACAATCTTTTTTCGTATTGGTTTATATTGGTATTTTTAATACTGTTTAATACTATAAATATATAATTTTATATTATAATAGAAAAATTGATTTCATTATAAATAAAAAAATATGAAGATAATATTATAGTAAATTATACTAAATAAGCATGCCCATACTTTGGAATCAACATTCACCAATGAATAAAATACTTAAAAAATATGAAGAGCTCAATTAGCTGACTTTTAAAACTTGTAAAATGTGTACTATATGAAACCAAACATATTGAACTAATATCTACTTATCATTATTTATTTATATTTATAAATTTAACAATAAAATGTTTATTTACCGTACAATTCTTAATACTTGATCAACAGGTGAAAAATTACTAAGATCATTCTGAATATTTTCAACAGTTTCAGATAGCTCACTAAAATTAATCCAACTATTTAATGATCCAATTTCATATAACTTATCATATAATTCAAGAAGTTGGAGTCTAACGGATATAAACTGTAGAAGTGTAGTCATAAATTTTATAACATAGTTATCATCAACCTCAGTCTGGAGTTTTTCAAGGTCTTGATACAAAGTCTTGTACACAAAGTCCAGATAGTTCTACAATAAAAATAAATGAAAGATTTAATAAGCGCAATAATATAATATCATGTTGTACTATTATAAATAGGTACCTCATCTTCTTTTCGCTCAAGCATTTTATTTTTTGATGGCTCAAAATTGGTATCATAATAATTCTTTTCAGCCAAAGCAAAATCACATAGAATATCAAACATTGCCTTGGGCCAAGCATTGTTTAAAAATACTAAACGCTGTCTCTCCTGAAAAATACATTATTGAATAGTTCTTGTAATTTACCTACTATATACAATACATCTAATGAGTAATATTAAATTACCATAAACTCTTTTGCTTCATCATAATTAGATTTTGATAAATAGTTAAAAAATAAACGAACTATTTCTTCTTGAGACTTTGGCATTTTTATATCATTATTATAATACTATAGTAAACTTTATTACGTCTTTCTAGTATAATTTACAGCTAAGTATTGTTAAAGTAAAAAAATGTTCTTCAATAGTAAACAATAAAATATCAACGAACAATATCAATAATAATTATATTTTAATAATTATTAGTATTAAACTAATAAATACCATTAAATGAATTCACTTATTTTACATTAACAGTAGTTATCAGTGTACACTGTATTACATATGTTTTTAAAGCTGATCAACTATTATATTATTATTATTATACATTACTAATGTGTATTGTGTATTGATACTGGCGCTACTGCATTATGTAGTGCATTCCTATCCTCAACATAACAATACGTTAATAGTACTGTTACTATATAGTCATTTATAGTCACTACAGTTGTAGTAGGATAAAACTACAGTCCCACAACCTACCTCTATTCTCTATAGTGAACCCGAGAACAATAAAATTAATATTACAAATGAGAGATTACAATCTAAAAAATTAATAATTTATAATAATACCATAGAATATTCTGTGACAATACTTTATGATCGCAGTGTCACAGCAAGGTTTATAGATAATATCTATCATAAAACATTATTATATAGATAAAGATTCTTAACAATCAAAAAGTAAATAAGATTTGTGCAAGAGGGAAAAAGAAATGTAATGATAACAGATACGATTTTTTTGGCGGTATAAAAATTATATTATGAAATGTATAATATAACTAAGTACACAGTCTTAGTTTTATTTTTGAAAATGGTTTTTAAATGAATTTTGTGTAATAATAAAACCAACAAAAACCCTCAATCCCAAATTAGCTTTTATTCGTAAGTACCTGTTTGGCTGCTTGTGTTTTTAAAATAATTATTATTTATGGTAATCATAAATTATTTAATTTTATGCATATTATAAGTTATTAAAAATAATTTTTATGTTTTAATAGTTTTCCAAAAAGTCCTGATTTAAAATAAAGTGGATTAAGATAAGTAAAATGTATGAAATTTTAATTAAATCTTCTTTAAAAATATGTTCTATGAATTTTAACGAAGATTCATATTTACCAATGTTTCCTAAATCTAAAGGTTTAAAACCCACTGCTGTAACAACGTTGTTTATGAATAAATAGTAATACAAATGTATTCAATAATTATTATTTTGCATACCTAATATATACAATATTGATTATTGATTAACTAATATAAATATATCAGGTATGTGGCTCTATGAAAATAAATACATATCAAAAACTAATTGTATTAAGTAAATGACTGTAAATATAAATACGTTAAATAAATACGTTATTTAATTAATATAATCAAAATATTATATATTATGTATTTAAAAACCGTCTATGTGCAAAGAAAAATGTTAAAATACAGAAATATGTTGTATGTGTCGATAAATTGACAAGTATGCAAAATAAAACTTTGTATTTCAGATCTATTGACTGTAATTCAAACTTGTAGCTTATCTAGCTACTTTTTAGTCTGTTTGAAAAAATATACAAATGCATATAAATCCAGACCCTAATTATTACTATTAGCGATTATCCTTTGATTAGTCTTGAAATAAGTTTATTTATCGGTAATAAATATTGATTATTGGTTGATGGTTCGGCAATAGCTGTGGGGAGGGGGGCTGAAAGCCTGGATACCTGCCCAAAATGCCCAATAGAAAAAGGTGCCCGAGTACAATAATTGCAACAATTATTGATACCTCAATTTCAAGTTCAACTGAATCTTCAAGTAATAATGCTACACCTACTAAAATTCTGTATAATACAAGCACAATAAATAATTTGTCATCTTTTTCGCCCTAAACAATATTTCAACCATATTCCACGGAATCTTTAATGTAGATAAATTATCATTATTAGCTAGATTCTATATATAATATAATGTATGTTTATTTATAGTAATTTTACACCTGCAGCAATGAAAATACATTTATACTTTCATATTCGATATATAGGCGATTTTACTGAAGAATATTTTAGTACACCCAAAAGACGAAAGAATAGTTCATAAAAAATCAATATTTACAAAAAAATTTTTTTTTTATTTTACAATTTGATATACACAATCTGTACAACGTAGCATAATAAGTATATGTGATATTATAATAGTAACATGAAAATTTTGAATTAAGGAATCACCCATTAGTAACACTTGGTTGGGAATTAACGATATCTAGAATCTAGAACTTCGATGGTTTTTTTTTTTTTTATTATTATTTATAACAAGTCACGGCACCAGTTCTTTTTTAGACGACGCCTGGAGTTTCCCGGTATAGTTTGAGTTAGAGGCACTTTATCAATGGGTTTCGGTGGATTTGTAGGCGATTATGAAAGTGTTTGTAGAAATCTACAGTTTCTTCTGTCACAGTTTTCATTGTGAGATCTTAATGTAAGGTATAATTGGACACAAAAGATGGGGTTTACAAAAATTGAAAAAAAAATTAAATGTTTACAACACCAAAATAGAAACCTTAGGAAGAAAGTTGTGTCATTGAAATCATTACTAAATGAATACAATAAAAAAGTTTAATTTCTAAACATGGAGCACAGACATTAATAGTAAAATATCAGTTTTACAATAATAATTAATTAGGTTAATCATTTAAAAATGTATTTGGAATCAAGATAATAATTAGTGAATGTCCAGAGGCTGAGCAATTAATGTTGTTTTGTTTTTTTTCAAATTATAACGAGTTCAAATACTTCAAATTTGTTCAGTGATATCAACACTAAAGTAAAAACTGGATAAATTTTTGTTAAAATAAAAAAAGTCATATTTTTATAATTTTTTTCCTCTGTGGTTTTTAATAATTCATAGAAGTTAAATTAATTGATAACAATAAAATAGGTATCTACTTAGATGATAATGGTGAAGTAGTAATAAAAGCACATTTACTGCCATCACTGTGTAAAAATTGGCCAAAAACCAATGTGTAACTGGTAATATTTATTTATACAATTTTTCCTTACACATATTTAACTTGGATTTATTATAATTAATATTTATAAGGGAAAAAAAACAAAAAATTTAAATCAAACTGTAGACATGTTTGGAGATATGGAAACTAGAATATACCCTGTTATTGGTTAACATCTAAGCAACTCTTGAAAAACATAAAATTATTAATGAATATTTAATAATTTATTGTAAGGTTTTGTTTTATTTTTTTAAATACCTTTATACTCATATTTTACGCAAATAGGACATAAATTGAGGTAAAATTCCCCTTAAAATAAGTTATCATATATAGTAACTAATAGCATTGAATATACAATATATATACTTAATGCTAATACGTAATATTGGGTTTGGATACCTGTCCTATCCCACTATATTATTATATATTTATTAATTTATTATTTAGTCATTGTTATCTCTCAAAAAAATGTGTTATTTTATGCCCAAGGTTTATAAATTTTACTCTATAAACCTTGATTTATGCTTAAAATAACTACGGTTATCATATAATACATACTAGTATATATACAATTATGTAAGAAAGTTGTTTGTATTGAAATAAAAATGTAATAATTGTACCTAATTTAATTGTTAGCTAGTGATTTTTTTTTTATTATTATTATTATGGGCCGGTCAAAACTTCCCCCCTCACAAAAACTGAAATGACGCCACTGATAGAACTGTGAAAGAAAGCTTTAAACATAGTAAACAATATTGAATATATTTTTATTTATATTAACTTATATACAAATATACAATTTCTTAATTGCATCTAAATATTCTAAAAATAGTCTACTTATGATTATTATGTAACTTTTGTCGTTTATTTAGATTAATTTTTTATAATACAATATATTAGGTAATATTGTAGGTATGGCCAGTAGTGCCTCTTCCTACTCAAGTGTTTATGTCTTTGTTGTTCTTCTTTTTACCTAAATTGCTTATTGTGTAACGCCAAACACTGATTGCAATTTTATTTTAATAATAAAAAAAAATCATGTATGCCTAATTGAATAAAAAGATAACATAAATAATAATTATGCCTATTTTAATCGAAATAGGCGTTTTGGTTGTTAGGTAACTTAATAAGTTTAAAATATTGTTGCAAGTTGTAATAGGAAACTTAAAAATTAAATCCAAAAAAAAAAGATACTTGTACAGTAAGTTATACTAATAACTGAGACGGTAAATTCCAAAGATTCATAATTATAATTTATAAATAATAAATTGTAGCTAAAATAATACATTTGAACGTTAGTTAGATACGACTATCGTTTAACAGTGCTGGCGACGGTGATTGGTTAAAAACAACAGTCGTCAACATGTATAGTCTAAATAATGGAATTAGACCAGCCGCGGAAGACGCGGCATTGGGATAACATAAAAGTACCCTTTTAGATTTTGCACAAGGAGAAACATTTCTCTAGCCCTGCCAGACATAAATAGTTTATATAAAAATTTATTTCTATACTAATACGTATTTAGCACTGATTATCACAAATTTACTTGACCAAACCCGAGATTCGTACGTCACTTTCTCATTCTATAAATCCATTTTCACGTATTTCCCCAGCTTCTCACAAAATTGAAACAATGCATTTTCAAACATGTTTCTTTTTCAATATTTAATACGTGAAGTTTAAAGTATTATTATATTTTTTTCGAAGAACATCAACAACAATAGTTATTAATTTTTTATAACAATATAAATATATAATATGTATATATATAAAATAGAAAGAAATGTAAACTCTTTTTTTAAGATAAAAAGATTTTTACAGATTCAATCGGCAACTTTAATTTTTCCAAAGCATTACTTATTTAAATATCACATTTTATATACAAACAAGTTCAAAAAAAAAAAAAAAAAAAACAAGCTATCCGTAGTCCGTATAATATGCCGAAGAAGACGTGGTGCGCCCGATATGACCGTGTAAGATTCGAGAGACCCGGGATCCCACGCAAGGTTCACGCCGTACATCTTACGTTTTCTTTGGCATACGCACTATGGGCTTCTTCGCTTGCGCTTCTGGTTTCCGGCCACCGTGCACCCGGTCGAACACGCTGTGCGATTCCTGATCCTCGTCGATGATCAGCGTGTCGTCCAGCAGCATCTCTACTAACGTCCGTCGGTCCACTGCCGACGAGACGGCCAGCAATCCTTTCAGGTATCGTTGCATGTCGTCCGGCAGCGGTCCGTCGGCCGTCATCGCAAACGCGTCCGCCCTCGCTGGCAATTTATCCGGGATCCCCAGCTTGTACGGCTGGGCGACCGCCAACACGGACCGCACGAACACTTCGATCTCTTGCAGTTCTTCCAACATCCCTTCGGAATAACACTGGACCGCGCGCCAAATAGTGCAACAGGCCAAAGTCACGATAACCAAAACAAATGACGACGATTTAAACAAGATCATCATTCATTTATATATTATATGTTATTTATATGCGTCTTAGCTCTGGAGCGTGTCCAACACTGATCACTCCAACGATTCGGCTGCGGTGTACGTGCATGTGTAAAATTGTACAAGATTTAAATTATATATGTAATCAAAAAATCACGGAACTATAATTATTTATTTTATATTAATTTATTAATTATTTAAGTCGGTCGTAGATTGGACAACGGACTCAGCGACGCGTTGTTTAGGCATATTTTTTGATGTGAAAATAAACATTAGGAAAACTCAAAAAACACAATATAAATATACGCGTATCACCCAGCAACATATAATACATTTCCTGACAAAACGTATATCGTATACGATTAACACAGTCGGTGTAGATTAAATACAAAAATAACTTCTATTCGCTATAAGTTAAAACTAGCCCTTGATTTGGACATTACATACCTAATTTAATGAATATAATTTCGCGAACCAATTTCACTCCGCCGAACACAATGCTATTATTAAATGATACATCATTATTATTATATATATATTTTTTTTTTGTACGTATTCTCACCGTAATATAACATGTACAAAAAATGTTCAGTGTACCCACATACTTACTAACTGCATTTAGCGGAACTTTCGACTTCCGTCACAAACACGAATTAACATATTAATAACACATGGCACATTAGGTTATGTAACATTTGTATCTAAGCCCTAAGCCCTAGGGATTAGGCACTAGGATATCTAGATAATCTACTGTAGTACTGTCTACTGAGATCTATATGACTAGTGATTATCAAACTATTATATAATATTGTGTATCAATAATTACCAAGTTTTTAAAATTTAGGTCTCTAGTCCATGATAATATAATTTACAAGTGTCATAAACACGATTAAAGATAGTAAAGACACTATCTTTAATCGTGGTTATAAACTTATAATCATTTAAATATAAATATTATTAACAATATTAAGTAATTATTTTATTAACTTATCTATCATAAAAAATATTATGTTACCTATCTTTAATTAATTTAAAGATTTAATCTATTCTGTAATATAACCGATAGGAGACCAGGACAATAATACAATATATTATTAGGACCCTGGCTTAATATAGACTACTATACACTACCTTAATTCTAAAATATTTTTTTCCAATGTCAGCGTATTTCAATTATGTAATATATTAATAATTATTAATATATAACTATATAAGTATAATATAGTATAGAGTGTCCCGTGAGGATTTAACCGTCACGAAATCCATTCTTGAAATAATGGAAATATCATGATAAAATAAATAAATTCAGTAACAGTATACTTTAATTTCCTTGAGGTGAATCAAAATTCAAATAAAATAATAAATATAAGTCAAGTCAATATGAATAATATGATAGGTATTAGGTTATTTGATAAGAAATTACGATATAATAATTGATAAGAAATTTGCTCGTGGGCTGTCTCTATAGACGCTCGTCTCGCGGACAACTGCTGGTCCCCCTTCCATTGCTTATAATGCTTATAGAGGTTTGTGATAAGAACAAATCCGTTAATATTGAAATTGAAGATATTATATATAATAATTCATCCAAGAAAGCGAATACGGAATTAGTGATAAGTTCTAAAAAATAAAATATTCAAATCAGAACTTCTCTTTATTAAAATCTAATACAATGTTTTTATTTTAAAGTTCTAATAAATATTTTTAAATCTGAGTATAAAATAATATCTATATCATGATACATTTGTGACTAGTTAGTTTTAATTGAAGTACTTAAATGCACATTTTAAATTAAATGTATCTAATTACTCATTTTATTATTGATTAATTTAATTCAAATATACAATATTTTTGTGTATAAATATACACATGTATAAGTATTTATTTTACTGTACTAGGTAGTGATAATTATGTTTTGTATTTTGTAAATTAATAAGAAATCATTGAAAAATAATTGATTTTTAATTTTTAGAAGCTTCAAAATGTCAATGTAAGAATATTTAATTATGTTAATATGATATCTATGTAAAAAATATTCCAATTATATCCTACAAGTTATATTTATTTTAATTGCTTAAAAGTACAATTTTGTTCTTTTTTATTAGTGAGTGGTCCAGTAATAGTGGTTTAATAGTTGATACAGAAGATTATAAAGATATATCTAGCAATTTAGATGAATACTCAGATTTTTCTTATGATTGCTCAAATGGCATAGATTGGCATTTTCCTGTTGTTTATTTATGTCAAGATAGCCGATGGTTATTGTTTGAAAACAATTTTTCTTTAAATGAATCATCTGTTTTGGAGATTTGTTATATGTTTAAAAACAAAATTCAATGTGAATTTCAAACAGAAATATTTTTACAGCATCCATTAATAATTCAGGTAATTAAAATTTAAGTTTATTTACTTTTCAACATTAATTTTCAATTATAATTACAGAAATTAATTAAATGGCTGAATGAAAACAAAGAAAAAGACTTGATACTGGAATGTCTAAGTTATTTGGTAGAAAAATTAATAAGAAGACACCATGAATGTACTACTGGTTTGTGTGTAAGTTTTTTTTTCAATAAGTTAAACGAGTTTTTGTGCACAAGCAAATAGAAATCTATTAAATACAATACAACTATAAAATAACTTATTGATATTATAAATTATGTTTGTAGTGTTTAATAGGTCTTATGTGCATAAATATTTGATTCTAATAATAGTTTAAATTATTTGTAAATTATATATGTATTATATGTACATATTTACATTTTTCTTCTTTTAAATAGCTTTTTCTTTTTTATCGATTTGTATCAAATATTTAAACATTTTTTTTTTTCAGGAAAATAATGAAAGTATTAATTCCAATTATAGTTCTAATTCTCAGATATCAATAAGAGAAACCAATAGTGAATCTTCAACTAACGTTAGTAATTTTTCATTTTAATTAACATTTTTGTTTTGAAAATATTTTTTTAATTATGCCACGCATTTTTAGGATGAAATTTCACGTTGGGGTATTGCCAAATTTTGTGTCATACTGATGCCTGTACTTTTGAAACATATTAGTTATAATAGTGGTGAAGCTTTCTCTTTGTTTATGTCCAGCATGCATCTTTTATCTTCTATATCAAATAGTTGTAACGTTAAGTTTTACGTAGAATTAGTGTTTTCTGATCATACAATTAAAAATATACTCTTGTAAGTATTAATAATAACATTAAAATATGTATCAACAAATTAAAAAAAAAAGAATCATATTTAATTTTATATTTACCACATTTATTTTTTAGAAATGAACCTCTATCTTCACTTAAGTTTTTAATTATTGCCAAGGAAATATTAAAATACGGTTCACCTAACAATCAATTTAAAATACTAATTTGTAACATACTTAAACAACCCTATTGGATTCATCTTTATCCTGAATTGTACTACCAATTGTATGAAAAAGTTATTAATGTGAGTTGTTATTAAAACAATTAATAAGTTTTTTTTTTAAATATAATTAACTGAATGTATTATGTATCCTAAATGTATTTTCTTTATTTTAGGAAGAATTATTAGAACAACAAATTATCAAAAGGGTTAACGATGCATATATTTTATCATCTACTAGCAACTTGGATATTAAACAATACGCACATTTATTTAGAAGTTCATTACCTATTATATGTTTCCATAAACAATTTACTATAATTGATAAATTTATTACAAACACTTGTAAATATGCGTAAGTTATAAACACTATACATATATTTTAAACGGCTAGTGAAGAGGGTAATTTTGAGGTGTCTAAGTAGTTATAGTCAATGAAATTTAGTTAAACTAGTTTAAAGTATTTTAGTATTTACAACAGGTAGTTAAAAATATGACGAGAAATGATAAAAAAATGTGAATCTCTACATTTAACAAAGTGAATTACAACTGAAAAATAATAATTTATTTTATCAAAAACAGGTTTTGTGTAAAAAATTCTTGTTTTCCCAATTCTTTAGAATCTCAAAATAATACCTACTAGATACATTTTGTTTTGAAACCACCTTAAGTTGAAAGCTGAAGCATTTATACTGCTCAATTGTTCAAAAGGACAGACCATACTAAAATAAAATATACACATCATAATAAAACCAATAAATACATAACTCCATTTCAGAATCTAAAATTAGTAAAAATATATCAATGACATGTATTTATTTTTCATTTTGGAACTAAAATCATTATATGTACAGTGTACACGTAATATGTTAATGTTATTGTTTATTTTTTAGGAGTGTTGTATAGTTTCCTATCTAATACAATAATTCTCAACTACTTTTTCTTTAACATATTTACTAATCTTTAGATCAATAATAAATTATTCAACCTAACCTTTTTATTGAAAATTAAACTTTTTTCAACAATAATATGCAATATATTTATTATAAAAAATATCTACCTGTTTAAGACAAACTTGTGATGAGTTGGGAGTTATTACAAATGTAATTTATAAACTGAGATTTAGAAGATATATTTAATGTTTATATAAAATAAAAATAAACTTATATGAAACTAATGACAGAAATTAAAAAAATGTTAATTCTAAATTAATTCTTTAAATAATTTTCTAACTGTATACTATACTATAGTACATATCTGCTAATGTGTTAGATCACTGTGTATTGTACTAATATTATGTTTAGCTTTATACATTTTGTATGTGTAATTAATAGCAAATTCAGATGATATTATCAGGGAAACTTAAAAAATAAAATTTGGTCTTAAGGGTACCATAATAATAAATCGTATAACAGGTATTATTAAAACTTTCGTGAATTTAAAATTGTAATTAAAAACATTATGGAATTTTTTTTTGCAATAAATCTAGTGAAAGTATATTATATTATTTTTAATTAAGTATGGTAGATCCTGTTTTATCGATTTTGCTATAAAATGTTCTGATAATTTGTTGTGAGAGCACTTTTCATTTATTGAACTAGTAAAATAATTCCTGGTATTATTTAATAAATAACATATTTTATTATACTTTATTTAAAAATAATACATTTTTAAATTTAAGATTAAGTTGCTTATTTTAGAATTACAATTAAATTTAAAATTATATATTCAAAGCTAAGACTATAATTTTTCTAATATTATTTTTATTATCCTCTTTAGAAATTTGACAGAAACAACAGATAATGAAAAAGAATACAGCACAATTTTATTAAGTTTACTTTCTTTTAAATCTGTTGATATTGTATTATACACATACTTGGCTCTTAATAATACAATGAAGAAAATATTTAATCATTTAAATCTTGAATCTAAAAAAATTGACCGGCTCATAAACAGTTTACTGTGTACCAATGTGTTGAATGAAATAATATGTTTTGGCTGTAATAATTCAAACAAACAGGTATTTTATTTTATTATTAAACAATTGATATTAAGAAAAAGGTATACCGACATTTGAGCGTGGGACTTTTAGGCACAATGACAATTGAGTACAAGATATTGGGAGTGAATATCAATACTATTTAAAATTAATGTAAAACATAAATAAATAATAGTAAATGAAATTTAAGATATAAATTTTAGATTTTATTGCAGTATCTATACCAGAGGTTTACAAACTTTTAATGAACATTGCACAATGTGCTTTTCAAAACATTTTCACAGCACACTGCGACCTTTTTTTATTTTTTGCACCAAATTAGATTACAAAATTGTTTAAAATTATTATTATATTATTAAATTGGAAATGGGCGCTTGATAGGCATTACAAATTTTTATTTATTTTAAATACATTTTATTACTTTTTAAATATATTAACAAAAAAAAAAAATAGTGTTGTTGGTACAAATTTTTTCAAATAGATGATTTTTAAATTTTGATATCTGATGATAAGATGGACCACGCGTTCACCTAACTTGAGTATTTGCAACTATAATGATTTTGAAAACGGCAACATAAATGATTTTTTGAAAGGCATTGCTCAAAATTTACTATAATATTTTAATAAAATAATTATATTAATATAATTTTTAAATGTTTAATTATAATTTTATGATTTTTTGTAAGACAAAACTGAGTTTACAGTTTTTAATTAATATAACAGCTTTAATATATCTAATCAAATATATGTATATATTAAAAAAAAAAAATTATGGATAATAAATTAAAAGAATAAAATTGTGTAGATTTTATAACACTATCTACCTATATTATCAAGTTTAAGCTAAATATTTTTAAGAAGATATTGCTTAGTAGTATTATTACAATTTGAATTAAATAATAAACATTCTTGCACCCAAATATATGGCGCTCAATTGTCATTGTGCCCTATTGTCTTGCACACAATTATCCTCACTCAAGTGTCACACAACTAAAATAAAGTCTTTTTTTGTTTATAGATATGTCAATCAGCATCAGAAATTATAGAACAAATAATTAAAAGCAAGAATATAATAAATATTAATCAATGGAAATGTTTTTTAAATAATTTAGCTCCAATTTTCCCTGTATTATATTGTTATGCTAATCAAACATCTACTCTGGGCCAAGTTGTTTTGGATTTGTTTGATCCTGATCAAGCAGAGAAATTAAATATTTCAAAATTAGCGGTATGTTATAATTATAAATTAATATTTTTTTTGTGATATATATTTTGAGTGAATTCTTGGTATTAAGTATTTTTATTATATGTTATTGATTTTTTTGATGTAACTGAAACAAAAATAAAAAAACTAATTCAAAGCATAATTTGTATTCTTAAAATTATTGTGTTCTATAGCTTATTTATTATTATGGTACCATACTACTTAGTATCTTGTAATGTTTAAATCAATGTCGAATGTGCCTGTGTTGTTTTAAAAAAATTTTAATTATTGTAAAACATAATATCACATTTATATTATAATATATTTAAATAATAAATTTAATTTTTAGCTACTTCATTCAACAATTGCAATGTTATTCAGCAAAGATATTGAATCTCGAATTGAAGCAAATAATAGAATTACTTGGATTTTTAAAACATCTCTAAATAAAAATATTACACTGCCAAATGATATTTTTGTAATGGAAGTTGATGAAATAAATGAAAAAGTAGACAAACCCATTGGCGAATATAATGTATGTAAATAGATATTTCATTATTTTATGTTTAAAATTATACAGTGATGGCTAGTGAGGAACAATTAATAATTACAATGTACGCCACATACATTTATCAATATATTATATTTGTTACCTACTAATTTACTAGAAACTTTTTGTGGATTTATTCAAACTATCCATATTACATGTACTTAAATAAATATTATTAATCCTATGATTGATTGCTTGGGAAATTTCATACCTAAAACCTTTTTTTGGATATTTGTTTTACCAGAAAATATTATGATATCTGACTGAGATTATGTTATTTTTAATTTATTAATGATTTTAATTTTACTTAAATAATTTTCTTAAATTTAGTATTTCGAACGAGACATGAGCCGTCACTGTTATTGTTATTAAGATTACGAGTATGATTTATAATTGTAAATATTTTTTAGAAAAAAGATTTAGATGATATGATAGATTTAATTTCTAATGAATTTTCAAGTCATCAAACTATTAAATGTGCTTTATACAAAATATCAGTAATACTTGAATATGATCATCTTCAACAACATTTTATTCATAATGGAGGAATGGATATTATATTAAATTTACTTAAATCATCAAAAGTATTTATTACTATTTAATATTTATGATTTGTTTAGTTAACTATTAATCTCATCAAATATTTTTTAGATGTTTGTTAATGAACGTGGATTGTTAATTGCATTATTAAAATTAACTTTATGTTTCACAAAGAAAAAAGAATTAATTATTAATGCTCATAATTCATTAGCAAATAATATTGAAATACAACTACAATTAATCTCAGGTACATTAACTATAAATTATAATACTATAATGTATTATATAAATTTATACTTATATCATTTTTATGTATTTCAGTTCTGTCTGATTTTTATGAAATTCCACTTGTAAAACAATATGTGTTTCAAATTTTTTTTTATTGTATTTTTAAACAATATTTAACTTACTTTGGTGAAATACCAAAAGTAGTTGAGAATAAAATAAATACTCCTATTAAATTCAATAAATATTACCATACAACTAACAATTCTGATGATACAATGTTATTTTCAAGTAAGATTAATAACTTAATATTTAATCAACTTTATTTGAATTAATATATTTTATTTATTTTGTATTTTAGAAATTAAAGAGAACCACAATTGTATGGAAGTTTTAATACTAACATGGCATTTAAAGCATTATGATAGTATTGATGTTTTTTTGGAAAATGGCCTTACTGCAAAAGTACAAAACCCTATATTCAATAATGTTTTTCAGAATTGTAGAAAAGCTTGTATTACATGGTCAGTTAAAAAATATTTGGTTGACTTAGTTGCTGCCAAGTCACACCAGGTAGCATTAACCATTCTTGGTGATTTGAGGAGGTAATTATTTCGCTTACTTTTTATGGCTTATATTTATACAATAATTTATAATTTTTACTTAAATATATATTTAACAATTCTTTATGATCATACTAATAAACAATATAAATGAAATTAAAGAATAATATAAACTTTAGCTTATACATAATAATACAATAACTAAAATCATTTAATCTTCCAATTATGTATTTATTTATTTTAATATATTTATTTTATAATATTTGTATTGCTTTTAATCTTGACAATAGCACATGTACTAACATTTTGTAAAGATAATAATCTTTATACTATTTAATGAGAATGCAAAAACACCTAAGTTCAGAGGTGTTACCTGGATTTTTTATGTGGGGGGGGGGCTAAATACTTTTAACCTGAGTTATTGAAAATAAAAAAACAACAAAAAAAAAAATACTGATAACATATTAACATTGATTTGCCTTTTACGTATTTACTATTTTAAATAACTAAAATTTGTAAGAAAATTTCCATATTTAAATTTTAATTTTTCAAAACAATAAAAACAATACAGCCAATGGAGAGACTATAGCCCCCCCCCCCCCGACTACGCCGCTACTTAGTTAAATGTGTTATAAATTATAATACATTTTACAAATTAACAGCATAATAATATTAAGAAAACCCTTTATTTTTCGATGTAGTATAAAACTAGTGTTTTTTCGGCTTTGAGGAATTTAACCATATAATGTCATTTACGTTATTTACCGTATTTCAGGAAACATTTTCGATTACCTACACTGTAATTTGAATCTTTACATTACACTTGTCTTCCACACGTTTGATCGTTATCAGCAATTTATTTTTTTATTACTTTACTGACAATACTTGTCGATGCTCAAACCGGTACTCTCGGTAACATATCACATACCGATAGGCATAACTGCATATCATTATATAAGTGTTGTAAGGACACTAAATAGTGTCTAAAAACAGTTCAAAGTCCGGAGTCCGGAGTACGCAGTCGCTGATCTACAGTTTTATGTTTGACTTTGAAAGATAGTCAATCATTGGCTGTAGTCTATAGATAAAAGTAAAATAAATTTTTTTACGTGCAGTTCGTAGGAGGTTATTAAAAGTGATTCTTCTTAAAATTGTTAGTTTCTCCAATTAATAAACGTCTTAAAATCAATATAACGATTATTATATAATATTCTTCAAAATGGCAATTTTTATAAGATCGTCAATGTCTAAATCAAAATTGATTTTTTCGATGTCGAAAATGATTACACCTGTAACTTCAATGAAGCTATCCACGTCTAACTTGGAGTATATTATTACTGAAAAAGTTGGCGAGAAACAAAATGTTGGACTTGTCAAACTCAATAGACCTAAAGCTTTGAATGCTTTATGTGATGGTTTGGTCACAGAATTGACTGAAGCCGTATCTGCTTATGATGCCGATGATTCAATTGGAGCTATTGTTGTCACTGGTAGTGATCGTGCATTTGCGGCTGGTGCTGATATTAAAGAAATGCTTGACAAGACTTATTCAACTAATCTAAAAACTGGTTTACTCAAACAATGGGACAATCTGAGTAAATGCAAGAAACCAGTTATTGCTGCTGTAAATGGTTTTGCTCTGGGTGGTGGATGTGAATTAGCAATGATGTGCGATATAATCTATGCTGGAGAAAAAGCTAAATTTGGCCAACCTGAGATTGTGATTGGAACCATTCCTGGAGCCGGTGGTACCCAGCGTATGATACGTTCCTGTGGTAAAAGCTTTGCAATGGAAGTATGTTTATCTGGAAACCAGATTTCTGCTCAGGAAGCTTTATCTAGAGGATTAGTTAGTAAAGTGTTCCCACCAGAAAAGTTAGTTGACGAGGCTATTAAATTGGCTGAAAAAATTAGTGAACATTCACCTTTAATTGTTGCATTGTGTAAAGAATCTGTAAATTATGCATATGAATCGAGTTTAAGTCAAGGCTTACAATTTGAAAAGAAATCATTCTATGGAACTTTTGCAACAGATGACCGAAAGGAAGGAATGACTGCATTCATTGAAAAAAGAAAACCAAACTTTTCTAATAATTAATAATAAATGTAATTCTATTGTATATTTTTTTGTACAATTATTGTTTACATTTAAATTTTAATATATTGTTAATTTTTTATACAAAATAAATTTACTATATTTGTTCAATTTTTTAAATTTTTACTTCCAATTATCACTGCTAAGCTTGAAAAAGAATACAACTGTAGGTGTTGTTTGTCAATGAAATTTAGTTTATTTATGAAATAATAATATTTATAATAGAACAATAAAATATTTTATTATTTTTAGTTGTACCCTGCCCCAATAAAGGTTACATTTTTATGAATTTTTAATTCATAAGATCGATAAAATTGTAATTAAGTTTTTTCATAACACAATAGTTTTAAATGAATTACAATTAAAATTAATAGAAAGATTTCTGGAATTTTTTGAAATTTTATACAACTAAATTCACAAGTATTATTTAAGATTTTTTATTCTCTAAAATTCTATGATGTTGAGAATTAACACTAAACACAAATTAAACTATATTTATGTTTTACATCCATATCATCCTATAATAATTCAATATGTTCTAAATTATATGTTAGTTTAATAAGTGTAAAATATTGTTATTTTCCCAGATATTTAGAAGTAAGTGTAAACATTAAGCAATTTGAAGTAGATGAAGAACTATTAGAAACTGCGTTAAAAAAATTTTTGATATTGCCTCCAATTTTTTTAACTGATTTACAAACATTAATTGTTGTTTTAAAGCTGCTAAATTTTGCATTGAAAAAAAGTATGTATATTTAAAATAAAATAATGTAATCCTAATAATTATACAATTTTTTTTTTTAATAATATTTCTAGAAGTTTTAATAAATAAATTAAATTGGGTTGCTGAAATATTGATGAAATCTGAATCTATGCATCATAATATGGCGGATGATTTTAAAAATGATGAGAAATCAAAGCAATTGGTTTGTGATTAAAATATATGTAATATGCATCGTTTTTCTTAAAAAAAAGTTTATTTTTATATTTTTTTTCAGTGTAATCAATTTGTTATTGAACTTTATGAAGTATATTGGCTTTGCTTAAAAAATTATAGTCATTTTTCAACATTAAATTTAACAAAATTATTATTTGATCGATTAGAATCTACAAAACATGAAATTGGTATAAACATATTTACATCCATTTATTTATTATTAACAATATTAATCTATTAAAGCTATATACAGTATAATTCACTGAATCCATTGGCCTTTTATATTTATTTATGTATTTGTTTAAATTTTAAGTATATTATAATTTATTTTATTATTTATATTTAAAATGATATTTTCAAATCCTTAGATTTTACACAATGAATATCTTTCAATAATGAAAACTCATTTTTTGTTTATCAAGAACCGCTCTTTTTATTATAAATAGTTCATGTATATGTTACAGTTAAAATATTGAATTCAGTTATTTTATGAAATATACAAATGTTAGATAAAGTATGATATTATACATGAAAATTATACTTTTACTAGTTATTTTATAGAATATCTAGTTATTCTATACAGTTTTAATTTGATATACATTGAAATTTAAAATATATTATAATATTTTAAATTTAATTAATTATTTATTTGTACACGCAAGGCTATCCTAACATTTAGTGTTGTACAGTACCTCTTTTCTGCAAAGACACCATTTTGTATAAAATTGTTTGGTACAAGTGCACTTAAAGAAACCCTGATCAGTTCCCAGTGACTGTGCAGTTGCTGCAGATTTTAATGTAACACTTTCATTTAGAACAGATTCCACAGCTAACAAATTTTAAATATATTTTCTAGGATTAAGAGTATAGCTTTTTTTAACACTCCTGTAATTATAACGTGTAGTTAAGTATCAAATAAATACAAAAATAAAAAATAATTTGTATTATTTAAATTTATTTTACCATCACTATTTTTATCTAATTTATTACTGTGCTAGACAGTAAAATAAAAATATTGTATGATATTATATAAATTTATATTATATTATATACATACATGATATTTTGTACAATTTTGTACAGAATGTCACATTTTTGTATGAACTATAAAATATTATTTTTTAAATAATGGACATATTTATTTATAACTAAAACTGTTCAATATTCATTTCAAATATTTAATGAAAAAATTTATTGATGTTTATGAATGTTAAAATACTCAGTAATTGAAATTTACCCATTATTTAAGTAGTTCTTAACAATTATTATTTGTTTGCATAGTACTAATAGTATACAATTTATTTTTCAGTTTTATTAGAAGCTAATATGAAGTGTCTTACTTTATTAACGGAAAATACAAAACATATAGATAAAGAACTTGTAAAAATGTATTTATCTCAACTTATTTCATTAAAAACAATAGTGACAAATAGTTCAAATGAAAAAAGTTTGCAGCGAAGTTATATAACTGTCCTGAACCACATCCTCCACCATACAATTTTAATACCAAATGTAAAATTGATATTTAATATATTGCTTTAGTCCCAAGTTTAAAGCATATTATAACAATATAATTCTTCTATAGATTTCTGAAGTATGGTGTATGTACGACTGGGAAACATGGACATGGTCAATGATACACAGTACTGATTCATTAGTACGGGCTCTAGTCTTTCAATTCTCTGCTGGCTTGACTGTTATTGATATTCCAATATCACATAATCTAATTCACCTTGCGTTAAAGTACTTATTTCAGTTTTTTTTGCACATTAAATACAATTATATATACTTGCTTATTACAGTTTACATAATAATTAAAATTTATTTTGTAGTTATTTTTCTGAATCAAATTCCTTGGAAAATTGTGTTGTTGCCGAGCAAGCGACTTTATTTTGTTCAAATGTATTTTGCTCTCCTAAGTTTAAAGTAATGTTTATTGTTTGATCAAAAATCAACATATTTATTTGAAATAATATTATTTTATTTTTTCTAGAGTTTATGCCACCAATACATTATTAAATTGGATTTTGATGCTTTTGTTCAAATTATTAATTTGTGTTCATATTACGACTATACCAAACCTGGTGGGTAAATTTTTAAGTGTTAATGTAAATTAATATAATGATAAATATAAAAAATGTTTTCAGAAAAAAAATACTTTTTGACATCTCCTAAACTTGTGTCCAATATATGCTGTATGCTTTTCAATATGTTTACGTTGACAGATGTAAATTTATATGAACTCGATCAACATAATCAATTTGTACAAGCACTTTTTCTGTATGTATTTTGTATAGTACAAAGCTACTAAATATTTGATATTTATTTAACTGTTAAACATAATTAAGAATGTATTTATAGTAATACCATTGATTATAGAATAATATAATAATTCTATAATCAATTGTAATACATTAGGTGTATTCCTTATCTTTTTTTTCCTTTATAAGTAACTCTTATGTCTGATGATTTTTGTTATAAGCTATTATATTGAAGTAACAGATTTTTTTAAATTTTCCTCAGAGCTTTATAATTGTTTTTTGTATAGTATATCATTAGAAATTTTAGTACATTAGGATTAAATTGAACCGCTTTATCAATTTTTATACTTTTGTGAGAACTATAATTAGGCGGATTACTCTTTATTATTAATCTACATATTTTATTTTGTATTATAAGATTAAGTATCTAACTCTTTCAATTGATTTTTACAATAATTTAACATAATCCTCCAAGTGAAATATAAATATTTCTCTTAGTATCATATGCTTATGAACTACGAGTATAACAAAGATAAATTTAATAATTATATATTTATTTATTTCTACAGGTGTTTAAAAAAATATTTGACTCCTATAAGTATTGAAAAACCAAATATTATGGAGATGTGTGGTCGCATATGTTCCATTCTTACGCTATTTGTACCTGTTACTAATTATAATTTTGAAAACTTATTAAATTCTTTAAATGTTATCTATGAAAGAATTAACACAAATTTAGGTAAATAAAACATGATTACAAAAATGTATCTAGTTATTAAAAAATGTAATATTTATATATTATTTTAGATCATTGTACAACTATGGTATGGAAATCTTTATTTAAATTGACAACTATAGTAATACAAAGTACAAATTATAAAACATTTGTTATAACAAATAATTTTATAACTGCATCATTAACTAGTATAACTTCCAAAAATAAAGATCTATGCATTGAAGCATTAAATGTGGTTTCTTTAGTATGTCCCCAACTATCTAAAAGTAAGTAAATAATTCTTGATATACATATCTATAATCTTGAATTTTTTTGGTCATGTTTAGCTTTAAAAATGTGATTGCTTATTATATTAATTTTAAAATCAATTATTGCTATATTTTTTCTGTTAATAAACTAAGATAAAATGTTAAATGTTTTAGTCTGATATATAATATAATAGTTAAAAAAGTAATATAATTTGAAAATTTTGGAGTCGTGTTAAAAAAAAAAACGTAATTTTGTATAATAATAGTTTCTACTTGTTATATTAAACTATACATTTTAGTATGATATGTAAAAGTTCTTATGACTGTTTACTGTTTTAAGGATTTTTATTTATATTAGTTACTTTTGGGTGCTACATTGCCAAATTAATTAACAATTATTGTCTACCAACAATTATAAACATTGAGTCTAACACTAAAATATTAAAACATATTTAACATTTTAAATTCTTAAAATTAAAAAACTGAAAAATTACCTAGTCTTACTCCTTATTGTAATATTATAAACATTTTAATACTTTAATAATACAAATGAAAATACAAAATGTTTATGAAATATAATTTAAATATATTTTACCCATTATTTTTCTAATATTCTAACGTATCTATAATAATTTTAAATTTTACATTTATATTAAGAACTATATTCAATATTTAATAAATTTAATTTAAAAAAAAATACCTATTAAATATATTTTGATTTGATTATATCTAGAATATGCTAATCGTGTATGCAACATTTTAATTCGTACATTACTCTTGGAATGGCATCATACATTAAAACAAAAAATGTTATTAATTGCATTATCAAACATATTTCTCGAACACCCATCAACATATGAAACAGCAAGGCAAAACAGTCTATTACCGTTCATCATTTCTAAATTGAAAACGATGTTATTACAAGTTACTAAACAATCAAACCAAAAATCAGTATGTATATATTATAAAATGTTCATCAATAATCATGTTAGCATTGAAAAGGTTTATAATAAAAAAAATTTTTAGAAAGTACTACAAAATGAATATTTAGAAATTGTGAAATTTTGTTGCAATTTATTCTATGGATGCAATGATGCTAGAGAAGATGCTTCTGCTGAGTTACCAGATTTAATTCATAAACTTTGGCCTATTGTTGTTGCCAACCCTAAATCTGATATCTTAATTTGTACACTACAAATGCTAGTATCACTTACATCTTCATGCCCTTCAGGTTAATATTATGTTATAATTCATATTTAAATTTTTTTGCAAATTATTTACCAATTAATTTGTTAAAATTCACTAAAACATTATCAAGTAATAAAATTAATTAAACAATATACAGGCTAATTATTTTATTAAACAACACATAATAATTTAAAATCTATTAAACTTTTTGAAAAAACATGTTTTACATTATTTCCAGTCTAAATCAACATTTTTAAATATATTTTTCATAATATTTTTTTAAGTTTTTACTTTTTTGAATAGCAATATATATTTTTAATTTCATATTTTGAAGCAAAATATTTTTCATAGTATTTTGATGTATAAAAATAAAAATTCAGACTAGTAGTCTATAAGTGAGCAGAGGAGTAGACCAATATTTATTCGTACCACTTCACCCCGTTTATCAAAACTTTAAATATTTTCAATTCATTAACTAAATGTTTGAATTTTGATTTTTATATATCAAAATACTCAAAAAAATATGCTGATTCAGAATATGAAATTAAAAATGGGTGTTCTCATTCATAATAGTAGTAAAAAAGCTTAAAAAATAATTTATAATTTTTGAAAGTTTCAAAATTGAAATAATGAATGTTGTTTAATAATATAATCAGTATTTATATAAATAATTTAATTAAAAATATGAAACAATTGTTTAGTGTTAGCATTGAATTTAGAAATTTAGAACTAATTTTAATTTTAAAAGTGTAATACAGCTCTTTTTCTAATAGTAAATAGATGCATGTACAAATATACATTATAACTTATAATTTAATGTATACATTTATGCTATAGCATGCAGTGCAATGACAATGACTAGCAGTACATTAGGAGTAGATCCAAAAACAAAATGTACTTCATATTCATTATTTCATGAAGTAATTTCATTATCCATTAATTTTCATTTGAATGAAGATATTTTGAATATAACTCTGCTGTTAATTATAAACTGTTGTCAAGCTCCAGAATGCCGTATAACAATTACAAAAGTATAGATTTAATTTAAACTAATATATTATTTATTATACATATTTCATAACTTTTTTTCAGAGTAAACTATTATCAAACATCATGTTGGCTCTTAATTTAAAAGACAAAAAACGGCCGATTAAAATTGAACAACAATGTTTAAAGTTTTTATTAGTTTTAACAAGCTATAATGACGGACAAATACATCTTTTAAAGGTTAAAACGTTTTTTAGTGTATTATTTATAAATAATATATTTCTTGTCTTTATTGATGTTACATAAATACTTTTATAGGTGGACTATGCTTTGGATACTTTAGTAGATCTCTTAAAATCAAATTATATAAATGATTCTTTAGCTATATTGAGAAACTTGTGTTTTAATGGACAAAACCGTGTAATTATTTTATCATCAGGTAATACACAATAAATACAATTTATAATATGCAATAAATTAATCTATATATTTTATTGTCATATCTAGATGTGTTTTTAGATGGAATTAAAACTTTGTTAGAAACTGGAAATCTTACTAATCAAAATTATAAAGATATTAGTTTAGCCATGTGGTCAATTGCATGTAACAATCAAAAAGCTCGTCTTCAACTACGTCATTGGGGTATAGATAGATATTTTGAGAAATCTTCTGATTTATTAATATGTAATGATGAAACACAAAACATTATTAACTGTACCTATAAAATTTTAAAAAGCTAAACTAAATATTTTCCAATCAGTAAGTTAAAGTTATAATATATGTATATACACATTTAATATAACTTTAAATCTATTATAAGTTATTTTTTAATTATTTAAAAATGTGTTATTTAAATATATTTTTTAATAAAAATTGTGTATTTTTTTCATTACTATAATAATATTCTTCATTTTAATATCAAAAAGTTGTAACATACTTCTTTACATGCTTTTTTCTTCCTTACTTTTTACTTAGTACACAAGTACACAACCACAATAGTTGAACTATTATTGATATGTATAATACAAAAATAAAAATCATTCATCATAATATACTCATGTACAAGGTTGGGTAGTGTCAAAGATATAATTGTATCTTGTATCATAATACATAATTTTAAAGTATCAAGTATCATGTATCATGGATACATTTTATACTAGTAGGTATCATGTATCTTATTTTTCCAAAAGATACAAGATACTATTATTGTAAACATTTGTACTGAATAGTACCAAAAAATTTGAATTTAATTTCAAAACTTAAAATAAATGTAATAATTGTGATAATTTTTATTGTATGTATATTATTAATACCTATTGTATTGTTAATAATTTCGTTATGGATACCTGAATTGAGTATTTTTACAAAAAATTGTCCAGGTGCAATCAAGCCCAAATAAAAATAAAAAATTACTTACCATGCAATCTTATTATTTAAAAAAACATTAAATGAAATTAAGGTGTCCGTACCTATCTACAGTTATATAGATAAACATTAAATTGGAATTTTCGTTCTCATAAAATATGGATCTGTTACCTAGATATGAGTGTACTGTGTAGGATGTGTAGGCTTTTCCACATAAAATTAAAAACCAAATCAAAAGTACAGATAATTAATTACATTATACTATGTATTAATATATAAACAGTTTATTGCAGTAGACATTTAAATTATTTAATAGTTTATAAAATTAAATTGGAAATATAAAAGTATCATGTATCTTTGTTCTTTGGTACTTGTATCTTGTATCTTTACTACATTCACAATATATCTTGTATCTAGATACACTAAATGCGTGTATCATGTATCATGATACTTATTTTTGAGCACCTATTGTTCAATCATGTTCATGTGTCATTTTACTGAAACTGAATACTCAAATATATGCGTACACTAAAAATTGTTCAAGAGTGTTAGTTATTTATAAAAAATTTAAATCATGAGTGAATGAGGAATGTATATTTTTATTAAAAATCAGTCAATAGTTTTTTAGTATATTTAAACTACCGATTAATTCATATTATATTATTACAGATTATTTTGAGGTGGATCTAGGGTTAATCCAAGTGAATAATAGTAATAACTAGAAAACGAATTTAAATACTCTAAAAAAACAAGAAAAATACACTAAAAAATTTTTTTTTAATTATATACATTTTTATTCTCAGTATTAATTATTCGTATAATTTTCATCATCTAGTTCTCCTATTTTCTTTTTACTCTGAAAATTATTTCCAAAAAATTAATGTACAATTTAGATAGATACATTTGTTATACTTTTACCTTGTGTTTTATAATCAGGTGCTACTTAAATTTTATCGAATTTTATTAATTCCTATGTAATAATGATTTAAAAGTTTAATGTATTAAGCATACAACAACCTACCTATACAGGCACGTCTACAGATGGGGGATTCTTTAATTAAGTCAATAATATTTATATAATATGATAGGTAATACGATTTAAACACATAAAATTGAATTTAAAATTAAATTAAATAATTGTATTAATTATTTTTTACTGAAATAAATATGATTAATTTCTTTTAAGAAAAACTAATTTTTCAAAATTTTGTTCAGATAAATTTCTTCCAGCAAATGAAAATAACCTTTCCACGGGAGCAGAATAACAAATATTTATATTATATTTTATAAATAGTTTTTTTATTGTGACATAATTATTTAAAATTGTTAATGACTTATTTTTACCATTAAAAAATTGTCGTAAGTATAAATATTTTATTCTGTGATAAATATTAAATACAGTCGAATCAGTCGATTACAGCCAAAGATATATAAACACACCTAATATTATTTTTATATATCTATGATATAATGTGATACATACCAAAATGATTTTAATTAAAAAAATTTTATATAATAATTATACAGTGATTGAATCATAAATTTTAAATATATATATATATTATGTACAATGTAACTTTTAATTACAACTTTAATTTTAATATAAAGTTACAGGAAGATGCGTAACTAGTTACAAGCTACAAGTTAAATTAAAAATAAGTACCTTGTTACAAGTTACTAGTTACAAAAGTAACCGTCAACCGAGTTACATAATTTAGTTAGGTAGTACTAAGTACACTAGTACATGTAACTACAATATGCTCAACCCTATCAATATACATATCATACACATTTGTAGGGATTGCAAAGATCGACCCCTTAGATCCGCGCCTTATGATTCTAATTACATTTTTTAATGATTTATGTTTATATTTCTCTATTAGCAATTTATTTTTCTATTTGTATTTTGTAATATTATTAGTCAAACAATAACTTTTACACCGAAACATTGTATATGCTATATTATTGTTACCTAATTGTTATTAACTTGTAAGTTAAATAATAAAAACAAAATACCGTATTCCATAAAACTGTTGTGTATAAGAAAAAACAATATTAGGTACAGTGACGAACTCAGGATTTTAATACTGTGGGTCAGGCGTCTGCCTCACTTACGAGAGGCCACTGTATAGAAGGTTCAACCAATTATGCATTACAAATTCGCTCGCTGTGCTCGCAATTTACCTTATTTATATTATATTTTAATACCAACATTTAATATAACTATAAGCGATAACACATAAATCACAACTAAGTTTTAAGTAAAATTTAAAACTTTCTTACAAATTTTGGTATTATTAATCAATTGTTATTTTTATTTGTTACATTCAAATTGATATTCAATTAACAAATTTACCCACTACCCAGTCGTCAATCGTCACGTCTTTCTATATATCATACTAGCTGTCCCCGTGCACTTCGTTGCCCATACACAATGTGTCCGTGTTAAGTTTGGTTGCTTATGCTAACCTTTAGCGTGAGGATAAAAACTATTTTTGATCTTATGATTTGGTGTATAGATGATATATCCGACATATTAACTTTACATAACTGTCCCGCCCAGCATTGAATTTTTTCAATAGATTAACCGAGTATGTATCATTCGTTAAAATAATCTGTTATTCAAATAATCGATTAAATAATCGCACAGCTCTAAACATAATAAAGAGGTAATATATTGAAGTCATTAATCGGGATAAAAACTATCCTATCTTATGACGAAGATAAAATGTATCACATTGATCATAATTTCATCAGAATCAATTGAGTAGCTTCGGAATGCATCAAAAACATCATACCTGTCGTACACCAAACTTTTATTTAGAGATATTATTTTATTTAGGTATTTTTAAATTGTACTTCTTAGTAATTCATTCTCTCTATACATTTAAATATTTATATAAATATTATATATTTAATATAATAAATAAAAAATAAAAAATGAGTTATAATTTTTGTATAAGGAATTGTAAATAAGGAAAATGTAAAATATTTCTACTTATTTACAATAAAATTATTTTAATAATATTTATAATACAACTATAAACTCGTAATTAGTAGGTATCTATTTTTATTGAATAATAGAATATTTTTTTTTTTTTTTTATTGAGAGAAAAAAGAGGCTTCAACGTCTGGGGTTATTAACCATGTATACATTTTACATTGTGTGAGTTACATTAATAATTACATTTAAAAGGTTACAAAAGTCTTAAATTATGGATACAGAATACATATTAATTAAAGGTTGTGTACAATGTTAATTTGTGTAAGGATATTTAAGATTTTTATGGTGTTGTCTTCATGGAGAGCTTCTTCTAAGTTGTTGGGTATTGATAAGGTATTTCTGATGTTTTGGAGGTTTGGGCTGTCTAGGATGATGTGTTGAATGGTTAGGTCTTCTTGGCATTGATTACATATGGGTGGTGAATCTTTTCTAATTAAAAAAGAATGGGTCAGAGAAATATGTCCAATTCTTACTCTGGCTAGAGTGACTTCTTGTCGTCTGTTTAAATTATGGATATGGTGCCACTTTTGAGCGCATTTTTTGATTTTTTTTAATTTGTTGGAAGGTGGAACCCCAATAACATTGCCATGTCATATTTATTTTGTTTCTAATGGAAATATTTATGTCGTTAGCCGGTATGTCAGTGATTGTTGGATGTGAGATGGTTTTAACTGCTTTGTCTGCTGACTTATCGGCAATCTCATTACCGGCAATGCCGGTGTGTGAAGGTACCCACATAAATTCTATAATTTTTTTTGTAGAATATAGTTAAGTTTGGATGTTCTGGGTTATTTCATTTGTCGAGAAGGGGTTTGGGAGAGCTAGGAGAGCATTAAATGAGTCACTTATTATTAAAATATTGTTATTTGAAGGTGTCATGTTTGTTGATTTGATTGCTTCTAAAATGGCGTGGTTTTCTGCTGTGAAAATACTGCTCTCCGGAGGAAGTTTATGCAGGATTTTGGTTTCTTCTTTGATGATTGCAAAGCCAGTTCCATGCTGGGATTTAGATGCGTCAGTATAAATTTGTGAAAAATTGGAGTATTTATTCTGGATGATTTCTTTGAAGTGAGACGTGATAATTGTCGAATTTGTTTCATGCTTATTAAACTTGGTTAGTTCAGTATTTATGTGGGTTTTCCAAAGCCAAGGTGAAAATTTTAGGAAAGTGATTTTATTTTTAATAGATGTGTGGATTTTAAACTTTGTGCACAGACGGGAGAAGATGACGTGTATGGGTGGTATCTGTTTCCCGGATATGTTGGTTGGGGTTTTATTTTGGTTTTGGAAAAAATTGTTGTATCCTATGTGGTTAGGAGTGCTTTTCCTTTTTATGCCGTAGATGAGTGTGTCTTTTTCTCTTTGGAGTTTGAGAGGTAGTTCTCCAGCGTAGCATAAAATACTGTCGATAGGGCTGGTTCTGTATGCTCCTATTAATAGAATATTCTTATATAATATGACAAAATACCTACATGCCGATAAAACATACACAAAAGAAAAAAGGTCAGGTTGCAGGTAGCTTGAAACTTACTATCGCGGTCGGTCACAAAATACCCGAAATACATCATGCAATTATACACAAGTATGTAAATTTATTAAAAAGTTAATGAATATATTAAAAAATTTGAGATAAAAACATCATATATTTTAAGTTGGACTAAAATACACACAATGTAAAAAATTTCATCAAAATCAGTCTAGTAGTTTCGGAGTTCATCCCGGACAAACACTATGACACGAGACTTTTATATATAAGATTATATTAATAAATTTAAAATTATATTTTTGATTATTGTAATATTGTACATATTGATGTAATTTGTCATTTTGAGGGGCCAGATTTTACTTGAAAAAAAACTGTGGGTCATCTGACCTCCCAAACTCCCTCCTGAGTCTGCCCCTGATTAGGTACCTGTAAATCAAATGAGTAGGAGTGAGGAGTTTCAACTTATTCTTATACGGTTACGATAATGATTATGATTTGAATTACGATTTGCTTGGGTTTTTTGCACAGAAATTTAATATAATAACAAAAAAATTCACTGTACGCCGTTTTCAAGGCAGTAGATGATCCACGATAATAATTTAAGTATATATAAAAAAAAACAAACAAAACAATCAAAATTATTTTCATTTAAAATGAAAATGTTATTTTTGCGTTTCTTGCAATATGGAGACGCGCGAGGTGTTAAAAAAATTTGAAATTATTTATTGTTATATTCACTTATGAATGGTCGTGGGTGTGATAATTTTAATTGTATGAAACATGTTTATAGTTTATTGCTGTTACCGTATCTCCGTGAATAAACAATAAATAAATAATTTTAAAATAATAAATATTGATTATAACGATATTATATAGTCTTTAAGGAATTTATTTGTACTGCAGTTCCTTTGAAATTTTATCATTTTTATTTTCAGATTACTCAGTTTACACGTGATCTAGGCATATATTATTATCTATAATGTAACTAAGTAAGCCGTTTCTTTGAATATGCACTCGTACTTCATAGGTAGATACATATAATTATAATAAATTTGTATTTATTTTGTATATTGGGTACATAGGTACATAATACAATTAATAAATTATACCATTTCAGTATTACCTAATTAATATTTTATCAGTTATCTACAGTAATGTACTTTTACTCTCGTCTCTCGGCTATTCCCCACTTATATATCTACTAATATTTTATACAAAATAAAAAAAACCGTGTAACAACTAGGTATGCAAGTTATGTTGTCTGCTTGGATGCCATCACCATGTGCTATTATAACGGAATACCAGTGTGGAACACTCGTCACTCCACTCACTAGTCAGTGGTCCACAGTACCTGGTGGTGGACGTTTACTGTGAATGTCTGTGCCAGATATTTAGTTATTATTTATTTTTTGTAAATGTTAAATAAAACGGTTGTGATTTTCATTGAGTATGGTAATAACAATTATTTTCAAAGGTAAATATCCACTAATATCTTAACTTAACATATTACATACACACTAAGTAGGCACTCAAAGTATTAGTTAAGTTATAAAATACTCTGTTAACGTTTTTTCTTATTTGAGATTATATTATTTAGAATGTATGATTAGCATAACATAATATTAATATACTAATAAAAATTAAAGCGTACACGTATAGTCTAATATAATAAGCGTGTATGAATAATTATATAAAATTTTAATATACCTGCCTACCTAGCTGATAGCCGTAAATTACAATATTTATTATTTTATAAAAACAAAACCTATTTACATATTATTTTAATATCTATTCTAAAACATTACTAAATACAATTATAGAACCTGTTTTTTTTGTCATCAAATACATAAATATGTTCTTATTTATAACGTGTCTATAATTTATAATTCGTACCTACTTGTACCTATGTTATGAGATAAAAAAAACATGTAAAAATGATGGAAAAGGGAATTATTTTAAATTCATTATGAACAATGGAGTAGATATATTAGTTTTTATTCAAATTAAATAAATAAACAAAAATATTATTTGTGCGTAATCATGTACACTGAACATGCACCACTGGCAGTCTTAAGTTTATTATTTATATTAAATACTAAATTGTACGTTATATTTTATGGTGCGTAGCTATTAGGCAGGGAAGGGGTAAACTATTATAAAAATACTAAATAGTAAATAAGAATTCACCACTTGCAAATACAAACTTTTTCATACTTTTGAGATATGAAATAAATATAATTTCAATGTAAAACTGTTAGATAATTGTGATACGCTTAGTATTAAAATAATATATTATTTAAATTTTAAAATGGTAAATAAAACGCGTGTTCGAAATTGAGTAGGTAGTCTAACTAGTTTGCCGTTAAATCAACGGTTTAAGCTATAGATTTGTTGATTCGTAGATCAATTTAAGATTTAAAGTTTTTAAATATTTTATTGCTCAATGGCTTTTAATTTTTAATTTTAAAAAATTGAGTGCATGTAAAATACCAAAAATTGTTAACTGTATTGAAAAATTATATAAAATAAGAAATGTACGAATTGTATTTGTAAATTTAAAATACTTTATATACTTAAATTTATTACGAAAATTTGTTTTAATATATTAGTTTAATTATTATTCATTAATATACGTTTACTGTATACATACTATTAGAAATTAGATCTTAAGTCTTCCTATCATACATTTTTACTTATAATAATTATATAATATAATTTATACGGTTTAGACCTTAGATAAATAATATTATTGGTTTTATCATGGTTCATGATTTGTATACCAATTATTGGTATACAAATAATGTTTAATTATTATATACCACTGTATTACAAAATAATTATGTATAATATAGTATGCCATGTTTGTATATTTGAAGTATAATAATATTAGTAATTTAAAATATAATATATGTGACATGTATGACTGTATGACAACCATATAAATTGTAAAAATATTAACATCTACATTTCGTATGTTTAGTTATATTTCAGGTGAACTTATTATATTTCAGCCTCGTCTTTAGTCTGCATACTATTAATATTATACAACTATACAAGCTATATATGACATTATAATTTATAAGAATAATTATAGCCTAAAAAATGATTAAATTAGGGGATATCAAAATTATGTATTTATTATATTTATTATAAAGTCGTTCCATCTTAATGTCTAGGTATAATAAAACTTTGATAATTAGGTAAACTAAGGCCCGATTTTTTAAATTGTATGGATAAACATATTTATTTAATTATTTTTATTTTCAAAAATATTTTAACATTATTTAGGAAACCACACTGATGAACTCATATGAAAATACTACTTTTTCCAATTATATTTTCTTCTTTCATTTTATTAAATAATTTATGAAAATTCTGGTACCTATTACCTATGTACCTAACAATAATTGTTTTTGTTTTTATTTTAAAATAATAGTGAACTAGGAAATTATATTTTTAAATAATTCGGTGTAATTTACAATTTTCGTATTTCCCCTTTTATGTGTTAAAATTTACGCCAGTGGCGTAACTTCAAAATTTGGACCGGGAACGAAAGTTTCAATGCATTAATTTTACTAAAATTATTTTATACATTTTTTTTAAAATATTGTTGCATTCAAAATTTTATAATAGTTTTGAATTATTAAAAAAAATATATTTTTAATAGTTTATTATAATTTATTAAAAGAAAAACATTGTATTACTTTAGGCCCCCTAAGCAAATGGGCCCAGGTACACCCCTATCCTCTGATCCTTTTAAGCGCGTCACGGACTTAAGTGTTGCCTAAATTACAATCAACGTTTTAATTACTTGTTAGCAAACCAAGTTTACATTTATATTATTTTTTCATAGTAATTTATTGTATTTATAACCTTTATAGCTACCTATATGGCTATAATATAACTGCTTATCAATTAGGTAACGACTTAAGAGAATAAAAAATAATATATTTGCGCCTTTAGACATGTTATATATTGTTTATATAGTATGTTTCCAAAAATGTCAAGCAACCAAATCATAACTTTTATTGTAGTTTTTAATCAAATCTTTCTGTTTCATTTTTTTTTTAAATTACTCTCAACACGTTTTGTTATAATGTTACATACGTGTCGCATGAATGAGAATTTAATGATAACAATTTTTTTATTATTATCATAATATTATTGCAAGGCTATTTTCTTAATTAAACATTACAATGTCTGATATTTAAAATGTATTATGTAACACATCATATTTGAACGTTGAAACATAATATTGCTAAGAGATCAGCATAATATTATAATCAAACGTTTATTAGTAATTACTAGTTACTACTTAATTTGTGTAAGATGTAGGAACTAATATATATATATATATATATAACAGCTATAGGTATTTTAAATGTTTTTTAAGTAAACATTATCTAAACCCAAGTAAAATAATTGATGATCAATTAGAGTTTTAATTGAAAGTTTAAAGTGAGTTATTTATATTTTAAATATAAAAATTCTTTTGTGAAAATATTCGTGTCTATTATTATAATAGTTACCTATAGAGACTATTATACGTAGTATCTCTATATACTTATTTAGTACTTACCTAGTTATCTATAGCTAGGTAATAATACAAACACAAATTACAATTATCAAATTCAAAGATCAAAAACTTTTTTTTTCATCACAGAAATTGATTCCAACAACAAAAAATTACATAATACTATAACCTATGATCGTTGTTCATCGAGAACCATATGTTTATAAGTACAGGGTGCTTCTAGATTTTTCATATAAACGTTGTAATGTAAATAATCTCATATTATTAATAATAGTAGGTACTCTGAAAATCTATTTTACGATTTTTAAAGAAGTTTATATAAATGATAATAATACTAAACGATTAAAAATGGTAATAATTTAAATAAAGAAACCAGCCTTTGTTATGAAGGATATAAATAATAAATAGACTGGATAGGAGTGATAGGACCAACAATTTAGTTGTAAATTATTATGTGGTTAGTTATAACCGAGGAATCGGGTAATTCGCTTAGTTATGAATTTATTATGGTAGGTATATATTCTGATTATTTTATTGAATGGTATTTAAAAGTTTAATATTTTTAACTAATATTTTACATTTGTATTTATGACCAAAGATATGTTGAGGCGTGGTTAGAATTTGTCCATTAATTCTCAAAAATGTGAAACTTATTTAAACTTTTATAGCTCTTAGCAATGGTATATACATGATTATTACAATAATGACCCCCAACAGTCGTGTTTATATAAAAAAATTAATATAATATATTTTAGATAGGTTTCTAAATAATATGTTGTCATATGGTTGTATTTCGTATTTGATATTATTATCGATTAATAAAATTAAGAGTGCATGCCGTATGAACCGCTCCAAGTGATTCTTAAATAGAAAATTAAAAAACCCTCTTAAGAAAAATCCTAGTTTTTAGCACTTGTTATGTAGGAATGATTGTTATATTGTACGTTTGTACCTTTGGTAACTACAGGTCTTTCTTGTTGTTATGGCATTAATAAACGAATTTTTAACAGATGATTTATGAATAGTTATAATAAAAGAACTAAATTTGTTTTAAATTCTTACATTTTTGAAAATATACATATATACTAAATATTTATTACTTATTATAGTTATATTTATTCAATTTCAGAACAAACTAAGTTATAAGTAGTTATGAATGTTATGATAAGTGATAAATTGCTATATTATGAAATATTATAGTAAAATATAATTATTTGATTGTTATCTTAATTAATTTTAATAAATTGAATAAGTGTTAAAAAAAAAAAATTATATTTAATAAATAAAAATAATAATTTGAGTTAGTTTTTTACTTTATAAACAATAAATACTTAATTGATAAAATATAATAAGATATATATTATAGGCTTATTAATATATTATTTTAATACATATATAGGTACATAAATTATTAATTGTATATAACTATATTGAATAGTTATGAACTATGTACCTTGTGGCTATAGTACTTACCTATAATATTATTTATCTTAAAAAAAATATTACATTTTAATTATCACCATTTGAACTCATATACACGTTACACGTATAATTTTTCATGAGATAAGGTATACATATAGTTAAATGATTGAATTTTTATATATATTATATATCTATCCGTATTATTCCGTGTATCAGCGGAAGACACTTTATCATTTATTACCCTGTTAGTATTTTCAATTCTATTTTAGGGACGTTAAACTAGACTAATGGGTCATGAATTTCTATGAATTACAATATTTTTAACTTATCTATTTTGTGCATGGCCAACACAACTTCATTTTTTTCTATTGCTAACCCCTATTTTGAATATAATTTTCAAATTAATCATTTTTTTTCAAGTAATTTTAATCTATAAACTTGTATTCTAATTCAAAAATTGGCAAAATTAGAGTTAATTATAATTTTAAAAAAATGTATTCAATTTGATTTTTTTTTATAGTTGTACGCAGTCGCGTATCCAGAATTTAGGGGGGGGGGGGTTAACACTGTATAATTTTACCAAATATGATTCCAAAAAAAAAAAAAAATCACTAACTATTTAATGTTTCTAATAGTCCAAGTGCATCCTCCCCCCTGAATACGCCGCTGGTTGTACGTATTTTTTCGTTCTTAACACCATATTATGATACATAATACATTTATTATTGTAATATTTTATTATAAATTATTTATAACTTATTTAGCTATTTATTATTTTAATAATCAATTTATAATGTATCATCTGGTATTATTAGGACAAAAAAAATACGTAGGTACAATTAAAAATAAAAATTAATAATTTTTTTTTTTAATTATACCTAGCTCTAATTTCGGCAATTTTGGGTTTAGAACACAAGTTAATAGATCAAAATTGATTAAATAAAAATGATTAATTTGAAAATGATATCAAAATGGAGGTTGCCATTAAAAAAAAATGAGGTTATGTTACGCATGCACAAAATACATGAGTTAAAAGAATTATAAGTCATAAGAATTTATGATACATTAGTTTAGTTTAACTTTTAATTTCCCACAAATAGAAACGAAAAATATGTAGATGATAATGAGAGTACCTACCCTGTATTTTTATAATAATATAATACAACACGATGCATTCCTGTGCGTGAGTTACCAATTCTTTGTGTAAATTATTTAACAATATAAAGTTTTCATGCATAATTCAATTTATTATTTTATTGTTTAATGTTTAAATCCAATTTATTATTTAAATTTTTAAAAATTTTAAAACAATGCAAAACATCTTTAACCATTAAAACATTTATATTAATTACATAATTTAAAAAATTATGCTGAGTTGACTGTATTAATCAATTTCTAAAAGACAAGATTGACTAATATTTTAAAAGTTGATACTTATCTAATGATGTGTGACCTATCTATTATAAATGTATAATTAAACACATATGATTAATAGATAAAAAAATATAAAGAATAAAGATTCTGTCGCGCATAATTACCCTACATCAGTACTCAGTAAAGAATTTAGGTAGATACCTACTTAGTAACTTCCATCTAATACAGGTATTCAAGTAACACGTAACTTCATAAAGACAGTAGGATCACTTAACTTTTTTACAAAAAAATTATTAATTTATTAGGCAAATCAAAACGTAATTTTTTGTAATAGTGTTATCTAAGATCAATCAATACCCGTTGATAATTTATTCATTATCTATTGGCTATTCGTTATAGCATTGATATTTGACTCTAAAATCTGTAAAAACTATAAAAGACTATGAAATATATGAATATGAATCTGTATTTCTGTGATAATTGTATACGTGTAATGTAATATTAATTTTTATACTATTATATATGTAATAGGTACAACAATAATAATTAACATATTATACTGCGTTATTGAAAGTTGAAATAATGAAATACGATATCGTATTATCATACTATTTTAATATCGTAAATTATGCTATATAAACACAAAAAATAAATAAATTACATACCAGTAAATACAATGTTAATTTGTTGCAAAGTTACGTAAAATAATAAATATCATGATTTAAGTAATTAAGCAATAATGATAATATATACACGAGTACACAATATATTAAACCATTGTCTATTATCTACTTATATCTAATACTTTGTATTTATAATATAAAAAATATTAAACTCATTTTAAATATTCGTATAATTATTCTTATTTTGCGGTTAACATTTTCATTATAAATATTTATAGCTTAATCTCATCACTTATTATTACTTTATTTGTATTGTTCAGTATTTTTGCTCTAAAAACGTTCACAATTTTGACCATTGGTGTCAGGCATAGTCTATGCCGCATAGATGAAAATAGCAAAACATTGATTTTATAATGATGTATGTTTTTGTCATTATACAGGTGGGAGTGGGGGGGGGGGAAAGTAGAAAAATTCAAAATATTGACATTTTTTATCAATTATACATTATGTAAAATCAGTTTTTGATAAATCTATTTTCACGTTTGGTTTTATTTTCGGTAGGTACTTAAAATGTTCACCTAATGTTTATATTAATATTTTTTAAACATGGTTTATTTTTTTAGGTCTATAATATTATCTATTTGAAACTTACTTAGGCTTATTATAATATTTTATACATACAGTACACACAATGACAGTTTCAAATGTAATATTTTTTGAATAAATGTATTAAAACTTATGACTTTTAACTTACTAATATAGTAATGTCTCTGGACACTGACCACAGTATATATAGTAAAAGGAATCACAGAATAAATCAATTTAATCAATCTTTTCTGTGTACACTGCAGTTTAATGAAACCGGTTTTTCAAGTACGACCACGGGAATTTATGCAATTAAAATATATTACATAATATTTCATTATAAGAAGATAGCAAGGCCATACTCAACAAAAGTTTTTTGTTTTTGAGAGGGGGGATTATATGCAATTTAGTAAGTGGTGTATAAAATAAATAATAATGGTAAAGTAATTATCAAGTTTTTTTAATACAAGGAAAATTCGAGGGGAAATGTTGAACCCTATGACAGTATATTATTTTCAATAATGGCTTCTGTGCATTTACTGTGGCAATTAAAATTGATTTATTTATTTTATTTGATAGTATATTTTGTATTTTTGTAGTTACTAATGTTACTACCTAATATATAGTTATAATCAGCTATAACTCTCCATGCTCTTCCAATCATTGCTGTACCATTATAAATTGGTGATAATATAATTTTAATTTTAATTAAGCTTTTAATTTTAATTTTAATATGTAAATCAGATTAGATTGTCTTAGCTATTACCATCATTTTTAAATTCTATATTTTTATATGTACTAATTATTAATTATTTTAATTTGTCATTAATATATTTTAATACTAAAAAAACTAATAATTGTCAAAACTTAACTGTTTATCTTTTACCTATATTTTACCATTTCTATCGTGCGTTGCTTGTCGACTGAAGATTGTTAATTAATAATTTAATCATAGATATATGTCTTGTAACACTTTAAAATAACGTAGTTGGGTGCTTTTCTGGTTAAAAAGTAAAATATTTTGATTGATGAATTCCCTGTTTGCCGACACCTAATTCACCAACTCTCAGTTTGCCAACATTCAATTCGCCGACAGTCAGTTAGTAATTCATCTCGTTTTAATAAATATAAATATATTACATAGTTATCAATAAATATGAGTTATATTTTTCCAATTCGCATATAATCAGTATTCACTTAGTTTTAATAAGATTAATTAAATAATTTACATATTATGGTTTATAAAAACATTTACAAAACTTTATTATATTTTCAGATATTTTTCTGACTCTTTCAAATAGAATTTAACATCAAAATACATGGAGTCAAATGAAAGAACAAACTTAATAACTAGTCATGTGTACACAAATTACTCGAGTAAACCACATCATTTGCACTATACAAGTACAATAAGCAGAGTGGTTAGTATCTACCTATAAAAACAACTATATAGATTGTATGATTAAGTTATTTTTATAAAATAAAAATAAGTAAACTTTATTATACTTACGGCCTATCTATTTATTATTTATTTGATTATTTAATTGGGTAGGTAGCTACTTTGTATTTAATAATTTTATTCACATTAAACATAAATGTATATTTTATTATTGAAGGTATTAATGAATTAGCCAATTTATTATAATACCATAGTATTCTTAATGTTATTGACTATATGGTATGTGATTTTTATTTATTAAAACAAATTACAACATTAATTTCATTGTGTGAAGTGCTCATTTACATAGGCGCAATTTCAGTTTTAAATTTGGGGGGGGGGGGCTATTATAATTTGCATGTATGTACTGTGTGTATGTTCCCTGATATATATAAAGGTAGAATGGGATATATACAAATCATTTTGGGGGGAGGGCTATGATTTATTTTAAGGGGGCTTAACCCCTCCCCAAGCCCCCTCAAATTGCGCTCATGCGGTTATTTATTTGGAATTAAATTTTAGTCTATTCAGTTTTATACTTTTTACTTATATAGATAAGTATATAATATATATAATTAATATCACATCATAAACTATTAAAATATATACCTATTTTTTAATTTCGTAAAATATTCTTATTGATCACTAATTATTATTTATTGCTTGTCTCAGTTATGGTTAGCATGGGTAGTAACAATGCCATGTGTGGCGCCGGGCATGAGTATTGGATATTCTGCAATTGTGTTGGACCAATTGCAGTTAACATTTGATGAACAATCTTGGTTTGGTATTTATTTAAATTTTTTTTACATAATTTTACCGTAGGTGCCTCCTACTTGCATCGATATTAGTAGTCGTATATATGTAATAATACGCAGAAAAAATGCAATCGCAATCGCCAATTTGTACCTATAACTCGGAATTTTCTTTGTTTACCTGTGCAGCTAGTCTACCGTCCACGATGATGCCGATCGGTTGCCTGTTGAGCGGGCCGCTGATCGACAAGCTCGGCCGGAAAACGGCGCTGATGGTGACCAACCTGCCGTCTTGCCTGGGCTGGCTGCTATTGTCCAGGCAACCGGGCAGCCTGTACGTACTGTACGCGGGACAGTTGCTGGTGGGCCTGTCGGTGGGCCTGTCCACGACGCCGGCCACGGTGTACGCGGCCGAATGCATCACGGTCAACTACACAGGGCTGCGCGGATGCTTCACGATAATGACGTCCATCATGCTCAACTTCGGCATGTTCCTCACGTACCTGCTGGGCACGCTGATGCCCGCGTACGTGGTCGCTTACGTGGCGGCGTTCGTGTCGTTCACCGCGTTCATATTCATCGGCACGCTCATACCCGAGAGCCCCCCGTGGCTGTTCGGACAGGGCCGCCGCGTGGACGCCGAGTTCTCGCAGCGGGTGTTGCGCATCGCCCAGCCCATACTGCAAACGTCCCGGGCCAAGTCGCTGGACGGGGACTCGGCCGCCGCGGTGCGCGTCCGGTCCCGGATCGTGGACAGGCTGTTCGAACCGGACGTCTACAAGCCGATGGTGATAATGACCACGTTCCTGTTCTTCCAGCAGTCGTGCGGTTCGTTCGTGTTGACCGCGTACATGGTCCAGATGCTCGGCGGCCTCCACGTGACCGTGAACGCCTACCTGGTAACGCTGCTAGCCGGGTTCACCAACCTGGCCGCCATGGTGCTGCTGTCCGTGTTGCTCACCCGGTTCGGGTTCAAGCAGCTGTCCTACGTGTCGTGCGCCGGCTACGCCGCGTCCATGATGATGCTGGCCGCGTTCCTGCAGTGTTACGGTGGCGACGACGCGCTCGTCATCAACGCGGTGGTCATCGGTTGCGTGCTGTTCAACATGGCCATGAACGGGCTGGGATTGCGGCCCATACCGTACGCCATGCTCGGCGAGGTGTTCCCCACGGACGTCGCGGGCGTGGCCGGTTCCATCGTCGCGTGCATGTCGTCCGTGTTCAACTTCGTCGCCATCAAGTCGTACCCGTATCTGCGCATATGGCTGGGCCCGGGGGTGTTCGCGCTGTACGGAGCGCTGGGGCTGCTCACGCTCGTGTTCGTCGCGACAATCGTACCGGACACCCGGGGCAAGACCATCAAGCAGATCGGTGACGATTTTCTGCGGAAGAATCCAGACAGCGTTATCGAATACCGTAAGAAGAGCTGCGCAGCGGACGAAGTGTTTTGAAAGATGCACACGATGATGGGTTTTATCTTATAATATTTTGATTTTCTAGGATCTCATTTTTCATTATATCGTTATAAATATAATATTATGTGATTTCTTTTTTTTTTTACGTTCGTGACGATTGTTATTGATTAATATAAATTATAATATTATAACATAATAATATATTATCATTTATAGTGAAATGCGTTTCGGAAAATAATTACCACTCTGTGATGGTTCTCATATCCTTGGTACCTAATATGATTTATGATAAATAAATCAAACCGACGAGACTTATGTCGTTTCTCTCGGCAGTACTAACTTTTTGTATGCTAATGGCAGATCTCTAGAGCTCGATTTTAAGACAATCATATTTTTTAGCTAGAAAAGTGGGAGCTGTATAAAGCCAAAACCACTAATTTATATTTTTAAAGCGTCACTTCATAGGAATCCGCAGTTCTCAAGTACCTAATACCATCAACATTTTATATAATCACTACTCACGCATATTATCCAAAAATCAATAGGTAATTAAAAAGAAAAAGTTAAAGTACCTACATATTTTATATATTATTATAGATATATTATTTAGAAATGTGATACATAATGTATTATAATAATCTTTCCTACTGACTATGAGTAGGGTTAACTAGTGAATTTTTAATTTTAATATATCTAGTTTTTAGATATAGGTATCATTTATATTAACTAGGTCTAAGTAAGTATTTAAATCCTATGGGATATAACCTACCAAGTGGATAGTAACTTTGTAAGTGCTTTTCCTTAACCAGAATTTATTAAGACAATATAATCTTACCAAATATGCAATAAGTGTTGAAATGATAAATCTTAATGTTCGAACGCGGTACCGTTTGCCGCCAGATAAGCTTCGCTCGGCTATACTACAGCTATACTACAAATATGAGGGATATATTATAAAGTCCCGGCAAGTTCCCCCCTCTATTGTTAGGCGCTAAGTTGTCTGGCGGAGAACAGGCCGCTAGCCATCGTGTCAATCTTCAAATTAGATATTTTTTTGTCTTTTCCCAACGGTCGAACAGAACGCAACGTCGCGTTCGTTCGTCCTTTGCGTGCAGCAAAAAACCTCGTGTGATCACGTGGTGTAAAGCTCGACGTCGCGTCCGACTGGTGATCGACTGTGTACAATTTTCTTTAACCATCTACAGCTCCAGCTTCATTCTTCCGTTTACGAAAATTGAGTCATTGTGTCGCCGTCAGGTCATATATTATAATTACCCATATTTCTTCTACTCGTGGTCAGTGGCCAATATTAAATTATAATTTTTATATTGTGAATTTAAAGCTCAATTATTCACGGTGATTATTATTACTATTAAATTGGTTTTTTATACATTGCGGTGGTACTTGAGATCATTGCACCCGAGAGCATATTTATATTATAAGCACATATATATAAATTATATATAGAATAAAGTAATTAATTAATCATAACTATATTACAGAATGTCAATCTCCTAAAATTAAAAAACAACACATAGTTACATTTAAATAAATTGATTTAAACTGAAAATAATTAATAACTTAAATTGTAATGATTTGATAAAAATTATCAAGAAGTATAAGGCTCTACACCAATATACTCCATGATAATTGGGCAGTATATGTTTTTAGACGTGATTCTCAAAGATAAATGGGTTTTTCATGAATTTGTACCATAATATTCAAAGACTCAAACGATTCTTTGCCATTCCGAACTGATTATCAAGGACTATTTACCTTTTTATGAGCAAACTCCACGAGGAATAAGAATTATAGATTCTTAGATCATGATTCCCAAGAATAAATGAAAATTTCAAGTAGTTGGACTATAATTTTTGACAAAATAAAAGGATTATCTACCATTTCGTACTGCTTTTTAAGAATTATCCTCCTCTTCATCAAGATACTCCACGAGTAATGGAAATGATATGATTTTAGATCATGGTTCTCAAGGAAAAATGGAAATTTCATGTATTGGTACCATAATTTTCAAAGACTCAAAGGAATCTTTGCTATTCCGCAATAATTATCAAGGATTATTGCCCTCTTTATTAGTAAACACCATTATAAATGGGAATTATATGTTTTTAGACCATGATTCTCAATGATAAATGGAAATTTCAAATGGTTGGACACTGGTTTTCAAAGATTTAGAGGAATCTTTACTATTCCATACTGATTATCAAGGATAATTTGCCTCTTCATTAAGAAAATCAATGAATTATGGTAATTTCAAGTAGTTGGACCGTAATTTTTAAAAATCTAAAGGATTATCTGCCATTTCGCACTGCTTTTTAAGAACTATTCTCCTCTTCATTAAGATACTCCATGAGTAATGGAAATTATATGATTTTAGATCATGATTCTCAAGGATAAATGGAAATTTCATGTATTGGTACCATAATTTTCAAAGACTCAAAGGAATCTTTGCTATTCCGCAATAATTATCAAGGATTATTGGTTTCGTTATTAAGAAATACCCTTATGAATGGGCTTTATAGGTTTTTAGACCATGATCCACAAGAATAAATGGAAATTTCAAATAGTTTGACCATCATTTTTGAAGAATCTAAAAGATTCTATGCCATTTCGCACTGTTTTTTTAAGAATTATTTTCCTCTTTATTTAGATACTCCATGAGTAATGGAAATTATATGATTTTAGATCATGATTCTCAAGGATAAATGGAAATTTCATGTACTGGTACTATAATTTTCAAAGACTCAAAAGGATCTTTGCCATTCCACACTGATACTCAAGGATAAATAACCTCTTCACTAAGATCATTTACGAGGAATGGGAATTATAGGTTTTTAGACCATGATTCACAAGGATAAATGGAAATTTCAAGTCGTTGGACCCTGGTTTTCAAAGATTTAGAGGAATCTTTACTACTCCATACTGATTATCAAGGATTATTGGCTTCGTTATTAGAAAAAACCCTTATGAATGGGCTTTATAGGTTTTTAGACCATGATTCACAAGAATAAATAGAAATTTAAAGTAGTTTGACCATCATTTTTGAAGAATCTAAAAGATTCTATGCCATTTCGCACTGCTTTTTAAGAATTATTTTCCTCTTCATTTAGATACTCCATGAGTAATGGAAATGATATGATTTTAGATCAGGATTCTCAATGATAAATGGGATTTTAATGTATTTGTACCATAATATTTAAAGCTTTAGAGGAATCTTTGTAATTCCTTACTGTATATCAAGGATAATTTGCCTCTTCATTAAGATACTCCATGAGTAATGGAAATTGTATAATTTTAGATCATGATTCTCAAGGATAAATGGAAATTTCATGTATTGGTACCATAATTTTCAAAGACTCAAAGGAATCTTTGCTATTCCACACGGACACTCAAGGATAATTGACCTCTTTACTAAGATCATCTACGAGGAATGGGAATTATAGGTTTTTAAACCATGATTCTCAAGGATAAATGGAAATTTCAAGTCGTTGGACCATGGTTTTCAATTATTTAAAGGAATCTTTGCTATTCCGCAATAATTATCAAGGATTATTGGCTTCGTTATTAGGAATTCAATAAGAAATGGGAATTATATGTTTTTAGATCATGATTCTCAAGGATAAATGGAATTTAAAAATATTTGGACTATAATTTTTGAAGAATCTAAAAAATGTTCTGCCATTTCGCACTGCTACTCAAGATTCTTTGTTCTCTTCAATAAGATACTCTATGATTAATGGGAATTTTTAATTTGTAGTCCGTTATTCTCTCGGATTAATGGGATTTTCATGTATTTTGATCATGCCTTATTAAAGTTGTAATCCATTTGTTCTCTTCTATCATAGTTTTCGAGGATTGTATGTGATTTTTTAAAGAGCTTGGTACCCTATATTTAATTACACCAAGTCTGTTGGAATTTATTCTTTTAATACTATAATCTCCTAGAATTAATAGGAATATCAGGTATTTGTATCATATTGTTCACGGTACCGGGTTTAAAAAAAAACCTAGTAATTCTGTTCTTTTTCTCTTCAGTTTCTAAAAAATAAAAAATACGTTTCCTATTTTGGTTATTACTTTTATAAAAAAAATTTAGATTAATTATGACAGGTGAATACCAATTTTCAACCAGATATCCTATCAATTATCTAAGACAAATAGAAAGACTAAATAAGTTATTCAATTACTAAACACTTTCAATTAATGCACATAATCCGTTTTAAATAACCCATTTTTAAACATTTTATATCTATTTTATACTAATTATTATGTATGATTTACTAATTACCACTTATTGTATCAGTATTCGATATTCCAAATTTTTATATATCATTAACTTTTTATTTATTATTAGCATGTAGTGGCACATAGTATATTTATAATATACTACTTAATCTATTACAAAATTGAATTTAATCTTAAAAAACATTTATAAAAAAGTGATGGTTCCGGTTTTTAAATTAAGGTTTTGTGAGGTTCCTGCTCTTTTCGGTAAAATTAGTTTCAGTCCCTAGGATCGCTTATGAGTGTATGATACTGTGATAGTCGATAAATATGATTTGAGAGCCAAGGTGACGATGAAGAATGTCGTTGTGGATTATATGCGTGATTATAACATAATATGTATAATTCTATAATCAAATAATATTATATCGAGTGTAAGTCAACGCCTAACCTCCATAACTACGCCACTACAGCAAAGATCAAGTACCTATGTTCTTTATAATAGTGACCACTCTTCAATATCTATAATATCGTATTACGTTATTTTTACTATATGATAATATTTGTCATTTGGTAGCAAATATGTTAAGTTTATGTAAGCCGTTGGTATAGGTAACAAATAATAACAAATGTTAAAAATAAATGAACAACGGAAATGTTTACCTGTTTTATATAATTAAAATACAGGCAAGCAATGATGACCTACAATTAAATGATGTAAAAATATAATATATATACATATATATGACAAACTTTAATTGTTAGGAAGATTTATGTTGGGTTGCATGTCAATCACTAGATAAATATTTAATGAATTGAACTAATAGTTAATGGTTCTTTAAACGCGATTTAGTGGTTCATAATTGATCCATTAAAGTTTTATTGAACCATTAAATTAATCAATTTTCTTGTAACTTGGCATTCATTTAAAAAAAAAAAAAAATAATAGTGATTATAACTTCCAGATTCTTATTTTTAAAAATATTATATCGTGTTCCAGTAACCAGGAATACGGAAAACCATGAAATAACTTTCAAAGTAGTAAGAAAATTTATTGATAACGTTTTTTATTTACAACAGAATTTATATTACATGCTATTAATAAATGCATAATTAAGAGTTCAATTGTTAAAAATTTTAAAATAAATTAAACTTTTCTAGGAATTATAACAACTTATTTTCATACATGAATTTTTAACCTATTAATTGTTGTAGGACGAATCGTGGTAGTAATACAGTATGTTTTTTTGAAATACTAAAAATAAAAGTGTACACCTTTTAAATTACTTTGGTTGGGGGGGGGGGGACATTGAATGTCACTAAACCATGAAATATTATGATATATAATGATTTAACACTATCTTGCAAACATTAATTTCAAGACATTATAATCATTAGATTATTAACTTTTGAATTTTTCGAGGACATCATACCCAAAGTTACTTTTTTGTGTAATGTGTAGTAACCTTTAATAATAGCGAATTAATTATTTCTAGACTTTCAAGTAAGAACATTATCTGTGATTTTATAGGGGTCTTATTACAAAATTTCAGTTTTTAAGTGAGTTTTTTAAATTGTAATATCTTTCTTAATCATAATTTTAATACATATCTTTATAAAAATTTAGAGAACATATGGCATATAATATTATAATTAAATTTCTGTTTCTAATATAACAATTTTGTAAATACATTTTTTACACTTAATAGATACAAATTATAAGTGTGTGAAATATTATAGTCTTAATAATTAATGGTAGTATTATATTTGAAAATGATCATAACTATTTTAAAAAACATCAGAAAGTATTATACAATAATATGAATATTTGATGTTATCCAGTTAATATGTAATTTACTCATTTCACTCATTTTTTAACACTTAAACTGACAAAATTTAATGTTTACTGCTGAACCTAAATTTGTGGCACCTTCTTGGAAATGAAAATATTTTTCTAAATAAAATTAGCATTTGACACGGAATAGTAATTTTTTATTCAATAGTATAAGATAAAACTGATTTAATATACTATTTAATATTATTATTTAAGGTAAACTAAGTCTAATATTAAAATAAATAAGTTATATAGGTACATAAAATAGGTAAGAACACATTAATGTGTACATCAATCATTTTTATTACATTATATAATGTAATAATGGTTTTAATTAAAATAAAACTTCTTAATTTAAAGATTATAACATTTATATTATAACTATGCAAGCAATCACAGTTTAGTGGCAGAATGATACAAAATAAAGACTTAATTGGTTTTGGATAAAAATGAACCTATAAAAGTACAATATATATAATCAACAATCAACATATTAGAAGCTGTTTAATACTAACAATATTAATTTAAAGAAATATTATTTTTTTTCTGTAAATCATTTTGCTTTTGACACTGACTTGATTTCTCTGAATTTAATACCATAAATTAGTAATTACCAATATCATTCTTTTTCATTTTCAATATAAATAAATTCTTCTCAGTAATTATACTTAATAATTAGGTATATAATAAGCATTACCTTATAAAAAAAAATACATGCATACATTTATATAGTTTATAAGCTAAATAAATTAAATTGTATACATTTTAATTTATTATAATAACTAATAATAAGTATAGAATAAACATGTAGAATAAGATCATATTTTACCACGTTATACAAAATCCTATTTGATCATAAGCTTCAGCAGTCATCCAGTTAATATTATGTGCTTAGTATATTAATTTAACAAGAGAAAGAAAATATCTAAAGTATTTCTAGGTCACAGTGTCTTATTTCAGGGAATTTTGACCTTAGCTGCCATTCTATTCTATCAATCTCTCCACCAATCATATCGATTATATTTTCACTATGTTTCAATAAGAATGCTTCAGCACAGTCAGCATTTTCAATAGCCTTCACTTCTGCCATCAATGCTTCAGGATCAAGTCTATCAAGGTATTGTTTAGCTAATTCCCTTCCATCAAAATCCAATTCAGCTTTATATCTAATCAAACTGTTTCCCATATCAATGCCTTTGACATCATGAATAGCTCTTATCATGACATCAGATTCTAATTCAGCATTAATTTTGTTTAAATATGTCAGACTAATGGAGCGGCCGACTATAGCTGATGTGTTAGTATAAATAATGAATGAAGCAACGGTACCCAAAATGCCACCAACTAGTAATGATCCAACAGCATCAGGTATAGGAGTATTTAAGTATGAAGTTAATGACATACATACAGCAGCTACTCCAATAGATAATACAGCAGCACAATCTTCTAATAACACAACATTGACAGTGGGATCATGACCTCGTAACACATATTGTAAGAAAGAAATCTTCGATTCTTTGGAACATTTTTTAATATTATTGATAGCAACTGCTAATGTTGCTCCTTCAGATATAAATGAGCCACCAAGTACAAAATATGCCCAAAATAGAGAATCTAACGGTTCAGCATGAATAAGTCCTGTTACACCATGGTAAATAGAAAGTCCAGAGCCGATACAGAAAATTCCTACCCCAGATATTAAAGAAGCAACATATTTCATATTTGAATACCCATACGGATGATACGAGTCTGCTATTTGTACCGATTTATAAATACCAAATGCAAGAATGACTTGATTAATTGTATCAGCCATTGAATGTATACATTCTGAAAACATGCTATGACTTCCAGTATAAAACCAAGCCAAACCTTTGAATATTGTATTCATACCGTTTATGAAAACAGCTGTCAAGACAACACGACCAGAGTCACCAAATAGTCCTGATGACTTTTGTGTTTTGAGATCATTTTTATTTAGAGTTTGTCGACGGTTATTTCTTCTGTGTGCTTTAATTGTGAACATTGTTTGTTGTTTTTTTTTTCTCTCAATTTCTCTCTTAATTAGTTGAGTTACCAAACCTTCTTGAGACCCCCAAACTTCAGATGCTTTGGCTACAACATCTTTTCGCCAATAAACATTTATTGGGGGTTCATCGTCAAAAGGAGATCGCCGTTTGATAGTTTTAAGGCCTTCTAGATCAGTTGATTTTAACATGAACTCAGTCATTGCACGACGAGCAGTAATATAATTTCTATCAACAGATTTTTCAGGTCTCTGGACTTTATCGACATTTTTTTCAAAGCTTACTTTATCTAATACAGTTTTAACTGGAACACTTTTCAATAGTGGGTCTTTTTCTTCTGGTTTTGGTTTTACATCATCAATGCCATCATCATTAATAGTAGAAAAACATCGAATTGGCCATAATTGGTTTTTTGCAATAGAAATCTCATGAGTTTGGTATCGAGTAACATACCGTGATAACTTGCGAATTAATATAGCATCACTTTTCATAGATGATATGATGCATTTGCATGGCACCCCAAGATTCTTGTAAAACAGCGTCATTTTATTCCTACAATAAAAGATAATAAAATTAAAATCAATTTCTTAGATTAACCAAAATAGTATATGTTTCTTATTGCACTTATAATTTTATGAATACATATTAATGTACTTTATAAATATATTATTAAAGTGGTTGCAAGGAGGGAAATAGTGTTTTTCCATTTTTTTGAGAAAGAACTTTCTTAAATATTGGACAATTAAAAAAATACCTTCAACTACTTTATTCATGTTACACATTGAAATTAGCTTTAATAAATAAAATATTAGGTAAGACATTAAGGAAAATGTATGATTTTACCTATTAAATTTTTGTTGTAAGATAATTTAAAATTGTCTTCAGTAATTTTCAAACTAATCTTCATTAAACAAAGATACAACTAAAATTATAATCTTTAAAATACTCAATTAATATTAGGTATACATCATACAATTATTTTGTAAATTGTTAATTTAAAAACTTGAACAAACATTTAAATTATTAATTCCTTTACAGATAGTGTGTAATATAAAATCATTTTACTTACCTAATTTATACTTTTTGTAACAAAATATAGCTTTTAATAGAAGTCGTTCTAGATTTCCAATGTAGACCAATATTCCTCCAAAGAGATTATCTACAACAAAATGAAGTATTACATTGTGTAATAATACTTATAGAAGTAAGAAAATTCTTAGTGTAGGAATAAAAAGTTATTTCATAAATTTGGAAAAAATTTAATATATTATACTATAAATAATAAAACTGACTGTTTGGAATATAAAATACAAAACGAGAAAGTTAAAATGTCAACAAATTTATAGCTATTCTAGCCAAATATGATTAACTAGTACATTTAGTAATCAACAATTAAATATAATAGTGTAAATACTTATCATTAATTTTTTATTATATATTTATATATTTTAACTCAAGTATACATGAATTATTTATGATGATAAATAGGTAAATAATATAATACATAAATATTGAATAATAATTAGAAAAACGTTTAAACTCTGTTAATAAATAAAAATAATTCTTAGATTTATAACTAAATAATAATAATTTACTGTAGTTATCAATCATGCATGAATGACAAGATCAATAGGTATTTAAATTGTAATTAAATCATAAAAATTGTACTAAAGAAGTAATTAAGTCACAGCAGCATAAAGTAAATATTTTTATTTTTTATACATTTACCTTATAAAAAAATCTGATATATTTCTAAATAAATAAAATTGCTGCTGGTTTTGTAGAATCATAATTAATAAAATATTAATATGAGTAGTGTTATTAGAAATATTATGCTACTAATAACATTAGATAAGTAAAAAGTAAGTAACTAAAAAAATTCTAAAACTTATTTCGTTCAACAATAATTTCGTTAGGTAATCATAAAATAAAGACTATATAAAGTAGACTAATAGATACAATTAGGTACAGTATGCTCACAAAAACATCAAAAATAAACCGAAATAATATGTATTATTTATTATGTAACATATAATATGAATTACTTACCAATATGTATGATAAGCTAAGTTATCATAGTCTCGAGATTCTCTCGTCTTGTCTGTCTAGTGTACTAAACATGCCAATTGTGTCGTTTTGTAGTACAAATATCATCGACCTTCGTTCTCGTAAACATTATGACGGCCAACAATTGGTACTTGGCCGACAGCCGTGTTATTATATTATAATAATTTCGAAACGAAACGAATTAAAACCGAACTGCAATTAGCGCACTTATTGAGCAAATTTCTTACATTTCACTTTTGTCGCTCGATAGTCAATCAACAAGAATCACGTATTCTCTGCTTCTCTTAAACACTGAATGACTGAATCTGATGTTCATTGCCCTACGATGATAATAAAAACTATAAAAACATTATTGTTATCAAACGACGATAAGAATGTTTTCGTTTCGTCCATAGAGTCATGATTAGGCCCGGTAACCATAAAAATAATATACGATCACAGTTATCTATTGTCCCACACGCCTACGACGTCGCATTGGATTGTTTTGAATTTTAACGGTTTACGACCACCGCACAACTCGCTTCTCATACCGGAGCGCTGTGCCACTGTATCTACCTACCGAGGGCGTCTACGGTGCACGAGAGTAATTGTAATTTGTAACACCCGAGTGTCGACCGTCAGACGACATAACACGCGCCCGATCACCGGTTTACCGCGACCTATTAATTATTGTGCTGCGCTGTAGGTACTCTCGTTTGTTTCTCGTCGCGTCCGCTCTCCGGATCCCGTTGTTCCGATTAATTTTTTAATCCTTTTTCCGAAGGAGGATACCGTCGTCCAGAAACCGACGGATACAGATTTCTGCGGTCATGATGCGTCGGCGGTTGAGTTTCATCGGCAGCGGCGAGTGTTGCGAACCGGGCGCGCTCACCGAGTGCATCGTCGAGTCCGACATCCAGCGGCAGATACGCGACAGGTTCGACGAAGAGTGCCCGTACTCTTTGACTAGGAAGTCGGTACGGAACAGTCCTCGGGCGCGGAATTGCAACTCGCAAGTATGGCAGGTGGCTGTCAACACGGTGGCCAAGAAGCGCGACACGCTCAAGCGTAGCGTCAGCTCGGTGTTCAGGTCGATGAACAAGCTCAGAACCGGATTCAAAGTTGCCGCACAGGTACGTCGTGGGGCAGTGGTGATATGCATGGTTATGTTTTCTTTGGTGTTTGAAATGCCATTATATTTTACGGCCAGGGTTGGTCATATTAAACGTCGTTTGTAAAAAAAATAATCGTTATTAAAATACTTAAGATAAAAAATAAAAATAGTTAATGTCTAGCAATACAAGGCAACTCATTGATATAAATTAAGCTAATTTTTTGCAATCATTTACAATTTATATAGGTACCTATATATTTTACAAATATAAAAAATTATCTGATTTAATTCAATTTAAGTATTTTTGTGTTAAAAACAAAACTATTGTTTAACATAATAAACACGTTTTTAAATCGCTTTACCTATACAGCAATGCAATATAAATATTATTAAAAAACAAAACTTTTTTAGCCACGTTATTATTACATTGTAATTTTATCTCAAACAAAAAAAAAACTAAAAATGTACCTAATGATGTTTTGCAGGTAATATTATAATTTATTATAGGCCATTATATATAATTGGCATATACCTATGATGTCAATTCAATTGGTCTTACACTTCGCAGAACTTTCAGTTATTACTTAATACTTATTTGCTCGCTTATTTGGTAGTCTAAACAACTTTATATTAATCGTCACAATAATTTTATAATTGAGAATTTAAAATATTTGAGTGACATTATTCTAATACTTCATTACTATTAATAGTATCAAATGAGTCGCATAGTGTGTTTGCTGCGTTCGCTGTTATACTACATAAACTTTATTTCTACTACCATTGTTTGATTAAATTTGATTATGTTTCAGAAATTACGACCGTCGACTAGACGTCGTTTCAAATTGGATGAGTCACCTCTGACTCCCAATACACCTAGAACACGGTCCAAGTGTTTGTTGGGTAGAACACCTACCAAGATGTATAGTCCTTTTGCTATTGATACGCCACCATCGTTGCGTAGGCGATTTGCTTACAGAAAAAATAAAAATATTGAAACTGAAAGGTAATTTATCATGAAAATAAATTGATGAAAATTGATAAATTTATTTAAGTGTATTTCTAATACTTATTATAACCTTATGTTATATATACTTGTTCAGTAAGTCAATAATTGTGTATACAGATATTTCACATTACAACTTGAAGATTTATTTGTTCAAGTATCATTTATTAATGTTATGTTAGTGTTAATTAAAATTTCACTTGATTGTCTATTTAAAACTTTTTATTCAAAACAGTAAACTAAACGATTTTATTCAAATTTCAGTAATTAATTTGGATGCAAAGCCTTGTTTTATGTTTTACTACATTTTACATGAAATATACCCTTCAAAATGTAAAATTATACAAGTGTAAAAATTAATTAAATTATTTATACAGATACGTTACTAATATTTTTTATTTGCTGCTTTGTTGTTGAATATTATGTTAAAAAAAACAATTTTTACTCTATATTTTTTAAGTGTACTAATTCACATATTTGGTTGTTCACAGTAATAAATCAGTGAATGGGAAAAGTGAATCAAACAGTTATGGAATAACAAATAATGAAAATAAGCCACCAAAAATTAATTCAAATAATGAAGATGAAAATTATGGAAGCTTAATTTAAGTATTAATTACTGCACACTATTGTATTTTTCACAGAAAACTTATTAAAAGTATACTGTTTGTATGCTGGCTATGTTGTTTTTGCATAACACATTTTACGTATTATTTTTGTACTATCTATTTTAATTTTTAAATATTTAAATTAATGTTCCTTTCCAATATAATTAGAAAACATGGCAATTATATATTTTCTTTTTTTTTCATATACATATAATTTATTTGTTTCAAATATTTTCTATTATAGTTGTTTTTTTTTTTTTTTTTTGGTAACTAATAAATATTTTGACAAATTATTTGTTAAATAGAAATTAATATTGTTGTGTCCACTTTTAATATTTATTAATAGACTCTAAAGATTTAATTAAAATCTGTCATGTAACAATTTCATAATGCAAGTGTATAACTCAATGTCAACCATATTTTCATCTTATTTCATAATTCATTCATGAATTTAATAAATAATAGTAACAACATAGTACAGAATGATTCTAGATCCATTCTACCTTATTTCATAATAGAATTTATATCAGTTGTATCAGTTTAGTAATTACCAAGTTCTTAGTGATGGAAAATATTATTATTTTACTTTTAAAACTACTATTAATACCATTTTAATTTGATTAAAGTATATTTTATATGATTGAAAAGACAACAATTTTTTTTTATGTAGCTATTAAATATTTATTTTAATACATTATTATGCGACAGTTTTATACTTCACATGTTTCAATATATTTTATTTGATTTTCATGTAACATTAAAAATAAAGATAATATTGTATATTTATAATAAATTATGAATAATATTAATAATCACTACAGATTCTTTTCCAAACCAATATATTTTAGAGTGAAAATTCAATCAATCTGTAATTGTTTGAATGTACCATTCATGTCTAATTCATCTGTTTTTGTATGTTCTGGTCGTCTTGACAAGTCGGCCTTTGGTCTCGTTTCCAGCCATTCTTTGTTAGCCATCAAAAGGTCCAACATATCCTCTGAAAGGAAAAATATTATTTTTGAATATCAATATAGATAAAAATTTCTATTTCACAGATATACAAAGTGATATAATTGTACGATCTGTGAACCTATATATTGCTCGACACATAGGTTATAGGTACCCGCTGTTGACACATGCACTCAAACATTATATGTACACATTAAAATATGGTATACCTCACCTTCGTATTTTTCGAGATTTCCACCTGTACCGCCGTATATGTCTGGCAGTACGTCTTTAGGGATGTACTGGTACAAATCTTCCAGTGAATCGTGTACAAATATCTATATAAGTAACAATAAATAGACGATAATATATCTTAATTTTTTTTATTATCTAAACATAAAAACATTTGATTATTTGAGTATAAAAAGTGGTAAGAGTGTTTTATGTTTTTAGGAAAAGTATAAACAATCAATGATAAGTTGGTATAAGCAAACTAAGTTGTTCGTTTACTGTAAATCTATAAGTAATAAGTATTAAGTAGGAGTGGTTATTGGTTATACATGTATGCTAGGAAGAATTTAGGTTTTTTGGAAACATTTTTGATTCACCGATATTTCAATAATACGCCGTTATAGTCTTACAGACTTATAGTTATCCAAACTTACTCTGTCTCTGATTTTATTTGACACAAACAGTTTGAAGAACGTGATGAGGCGACTCATGAACTTGGGCGGGTTTATGTAGTGGACAGTTTTCACTCGCAACGGAAACGAATCCTGTAAACGGGAAATAATCCTGTTTATACATGATATAAATAATAAATATATTATATAATTTTTTTCCCTAATATTTTGGGCTGGGTCATGCACTCGCTTGGACAGTTAAAATTGACAGTTGGTCACAAGTCAATTGTAATATTTTTTGAAGGGTATAATTTTTCGAACATTAAAAAAAAAGAGTCTGGTAAAAATATATACCTATTATTTGTATAGCTATATTGGTTATTATTATAATGACCAATATATAGTGACAGCGAATATACTCACGATGCAACATCTCAACAGGTTTTTTGTTAAGGTGGGCGTGAAGGCCATGAATTGAGCTAGTCGGATATGTTTCAAGTCGTACAGGATAATGTTGCCGTACATGGGTTCCAATTTAAGTTGCAAATCAAGAATAGCGATGGATACTTGACAAAACAGCATTACGTCATATTTGTCATCGTCCGACGATGGTCGGGTCGTGGTACAGAAAATTCGGTTACCCTCCGGCGTTAGTTTTGGGAACAGACATACTGATCTGTAAAAGTGTAAAACGTTCGGTAATTATTATCATTCATATAAAAATAGTTCGAAAGTATATTATATAGGATTCAGTCGTGGCACTATACGAATCTCGTATGTATTTATACATAGTTTTTAAATAAAACAAATACTCAACAGAATTAGATAGGTAGTACGAGTAGGACTGTAGGAGTACCTAGTACATATATTAAATAATTTGTATAGACGTAACTACGTAAGTAGGTAATAAAATTTCAAATATGATGAAGGTTGGGGGAGGGCTAGAGTTCAGTCAGCTAATTACCTCATTTAACAATTATCTAGAACTTAAAAAAATAATTTTCTCTAATAGCTATAGGTAACTACTATAAGGAATTTTTCAATCATTGGATGTCCGTAGATTAATGATGAATAAAATTTAATAATTTATTGGAAGTAATTTTTACACGCGCCTAAACATTTTAACACACCTAAAATTTAAGAAATTGAGTCATATCATTAACATCAACCCAATAATTAGGTACTAACTATGATTAATTTCATTTTAATGTTGTGGTCTTAAATTAACAATTCTTCGTTTAGAATTTAGACGAGCATGGATCAGTGTCAGCATTCTAATTCCAAATTTTAATCAATAGATAAAATGGCTTATAGTATATTAATAGTTTTAAATATTATAATTTATTGTGCAAATGTTAAATAAGCAGTAGTACTATGTAATAAGTTAGAAGTTACCCTTGTTTAGTAGCTTCTTTTAGCTGTTCTCTAGTAAAAGAGCCAAAAAATTCTGGAAATTCTGCTCGTGCTATGAAATATGATTCAATAACTTGCTTTGATCTCTGCAAATTATACTTGCATCCCGTTATAAAATGCGCTAACCATTGTCTATCTGCAAATTTAAATACATTTAGGTATACGATTAGATATAGTTTTTTTTATAATAATTGTATACATCTGCAATAAAAATTATTATTATTATAGTAATACTTAATAGTAATAATAGTAATAATTATAGTAAATAATATATATTATATATAATATACCAATAGCTAAATATCTAATAATGCTAATACACTTTTTAGTTTTTTTTATATAATAGTTACTAACTTCCATTCAATTACTACCATCATCATTATTATAAGTTATATTGAAACTATTAGAATTAGAGTACCTGTAGGTATTTAGATTAGTAGTAAAAATAATAATAATTTTTATTCATATACAATAAATTTACAATAATATACATTTATATGCAACAACTTACTAGTAACTAAGTTAATCGGCAGGTAGATGTTTAGGAATGTCTTCAAGTATGGGAGGGGAGTAAGCAATTTTTATAACTTGTAGCTTTTTAAACTTTTTTTAGTATTTTATATAGGTATACAGGTATTTAATTAGTATGCAATTGAATTAACTGTTTCTGATGAATGATGACAATTAAACCATTTAAAATTATTAATACCTAATAAAATTGTTTTTGTTAGATGTTAAATGGCATATTTTTACTAATTTATTATTAATAATATCCAAATTAAATTATTCAATTTTAATACATTTTATTATATTCTGTTGCATTATTATTGCCTATGTGGTTATAATTTTCTATCCATAACATCTGACGTCATACCCGATAGTTTCCGTGAAACTAACGCATAAATAGTACATTTTACATTTAGTGTAATCTATTTTACTCGATTGTTTTTAATATTGAAATTAAAATATAATTTGAACAGCTCTTATCAAATTTAAAAGTAAGAATATTATTTAGGGCCATTTACGCTTTTTTAATATTTTAATTTTAAAACAAGTTATAAATATTTTAAAATTATAAATTTGTAAATATTATTTATACTTTAAATTATAATCAATTATAATATGAATATTATAAGATTTGATGGGTATATTGTATGCGTTAATAAGACGGGGTCACAAGGACAACACATAATGTATTTTATATACTTGTCTTGGGAATGATTCATTGGCTCATCATTCATACAAAATAATTAACCATAAATTATAATTTATTCATTTACTCACTTAACATAATAATATAATATAGCAATCAAGTAATGTGTTTAGGTATTACAAGTATTAAAATAAAATTATTTATGATTTTTATTTGCTAACCGGAAATATTTCTGTAAATTGTAGTCTGTGTTATACCCATAAATGCACAAACCATTACTCAAGCCTCAAGGTATTCATATATTAGATTAAATTCATGCAAAAATTGTCGTTGTATCTGTACGATAGGTAGGTACTTCTATTATACCGGTATGGTAGTATATATATATTATATAGTATTACAAATATTGTCGTTGACCTTATAATTATTATTTAGTTCCAGAAATCATTTTTTCCCTCAACTAATTTTAAGAATAATTGATATTTTTTTAGACGAAGACTTTAAATATATTTTTATATTATTCATGCAAAATATATTTGAATAAGCAAAAGCCCACGGGGTAAAAACACCCACTGAATAGACAATAACTGACAATATTTGTATGTAGGACAAACTGGATAGTATAGTCTATTATTGTATGCTTTAATGCTTAGACATAAATTTAATTATATATTCAAATAATGTAAATGTATAAACGTAATATGTTTTATCCTATAGGCCATAGGTAATAATATAGGTATTATATACTCATTACTCAATCACATTATTACGGTATACCTAAAATATACAAATACATAGTTAATTAATCAAACCATAATGATTTAGTTTGTACAATATTTTGAATATTTATTATTTATCTTCACTTTTATAATAGTTTAATTTAATAATCCGATAGTTATACAATTGTATAATTTGGTAATTTAAAAAAAAAAAACCAAATCGGTATTAAATCCGTTTATAATTAAGTATAAAATAAAATATATTATCATTTATCACAGTGGTATTAGTATCTACTTATTATATTACTTATTTAAAATAAACTATAACTCTATAAGTAGTATAAGTATAATTACTTTAATTGAAAATAATTGAAAATAATTATTATATGTTTATATTTTTTATTATACCGAGGTGGAAATAAAATGGCAGCTAGGTAGTAGGTATAGGTCCTTATTATTGTCATGTTATCAAGGTTATTTTTGTTTATATTTATTTAGTATAAGAAATATTGAACGGAGGGAACTAGGTAGAGGTTTATGAACCTACAGTTAAGAAGTATACCTAGGTACTTTTTAATCAAGGAAATGTAATCCTATAAAACATGTTTCATGTGTTTATTACTGCAGTTACAATTAATGCATATATTATAACAAGTTCAAACTCAAAAGAATATAATATTGTTGTAATATAATTTATTACCTATAGTATAGTATATAATGTATATAGTATATAATATAATAAGTATAATAATTTATTTAGATAATAAAAAAACCGAATAGCTCATGAGTAGGTATAAAAATATACTGGCATCATATAGAGATATTTGTTATTTATGTTATTATTATTTTTTGTTTAAAAGTTAAATTGTTAGTGCAATCGGGACATAAATATTTAATGTACTTAATATCATAACGTTGTTAATGTGTTGACTTTTAACAAAATTCAAAATTGTTTAATGTTGTAAACTCGCAGTGAAAGTAAATAGATTTATCACGTATTTTATGGTAAATTGACGAAAAAAAATATTTTACATATAAAGTTGTAACCATACAAAGAGTTTGTGCATAATTAAACTAAAGTTGTACCTTTCTACTCTATGGTTTGTCGTATATTTTCCAAATCTTAAGATAATGTATTTGTGTAAAGTCATTATTGAATTAATATATTTTACTACTTATTAGGTAGGTACACCTTATTAGTTATTACTTAATACCTTTATCTTAGATATCTATTTAATATTTATTTCTATTATCTTGTTGGTATTAATATGTGTTATTGTATTAATACATATATATATATATTGTATAAATGTATAATAGAAACAGAAAGCCAAATAAGTTTTTAAGTTTTATTTTTTTTAAATGTAGTGATAATAATAAAAAAAACACGTTTTTATAATACGTATAAATAATAAAGTATTTTGAATTTGAATTTTTAAATTTTATTAGGTATGTAACTAAAAAAGTTTTGGAATATAAAAGTACTATTGAAATAATATACTATTATTGCTTTTAAGAAATCTAAATACAATAATAATTGTTCGATACTATTATAAAATCGTTGGTTGACTAAGTTGAATTGATCAAATCTTGGTACTTATCGATCAATCTAGGTAGAAACAAACGTACAAATTTTGTGCTGGCATGAATACATAATAGGTAAAAATACTGCGGTATTTAATAAAACGCCCTTGAAAAATGCAGACTTGAAATTTATATTTATAACTATTTTAAATCCTGTTGTGTTTGTTTTTATTTTCGCGAAACAGCGAAACTATATATTACCCCGGAAACTGTCAAGTGTCTGGAGATCAAGGTATCCCAGTTTATAGTAGTTTAGTATAGCGTGGGCATTTCATTTCATTTAATTTTTTATATGTATGGTACTATACATTAAATCTACCTACATCAGCTACACCACAGCCGTTCAACTAATATACAGCGTGGAATTAAATTGCATAGTCCTCCTATAAAACTATACGTCTATGATTATATCCAAGGGCGCACATATGTCCAAACCTAGGGGTGATAATTATAAAATAAATTTTTTTTAATGGCACACAAATATATTTTATATTTGTTTCTGTAATTTTGTATTCTATTGTGATTTACTAAATCATTTACAATATTATTATAAACCTAAAATTGTTCGGCATAATCAATTGTAACCAATTTTACAACTTTACACACTTATTAAATATCTAATTTATTTTAGTCGTGTATGAAAAAAAATAGTGAATAATAATAAACAAAGATTTGTATGTGTGATAGTGTGTATTATTAAGTGTCAGGTTAGAATATCCTCAATTTTTTTAAAGCCTCAGATATTGAAAATTGTATGATTTGATGATTATTTTTCTCAGTTTTTTTTAATGACTACTGAATAGTGACTGTAACACTTAATAAATTAAATGTATAAAAATGATGACTTTTCCTTAAATTAAATGTTAGAGTTATAGTTTAATTTTTTAATCTATCGTTGTATTTTTCATTACATGATAATTAAGTTCCTATTAAAAAACTGTACTTCCCCCTTTTTGCTGTATATTAATTAAAATTAAAGTGTGTTGAGAGACTAAGTTGTATATACATTTTAGAAAGTTTAAATGCAATTATTTTATTTAAGCTCCATATTTTTATAGCCGTTTAAGAACTGCATATTTGTATTTTCTTACTGCATTCTAAAATAAGTGTTGTGCACAATATTATCATTATAATTTTTAGTTTTAGCAAAAATATAATTTTCTTAATACGCTTAGACAAATGTACGTAGTTAATATTTTCTCATAGATAAACTGTATTAATATGTCCGTTGACTCGTAAGAGTCGTAGCCTTTAAGCCTATTTTAATGATGTAATTTAAATAATTTAATATATACCTAAAACTAAGTTATTTAACTCACCAGTAATATTAGGTAAATGCGGCTGTTTGGTCAACCATTCCATGAGTTGAGTAACATCTTCTTCGAGTTTGTATAATGGTTGATAGAAATCTTCATTCTTTATGTATTCAATTTGAGTCTCGTTCGGTGGTGTGAGATACATATTGTGTTAGAAAAATATTATGTTGTGAAGAATTTATTTTTTAATTGCTAAAGTAGCAGATCAAACAGCGTCACGTTGAATACTGTGGTTAGAAGACAATATAATATATAATGTATAGCGCGTATGTTTTAAAAACATTCAACCATATTATACGTATATACATATAGTCACATAGACTCGTCAACCTTCTCACTGATTCTGGTTTTATTTTCTTCCACTAAAAAAGTTAATATAGGTACCTGTTATTGTTGATCTATATATAAAAAGCCAAAACTGGCCACCGCTGGAGAAGGGCACGTGTGCCGTGTATTTATTGTTCGTAATTCAAAACTCAAGTATTATGCTACATGTTCCAATGTACGAGTTGATAAAAAAATAGCCAAGAATATTGTAGACTTCTTTGTTTATGTATTAATGTACTAATGATCGTGTACCAGAAATATTTCATTCCAAATTGAAAAAAATAGAATCTGTGTTCATTTTAAAAATAAATAAATTTATATTTAAAATCGAGAAGTTTTTTGAACGTCCAACGACCACATCATCAGTGGTATATCTTATACGGATTATATACATAAATATTGTATAGAATAGTAAAAAAACAATTATAAAATCTGTGCACAAAAAAATAGATAATAATATTTATTTGAATGTGCCTATTAGGTATATTGTAGAAATAATATATTGAAAAAAAAAGAACTATTTGTAGTTTTTGAAAAAAAAAATATACCCCCAATTGAAAAGACAATAATTATATAAATATTTACCTACAGATTGTAATAAATGAAAAAGGTACATTTATATATTTTTTCTTTTACTTTATTTCAAAATTATAAATAAAATGAAATAATTAAATTATATTACTTGATAAATGATTTTAGATACGTATGTTTTACATTGGATCTTTTATTAAATTAATATAAATACATTTGTATGGTTAAAATAAAATTCAAACGATTAGAAATTTTAAGTAGTTTGCTCAATAAGTAGATGAAAATTATGCCCACATATTTGCAGGTAGAAAATGACATAATCAGATATTCATAATATTACCTATTCATATGTAGGGAAACCAATGGTGTTATAATGATAATTATACCTAGTAAATTTTATCAATATATGATTTTGACTCGAGAATCAATTATATGTTTTCCAATAATGCTTAAAAGTCAGTAGGTATCTGTGCGCAGTAACTAATTTGTATTCGCTGTTTTCGGATTTGACAAATTACAGTCTTTAAATTCTAAACAGGAATATAGTATACCTATATACTGAATAAATAAGCTATAAATTAAACCTAATAAAATTTAACATTGTATAACAAATAGAGTTGGGTTTACTTTTTATTGTTTATAGTGTTTATACTATTATAAAAGATAAAAACCAACTAACCAAATCATAAAGAAGTAATAATTATAATAATTAATAATACTTTATTTTTTATTTTAAAACATCAGAAGTAACAACAATTTTTTATTACAATTACAATAAAATCTATTAAATAGTAATAGTACAACATTATATCTAATTTATAATATTATAATGTTAAAAATTAAGATTGGTTAAAATAACCCATTTATTTATAGAATTAATTTACGGTAATAGGAATTGAGTACTTTTGAGAGCAATGAGAGTTTGTAAGCTAATATTATGAGTTAATTTTATAATTATATTCTTTAGTTTTTAATAATAGGTTTAAATATTTTTATTATCCCTTATCTGAAAAACTATAATAAAAACCAGCGAGGAACGGGAATATTTATATATGTATTTTTGAATCAGATTTTTATTTTAATTCAAAATAGAACTATCACAGAGACTTGACATTTTTATTAGATATCTATTTATAATATACAGTTGAAGCCCCTCTTGGCCCCCCTTTAATTTACCTTTATTAATTAAATTGTACAGTGAAAATTGTGTAATGCGGACCCCGAATAAAACGGAAAACTATCCAATACGAAATTTTTCTATGGTCCTGGCATGTTCCTATAGTTTTATATAGACGTTGAACCTCAATAAAACGGAACCTTCCTAACGCGGAAACGGAACGATTTTATAAGTTCCATGCAAGTAGAAACCTTACAGCATAAGCCGGAAATATGATATGCGTCACGTTATGTTATTATGAGTATGTAAGTACATCGTAATTCGATAACTAAGATAAGACTGCACTACATATCTCAGTTAGGTAATTAGTATTTTTGGTTATCGTATTTGTGACACAAACTTATCCCGTAGTAAAGCTGTGAAACAGTTATGTACCAACACTAACAACAGTCTTACACTGAACAGTTTCCTTATACATACAAAATTATGTTCATTAAAATTAGTGGCGGTCTAATGATTTTGACATCCGGGGAGGGAGGGGTGTATATTTTATATAAGGGAACTAAATATTAATAATAATAAAAGCCTTTTTATTCCTTGAATGAGTGGAGAATCAAGATAATAATCGTGAGCGTTGTTTTGAGAAAAAAAAATTAATACATTGACATATTATAGTACAATATATATAAATTTAATTGTTATAAATATTATCTTCTCATTACCCCTTTAGACCGCCACTGATTTAAATAAACATAAAAAAAATCCAAAGTATACGTGTCTATCATTAAATGAAAAGTATCAACTTATCGATATAAAAAATGTATACGAATTCATAATCTGGAATTTTTCAGTTTTATTCAATAATGCGGAAAATTCCTTAAAGCAGAATTTTTGGTTGGTCTTATGTTATTTCGGATTAGACAGTTTTCACTGTATTATATTTTTGTTGTTTGTTAAGGGTTTTTTCCATCAAACTTTTTTTGCCATATTTTATTATTTCAATAGAATAAATCAATTAAAACATATTAAATTAAAATTATATTTTAGTACTGGCTATAAGAGTCAATACTTCATAGTAGGTATTATAATATATTATATCGAGGTATATCGATATTTAAAAATCATTAAATTTGTTTAATTAATAGATAAACTTGATACTATACTATACATTAATACTATTAAACAATAGATAAACAATAAATAGGTTAGGTTAGCATTTAATGAAATTGCAGCCGTTTTCAAATAACGACGTCTTCAGGTTATAGAAATAGTTAAAACTTATTCATATTGTATGGATATATATGTATATATTTCACTATATTCACTTAATTTTAAATGTTAGTATACTATCTAACTACTCTATTTTGCATTTTATGATTGATGGCAAATCATTAATCAATATCAACTTTTTTTTTAATAATCAATATAATAACATAACACCAATACCTTGTTATTATATTATATTATTAATTAAAAATTAAATTTTTAAAATGTAGAATATTTACAGTGGAATCTTTATTTAATAAACTCCTATTTATAGAAACTCTTTACAGAACAATATATTTATGAAACCATAACATTTTTATTCAAAAACATTTATAATTAACGAGATAAAATTTTTTTATAGTTTGATTACTATTAAATTATAAATATTGAAAAATATTAGTAAAATGAGGCTCTGGGGGATCTATACCCTTCATCCCCTAACACCTCTGGTGATATTTTAAATGTAATATATTATTAATATTTAAACATAATTTATTATAAAAATTACTTGAAATGTATGGACAATTACGAGTTCTACTTGATATATAGATAAATAATATGATAATCTGTTTAAAAAAATAAGCAATAATAATAGTTCTTTTAAAAAATAAAAAAAAATCGATCTTTTTTTATAACAATTGGCCATTGGAAAAAAATATAAAATAAATAATACACAAAAACAATAAAAAGCTAGACGCCTGTTGTACTGATACCATATTTTCTAATATTTTCTTCAGTTATATTCAAATCTGAATAAATTTTAAAACAAGTACTGTACTTGGAAATCACTTTTTACCGAGATGTGAATTTTGACAGTATTACAATATTTTTATAGGCCTAGTCGGGTTAGCTGTATATAGGTTTAACGCTTAAGGTAAATGCATCGATGCAGAGTGAAAAATGTAATAAATTTGTGTAGTGTATCACATAAATAGTGTCTACCGAGTCTACGTACTACACGTGTGTTATCAGCAGTTATGAATATAATTGTATGTGCGTAAGTATAATATAGTTTTTAAGCCATATTTAAAATCATATATGGCTTGAAATATTTACTTTGAGCTGTATTTTCCATGTACACCGAAAATATTTGTAAATCTGCACTTGTTGTAATAAAAGTCTATGTAAATTAAATCAATTTCAGCTGTTAATAAAACAAATAAGTACCTAGTTTGATTTCTGCACGAAATAAATCATAATAGGTATTTCAGTATTAATAACAAAACGATATGAAAATAAAGTTATATAATAGTATCGATTTTAATCAAACATTTAATATAAGTAGTTAGGTCATTTTTTGAATTTATTTAATAATAAAAAAATACACACAATGTGGAATAATGGAAACTATAAATTTGAATAAAAATATTACAGTATTCAAATTCAATATATAATATTATTTTGTTTACAGAATTATAAGGAGTTTTTCCGGAATAAGCGGCAACTATATCAAATACATACTATTATACTAATAATACAACATAAATGTAATAATATTTTCGAAAAAAAATATATCAACTTATCGTAATACTAAAAGTACTTTACTAAAACTACTTTAATAGTTACATCGAAAAACATATTATAATACTGAGTGATTAACCAGTATGTATCCAACCACCTTTTTTTTTTTTTTAATAAAGAATTTATTAAAATGCTAGTTATAGGAAATTTTAGTAGGTACTACTGGTACTATGTATAATTAAGATCCATATTTTAAATTATTTAGATTTTTATATGAATTACAAAATAACCTTTTTTAAGCTTGTATTTGTTTTGGAAATGTTGACGTATTTAATCAAAATTTGAATAAATATAGTTTGGATTTATTAGAATGTATATAGATACTTGTATTAAAGTTAAAATGGTTTTAAAAAATTATGAATTATAATGTATATATATATATTGGATCTAGTGTATAATGATATTATTTTTGTCTTATAGTACACATTATAGCATTATAGTGAACATTAGGTACTTACTTAAACAAAACTCAGATAAACATTGTTTTGATGGTTTAATGTGATGATATTTTATCACGTATACTGTAGTTATAAATATACAATAAATAATATAGATACCATTATTATTGGAGTCATGGGCTCATCATCCGGAGGACACCGACTACATTATTAGCTAGACCCGTCACCAATAGTTTCTGTGTATCTTAATAAATTTTGATCTTCTTTTAAAACCGTAATATGATCATTTGAATTTTGAATCTTCTTACCGTTTGCTACGATTTAAGATGTAGAGTATTTGGTATTAGCCATTAGATGCTTAAATTCTTAAATCGCGCTTATTTTTTAATATTGATATAGTTAATAGGTACTTTACTAATTAGGTACGACTGGTAACCTACCTAGGCTACCTATCTAATTATTATTATTATTATCATTACATGGTATTTTTAATAAGTTTGTAATAATGTAAGTATACATCATATAAATACACACACACACATATATATATATATTTTATGAAATGTTATTAATGTCTACACTGTTTGAATGTTCGATACAATTATTGATATAGCAAACCGTGAACAATTTATGATAAGTGATAACCATATGTGGGTTCTGGCCACTGGGTACCTCGTACCTATTATTATTTAATAGTATTGTTGTTTAAATATTTTTTTGGTTTTTGTTTATATTGTTTTGTTATTGTTATTACATATTATTGTATTTTTTTTTTTATTAGTGTTAATTAGATTTTATAAGTTCATTATTATTTATCTATATATTATCTACTATAATATATTATTTTTTACTTGCCCATGACTGAATTAATTTAAGAAATATGTTGGTGTCTAATTAGAATTAAAATAATTCTGCCCGACTTGCTGTTTAGGTAAGAAATATAATTATGTTTTGATTAGTCATTGCTTCTGTTATTACTATGTTTTGTCAATAAGGTGGTTAGAAGGTTATTTTTTATCGATATATTAACCAATTATTAATCATAAATGTGATATAAATTGTTTTAATTAGTTTTACCAACTATCCAATGTAAAACAAGAAAAACAGAATAATTGGTCATGCATTATCATAAATATTTTCATACTTTAAAAAAGTAATATAGATTTGTGTGTGTTGTGAACGGTGTAGATCATATCGTTGGTTTCTTATAAATTACAGACTTTTTTAATGCTAATTAAACGTACCATCATTTAAATTATGTTTATTTAATGTTATCATTTTTTTTTTGTTTCTTTTTTTTATCAGCAGATCTATAACAATTTAGTAGGTTGGAAAAATATATTTAATAGTAAATTTATCTAACTTGGTAGATTGTAAATTGGACAGGTATCTATATTGTAATAGGCATACCTTTTTATTTATTGTATTCATTATTGATCTATTTATTTTTATTGCATTTTATAAATATTTAATATTAGGTACTATCTATTATATTTATTAACTTAAATTAGAAACATAAATAATTAAAAGTACTTTTAAATTTTAATTTTAGGCAATAGTTAATAGTTTATTGTACTACAGTTATACTGAAATATACATTTGGAATGATAGATATTTATATAACAAAAATTACAACTGCTTTATTTTATTATTTACCTATTATAAATATTATTAAGGAGCACCCTTTATTATTACATTATGGTAAATCATAAAATTACTCAAGTTATATATTTTTTTATTGTTTTAAATAAGATTAGGTATGAGAAATGTTTGTTTTTTGAAGATAAGTGATAGGAAGTTAACTATTAGAAAATATTATTTATTAAATAAAGATTATAATTCACATTGTTTGTTTAAAAAACAAAAATATTCCTCTAGAACTTACCTTAAATATTAACAGATAAGAAAAAACTTATAGGTGAAAATATTTGCCCTATCTACTTAGTTCCTAATATTATATATTTTTATAGTATAATTGAATAAACATGGTTAATGGATCTTAATACCTACATAGTAGTATTGATATTAATAGGATAGGTCAAGAATAAACTAATAAAGAATTTGATAGGTATTGTGGATAAAGTGGTCTTGTTCTCTAAATGCTTGATTAAATATCAATACAATAAGTAAACAACTATGAACTCATAAATAATTTTTTTTTTAATGAGACTCTAACAAAAGGGCTAAAACAGACATTTTCCTTGTATCTGCTTAGATGTATTGATTTTTAGGTTTCAATTAACGGATAACTTACTTAAAAATTGTTTCAGATATGAGTAAAAGAAGTTTATTTTTAATAGCTTTTATTTTCTATATTAATGTAAAATTAATTCAAAGTAATGAATTACCACCATGTTACAACCAGCCTGCAGAATCTTGTCCATTACAAAATAAATGTAAATGTGTAAAAACTGGTGAATCGGCATTATTTTGCTGCCAAGTTCAGTCAAATGAAGATTTGATAAAAAACTTTGAGTGTTCAGGTATAGAACAAATTATTACTGCATGTAAAATTTATAATTCAAAATTAATTAGCTTTGTAATAAAATAACACTACTCGTTTGAGTAGTTTTTGTGTAAACTTTATATTTAAAAGTGAGAAAAACTAAATATTCAGGATTAAAAATTGTATCTATTTATTTTATTTATTTTTGTAGTTGAAACATAATTTTAAAATTTGAGCTTGATATAAAATGTGTGATATACCTCACTTATTCTTTGAATGATTGCATATTAAGAGAACATTATACCCACTTATTTTGTCTTTGTCTTACAAACATTAAACATGGAGAATTTGTGTTTAGCAGAATCAATTTTATGCTATTTGCTTTAATATTAATGTCAATTTATCTATTATCAATAAAAACTATAGTAATAAGTAATAATATTATCTATAGAATTTCTCAGGTTTTTATTGATATTTTAAATTTTTAGTGAGTTATGAGGGTTTTGAAGTTTTAATATTTTACATAAGTGTTACTCACTTTAAAATTAAAATATTAATAAAAGCCTATGAGATGCCTTAGATATTATTATTACATTTAAGTTTGATAATAAATAAATTGACTCTAATATTATAGCTAACAGCATAAAATTGATTTCGATAAACGTAAATTTGTTATGTTTTACATTTATAAAACGAAGACAACACATACGTGTATGACGTCCTTTTAATATTCTTTAATCAACAAAACTTTTTTTATTCATATTCAATTCCTTTTATAAAAATAATTGTTACATTATGATTTTCTTGATTTAAAGGAATCTTATTATATTTACATATATATAAAAAAAAAATTACTGTAATAAGTTAAATCTGTTTAGTATATTATATAGATACTTATTTATTTATTTAAATTTTAGGTGCTAAGTTATCAACAATTACAGCTTTACACATTTACAACATGACAGCTGACAATTTTAATTTTGGAAAATTTTCACCGGAATTAAGCCGTTTGATCTCATTTTCAATTACAAATAGTTATATTAACCGACTACTTGGCCGTTTAGAGTATATGCATCAAATCACTTGCTTAAATTTATCAAACAATGCTTTTGGTACAGAATGGCAAGATCCTTTAGCATTGGAAAATCTTAAAATGTTAGCTATGTTAGATTTTTCCAATGTAAATATATCAAGTTTACCTACCATAAAAAGTCAAGTGCCAATGTTTTGGCTGGATGTTTCAAGTAATTAAACGTTGAACTCATGTGATAACTAAAATTGTTTACCAATATATATATATTTTTTAATGATTTTAGATAATATAAAGATTCATTGTTCAAGTCTTCTAGAGCTTATGGAAAGATCAAGAAATGCCAAGTACAAATTGTACTTTAAAAAATATAATGAAACATTTTGTATGTCATCACTGTCATTTCATTGGTTCAACTCTACAGAAAAGGTTGCGTTAAATCAAGTGGAAATCATTAACAAGGTAAAATTTATTATTAAACTATTATTGAATTGAAAACATTTTCAATAAAACTTATTTTTATTTTTACGTTTGTAATTATAGACATAAAAATTAATTATTTAATTTTTGTTAATAATTTAGCTATATGAAGATTGTCCATGGAATTGTAGTTGTAAATGGCATGGCATAGAAATGGTACAAGAAACAAAGACATTGCATACTGTAGAAGTAGATTGTTCAAATAAACAACTATCAAGTTTACCTGAAAACTTACCAGAGAATACAGTGTTATTAAATGTCACCAATAATAATGTAAAAAATATTTTTATCTTTTTAAAAAGAAAAAATTGCTAGTATTTAAAATTTAAGTATTTTATTTTATATTTAAGTATAACAATTTTATAGATAACCATTTTTTTTTATAGATCACCAATATAGATGTATTGGTATCAGATCAAACTTACAAAACTTTAAGATTTTTTTATGCCGATGAAAATAAAATATCTAACCTTTTGTCATTGGAAGGTTCAACTTTTATAGAAAACTATGCTGTTTTGAGTTTGAAACTAAATCAGTTGAAAACAGTAAGTATATTTTCATTACAATAATTATTATTTAATAATAATTTATTGATTTTTGATTATAAGCAATGGATTTGTTGGTTTTACAATACTATGTTTTTTTTTTGTCTGATGTCATTTTTATGTTTAGGAGCAATAAAAATGCTTTAATCTTCAACTTTAAGGTGTAGTTACTGGTAGTAAATTGCATCAGGTTGGTACTGTAAATTCTTTGTCTAAAAGTTTTTGAAGAGTTTTCTCAAAATTTTATTCAGCAAACTAAATATATTCATAAACACCTGCTAAATTTTTTGGTATAGACATTTTAAGTTCAAAATTTTAATCATATAAATAAATAAATAACAATCCTTCTTATTTTATTGTTATTAAAAAAATATTAATTGTAAGAACATGAAACTTTTCTCCATTATGCTTATTATTATTTTCTACACACAAAGATATTTTCAAATGTTGGTTCTCAAACTTTTTTGTCTTACGGTGCCCTTTTGAAACTGAATTTTTCTCATGGAGCCCCTGATAATACTGATGATTATTTTTTTAGATAAAATAAAGAATATAATATTTTAAGGATAATAAAAAAAAAAATATTATTTAATTATTACATTTTTATTTTATTGTTATCATAAAGAAATTATTTTATCAATATTTTATACATTTTTAGAAGAAATTAAATTAATGGGATGGATGCGCTTGTAAATCGCTACACAATTTTTCAAATCTTGGAATCAAAGTAGAAACAGCCACTCTTATTTCTTTATTCCACATTTATTTTTGATTGATATTTGGTTTTTATTACTGTAACTGTCAAAAACCCAGCTTCGTATAAATAAGAAGTTGAAAATGGAGTTAAGATTTGTTGTGCTTTATGACTTAATAGGGAATATTCAATCTTGATTGAAATCCAAAATGTTATTAAATCCATTCTATCAAATTTTGTTTTCAAACCATTGTCACAAGACAACTCGATAAGACTTTCTTCTTCAATAGAATCAAAACCAGTCAGAGCAATGGAGTTAAACGGATCTTGAATCCATGACAATTTACTAATATTTTCATTTTGACCACATAATGATAAATATCGCGACGCACAATTTGGGAACTGCTGGTTTAAACTATTTTTAAGTTATTTGCACTATTATACTGTGCCTGTGTAACAGTATAAACTTATAAGATAACAACAGTCAACAATAATATTTAATATAGTAATCAAATAATTATTAAAAAATATGTTATGTTTATAGCAAAAACTAGTTTAACATACCATATTATTGAAAGTAATATAAATAAATTATAAATAATTCTTGGATATTGACATATTGAGTACTATTTTGACTAGAAATTATCTTTTGTATGCAATAAAAATAATTGAATTAAAATTTAATGGCAGAATATACTTTTATAGTATAGTACTATAGTACTTTATACTAACAAAATTGCAGCACTTTCATTGTTTATTATTTTTTTTTATTTAAATATACTTTATTATAGTATTTACTTATTATTTTTTTTTTTTAGTTGCCTATGTATATACTTCAAAATTCCTTTACTAGATTTGAGGGACATATTGTAAACTTGGGTGGAAATGAACTTCAATGTGACTGCAGTACTGCAAAATCATTAAAGGTTTGTTATAATTTAAAAAAAATATGTTAAACTACAATTGGTCATAATACTCAAATGATTAATATTTAAATAATTTATAAATTAATTATTAATTTAAATACAAATTTAATATTTATTATACATTTCGTTATTAGTTTATTTTATCATTCTTCAAAATATTTTATTACAATCAGTGTTCTAGTCTTAAAAAACGTATGGGTGTATTTTAAAATAATTAATAGAAAATAATGTGTAGAGCTTTGCTCCACTATCGATACTATTTTGTTAATTTTTTTATGATTACTAGGGCTAGATTTTCTATGTAGTAAAAAATTGTAAAATATGCATTTTATTTACCAAAATATGCAAAAACCATTTTATTTAAAATATTAGTTAATATTATTACATGCTATTATTAAATTATGTTTTTTTAAATTTTTAAATGTGAACAACTGTCGGTTAAATCCAGGATTTTAAGGAGTTTTCCTTTTCATATCACACAATGTTATTGGAGTATATTTAAATGACATAATTTTTCCCGGATTTAAAGTAACATTAACATCTTTTTCTTCTGTTTTATATTCATCGTTTATAATGTTACACATTTTTAGAAATGTTTTGAATCCCTTATTCTTCTTTAGTATTAACTCCATTTTAGTTTAGATAGGTAGTAATAAATCAATAATTATAAACATTTATTAAATAAATACCATTTAAAATTAACAAGATTCTCAAAAATTTATATATATGCAATTATATGCATTATGTTCAAAATATGCAAAAAAATGCAAAAAAAAAAATTGTACTATTTAATCAAGAATAAGACAACTCATGGACATATCTGACAACTAATCAATTTGGACTTAAGGAAAAAAACATGCAAATGCATAGAAATCCTAGCCCTAATGATTACTATTAAAACTCATTTACAAAAAATAATGTTAAAAACATGTTATGTGAAAAAAAAAACTGAAACTATGTATAATTGAACACAAATATATAAATGAAACATTTTTATTTTTAAAAAATTTTGTACAATTTGTAAATTAAAATATTTGCCTTAATTTGTATTTTGGGTTTTATCGTACTTGTATTTATTTTTCTTGATTTGTTGTCATCAGTATCTCTATGGGAGGCTCATTAACTTAGTTTTTAAGAAAGGGGTAACGTTAATACGTCAAGATTTGTATACCCTTCATACCATGATTTTTGTTATAAGTACATGCATAAATAAAAAATTATAAAGTGGATACACCACTGATTACAATATCATATCATTTCTGTTGGTTGCATCAACTTATAACTTTTTAATATAATAGTGAGCTCACTTAATTTATTTTTCATCATATCCGTTTTACAGTTGTAAAATTATTTAAATTGTATTTATATTAAAAAAATAATATTTTGTTTATCTTATAAATGATAATGGTATTTATCATTCAATTTTATTTAATTATAATAATGCTAATTTAGTACATACTATATAACTAAAATCTTACTTAAAAATGTATTTATTTTTTAGTTTATAATGTTATTAATTAGGTACTGAGTAATATTATTTATGATCAATGGTAATATACATTATTCATTATTTATTAAATACTTTAAAATGTAAATATAATTATATTATCATTCATTATTTCATCTTTATTATGAATGTTATGTAAGGATACCTTATTAATTTAAGTTTATGTAATTTCAGATATGGTTATTAACAAATCAAATTCATATTCCAGATTACAATGAAATTTTATGCAGTAATATGCAGTACAAATTAAAAGTAAATCTAGTTTTCAAATTATTATTATAAATCTCTAGCGCTAAAATTAATTTTAATTACTTCACATGAAAATTAACTATTGATTATTAGCGAGTGTATAATTTATAGACTATTCCAGACTTCATTGATGCATAGTAAAAATATCTAAATATATGTTATTTTGACATATTAAAAAGATAATTTATAAGTGGTTTTATACTATTTGTATTTATCAATAAATTAAGGTAAAAAAAATAAATCTTAAAACATTTTGGATTACTAAGAATTTTTTAAATTTAATTGTTATAACAGTAGTGTATACGGTTGGTTGTTATTAAAGTTAATTAGTATCCATTAAAATTTATTTTTGAGAAAATAATCAAGAATATATGTGATATTCTCAATAATAATTTAATTTACAACTCATAGACATATTTGTGGTTTAATGTAATTTTTAATTTATTAGATTGTCTTATTATTCATGCATAGGCAGACATTTTGTTGATTTTTTATAAAAACTAGAATAATCCAAAGTAAAGCAACCTGTAGTATACATTTTCTAATAAAGTTTCAACTTTTGGGGTCTATTGAAATCTCTGCAATTTTTGTCTATGTAGCCATGACAGAATACAGATTTAATCAATTGATAATTTTATTGAATAATTCATAGGTAATAGACTTGGATCAAAAATTAGTATGCATTAAAAAAGCTGATTGGACACACTATATGTATTACGTGATTGCTGCAGAATTGTCAATACTTTTGCTGTTGATTGGAAAAGTGTCATATGATTATTGGGTGTTCAAAACAGCTGGATATTTGCCATGGCCTGCGTCCAAAATGCCAAAGCTCCCTTGTGACTGGATATTTGAGTGATGGAATATTGCTTCACGTGCTTAAAAAAAATATTGTAATACACATTAGTAATCTTTATGAAGACTGTTTTATTATGAGCTATTAATAACAAATACAAACGCTACATATGCTAACAATAAGTTACCTTAGTGCCTTAAACATTGTGCCTTGATATATTATTTATTATTTAAGATTATTAAATTTATATATTTTAATACTGTTTGAGATATTTTTTGAACAAAATTATTTTTAGTTATTTTTTAATATTTATTAATTATTAAGCTTTAATATGGTTGATCAAATTGAAATGTTAAAACAGACTTACCAAAATTGTAAATGTTTAAAATTACTTAAAAATTTCAGATCTTATTTTATATTTATGTACACAGTGGGGTCCACACTAAAGATATTAAATTAGCTGATCAATGAAATCTTCTATTAGTTGTAACTTAAAAATCTCTTTAGTGGGCTACCGTGTATTATATATTTTATGTTAAATGTTTACATGTAATTTGATATGTTTTTATTTACGGACTGTGATTGCATTATTGATTAATATTTTTTTTGTTTGTTTTATATATTTTATTGTAACCAAATTTTTATTCATAAAAGTCAAGTTGTAACTAAGTAGATACCTTTACAATATTATATTTTTATTATAGTTATTAATTAATTTAAGGTACTACCGATGTCTTAGTAGTCTTACGTATAATGACATTTCGATACATGAAATAAAAACTAAAAAATATGTTATATCTTGAGTTCTATTATATTGTTGTCAATTGTGTCATTAATATTTATTATTTTAATAAGTTTGGCTTTTATCAATTACCCAACTTGCATGTGTATCGGATTACTCTGCGAGCAAGTAATACAATATAGTCAATATAATAACGTAAAAATATTGAAATGTGTAATAAATAATAATATAAATTAATGCAATAAACTAAATAATATGTTTAGTGGCTTAAAATTAAAATACGTACGGTATCTCGTGTAAACAAACGCACACAATAATATGATGAGTGAGGAACACGCTTATTGTGGCTTATCGTTTGGTGGAACATTGATGAATTCAACATACCTATAATTAACCCATATTATGATAAAATAGTGTATTTCTCGGTATCCTTGGTGTGACATCGTGTTCAAGTACCTGATATTTAACCCGATCCATCGGAAACCGGATTTATTAAAAGTGGCATTGGAATAGTTCGGAATTAAAATCGAATAACATAAATGTGTTTTATATTATTTTATGGTATTACATAATTTTTTTTAGTATTTTTAGCGCAATAATTAAAAAATAATACCGTGGGTAGCGTTTTTAGTTTTTCTTTTTAATATATGTATGAATTATTCAACTCTATTCCACAATTTTTACGTGCAATATTATTTTGAACATCTGTAATTAAAGAATTTTTTTACTATCGGTGATTATTAATAATGGTATAAAATGTAAAAGTAAATAGGTACATATTACACACATGAAAGAAAAAAATATTGAGCTAGAAGTCGAGACGTGGAAATCAGATGAGGCGTATGACGTGGTAAGAGTGCATGACGTGCTGTTAAAAAGCGTGATAGGTATTAATTTATAAATTATAGTTATTAAAAATTATTGCTAGTCTTTCGAAAAATATTTTCAAAATTGTAAGTATTTATTTAAGTTTTAAATTAGTAATTAAGCACAAAAAGTGATTTGAATAGTTATTTATAATTATAGTGATTTTGCTAAGCCACCTTAAAAGTCCACAAGTATCAATGAAAAGTGGATTAAAATTAATTTCCACACCACCTCCTAACACTTGCAATATATTATTTAGATTAATTTGATGATTATTTTTTTAAATCGTTTTTTAGAGGTAGTTCTCGTAGTTGAAATCATACGACATAGGTACGCAAAATTCTTTCTAAATAGTTTTTGTAAAATTTATTGCTTAAAAGTTTCAAAGTGAGTAGCGATCTTAATTAATATCTTCGTAACTTAAGAGGAAGCTACCCTTGTATGTGCTGTCTTCGTTTTACAAACATACTACATGCTTACATACCAAATTTGTGTTTAGTTGAACCATTGCTTTTGAACCAATTGTATGTTTTATGCTTTAATATTAGAGTAAATTAATCTATCATCAAAGTTTATTATATGGATATGTGCTTGTGGGCACTTGATTTTTTTCTATATTTTAATTTTTAAGCTTGATATGTAGGTACATCCTTAATTATTTGTAATATACCTAACTATATATAATAGGTACTCATATGTTGTTTAAAAATTAATGTATTTAAGAACGCCAACGCTTTAGCACAAATAATATTCTTACCTTTAATTTGTGTAATAGGTCAATTTATTCTAATAATAAAGTTAGGAGCACACAATTGGTTCAAAACCAATGATTCTACTTAACGCAATTTTGCTATGCTGTATGATTTTAGTAAAACAAAAGGAGACAACATATGCGAGGGTAGCGTCCTCTTAATGAGAAATTTATTTTATAAGTGAAGAATGTTTTAATAAAATAAAATATTTTTATTTTGGCTAATAATTTAAACGGATTAAAACACATCCCGATTAGCCTAGCTTTACCTAAAATATTGATATAGATTGACAGATTGTTTAGTATTAGGTATATTAGTTCTTGTTCGTAAATACGTTTATTGAATGCTCCAAATGGCTTAGTAAAAAATACAGGCACGTAGCCAGAATATTTCTACTAGGGTGGCCAATAATTTTTGATCATTTTATCATTTTCTATAATTTTTTCCAATGAAACATTTGTAGGGGGCTTTTCCCTCACACTCATAGTTAGGTGGTATGTCATAATAAAAGGAATTTTATTAATTTATAATTTATCTCTGGTTAGTATAATTGATTAAAAAAATGTTTTCTCAGCATGTGTACCTATTACAGTATTACAAAAAATAGATAGTGCCTGATTCAAAAAAAATAAACTAACGATTATCGATATCTTAAAATAATAAAAACTAAAACCAATAAAACCGACCATTAAATTAAATTTAGAGTTGATTGTTTATGGCTCATGTAAGATTCAGAGTTTATTAAAATAAAAATGACTGAATTATAGTAGATTCAAAACTTCAAAAGTATACGTTATTTCTGTCGTTTCTGACGCGTAAACGAGTCTCAGGACCATTGTGATGAAGTCCGTTAACGAGTATACACGTCATTACGTCAACGGCGTTGAAAGTGTTCATAAAATTATATTTAATAACGTCTCAAACAGTCAAACGCTGACAGTCTACAGGTAGCAGTCGGGTACATACCACTTTGCGGGCTAGTCTATTATCTATTAGTGTTTATAAAACAGGTATGTCTATCAAGACCCTATTATTTATCTTTTTCAGAAACGTTATCCATAAATACAGAAATTAATTATTATAATAATAATTGTATTACCTAGTAGTAATCACAATACATTTATTTCAACCCTAGGCCTAAATTTAATATGGGTCCGGCCCACACAGGTCCCCCTGGTTACGTGCCTGGAAAAATAACGTATAATTTTTCTAAATCAATTATTTTGAAAATTAATTTGTTCACGTAATTCAATGAGATCCGATCTCAAACAACATACAGTTTAATGCGATCTGTAAGATCGGATGACGTATATGACTGTATTTGGATGGGAGTTGAGATTAAGATATCCTATTGACACGAGCAATAGAGAGGTTATCTACTACCTATATATAGAGCCTTATTAAAGGGAAGGATAAATGGGGCAATTGCCCCGGGTGCCTTAATTTTGTAAAAGTAAGGGGGTGGCTTTATTATCCACTGAATTACTTGACACGGCTCTGCCTATATAGATGGAGGAAGGATCGTATGCACAATCTAATAAAACATTTGAATACTATATACCTTGGGCTGGTACCAGTTGTCCACAAAAGTACCTTTTTTATACCCATTTCTTATTAACTACTTAGAACAAAATGCACCAACTGCCTTCAACCAAATAAAAATGGACCAGTTGCCCTCACATATTATATACATGATTATAATACCAATCCATAAAATAGAGTAGGAAAATATGTAAATAATAATAATATTTATAATAAAAGGATAAAAAATATAATTATTATTAGTGGCATACAATATAATTTGTTGATAAGGTAAAATAGTATAAAATAATATTAAAAAAAAATAATATTTGCAATTATATACATAAAGATAATATATAGGTATTATAATTTGTAACATAAAAAAATGCAAGCAATAAAAAAATAGTCAAAATGATAGGTAAAATTTATAAAAATAATATGAATAGGTACAATAAATGAATAAAAGAATAAATACAATAATTATAATTATACTTAGATGCGTCTAAAATTATGCTCTCCGGTAAGACACTGTCTTTACACCAAGTGCGTGTAGTTCAGTATTACAATTTTTATTATTTTTATATATTATGATTATTATTTACATATTTTACCTTCTCTATTTTACGGATTGGTATTATAATCATGTATATAATAATATGTGAGAGCAACTTGTACATTTTTAAAATGCCAAAAACAGCCATTGAGAGTAACTGGTCAACACCCGGTACTCTTTAGTAAGGTAGGTACTGGGACTAGGTAAGTACCTATCTACGTGGAATCTGATTTCGGATAAACTATTGGCTACTATTTTTTCCATCTCCTTCAATATTTTAAGTAGATGTTAAATAATAACGTAATATTAAATATTTTGGACCAAACCTAAAACCATATTGTAAATCTATAAACCTATGTTCACTTATATTTATTTATGAGTAGGTACGGCCGTCGACCATGTCCATAGTCCATTGGCCATTATGTACCCAATATATTATTATGTTATTAATTTCAACTATTTTCTATGTTTTCTGGTTCACTACACTAAAATATAATCTATATAATAGAAATCATTATAAATATCTTGTAGGTACTTTTAAATAGTATAATTATTATTATAGACCTATTTAACCATAAATCCATAACCGAATTAGAAGCTTATTTAAAGGGGGAAGTGGTATCAAGTAATGTACATTTTTTAGTGATGAAAGTGTAGCAAAATTACTGTATACAATAAACAATCGTCGTTCATTGTCATTTGTCAATTAAGAAACATGACAAACGTTTAATCATACTGAAATTAATATGAAAAAATATTATTGACCACTCAAATACTATGAAATTTCTTTATGTAGTGTATGATATAGTTAATACATAGGGCCAAACCCTCTAACAGCTTGGCTGTTTAATGGTGGTGGGGTAAGGGCTTTTAACTCAGGACAGTATCGCTCAAAATCGAAATTATTTATTTAAATTTATGAAAATAATTTTTACTTATTATTACAGTAACCAACATAGTTATTTTAAATGAATAATCGTTTTTAAAATTTAAAAATGTTTTGCTGGTGAAATGGTATATAAAATAGATACGTATAACTAAGTGAATATTATTAAAATATTTTTCTTATATCTTATTTTCAGTTCTGTTATGGTTTATTGTTTACAGCTATAGGTATAGATTGTCAGATTGATGCATATCTTTTATTAGGTATTGCTTTGAACTTTAGTTGATATGATTTAATAATTTTTAATATTTTAAAAACAATACTTATATTAAAATGATTGGAAAACTATGCGATGCAGCTCCTAGAAAATTATTCATAGAAATAATTTAAAAAAAACGCATTGTTATTTTTAAAGTGTTCAATTTAGACACTTATTTTATGATAAAGACACTTGAAGACCTGACATGTAGGTATTAAATGTTAATTGTAAGTTTTTATTTTTTGCAAACATTTGTAATCAAATAACTGATGACAATTTTTTTCACAGAGGGGGAACAGAGTCGGTATCAAAGCTTTATCTGTATCATTAATACTTATTCAAAAGCCGATCTATCACATTCTATCCAATTATATATATATATATATATATAATATTATGTATAAAACAGATAATGATAAATTATCATAAGCTAGGATTTTATGACCCTTTGTCTGCATATGTTTAGACTCTAGTGACTACGATGTAGAAGAGGAGGTAATTTATTTGTTTTATATGGATACCTATCATTAATTAAAAAAAAATCAAATTGATCACGTCCTATATATAAAGTTTTTTATTTAATATTAGGTATATTATAATTTTTAATTATAATTTACATGATATTACTTTCACTTGTATTAATCGAGTAAAAGACCTTGGTATATTTTTCGATACTAAACTATTTTTTTCCGATCATATTATTACAATAATAATAATAATAATAATAATAATAATAATTAGTATTTCTAATCACATTAAAATGATTTAAAATACATTTTTTCGATTTATTGGTTTTAAATTTAATATTGTAAGGACTCCTCTTTCTGATTCCGATAACTTGTATACATTTTTAAAAAAGCGTAGGAAAGATTCTTATATTATGTTAAAAAAAAAAACTATTCAATTAAAAAAATAGATGATTCTTATTTTAAGTCCTTTAAACTTTAAAATTAATGTTCATAATAATATAGATTGTTGTTTATTTAATATAAAACATACTTCACTCAGTTACATACTTAACTCTCTTAGTCTCTTATTAATATTCTATTAATAAATGGTAACTATGTCAATTCTAAATATAATTTTTTTTTATATAAAAATCTTATTATATATCTTATATCTTATATATATTTCTATTTTTATTTTAAAACTAATATTATTTTTTATTGTATTTATCTTGTTACTTGTTAGTATATTATTAAGTTATCCTAAGTAAAAATGTTCAACTTATTGTCACTTAGTTATAAGTTATTAATCGAATACTGTATTTTATTCTGTAACTGTACCTACCTAAGTCGGTGATTTACAAAATAAATAAATATATTTGTATATTTATTATTCCTATTGAACTAATTAAGACCCGAGTTAGGTTACCTAACATAACTTACTTGGTATAATAACTTAACTAAATCATACCTATTAAATTTTATTTTTTTATTTTGCAACTTTTAACTAAATTTTAAACTATACACTCTGTATAAATACTTTATTCCCGCATCTATATACTAATTATTAGTTCTATAATAATCTATAATCATATTTTTTTAAACAGTTAATCAAATATAATACTTTTATAGATTTATATGAGTATTGTGTAATAGGGGTGTTGCTACATTTAGGCGCTACCAATCGTTTCGTAGTTGGTACAGTATCTACAATCTGTGTAATATTATAATATATTTATATATTTTATTTTGTGCGAACTAGTTATCATAACTCGTTCAACGAGGCCTACGTGCATTCTTTTCGAAAATCTTCCGAAGTCGATTTCTTTTTATCTAAATACGCAATGTTTGATTTTATAGTTTGCATGTTTCAGCTTAGTGTCTATCACCAATACCCAGTTAATCCGGCTGCATTTTGACATTGAAATAACTGATATATTTTTTCGTTTTCATAAGAAGAATACCTACTTCTCGATGTTATAAATTTTCGCACAGGGTGAGTGCCACGCGTGTATCAGCCGCCGGTGTCAATCGACACGATTGATCTATACATAATATTAACACGCATTATCTGACAATGACGAACACCCTATACAACGCTTATGTAATATGCTCTAGAATAGTATATAACATACAGCAGTTAGTGACAATAATGATGACGATTACGATGATAATAATGATAATTCACCGTGGTTATTGTCTATTATTATCTGGAGTACCTAACTTTTTTGTCGCCATTTTACAATAGTATCTGTCAAGTAAATACAGAATACCTTTATCAACTGGTAAACAGTGGTAGTCGAGTGTTGTATTATATATATATATATATATGTATATACATATGTGTATCTGAGTATAGTGTATGTATGTATATAAGTACGCATGTGTGTGTTTATTTTAATAACAATATTATAAAAATAATAACCCATGACTATTATTCGACTACAAGATTGGTAAACGAGACTTAACGATGGACGATTAACGCGAACGTATTAAATTTGAATCCTTGTTAGTCATTATTATAATATCTTTATAAACATTATTTTAAACATATTATTGTAACACTACTAAATAGGAGTTATCATTATATATGTATTGCTTAATATAGGTACATATATACACAGTACACAGATACTCGTGCGTTTGTGGCTTTCAATCCTGTACTCTTCTATATTGTTCCGTTCGCGAGCGCGTGACGTACATATATACGCGTTATTAATTTATTACGGTTACAATGGTAAGTATATCCATATAATTTACGATTCTTATTTTTCCCTAAAGTTTATTACTCTTAGATTCCCGAGAGCGTTTGTTTTTTTACGTAAATATTTCGTTTATACCTATATATAGAAACTGTTAACAATAATAATACATATATCAGCGTATAATATATATAATAATAATATGTACCTACCTATTTACCTATAGGTGGCCAGTGTAGAATAGTCAATTTATTATTAGGTTAAAATAAACTTAATAGACTATTGTGACTAAGGACTAATAAGTGTAACTGTGCAGACATGTACGCGCATGATAACCGCTTTAATCGATTTAAATGAATTGTACTCAATAATGGAATCTGTAAAAATTACATTTTTTTTTTATGAATCATTTTTTATATTGCTATATGCATGGTATACGTATATTAAAAATGATTATATTATTAATTTTCATTACGACTATTTTAATAGTAATATAATATTATCAAATGTCTTTTAATATATGTTGTTAAATGTACCTATATATATGATGATAATGATGCAATTGCTATTGACACTGGTGTAAGACGACGTTTATTATATGGAAAATTAAATGTTTCACTCTCTATAATATAATATAATATATTGTATTATCTGTTTATCTACAGTGCAAATATTTACTGACGTTTGTGGTTCTATATTTTCATAGATTCTGAGTGAAGCAAAGAATGCTAGTTAGTGATTTTTTTTTTATTATTCCTTGATATAGGTTCCTACTGTATCTTTTCATGAACACTTTTTTCGAATATTATAAGAAGTGTTCATAAATTATTTCATATACTTATAAAATATTTAAAGAAAATAATTCTTTTCTAAATGGTACATTATTGGAGTTGTAACTTTTAGATTTTACTCAAGAGTTAGGAAAAAAATTACAGATGTCCGTCGAAAATTTTTGAAGAAATGTTACCTGCCAGTGGCATTGCTTGAACTGCTCAACTCGGGATCGTTTCTAGATTCCTATGATTTTTCATCTTAGATTTTAAATTTTTATATAACTCTACATCATCGAGGCGAGCGAAGTAAAATAGGTATAACAGATCTCTGTATCGGTATTTAAAAATAAATAATAATATGAGAATTATATTTAATGTCATTTTTACTAAATAAAATAATATTTAAAATAATACAATATAATAATATAAGACAACATGAGTCGTATATGGGCGCGCCGCTTTCGATAACGTTCTATACAGCCAATTGAATAATAATAATAATAAAAAGAAAGTAAACGTATTATAATTATAATTAATATGATGTAAAAAAATGATTTATATTTGGTTGATTACACTTGGCAATTTTCCGCACAAGTAGCACAATATTTTGTTTCATTAAAAATTAAAATATTATTTATATACGAGTACTCGATAAATCATTATAATAATACTTATATAGGTACAGTAAATATTAAATCGACATACGACGTGGTCGTCAAATTATTTTTTATTGAAACAAATTGTATCGATCCATTTTATCCACCGTACCTGCAGTACAAGATAGAATGTTATTGTACTTAAATATAATATATTATTTTGTATGTAATTTTTGTCTTTTATAGAACCGCTGCCATGGTTGACGCAGTTTATCGCGGTAACATCGACGAATTGCTGTCTGTGATTAACCACCTGAAGAAATACATAATCGCATTCATAATCGTTCTGCTAGTTCTGTTATCGGTGTTTCATTTCTCCAAGTTTTCAGTACATGTCGTGCCGCTGATCATCGTCACGTTAGTGCTGTTGCCGGCCGTCTACTACACGACCGTTCTCGTTCTGAAGTTTAGCACCAACGTAATTGCTTCGAATCAACCCGTGAGTATGATTAAACACGGGTATACGTGTTATAACATCGTAGCGTGTGTCAGCTCTGGCCGACACCGTACATAGTAAACTGGCTAAACTGTACGTAATATTATGCAAAGTATTTCAAGGGTATTCATCATGTAGGTACAACACATAATATACTGCGCTTATACGATATTAGGTCGTAGCTTGTTTTTGTTTATCGCGGGCTACACGCTGTATAGTGTGCACCGCACACGATAAGACAATATAATATTATACGTTATATTGTAATATTTATACATCTGGATTTGATTCGTTCCAGTTCCGTGGCCTGCAGTAAGTCGTTATGCTTTGGAGGCTTGAGATCATTGGACATTTTTTTTAGAAGAGTAAGAATTCATCAGATTTTTGTTCTTTCCATTGGCCATAATTGCACATTGAAGCCCCCATCTTTTCCGATTCTCAAAATTGTACTTTAGCATTTTAAAATTCCTTTTGAACTAGGTAAATAATTGCATGTCTTCTAAACATTTTTAGAAAACAGTGTAAAAAAAAGACTGTGGTACATTTTAATATTGTCCCATTCCACTGAAAAATCATTATCAATTATAATATATATTTACGGACAGTACCGTCTAATTAATTAAAATTTCAAGCTAGAAATAAATAATTATATCGAAGGATTTTTTTTCTTACAATATTTCGTTTTAAATTTATATGAATATTATAAATTTTAATACTAAATGTATGGCTGTAATAGCTTTATTGGATTTATATAATTTATTTTGGTAAAAAAAAAAAATTAAATTGCGTCATAATCAGACATTATCGTATTCACGTTTTTGATTATAAGTTATAACTAGTTCATATATTTATGAGTCTATAGATATCATGAAAGTTAATTTTTGGAGGAAATTTTTTTCTAATGTACGTTAATAATCTTAACCACGAAAAGGTTTATGAGTTCGATATAAAATTGACATTGACGACACTACTGTTGCCTATATACTTTTCCTTAAATTTTTCAAAACAGATTTCTGTTCAATTGAACTAAAATTGAACAAAAAAAAAAAAAAAAAATGATAATATTTCTTTTTAAACTTACTAAAACTGCATTATTACATGTAAATACATATATTATTAATATTATATAAATGCTTATACTTACAAAATATTTTATAAATTTTTAGAAGTAAAAGTTATGTAAGTATATATAAAATCGTGAGAGATGATAGCAAAGCTATCGATACTATATTACTATACTACTATTAGTATATCAATTTTATCAGATAAGAGGAAATTATGTATCATAACTATTGAATACGAATAATATACATCGGAGAATAAACATAACTAGTCTGAAATAAAAAATAATATGTTAGGCTGTTGAAATATAATGTGGTTAGACTTGTGTGATTATGGAAATATTCGATCGATCCGATCTACTGAGAAATCAAAATTAAGATTTTGTTATTATATTTATTTGATTAGTAATTATTTAAACTCGTTTTATTATTAAGTTTTTAATTTTCCCCAAGTATAGTTAAATGGTGGTTTTTTAAATACAAGTGAATGTAAGTAGGTTTGTAAATGTGTATATAGGTATATAGTTTCATACTTTTAACTTTAAAGTATAAATAATATTTATTGATGTACATTGTACTAATTTCAAAGTCGTATATTTCTGCTGATTTTATTAGACTTATATTCAAATATTATGTCGTTGAATAATGATTTTATTATTTTTGTAGAAGTAACGCATAAGTTGGTAATCCTGTTTGCGTAAAATGTTTTGACAATTCTTCATAAGAATCGTTGTTTTCTCAGGAATGTATAGTTTGTAAATTTTGTTTTTTACCATTGCAGTGTCTTCAATTGTGTACAATTGAAATTACTGCAGAATACAGAAGGTTTACACAAGTTATGTTTTCAAAAGCATATTTGATCAGCACAGTCGTAATTTTAATATTTCATACGTATTATTTTTTTTACTTTAAAAAATCAAAATTATTGTAATTTTATTTTATTGGTTAGATATATTTTACGATCGTTTGTTGATTTCAAATTTAAATTCCTATGAACATTTGGGATATGTAGAAGATATAATACATATAGCTAATAGCTATATTATACATATATGATATATATACAGTTATACAGAGTTCATTTATGAATTATATTTATAATATTATAAGTATATAACTAAAATTCTAATTTATATACTTATATGAGGCTAATAAGATAAACGCTTGTTATTTAAATAACAATAATAATAATAATGAGACTACACGGAAGCTGCTGTTTAAAATAACACAATAATATAATATTATTACAATATAATACTCTCTATTAATTGTTTCCAGCTTTTCTATTTAATTTAATGGCGTAAAAGTATAGGTATATTTTTTTGAATCCAATTGATTTGGTAACAATAGTCATTATAAGTGTAATAACACATCACATTGTAGCGGCATACTCATAAATAATGTATCTAGGAATTTTTCATAGGTATGCAAAATATAGAATGAGCCTATTGATGTATACGAGTATACAAAAAATTGTTAAAAAAAAGTCTATCATATTTTATATACTTATTATTATATTTATATAATATTGTTAAATACTGAACAAATAATATTATATATTACTATTTTACAAAAGTATAAAGTTAAATAATATAATTTAGAGGTAAATATAATACTTCGATAAAACTTAGGCGTTATTATTATTTATACAATATACTAAGTGATTATTTTATCGAACAACAATCATTATTTAAAAATTCAATAACGTATTTGTAAAATGTTTCTTATATCATTTTCAGTTGAAATAAAATAATATTAAAAAAAATATGATTTTTAAGTTTTTACTTTTTTGAATGACAAAATACATTTTTAATTTCATATTCTGAAGTAGAACATTTTTTTGAGTATTGCGATGTACAAAAATTGTTGAAATTCGGACAAGTAATTCATGAGCTATTATAATTATTAAAAGGTAAGCGAAATAGTAAACCGACATTTTGCGAGGTATCCTTGTATCATTCCATTACGGTATTGAATGCCCAGTCAAGGAATTCTAATAACGTACTATGTAATACTTATATGCCATGTTTAAACTCATATAACTGTAATCTAGGGGCTAGGGTAGTGGGATAAGGTCCCATATAATTTTTTACATTTATATATTATAAGAATTGTTAAATTAACTCGAAATAATTTATTGAAAATGTAAGGTAGGGCTTTTCTAACATACCTATAACTTAGCGCTTTGTACTTATATTATAGTATAAGTATGATAGAGGAAATATCTACAGTATCATTTCTTGATTATAATTCTAAAACTTTTCTTATTCTAATTTTATTTAGAACATAGAACTCGTTAAATTCGGTTAGTATGTTATCATTGCGTGTCTTAGTAGGTATGTGAAAATTATCATTATAACAAATTAATTGAATAGCCTTTAAATTAATTTTTAATTATAATGTTTTTCGAACAATTATTTCTTTTTATAGCTGTCACATATAATAATTATACGTGTATAATTATTCACAAATGTGATTTTAATATCTCGTTATGGTCTCTCCATCTATTGTACATTTTGTTGTTAACTTTTTAATAATATTGATTAGTATAATAAAATTGTTCTACACTTTTTAAATTTTCATTATTTTTATGATTAGTAATAACTAATAAGTCTGCATTTATACTTTTTCGTATATAATGGTATAGCATGCAGTAATCATTTATTACGTATTTATATAATATATAGTCATTTTGAACACTTGCGTTTACGCTTGTTTTTTTAAATAGTAATATTCCAAATGTTACAAGTATTTAAAATTCTGTAAAAACACGAAAAACCACTAAGAATACTAATCTATAGCATTTTTTTAGCATTAATTTTTTATTACACAACCTATAAAAAAATGTTTTTACAATTAGTGTCATTGTGTAGATATTTAGTGGCTTTAGTATGTATTTCAATGTACTTTCCAATGAAGGCACTTTGGCAATCCATAGAAATTTAAATTAATGATTTTATATACATAAATACATGTAAATTGTTAAGCCAAATTTTGCATGTAATGGTTTAAAATTTAATGGAGTGTTTTAGTTTCTATTAGCAGTATAATATAAAATAATTATTAATTCGTTTTTTAATGAGTAGTGTTTTTTTTTGTTTTATGTCTATCATTTTATTTGAAACTGTTAAACATTGTTTTAATCTCAAACATTTAGGGTTTTTTTGTTTTCAAAAATTTTAGAAAAATTAGAAAAATATACAAAAATACATTAGCAAAACAGCAATATTTTATGCATAATCATTTTTTTGCCAAAATCGATTTTACTTAATATTTCAATTTTTAATTCAAAAAGAAATTATTTATTTATTTATTTGATACCATGTGATATTTAACGAGACATAAAATTTATAATAAATAGTATTGGTATATTAGTAAGATCGTATGTAAAAGGAAATTAAAAGTACTTATGCAATCGCAAAAACATAAAATAGAATACATTAAATTATGTTTAAGTAAAATAATAAGGGGACTTAAAATATAAAATAAATTATTAAGCTAGTGGAGCATTATCGTATGATTACATTTTATAGACGCAAATTTTGTTTGTGTTATAGTAGATACATTGAAACACATCTTTATAAATAAAAATGTTTAAAATTTGTAAATATGTCTTCGAATTCTGGATATACAAACACTTAATCTAGGTATATTATTATTATGATTTAATATAATATAATAAGTGATATGAATGATATGATAAACTTAGCAGAAAACATTATTCTTTGAAAATCGAAATTAAGTAGCTACCTATTAATTTAATTTTAAGGATATAATTTATAGTTAGTTATTATTTAGATATTTTAAAATATAATCATATAGTTTATAGCTATTGACTATTGCATTTTTTGTTTTAAATTTAAGTTGATACGATTTGATAATTTTATAATATTATATGTATAATTGTATATTAAATGGCTAGAAAAATAATAAAACTAAAAAATGCAGGTTTTTAGAAAATTAGCTGTAGAAGCAAATTTTAAAAATATACTTATTATTTAGTTCTTAAATTAGAAAATTATTTTACGATGATAAAATCATAAGATTTGAATGTATGATCTAAAATCTAAATAAATAAATATCACATTTTTAAATGGGAAGAGGTATGGGTAGTATACTAGTGCGTTAAAACTTTAAATACGTCTCTGCGATTACAGTAACTTACTCGATGGCGATTGATGAGATACTCTCGAAACCTATTAAACATTAGAAGCGAGTTCTCCGACTTTTTATATTATTTACTTGCTTATATTAAATATATTATTATTTTTTAGGGAGAAGTCACAACAATGAATTCTAACAACAACGAACAAGTTTTAAAAACTCCCGATCTCCCGTACCCAAACAGCCCGACCCCACCACCCACGTACGAGGAAGCAACACGAAACGACCATTACTATCAACCACAATCGTGGTTGCCTTCAACTAGTAGTGGGTATACCAGCAGTGGACAGTCGACAGTACCCGCTGTTTTCAGTGTCGAGTATCAGTACAATGATACCATGTCAAATGTCCACAGTGGAAGACCGGCTACGACCAAGGCCGCAACCATACCCAATCAGATCCAAGACAATTATACGTCGTCGTACATCCAAAATATTCCCAGTGTGACCATAACTTTGGACAGCGATCAACATCCAACTGAAATTTAATAAAATAATAATAGCTATGAGTTTAATATCGAGTGTCCGCATTCGAATTTATCGGAAATTTAGGAACATTTATTAGAACATTCAAGATAACTAAGATAGTCCGAATGATTTGGATTGTTAGGATAATCTAGACAATTTGAATAATTGTATTTTTCAGCTCTTATAGTTTTTAACTATTAAATTATTTAATAAATTGCATTATTATGATTTTTTAGGCATCATTTTTAATATTTGTCAAATAATTATTTGTAAAATTGTTATTGAAATGTTTATGGTTCTGCATAAGTAGTTCATAAGTAATTTTAATTTTATCAAATAATTAGATTATTGAAAATATAAATATATTAAGTATCTGGATATCAGGATATCCAATAACTTATAAAATCCAAATTATTTCATAGCATTAAATTAAATTAAATTATTATTATGATATTATAATTTATATTATATTGTTATTTAATTTAATTTAAATTATTATTATTGTTTGTGTACAATAATTTCTATTGTAAATACTTATCGTTATTTTAAATAGAATTTGGATATGTTGAAGTTTGTTATGATTTTTTTTTTTTTTTTTTTTTGAAATATATAAGTAAATTAAACATAATTAAAGTGTTTGAAATTAATAACTTATGTGATTTTAAAATTTTAAATATGATCAAACTTAAAATTAAATTAATTAAAAAAAAAAAAAATTTAATTTGGGAATAATTTATTTGTTCAGCGTTGTTATAACGCGATGGTAAATTCAATTTTCGATATGCTTACAGTACTGCTTTTTAATGTTTTGATATATATATTCTATATTTATCTTAATTATTATTCAATTACGTGTATTACTTAATTTAAATATAAATTAAGTAATTACAGTTATTTTTATTTGGGCGGTAATCCTTTTTTTATATAATTTTGAGTGTTTTAAAATTTTATATAAATGTCAACAATTTTCAAATTTTTTTTTAAATATTTCAACTTCTAATTATTTATAGACAATTGTAATTATAATTATGATTTGTGTTTTTAAATATTATACAAAAATATTACGACTTTTAAGTTAAATGTTTTTTTTATATTTTATATCATAAATACTTTGTATTTTATATAGCGTATTAAAATGATGTATGTAACTAGAACGGGTTTGTCTTATTTATACAGTGGGTATTAGAATTACTTAGTGAAATATGTTATTTGTTAATAGTTTATGTGTTACTTTTACACAAAACTCATAGCAGCACGGCATATCACAAATAATTTTAACCAAAATGTTTACAAATCTAAGAAAAATTAGTTCATTTAAAAATTTGTGTATCAAAAATCAGAACTAGCTGTTTTGAAAATTAATATCCATTATTATAATCCGTGAAACAACATTAAACCAACGTGCTAGTCACTTATAACTTAAATAAGGATATTGAGAAGTTAATGCTTACTCATTTACAAAGTTAAACTTTGACTTTATACTAGCGGAATTTAGTATTTGAAATAAATACTATGTATCAATAAATTTGAATTTTTTTTTTTTAATGAGTAAATTGTTGCATATAATTTGACCTATGGTCATAAAAATAAATTAAATTAATAATAACGTGTTATGCTTAAATAAATCATAAACTTAATGTAATATTTATAAGTAATAAGTATTACTTATTATAGTTGTATTATTATATTAATTATAACCATATGGTGTATTTTTTTATATTATAAATAGGAAGTATCGATTATAATTTAGCCATAGCTGGAAGAAAAATGGAAGTCTAACAATAAATAAAATTAGTCAATAAGCGGAATAGCAGGAATTTAAAAACAATAATTCCATGATTAATGTTTATACGTGTAAACAGCTTACACATGATATAAATAATTTGATATTTTTTTATTTTGGATAACAGAAATCATGTTTATAATAGGATGTAGTTACATTAATTATCTTCTGGAAATTCCAAACTACAGTGTTTCGTGGGGATTTACCTATTACCATATCTCCTGAAACAATAAAGATATCGTAATTCTGTTTTTTTTTTATAATACTCATAAGGACAAGGACTACAACTCTGAGTCTACAAGTATTTCATATTTTATTTAATTTGTTTGGTAAAAAGAATTTTCAGAAAAATAAACTTTAACTAATGTTTTCTAAAATAATTAATTAAAATTAACTATTTTTTTTTTAAAAACTTTTTTACCAAAACCTTAAATTAAATAAAAATAAGAAACACTTGTAGCCCTTATCCCGTTGAGTCTTATAAAAATGCATTAATATTATTGAATAACAGTACCTAACCTTAGAATCCTTAAATTATCAATCAAAAACATAGATCGTGAACATTTTATAAATGATATGTCAATTTTCTGTTATTACAGAATAAAAGTTGCATTAATGGTAATAGTCAAGAAAATTTAACTTTATATTTTAAATTTTGCTTGCAGCAAAGCATATGTTGTATTGATTTACAAACGTTTAATATTTTGTGTATATTTATACATGTATTTACTTTCACGTGTATATGATTTAAATTAGAAAAAAATGATTTGATTTTAACTTTTTTACTAAATATTCTTTAAGCATAATACTTGTTTTTTTTTGGGGGGGGGGGGGGGGTGTATAAGATTTTGATAGGACATTGGATATAGTTGATACTTTATTTTAAGGTTAATTGACTAATTAAGTATTTAATTGGAGGTTCTTCATACATTTTTCTTACAAACAATATTAATCATGTTGAGCGTATTCTTGATTATTTTTTATGAATGTTTAAATTAAGTCAAAATTTTGTCAGAATCACATTTAAAATAATGGTTTCTCGATTGGATAGATTGGGTAGAACATGATTGAGTTCGGTCCTTAACAGTTAAATATTATTTCTTTGATTTGTCGACAATTTATCTCAATCGTATACACCGTCGATTAATTAAACTACTTAAGTTTTTTGTTTTTATTCAAAAAAAAATATTAATCTTAGAAATATGAGATTTCTTATGAGTTTTGTAGTGTTATTTTGTTAATAATTGTTATTATTTTTGTAATTTAAAAAACAATATTTAATGGAACTTGAGAAACATTTATTTCAGTAACCTATTCAATGACTATTGGTACGCTTGATATAAACTGTACCTACAGTAGAGCGGTTACCTAACTTTATTTTTTTGTTAGTAGATATATATTATAATATTTTACTACAGTAATACAATAATTAATGAGTATGTAGTAGAAAAAATAATAACTTATATATTATTTATATTTAAACTTTTATATTTTTAACTGAAACATAATTGTTGATTAGATTAATTTATCGAAAATCTACAAGGTACTTATGAAAGATTATCACAAAAGCTTAAAAAATCAGGATAAATAAATATTTTTAGAGTTATATTAAAAATTTGTTCTTAAAGTTGAGTTAAAGCTATACTCAATTATACTTAAATGTATAATATCAGTTATGAAGAATGTAAAAAAGAATGCTGTATCGTTACAATTTTAAAAATGTACAATATACTGTAATATTTATTTGTTTCTAATTTCTATAACAATATTGTTATGTTTATGAACAGTTAAAAAAATTAAAATACTAATATATATATATATATATAACTGTAATTAGTATTGTATAAAATATCGAAGTTGAAACATTTTATCTTGAATATTAAATAATAATATTCGTCTATAATATATGTTATATTTTTTTGGTTTTAGTATTTTTCTTTTGGATTTGCTTACATATTTTGTTTGCAAACAACAATGTAATAGTTCATTTGATATTTTTTTAAATGTGTTATGTTTGGCATTTGTGTATATTTGAACAATATTAGAATTTTGAAATATCACAATAATAAAATAATTGTCTAGTATTTATTTTATTTCTTTAAGAATTAAACATAAAATCTAAAAAATATTTTGCGTGTTACAAAAAATGTATTTATTTGCTTTAGAATTATTTATTTTTTTATGAAAATGTAATATATACTATTATATTAGCTGATGCGTTTGTTAACAACATATTATTCTTCACATAATATAATTAATCATGATTTAGTTTGTGGTTTTGTAAATCATAATAATATAGTTAAAAATAATAATTAATATATTTGTATTAATAGCTAGGTTGAAAAATATTAAAGACACATAATATTTCATAGACATTTGTATAGTTAATAGATTTCTATTTCATATAATTGTCCTTAGTTAAAAGCACATTAATGCTAGATTAACAATTTGTTACCATGATTATTATTAATCATATTTTGGATTTAAAATAAATGATATTGTTTTGAATAATATCATTTTTATGTCAATTCAAATTTAAAATTATTATATTTTCAGTTTTTAGTATTGATAGTACATTTTAGTTGTGTAACTAAAAAATTAACAATGCATACTGATTTATGCTATTGCATCATATATTGCTGCTATAAAATTTATTTTTTCAAAATTAATTAACGCTTCAAAATAGAAATAAAAACCAAGTACATTAAAAGACTAAATGTCTTTGTCTATGGTTTTAGGTTTATATTCTATAGTTTTATTTTAGTCGCAAATTTGATCGGTTGATCAAATGATAATACATTTCCAATACAATTAATATTCTTCATTCATAATAATACATTTATTAATTTCCTCATTTAAAATATAGTGATTATTTTTGTATTTTACTTTTCGTTCACATGATAAGTGGATTATGAATAATAATATTTTTTCCATACAGTAAAATAGGATAAAAAAAAAAATATTAAATAGTATATAGGAATAGGAACATAAATTATTAAAGTATAATAATAATAATACGATAAACATTGTGTGATAATGATTATTACATTTTATTGTTGGATTAATTGTTATTTTTTTAAATTAAATTACATAACATTAATATTGTAGTGTCAAATTAACTTCTATATATCATACAGCCATTGATTTGTAATTTTTAAATTTGTTTGAAAAATGTGGAGTACCTGTGAACATATTTTCTGTAAACATTAAATTAAATTTTTTATAAAATTTATCTAAATAGATTACTTTATTAAATCTCAATTATTATTTTGTAAATATTTATATAGATGCTGAGAAATTTAATATAGTTTTGTCATTGAGTTGTAATGCTGAAAAAATTTGAATTTGAATTATAATACTTATCGACAATTTTTATTTTAATATGAATCATTGAAGAACCTTGAGTACAATATATATGTGATGATTGATGATGCGTAATATAATGATTTAATATTTCATTTTATTACATCTTTGAATTATATAGTAATAATGAATAAAAAAACTATGTTAAAATGCGTAATAATTGTGTTTTTCATTTTTTTCATTAACGATATTAGTTCTAAAATATAAAAACAATAGTATGGAATCTTCCAATGATACTGGATAATTAAATATATTATAAAATTAATAGTATAATTAATATCTGAAATTTTTACTTAATATATTTTTATTATCTGTTTATAACTATTATAATATCTTAAACTAAAATTCTTATTTGTAGTAATAGAATAATGTTAACTGTAATATTCATAATTAATGGAGATAAAAACGTTTACAATAATGCTACACAATGAAAATCAGAATTAAATATTTATAAAGTTAATTATACGCAATATAAATGAACTTGCTTACTATTGGAATATTTGGTGACCATATTCATCGATGTATGGGCTTCTGAAAATTTAAAATTAAGGTTTAACATAATATTTAGAGGTGTAAAATAAGATTAATAGATTTTATACATAGATTTAAATCAATTACTGTTTATTTTTTAAATTTCGTTTATTGGTATTCATAATATAATACAAGATACAATATTATTTAGATTATTAATACCTATCGGTAAATTTCATATTATTGATGAAACACAATGTGCAACGCTTGATTGGAATTGCTTAACTTATTTTATAGAAACCTTTGTAACCTGAGATCAACCTATTTTTTATCGTACTGTGAGTAGGTAGTTTGTTGGGTGTGTGATCTATCATGCCAACCAGACTAACCGGTATCAAAATGGAGTTATCTTGTCCAACTGCCCCAGTGACCCGACTTGAATAAATAGATTGTAAGACTGATTAAAATACCCAAACATTAATCAGTGCATTTATACTATAATGATTTAATTTATACTGCGATAGTGTTAGTTGTTTTTCAAAAGGCATAAATGAGAAATCCTGTCTCCAGCAGGAGACAGGAGATTTCTTACTTATAGAAAAAACAAAATTGTAATTTTTATTGTTAAAATTATGAATACATACTTAAGATACTCATACCATATGACGAAGTAACAAATATTATTGCTATTACGAAAAGAACGTAAAGCCATGTTTTCTTGGACCCAATCATTAATGCGATTATTGGTTTCTATAAAACAAATAAAAAAATAATTTTCTTATTAATCAATACAATCCATTTATATTAAAAGCCTTTGAAAAAATAATATCATGTAATTTGCAAATAACTTTGTGTTAAATTAGCTTATAGCTCAAATAAAATAGTTAATATTAAATCAATTATTTTATAAATTTTATCTGAGCAATAAATATATTAAAAAGTTATCAATACAAATATTTTGATCACATTTATTAGGTTTGAGAATGTGATTTAAAATTTTTTAATTATATTATAATACAAATATTGAAATATAATATTTTCAATTCATTATAATTTATCTTGCAGTAAAATCTGAATTACTACGGAAAATACGTCTTCTTTATAACAATTAATTTTTATAGTACACGTAGATATAAAACAACTATTAATCATATAAAAAATTCTTTTATATATTTTTTACCTTCTATATTTATTTGAATATAATATATACTAATATATACTTTTAAGAAATAAATATAAGAGTATGGACAAACTTAATTACTACTTTACGTACCTACAACCATACTTTTATACTATAATTCTTTTTTTATTATTATTATTTAAATAACACTAAGTTCTGTGTAAATATGAATTGTTTGTATTTTGTATGTTCACGTGTACAGTTTCTGTAAAAATTCTTTTATATTATATTATAATTTAAAATGTTGATAAATTCAATAACCAATATAAATACATATTATTTGAAACATTTATTTATTGGTATCTTAGAATTATATCATTTTAAATTCATTATGCTGTATGAATATATTGAAAGAATTCTCAAGTCAGTTTTCTATACCAAATATAGTTTTGAGTCAAATAAGTTTATTAAATCCAATTATTAATTTACATAATGAACAAACGATGAATAAAAATCTAAAATATTGACTTTAATAAACCATTTCACATTTTTATTAATAATTAAAGATAAATTACATTCTTCAAACTTGTTCATAATAATAATTGAATTTAAATTTAAAAAAAATTGAATTAAATTAAATTGGTTTACGTCAACATATGGTAACAACAAATAGGTCGATTAAATCTTCGCAATTCAATTCTTTTAACATGTCATTCTCTCTCAAAAGTAATACTAGGTTGTTTAATTTGTCATCAGTTTAAGTGGACTTTCAATAATTTTGTATGAAGTTAAATTATCTATGTCAATATCATTGTTCAATAAATACGATTGCGTACAATTTAGGTACATATTCTGAGGAAAAAGTGTTGTCTAAATAATTTGGGTATATTTTTTGTAATTTTTCAGCTAACTCAATTATTTATACAAAAAATTTAAAGACGTGTTTTGGATGTAAAATTTAAAAATTATGTATAACCGTAAAATGTATAAGTATAACCTTAAAAAATTTGTCACTGTAGACCCGTGCCTATAGTACCTACATATAAATCTGCCACTATAATACAAATATTAAACAATATTATTTAATAATAATATTTATACAATTTTTTTTATAACACAAATTATTACATAAATTTTTATTGGCTTTCAGTTCAATAACATTATACCTCAAAAACTATTGTAATAAATTTGACAACAGTATTACACAAAGTACCACTAAATAAATTGGAACTATCGATTTTGAAAATGTTTTAAATGTTATAAATTGGCTATAAACATTTTTTGATAAATCGGTCATTACTGTTAATATATATATAGGACGTATAGGTATTAGGTACATAAACTTTTTTTAAGTAAAATAGTAGTACAATAAATATTGTTTGATAATTATTATTTATTTTTATTTTATTAAATTATTGAATATACATTGTTGAAATAATTTTTCTATTATAATCATATATTTAATTTTTCATTATAAATTGGAATTTTTCAAATGACTGTAAACATATAATATGCAAATATTTTATAAGTCCGTTATTATGAAATAATGTATATTTAAATAGAAAATATTCTATTTTACTTTATTATTTTGTAAATATTTATATAGCTGCTGAATCTTGTACATTTAGATCACTTGTAAGTTTTTCAACCGTCTGAAAATCTAAAAACAATGTAATCTTAAACACAATATAAAACGGCCCGCAAGTAGGTAACGCTTTGCTGTGTAGTAGGTATCTAACAAATCACTGTTAAATATATTTAAATTTCATACACCATTGTATACAAAAAATGATTCAAAGCGGAGACAATTTGCCAACTTATATCATTAAGTATACTTAATGTTAAATTCTTTGATACTGCTATGAAAATAATTCATTTTACGTATTATTAATATTACGGTAAATAACAAGTAACTATGTCAAAATGTTGAATTGAGTTTTATCTTTTTTTTCATTAAAGATATTAGTTGTAAAATTTAAGTACCATTCTTTGAACTGTTGTAATAATATTATTGAATTAAATATATAATAAAACAATTGGTATAACTAATATCTGTAATTATATTTTCTCATTAAATTATATTATCTATTCATAACTATTTATTAATATTAATCAGCACAATATCTTAAGCTAAAACTTTTATTTGAAATAATAGAACAGTAGAACAGTGTGAACTGAAAAACTGGAACTTATATTTACTACTCTATAAAAGTCGTAATAAAATATGCATAAGGCTAATAGTATACTGCAGTATAAAATTATCTTGCTTACCATTCGCATATTGATTTTCAAAATCCAACCTACTGACTTCTAAAAGTTTAAAAATTTTGGCTTTTAAAAGTATTAGAAGGTATAAAATTGATAAAATAAATTTTATAATTAGATTTGGAGAAAGTGTTTCTTAAATTATATATTTATAAGTATTCGTTATACAATGCTTCAAATAATTTTAATTACCTACCTATGAGTAGAGTTCGCGATTTAACTTATACCGAAATGGTCTTATTTGTTTTTTCAAAAAGAAAAACGAGAGGTCTGATAATTCAATTTCTTTTTAATTAGTAAAATTATGTTATACTTACTTAATATATTCACACCATATGAAGAAGACACAAACATTGCTATTACGGAAAAAACGTAAAGCCACATTTTGTTAAATCCAAACATTATTGCGATTGTTGATTTCTATAAAACAAATAAAATATTAATTTTTCTGAGACTTAATACAACCGATAAGAATTTGACTTTGATAAATTTTATCATAAATCAATGATTTAATAGACAACTAGCTATTTGACATATTAATTTAATAACTTTAGTAATTAAAAATAATTGAGTAAATCAATAACAAATTATTATATTTCTAGTATTTTTGTTAAACGTTTGTAAGTAATAATCATAGTTTATATTTCATACAAATGTCTTGAACATATTTTTACTTAATTAAAATTTCAATTGCGATTTTTAAACTATAATATATTGATTTCCTCATTTTGTTATCTATGATATTTTAATTATCTTAAAACATATTTTCTTATTGTATTGTTTTTGAAAATAATGTGAATTGTCTTAAAATGTATATATTTATATATATATTAGGGAGGATTTTAGTTTTTTGCATGGGGGGATAGTATTTTTTTACATAGGTAATAATTAATATTATTTACAAATTATATATGATTAAATCAATGAAAATATTTAACAAAATTAAGAGTAAGATGTCTTGGGAGACCATGGCCACTATGGCCTCCCTAAAAGCCGCCTCTGATATACAGTGTGCGTGATGAGGATTTACCCTTTACAATATCTCCTGAAATAATGGTGATATCATTATTGTGGTATTTTTAAAAAGACTCACAATGATAAGGTCTTTAAGTATTTCATATTTTATTTTAATTTAATGTTTAGTAAAAAAATTAAAATTAAATGTTTTATTTAATTCTTTTAAAAAAAATTGAAGATAACTATTTAATTTTATTTTTCTGAACAATTTGACTTTTAATATTTTTTATTTTTGGTTTTGAAAATATTATTGTATTATTATACGAGCATGTGTTCGCCAGTTACGTGTTTGATACCACTGACACTTATATGGTATTAAATAATTCACAATTTTTCTCAAAACTAGAAAAAATATTAAACATCATGTTATTCATGAAAATAAAATGTTAATATTTTTAGGAAAAATAAAAAAATAAATGGCTATTTTTTTTAAAATAATTAAATAAAAAAATGATGTTTTTTAACATTTTTAACAAAACATTAAATTAAATTATGAAATGCTTGTAGTTCTTGCCCCTGTGAATCTCTTACAAAACAAAAAAATAATAAAATAATGATATTTGCATTATTTCAGGAGATATCGCAATCAGTAAATTCTTACCAGATTCTGTATTTATGTATATATATAATATAATGTTTAAATGTTTATCTGTTTGATCGTAAATATGTTTCATAAAATCTGAATTATTACGGGTTATACTTTTATATTATGATTAATTTTTATACTCAAAGAGAAAATATAAAATTATTAGTAGTATAAAAAATTTTTTAGTTACTTTTACCTCAAATGATTTATGATATTTTAAATACAATTTAAAATGTTATATGTGTTGAATTGTTCAGTCGAGAGTAGGATTGGTTTGAATGAACTCAAGAGTATAGACAATTGTAATTACTATTTTGCTTACCATAACTAATTCTGTTTATACTATGATTCAGTGTAAATAAATATAAATTGTTTTAATATTTATTCACTTATCAATGCCAGTTTGTATTTTCATACATAAGAATTCTGAAACAAATTTTTTTATAATATTTTAATAAGATGTATATCAATACAATTGTGTAAAAACATTTATTTGTTAGCATTGTTATATAATGTTATATATCAGCAGTTCTAAAACTTTTTGTGGTTATAAATTGTTTAACAATAAAAAACTTTATTGAATCTAATCATAAGTTAAACAATTTAATACAATTTTTGACATTGCTTGTCTTTTATGAGAGAGTTAATATATTGATTCAAATTAAATAGTTTTATCCTTCAATCACTATATTAAAATTCAGTTTATTCCTATATTTATTAAAAAAAAAATAAAATAAAATTTAAAATAGCTCGTTCACTCAGATAATTTGTCAAAAAGCTATCGTTTCTCAGAGCAATTTTAAAAATTGCTAGATAGTCTTGCTAAATATTTAATCAGAACGGGACTAATGGTGTGGTTTTAAAAACGATTTTAGAGTCTGACCATGACTGTTCAATCAAAAAATCTTCTTCGCTTGTTAACATCAAATTTTTTTAGTTATGTTCTTCGAGAAGATTACTGATCAATTGGATTTGCCCTTCAGTTTTGAGGAATTAATCCTTTAAAGAAGTGTGAAAATGTTTTCAATTAGGTTTATTAAAAAACGTTGGTAGTAATTAAAAAAAATAACACAACTGTTACCTTCATGATAAAATACGATAAAAATTACAAATAACAGATTATAATAATAAGCTTATAGGAATTACATCAGATAAAACTACATTCATTAAAATTGTTTGACAACATTAATTGTGTAGTTATTATTGATTAAATATCATTATAATCAGAAATATTATTATATGATAAAAATATATAATAATATTATTATAACTAGAAATATAGACGTTAGTAATATTAATATTGTATGGTCCTCGGCCCAGTCTCATGCTGCTCGTTGCCTATATGTAGGCTGTGGCTCATAAGTTAGGAACCGCTGTTATATAGTATTAAATTCAATATTCAGTAAGTATATACATGTTTTGAAACAGATTTCATGGTTAGTGGTTTTTATGCGTTTCTATGTAGTATATATGTTACGGGTATTTTAATATTTGGATAATGTCGACATTAGCCATCCGTTTTGGCTAATGTGTAATTTATTGTTTAAAATTATGAAATATCAATATTATCCGGAAAATGTTAACCTTAACCAGCCAATATTAAATAATGTTAAAAGTTATGTATTGAAAAGACTAGAATTTTTGTTAGCATACTATAAAATAATGAAGCGTTGGACTGCCAGAGTATAATATCTTATTTTAACTTATAACCGAGTTAGTCAGTTATCTTACTGATAAACAGATAAAGTGAACAATATATAGGCTTAATATTTGTACGATATTTATAATTTTATATACTATACAAAACATGACGCGTCGATCTGTTGTTATAATTCTAAAATTTGTTTTCTAAACCTGGTTGAAAAATAAAATTTAAGTCTATTTATAATTTTTCCCAGCTAACATTGGAAACAGTGTGATAGCCTGTTTACGGGATGTTTACAGTGAACGAGCAGCCCCAAGAAACATTTTATTTGCCGTTGTGTCTATTGAGGATTGGCAATATTATAAACTTGACAATAAATACGGTACTCTGCCACGGTTATACACTATAAATCAATTTGTTGTTTATACTTTATCTTTAATACCACTTGATGAGGTAGTACATATAGAAAAATCATTGAGAGAAATTGCGAGTCTAATATCAGACGGCGGTAGTCAAGGACACAAAAGATGTTCATGTAAGGAAAAATGTGACACCAATCGATATAAGTGTAAATCATCTAGCATTTTATGCAATTCAAAATGTCACAGAAGCATGCAAAGTTTAATAATAAATGATAACACATTAACATTTTAATTCTATACTTAAAATAATTTAAAATATAAAATATGTCGACATTATCCGAATATTAACATTACTAGTAACATATAGGTATATAATTATCACAAGTATTATATAAATTTATAAAAACTCATTGAGAATTTTTTATTGATACATTTATCCCAATTTCATAATATTGTTCCATGTTCTTTCAACCCTAGGACTGTGGGGTTTTGAATGATTAAAACTTTCTTGTATAATTTATTCGATATAATTATATTAGGTATAATGTCAATAAATGTATAATTTTCGATATTTCCGAATTTCGTGCGAAAACCATTATCTAAGTCAAGTTGCATGCGTAGTTTTTCCACGACTGAGCCTAGTTGAGTGCGAGATTAGTCAACCTGACCGACTAACCGCAAGTTAATTCAGTCAGATTTCAAAAATTGAAAATTCAGTAAAAAATTTACTTTACTACATAATACACATATTATAAACAAATAGACTATTTTGTTCAAATAGTTATAGGTACCTATTTGTATAAGATATTTTTTTTATATTTTAAGTAGGTGTTGTTAAATTATTTAAACATTTATAATATAACGAATAAATGTATTTGAAATTTTTATAAAATGTTTATTTTATCATTTTCTATTCAACGATAATTCAATTTTTCCTGTTTTTTTAATTTTTATTTTTTATAGTACCTATAACCTGTATGTCAGATACTTGTCATATTATAATCTTATAGTCATATCTAATCTTCATTCCCGGAGAAAACCTAAGATACAGTATATCGAATTTAATATAGTTATATTTACAATAGTACTTTTATAGAGTATTTGCAAGTCGACGAAAACCGGTCGTTTGCTCAAATTTTTATGCACGCGATTCGGGCCTATCTCGAAAAATACTCATACGCAATTCGGCTGTTGACCAAAACTGCTTCTTTTTTGACACGCGATTCGGATAAAGCCATAATTTTGTATTGACTTTCAGTTCAATACCATTATAACTCAACAATTAAAAAAATTAAAATTAAATAACATCAAAATATTGAATAGAAATTAAATGTAGTCATTAAGCAGTATAAATATTATATAATTGAGTGGTAAGAAAACAAAAAACTAAAAAATATAATATAATACAGATAATGACATATTAATTGTTATGAAGTGTTGGTTATTGAAGATAGTTACGGAGAATTAATTGTGATTTTATTTATAATAACAGCGAGTAGAAAAATTGGAGGGTTTAATAAAGATTTCATTTCAATTAGGGAAACGGATATTGGATCGGAAATATAATTTGCAAGTTGAGTTGTTGTCATGTTAGTATTTAGTACACGATGGACTTTCAGTGGATTTTATGACGCGACGACGTGTGCTAGACCTTTGTTTGATATTCTGTTTTGTTCGGTTTTGTTTTTGTTGATTTGATCAATTTGTACAAATTAGACACCTTTTAATTTTTTTATAGTCACCATTTATAATAGGCATTATGGTACCATAGGAAAATTCCGTTCTATTGCGATAAATGTGAAAATAATATTATCACAAAGTACCTTTATAATAAATTGGAACAATCGGTTTTGAATAACAAATCGTTTATATTTTATTTCATTTTATTGTATTTTTTTTTCTAGATAAATATTTTCTTAAAGACAATAATTTGGTATCTACATGTTATGGTTAGTTAACGGGATGGATTATGTTCAGTAAGCTGTTATACATTTGTGTCTATTTGAACAAACATAAGTACTTTGTTATATTAAAATATTCAAATAATTATATTGCATTTTCATTATTTTTTCAAAAATAAAGAATTGAAAAATATTGATTATTTACAAATTATTTTATGTAAATTTAAGTAATTTAAGTAATCTTCTCGTTTACAATATCATGATTATTATTGTATATTATTTCAAAACATTTTGTACACGTTTTTAATGGTATGAACGGGCTATAACATTTTTATCATACATTAAAATCATTAAAAAAATGTAATAAATTATATTTACTTCGATCTTTAATGTTAATATATATAGGACAGTGGTTCCCAACCTCTTCTATTCTACACCCCCTTTGTTGTTTTTCAAAATTCTCGTGCCACCCCTTATAAATTGAAAAAAATCGATCACCTTTATTTGTGAATTTTAAAAATAAGCTATAAAATATTCGGAATGACTACTTTTTTATCAATGATAATAATTATAAAATATAAATAATAGTAAATAATAAATTTTATTTCGTAATAACTGCTTGCGCCTCTCTAGCAATATGTACACACAGCTACATACGAATTGCGTCCCGCGGCAACAATTCCTTCCAAATTACATCCTAAGTATTTTTTGGGATCATACAAATTACGTCCTGATTTGTTTTTGTGCATACTAAATATGTCTCGTATATTTTAAAAACTAAACAATATTTCCCTTCCCATTTTTATACAGGCTTAGGACTATTTGTAATAATAATTACATAATTACTACTACAGATAAGTTGAAAATATTGTTTTTGCTTTTTATATTAATTATTGCATTTGTAATTGTACATGTATAAAAATATTAAAGAATATCACATAGATCACGTTGTTTTTCGCTATACCACTATTCATTTCACTTGCTATAATCGGATTTAAAAATGTAACACATATAAGGTAGTGGACGATTAACACTATACTGCGATAAAAATTGTGTTGGTAATCTACAAAACGTAACTCACAAGAAACTTGTCAAAGTTTCAACGTAATCGTTTTTATTAAATCGGAAATACTAAAATAATTTATAATAATCAATAATTTCGCTTTTATACATTTTAGATATCACAGATACTGGGGACGCAATTCAGCAGTGCTCGAGAAAAACCGGAGACACAATTTGTATTACACCTTTTTATTAGTGATGTCAAAATTTAATAACCGAATAATCCGAATAATCCGAATAATTCGAATAATTTAAATGTTCATATATCTAATCTAATTATTATAAAGGAAGGTTTTCAAAATATGTTGACGGTTGATGCAGTTGGTAGTAGTTAATAATATTATATTTCATATTATAAAATATAGATCATGTCTTAGCAAATATTTATAGTATAAAATATCCGGATTCTTCGTTTTTATACGGGACGTAATTCGTACACACCGGTACACGTCACCCAGTTAGGAAACCAATGATATAGGTATAGGACATAGGTACATAAACTTTTTTTAAGTAAAATAGTATTACAATAAATATTGTTTGATAATTATTATTTATTTTTATTTTATTAAATTATTGAATATACATTGTTGAAATAATTTTTTTATTATAATCATATATTTAATTTTTCATAATAAATTGGAATTTTTCAAATGACTGTAAACATATAATATGCAAATATTTTATAAGTCCGTTATTATGAAATAATGTATATTTAAATAGAAAATATTCTATTTTACTTTATTATTTTGTAAATATTTATATAGCTGCTGAATCTTGTACATTTAGATCACTTGTAAGTTTTTCAACCGTCTGAAAATCTAAAAACAATGTAATCTTAAACACAATATAAAACGACCCGCAAGTAGGTAACGCTTTGCTGTGTAGTAGGTATCTAACAAATCACTGTTAAATATATTTAAATTTCATACACCATTGTATACAAAAAATGATTCAAAGCGGAGACAATTTGCCAACTTATATCATTAAGTATACTTAATGTTAAATTCTTTGATACTGCTATGAAAATAATTCATTTTACGTATTATTAATATTACGGTAAATAACAAGTAACTATGTCAAAATGTTGAATTGAGTTTTATCTTTTTTTTCATTAAAGATATTAGTTGTAAAATTTAAGTACCATTCTTTGAACTGTTGTAATAATATTATTGAATTAAATATATAATAAAACAATTGGTATAACTAATATCTGTAATTATATTTTCTCATTAAATTATATTATCTATTCATAACTATTTATTAATATTAATCAGCACAATATCTTAAGCTAAAACTTTTATTTGAAATAATAGAACAGTAGAACAGTGTGAACTGAAAAACTGGAACTTATATTTACTACTCTATAAAAGTCGTAATAAAATATGCATAAGGCTAATAGTATACTGCAGTATAAAATTATCTTGCTTACCATTCGCATATTGATTTTCAAAATCCAACCTACTGACTTCTAAAAGTTTAAAAATTTTGGCTTTTAAAAGTATTAGAAGGTATAAAATTGATAAAATAAATTTTATAATTAGATTTGGAGAAAGTGTTTCTTAAATTATATATTTATAAGTATTCGTTATACAATGCTTCAAATAATTTTAATTACCTACCTATGAGTAGAGTTCGCGATTTAACTTATACCGAAATGGTCTTATTTGTTTTTTCAAAAAGAAAAACGAGAGGTCTGATAATTCAATTTCTTTTTAATTAGTAAAATTATGTTATACTTACTTAATATATTCACACCATATGAAGAAGACACAAACATTGCTATTACGGAAAAAACGTAAAGCCACATTTTGTTAAATCCAAACATTATTGCGATTGTTGATTTCTATAAAACAAATAAAATATTAATTTTTCTGAGACTTAATACAACCGATAAGAATTTGACTTTGATAAATTTTATCATAAATCAATGATTTAATAGACAACTAGCTATTTGACATATTAATTTAATAACTTTAGTAATTAAAAATAATTGAGTAAATCAATAACAAATTATTATATTTCTAGTATTTTTGTTAAACGTTTGTAAGTAATAATCATAGTTTATATTTCATACAAATGTCTTGAACATATTTTTACTTAATTAAAATTTCAATTGCGATTTTTAAACTATAATATATTGATTTCCTCATTTTGTTATCTATGATATTTTAATTATCTTAAAACATATTTTCTTATTGTATTGTTTTTGAAAATAATGTGAATTGTCTTAAAATGTATATATTTATATATATGTGTATGTGTACAGTGTATAATTTTTTACCCATTCGATTATAATATATCTCATAAGATCTGAATTATTACATGTTATACTTTTGTAATATGATTAATTTTTATACTTACAGATAAAATATATAGTTATTAATATTAAAAAAAAAAAATTAGTCAATTTTTTATTTCAAATGATTTTTGTTATTTAAATTACAGTTTAAACTTATATTCTCGTTTAATATTCAGTTGAGAATAGGTTTATGTTGTGGTGAACTCGGAGAATAGACATTTGCAGTTGTTATTTTACCCAAAATTTACGGTTTTTAACTAAAACTGTTTATATTATGATTCCGTTTAAATAAATATTAATTGTTTTTATTTATTCACTTATCAATGTCAGTTTGTATGTTCATGCGTAAGAATTCTGAAACAAATGTTTCTTTAATATTTTAATAAAATATGTAACAATACAATTGTGTAAAAACATTTATTTGTCGGTATTATTGTATATTATAGGTATAGTATTCAATTCAATATTCATCATAATCACCAACAGAGACTAAGATTGAAATACATTTGATCTATAAGTTTCTATTTGATCCTTATCACAGTTATTAATGGAATCTATTCAGTTTTTAAAAATGCCATATTTGCATTATACAATTTAAAAATCTTAACTTACGTTCATCCAATAATCGATGAAAATAATAACTAATTTGAACAATAAATAAGGATATACGATTAATCTATATATTTAATATTGATAATATATACCATTTAAATGTGTTTTATAGATATTGTGAACATATAAATTAGGTATATGTATTCCATAAACAACAAAAAATTCTAAACTCAGTATTACCACTATCACATTAAGGCTTACAGCTTTTGTAGGTTTACCTTTAACTCACAATTTAAGTGTTGTACTGTTGTGAAAAAATCTTTGCAAGCTTTGGTTTTTTTTAGTACTATTTATCAGAGTTAAAGATGGTAGATTTCATAAGATAATATACTGGATTTAAAATACCTCTATACGATACGAATCAACTATTTTTGATGTCTATATTTTAAAGCTAATATTAAATTTATTAAACATGTTAAATATTTTTTACTTAAATTTAATATTAATATTTATTATTGATAATCACGTTCAAACATAATTAATCAGATCCCTTTTAATCATTCTAACTCTAACTTTTAGGCGTGTATTAGTTCATATTATATTTTTTATTTGATTGTTGGTAATAATGATTTTGTATATTATTAATTCAATTGATTCCGTTTTAATACTTTTGCATGCAATAACAGCTACAACTCCATGTTTATTATACCAACGTATGTACAATGTACTAATTATATAAAAACTAAAATTTCAAGAGCTAAGAATTTATGTAATAAATCTACATTATATTGCTTTTCACATTTTTGGGTAATTTTAAACTCACAAAAAAATAATGTTTTGTAATACTAAGTACCTATTTACAAATAATTTTTATTAATTTTTTTTGAGCTTTTATATTAAGTTTAAATACCGTTCTAATTTCTAAATTTCTTATCTATACTATTGAGCTTTAGTTAATTTTATTAATTTGAATAATTGTCATTATTAAAATTAATGAATACAAATATTGAAATATCAAATTCTTGAATTATTGTTAATGGTAGTCTTCGATTATCAACAATCAATTTTAAATTACTCTTAAGTAAGTCTTAACAAAGTGTTAAATTGGTGCACAATGTCACTGTTAAAGGTGTCTGATATAGGCAACTTTAGTTACATTTTAAGAAAAAACTTATTATATATTTAAATACTTATTCAAAATATTAAGCGTAAAGGTAATAGCATCATTGCTGTACAACGATAGTTATCAGCTTATTATTAATTGATTGCATGTGGTAATTTAGTACTATAAATTGGGAATCTAGTATGAGCTTGGTACAATCTAAACGGCTTTCTTTCATTGTTTGCATATTTCTAAACGGTCCCGCCGAAATAGGGTTTTCGAATACGTAAATTACTAAACAGCTTATGTATTCGACAATAAAATTTAAAATCTAAAACCTGTCTCATGCGACTCGTGTACTAGCATCATAATCCTGCGTGTTCTTACATAACTCTTATATTTACGTATAATACCTACCATACGGTTCGTAAAGCACAACGAAGTCGATAGTGTGGGTGTGTTGACGTATAATTGACGACAATAATCAGTGTTTTAAATAGTTAAATATAAATTTATAGGTCACTAAAGTCGATAACAATTTTTGCTTATGTTTAACCGAAAGCATGCAATAAAATCAATACACCTATCACTAAATAATAAAAATAAAAACAGAAGTTTGTCAGGGCCAATATTGATGAATTTTTATCTAATGAAATATCTCGTATAGATAAGAAATGTGACTCAAACATTTACCTACGTATGATTTTTTTATATTTTCACACTGTTTTTAATAATTTTCAAGCTATACACAATTTAATAAAAATATTAACTCATTTTTAACCACACCTTTTTTGATACAGTCCTAAGTTTGTATAACGTGGAAAGGGATTCGTATTGTAAAAATTATAGCCAAATGTACTATAATCAATGAGCTAATAACCCGATCTCATGGAAGAAATTATGATGACTCTGTGATGGATCTTAAAATCAAGTCTCAATGGAAAACAATGATAAACGGAAAAAATATCTCAAAAGAATAAAATATTGATTATAGATCATATAAATAAGGAGATTTAAAGATAATAATTTATGAAGTGACTAAGAGCAATTTTTAAGTTCAGGAGCTCTGACACACAGAAGAATTATTTCTACAATTTCATTTAAATAATTTAAAATAATTTTTCTATTCAAGACATTTGGAATTATTTCATTATTAAATTCGTTATTATTCTCAATACCAAATGTTAAATATTATGATAATGATTTGACATTTTTCATAACTAGCACTAGAATAAGAGTATTTAATTAAAAATGACTGAACACTTGCATACATAATAATGTTCAGTAGCTCATATAGTTTATTTGGAATATAATAGGCACTTAGTTATGTGTGTATCGTAGGTTATAGATTCTTTGTGAGTTAAATTTGTATAATATAATATTTGTTACTAAGTCCACACAATGAATATTATTTTAAAAATATAATTATATATAGTTATATTGAGCTTATACGGATATGAGGAGTATTCTATAAATTAAGGTGTGTTGTGGGAAGCTGATAACTGATCTTATAAAAGTGATGTTAAAGTGAAAACTTTTAAGACTGTGAATGTTATTTGTTCTTCTTAGAACACCATTGATTGATTAAATATTGACTGTAATATATTTTGTCTAATAACTTAAAACAAAATAAAAATATATGTAAGGAAATTTATCTAAATTATTTTTTTTTATAGTTTTTAATTACCTTTGTTCGTACTTTAATTTGTTAGTCGTTATATTGTTATAAAAATAAACTCAATAATAATTTTTAAAATAATATGTCTGAATTTTATAGCTTAATAACCTCTTGAATGCGTATTGAATATAATAAATATATACATTTTTAAAAAATGAGTTAAATATCTATTATACTACGTTTATAATATTGTTTATTGAGCAGAAACAGTGTGTTTAAAAATTATTTTTGAAACGATTTAAGCTCTCAAAGCCTAGATTTCATAAAACCTGATTAGTGGTAATCCATAATACCATTTATAAAATCCAAACCAAGATAAAAAAAAAATTGAAAAAACCGAAATAAAATTTATTAAAATAAAATTGATGTCAGTTGTTCGTCTTATATTTTATATGGGTATTATAGCTAAATAGGTGATTCTTTTATGATGAACCGTATATTATTTCAATAACGGTTAACATTTTTGAAAATATTTCTTTTACATGATTGTAAGTAATAACATTAAAAAAAGTTCTAAGATAATTATAAATATTTTTATTTATCTATCATCTGTTCATTTTTTATATTTTTAATTTGATAACATATATTTTTTATTTTATATTTCAAAACAAAATTATTTGGAGTATTTCGATGTGTATAAATAAAATTACGGACTAATAGTTTATGAGTTATAGGTATTTAAGAATTTTATGAGCGGATTGGAATTGCACTAAAAAAAAAAAAAGAATCCACAATTTAGGTAATTGGTTAGTTGATTTATGAATAAAAATATTAAAAATAAAATATTTTTATTTATATATAAGACAAAGAAACTGGTACATAATGTTTTGTAATTCCTATTATATTTAGTCAAAACGAACTGGATTAAATTCACAGTTCCTGTTTAATAAGAACTAACACTGTATAGGGCTTTTATTATATTTGCACAGTAACACACGTCCTAGTGTTTCTATTTAATATTTAGAGTAAACTATTTTTTTTTTTGTCAAATGATACATAAAATGTGTTTAACTGAATTGTATTTTAATTTCAAAATTATTTTTTTATGCACTCGAATTTATCAGTTACAAATAATATTTCTAACTGTTATAATACTTGAAAGCATTTTAGGTAATATATTAATTTTTATTATTATATATCAAATGAATATTATAATTTATAGATACATAATTTTTTATATATATTATGTTTGCTATTTGTGTGATTTCGGAAAAATACTTAATTTTTTTTAATTAACTAGGAGTTATAGCAGTTATACATTTACGCCGTTGTAATTTTCAACAAATTAATCTAATTATTATTCATAATTTTTATTGTTGTTAATTTTTAGATACTTAACAGGTTTTAAATGTGTTAGGTACCGTCTTTTTTGATTTCACGTTTTGAAAATGTTGACATATTATTCTATAAATATATGAAATTTTGAACTAAAAACTGTATATACATTGAAAGTCTATTAATGGTGTAAAAAGGTATTGAATCCTTCATTGAAACTATAATAATTCAAAATATTCTTCTCATAAAGAAAAATAACGTTAGAAAATACCATGGATACGAAATACTCTTTATATTTTTTTTTAGAATTTTTAACAAATTCCGAATACATTAATTTCTCAAGGTTTTTTTTATCGTTAATATCTAAAAATAATTTATTATTTTTCAACATCTACTGCAAAGTTATTAGCTGACTAATAAATTTACAATTACTTTTATCATTTTATAAAGTTATCGGAATTTAAAATCATCTATGTTTTTATAAATTATCTATTATATGAATTTAATTATTCTAAAAAATTTAATTTTTAAATCTAAATAAAATACTGTGAACAAATGTTGGAAATTTATTCCCTTTGGCGAACTAATAATAATATTATTATTTTTATTTACTATTATGAAGATTTGGAAATCTATTTTTTAAATTCTGAATGGAACCATAATTGTACCAATTTTATAATGATTATTTTTTATTTGTGTTTGTCATCTGCACTGTTTGAGGGAACAAATATATTTCGATTTTTAACTTTAAAGGTCAAAAGTAAAAATGTCCAATATTTTTCTTAACAATCAAGAGACACTAAATAAAAATTAACGTTAAATCTGTGTTCGACAAAATTGATTTCTTTATTTTATTATATTTTAAAATTGAATAATCGTAGAAACTTAATATTTCACAGAGTTGGGCATCATTTGAATACAATTTTATTTAGATGATTATTTAGATAATATTTTATTCGGATAAAAAACTATTCGACTGATTTTTAAACATAGTTATTCAAATAATTTTCATTAATTTTATCTTAGTTAACTAATGGTTAGTATTTTGGTAATTAAATATTTACGTATAAAAAACAATAGTTAGCATTTTATTTTAAGTTCACGATTGTAAGTAAGCAGATACATACTATAAATGAAACAAATAAAGAACTATCTAAAGAAGAAACTAGAGTATAAAGAATTCGAATGCATTTGTATTTTGTATTAGCATTATGTTTGAACATTATTCAATTACATTTTTATTCAAATAATTATAAAAAAAATCACTAAATTTTACTAAATGTTTGTATTATCATTTTTTATAAATAGTATAATTCTCATTTCAAGTTATTTTGAGTCTTTTTGAGCTATGAATAACAATGAGAAATTTTCATTTTTTTGTTTTTACTAATGTCGATACAACATTTTTCGCTGGGTCAAAATTCTTGGAAATATCTACCAAAATCCCACATAAGTTCCTTTTTTATTAGTAGAAAAATATTAAAAACATATAGACACAATATTTTTATATTATTTTTTAGTTCAAATTTTTACAAAATCACAAAAATTTACAAACTACAAGTATTTTGTAGTAAAAATGTATTGAACCTTCAATTTTTATAGCTAAAGTATTAAAACTTAAAATTAATAACTAATTAATACTAATTCTTTGTAGAGAGTTCACAATGAAACTTAAAAATCTAAAAAATATATATGAACATTATTATTTTTTATATACATTTAATATTCAAGTTTGGATGAAATGACTAATTCAGACGATGTTCATTATATTGTTATAATTAAAAAAACATTATTTATGACGAATTATAAGTTTAAACTGCTAGTTATAGTTAAATATTTCAATACATAATATATTACATCCAATGTTTAATAATAATTATATACCATATTATGATTTAATATTTAATAATGCTGTTAATATTATTTTATTATATCATTTTTTAATGATGGGATTTTTTATTTTTATAGATATTTAAAATCTCAATAATGTTTCAGTTGAAAAAAATATTTTTTGTTGTACTTATTATTGTTATGTTTTCATTTTGGTCTAATGGCGCAAGCATATTTGGTATGTATAAAATTAATATTATTTATTTATTATTCACAATAAACTATATTAAGAAAATTATAAAATATTATTATTATAAAAAACCAGTAGGTCTATTATACTCTATATTTATATCATAAAGTTAATTTTTTTACTTTCATTTCATTTAAGAATTTAGATAGAACATAGTTAACAATATTTGACATTATAATAATTTTAGTAAATTCATCAGAAAATAAAATTTACCACGAATACAATATGAAAAACAAATTCTTTCTGGGTAAGCATTGATGTTTCATTTTATTTATTAATATTGATATTTACTTTGAATATGAGAAAATAAAAACTTACTGTTTTTTTTTTTTTAAGCATATTAGAAGTTTCTATTTCTGCATTTTGTTAATTTCAATGATTAATTAATAAACTTAAATATTATTTATTAGCTCATTTTAATTTCAGATATTTTCCAAACGTTAAGTCGAAACTTTGAAGACAGTATGCGAAAAGTTTGTTCGGCTTGTATATGAATAAGAAAATGTTGGAAAGAATATATTACATAAATATTTTTGTAAGCTATGTAGCTTCTTTTGAACTAGAAGTATCTGTTTCTATGTTTCTATATTTCTTTTCAAATACTTTTCCATTTTTATATTTAATAATATTTAAGATAGCACAGAACGTATGATACTGAACATACAAACACGACTGTATTTCTTTGTAATAGATATGGGTTTATATTATTAAATATATCATTGTCGATAGTCTAATGCTGTAATATGAGTTTAATTTTTTTCGATGTGATAAAAATGTTATTATCATTAAATAACAGTTATTTAAAAGTTGACTCTATCGACTATGATTGGTTATTCAATAACTAAATAGACCTCATTTTTTTTTCATTAACGTTTAAGGCCTAAAGAAAATAGTTTTAGTAAAATATAAATTTTAGAAATCTCTAATAATAGTCACTAATATCAGTTTGAGAAGCACTGATCTAGACTATCTATACCACCTATATAATCTATCATCTATCTCAACTGAATTACTTATAAATTAAACTTACTTTTACACTGTAAACTGTAAATTTTATCTTCCAAAACCGTTGAAGTAATTAGAATAAAGATTTCACATTTAGATAGTTTATTGGTTTTCTTCAAAATGTTAGGCTTAACTAGAGATATTTGAAGTAAAGTAATTGATCATAAAGACCAGCCGTTTAAATAAAAAACATTGGCTGTTATCAGCAAAGTGCGTTATTATAGACAATTAGTAATCTTTTTGATACCAACTTTCAATACTATTTAGGATTCTTTTATTTTATTTATCTGTAAGCTTTTAATGTGTATTTAACCTAAGGAGGTCAAATTGAGTAAAAATAGAAAAATTTTCCTCACCGGTATTTGGTGGAAAACTGTACACAGGTGAAGCTGGGTTATTAAGCTAGTATAATATAATATATAATATATTCTACATAGTATATATAAAGTATATAATATTTATATTGAAATATAGTAATAGTAAAATGTTTCTAATATTTGGCTAGTTGATCAATAAAATAAATACATGTAGAGTTGAAGTTATATTTTATTTTAAACAATTCGTTATAACTTAATATTCTCTGTATTTAACTTGTATTTGTTTAGGTATATCGTTCAAGATCATTCGTTATTTCTTTAATATTATCCATAGAGTGCTAAATTGTTATAAAATAACTAGTGATAAGTGTGCTGCTTCAGCGGTAAGTATATTTGTCTTACTCGCACATTAAATAAATGAAATATTTATTATATTTTATTTTGTTTCATACTGATGCTGAGGGTGGTGCACCATATCCTGAAAATAAGGTTATCAATAAGTATATTAATAGTTATGTTTAGTAAATAACTAACTAATTTTCTTACCATATTTTTGAATAAACTTGGTATCCGTGTTAAGCTCACTGTTTAATGGTATTTTTGATCGTGCTTCAACTGAAATTTTAAATTAAACTATTGAAGTATAAATTATGTTGTAGGTAGGTATATTAGTTTATTAAACGCATTATAATATTATAATATATTATATTAAGAATGATGAATAATACATGCATCTTTAGTTTTCTTCTATTATTTTACCTTCTAAGTATAAATATATATATATTTTTTATATTTTTCATCCCGTTTTAAAGAAGAAAAATGCTTAAAATTTTGATGAGTGTGGATTCTAGGGTGATTTAGATTATACTTTGAAAACCCTTGTAAACGTTAGAATATATTTATGTTGCAAACACTATAGTTTACGGCTAAATCTATTTTGTTTATAGTTTTAATTATTTTGAAATAAATAATCATTGAAACTTGTAACTTTTTCAAATACATACATATATATTAGAATGTTATATATGAAAAATTGTTTTTAAAATATTTTAGCTTTTGTTAGCTATTTAATAAATAGATTTTTTCGACTTATGTTGATACAATTTTGATTACTCGGCAAAAATTTAGAATTTTAATAAATTGCTCCTTATAAGTTTTTCTTACTAATGAATTCAAAAATATCGAAAATACGTAAAGATAGCTTTTATTAAAAGAGCATAGATCTTATATTTTAAGAAGATTGGATATTTAAATGAAAAATTACGATTTTAATTATTTTAATAATTATTGATTGTAGTAAACGAAAACATTTTATTATTATTAATAAAAGTATTTAGATTCATTTTTAGCTATATTTTTATCAAAAATCTATCTATCTAATCTATCTTTCAAACGTTACTGACCTATAAATTATATGTTATGTTTTTTGGCGAAATTGAAAAAATTGCTAAATAATAATTTTTAGCATAATGTATAGAAATAGTATAAAATATCAGGTCCACTTTCATTAGAATATTTATACACAATTATATTTTGTATTTGAAACACATAAAACATTGAGAAAATGTTGAGAAAGATTAGCGATGTGATTAAATGTCACTACATTTTTAATGAAGTGTAATAAAATATATAACAATGTAATCTTAAACACAATATAAAACGGCCCGCAAGTAGGTAACGCTTTGCTGTGTAGTAGGTATCTAACAAATCACTGTTAAATATATTTAAATTTCATACACCATTGTATACAAAAAATGATTCAAAGCGGAGACAATTTGCCAACTTATATCATTAAGTATACTTAATGTTAAATTCTTTGATACTGCTATGAAAATAATTCATTTTACGTATTATTAATATTACGGTAAATAACAAGTAACTATGTCAAAATGTTGAATTGAGTTTTATCTTTTTTTTCATTAAAGATATTAGTTGTAAAATTTAAGTACCATTCTTTGAACTGTTGTAATAATATTATTGAATTAAATATATAATAAAACAATTGGTATAACTAATATCTGTAATTATATTTTCTCATTAAATTATATTATCTATTCATAACTATTTATTAATATTAATCAGCACAATATCTTAAGCTAAAACTTTTATTTGAAATAATAGAACAGTAGAACAGTGTGAACTGAAAAACTGGAACTTATATTTACTACTCTATAAAAGTCGTAATAAAATATGCATAAGGCTAATAGTATACTGCAGTATAAAATTATCTTGCTTACCATTCGCATATTGATTTTCAAAATCCAACCTACTGACTTCTAAAAGTTTAAAAATTTTGGCTTTTAAAAGTATTAGAAGGTATAAAATTGATAAAATAAATTTAATAATTAGATTTGGAGAAAGTGTTTCTTAAATTATATATTTATAAGTATTCGTTATACAACGCTTCAAATAATTTTAATTACCTACCTATGAGTAGAGTTCGCGATTTAACTTATACCGAAATGGTCTTATTTGTTTTTTCAAAAAGAAAAACGGGAGGTCTGATAATTCAATTTCTTTTTAATTAGTAAAATTATGTTATACTTACTTAATATATTCACACCATATGAAGAAGACACAAACATTGCTATTACGGAAAAAACGTAAAGCCACATTTTGTTAAATCCAAACATTATTGCGATTGTTGATTTCTATAAAACAAATAAAATATTAATTTTTCTGAGACTTAATACAACCGATAGGAATTTGACTTTGAAAAATTTTATCATAAATCAATGATTTAATAGACAACTAGCTATTTGACATATTAATTTAATAACTTTAGTAATTAAAAATAATTGAGTAAATCAATAACAAATTATTATATTTCTAGTATTTTTGTTAAACGTTTGTAAGTAATAATCATAGTTTATATTTCATACAAATGTCTTGAACATATTTTTACTTAATTAAAATTTCAATTGCGATTTTTAAACTATAATATATTGATTTCCTCATCTTGTTATCTATGATATTTTAATTATCTTAAAACATATTTTCTTATTGTATTGTTTTTGAAAATAATGTGAATTGTCTTAAAATGTATATATTTATATATATGTGTATGTGTACAGTGTATAATTTTTTACCCATTCGATTATAATATATCTCATAAGATCTGAATTATTACATGTTATACTTTTGTAATATGATTAATTTTTATACTTACAGATAAAATATATAGTTATTAATATTAAAAAAAAAAAATTAGTCAATTTTTTATTTCAAATGATTTTTGTTATTTAAATTACAGTTTAAACTTATATTCTCGTTTAATATTCAGTTGAGAATAGGTTTATGTTGTGGTGAACTCGGAGAATAGACATTTGCAGTTGTTATTTTACCCAAAATTTACGGTTTTTAACTAAAACTGTTTATATTATGATTCCGTTTAAATAAATATTAATTGTTTTTATTTATTCACTTATCAATGTCAGTTTGTATGTTCATGCGTAAGAATTCTGAAACAAATGTTTCTTTAATATTTTAATAAAATATGTAACAATACAATTGTGTAAAAACATTTATTTGTCGGTATTATTGTATATTATAGGTATAGTATTCAATTCAATATTCATCATAATCACCAACAGAGACTAAGATTGAAATACATTTGATCTATAAGTTTCTATTTGATCCTTATCACAGTTATTAATGGAATCTATTCAGTTTTTAAAAATGCCATATTTGCATTATACAATTTAAAAATCTTAACTTACGTTCATCCAATAATCGATGAAAATAATAACTAATTTGAACAATAAATAAGGATATACGATTAATCTATATATTTAATATTGATAATATATACCATTTAAATGTGTTTTATAGATATTGTGAACATATAAATTAGGTATATGTATTCCATAAACAACAAAAAATTCTAAACTCAGTATTACCACTATCACATTAAGGCTTACAGCTTTTGTAGGTTTACCTTTAACTCACAATTTAAGTGTTGTACTGTTGTGAAAAAATCTTTGCAAGCTTTGGTTTTTTTTAGTACTATTTATCAGAGTTAAAGATGGTAGATTTCATAAGATAATATACTGGATTTAAAATACCTCTATACGATACGAATCAACTATTTTTGATGTCTATATTTTAAAGCTAATATTAAATTTATTAAACATGTTAAATATTTTTTACTTAAATTTAATATTAATATTTATTATTGATAATCACGTTCAAACATAATTAATCAGATCCCTTTTAATCATTCTAACTCTAACTTTTAGGCGTGTATTAGTTCATATTATATTTTTTATTTGATTGTTGGTAATAATGATTTTGTATATTATTAATTCAATTGATTCCGTTTTAATACTTTTGCATGCAATAACAGCTACAACTCCATGTTTATTATACCAACGTATGTACAATGTACTAATTATATAAAAACTAAAATTTCAAGAGCTAAGAATTTATGTAATAAATCTACATTATATTGCTTTTCACATTTTTGGGTAATTTTAAACTCACAAAAAAATAATGTTTTGTAATACTAAGTACCTATTTACAAATAATTTTTATTAATTTTTTTTGAGCTTTTATATTAAGTTTAAATACCGTTCTAATTTCTAAATTTCTTATCTATACTATTGAGCTTTAGTTAATTTTATTAATTTGAATAATTGTCATTATTAAAATTAATGAATACAAATATTGAAATATCAAATTCTTGAATTATTGTTAATGGTAGTCTTCGATTATCAACAATCAATTTTAAATTACTCTTAAGAAAGTCTTAACAAAGTATAATAATATAATAAATTATATTCACTTTATACTTTAAACATTGGAATACATAATAAAGTTACACAATATTATAATACGTTATATATATATAATAATTAAGTATATACATAATGTAACGAGTCCCAGTCGTGCAGATTGTTGAAATGAAGGAATTTGAATAGTTTCAACGTAAACTGGATAATGTTATATTTTTATTGACAAAATATTTTGTGTTTTTGAAATGAAAAATAAATTAAGTAAAAATATGACTGAATACATTTGTGGTAGCAAGTAAGGTTTTATTGCAAGTGCCATAATTTCACGTCCGATTTGATCCTGTTGGGCCAACAACCGTCTTTCTTGGAGAAGAACAAACCACCTCCCTCATGTTTGGTTATATATGACCATTTATGGTCTGTGGATTTTTCCTACTCTATTTATGATATTTTTAATATTTCTAATATTCTCTACAAATATCTGCACGTGTCAGATGTCCCTTTCATCATTGCGTTATCGCTCTACATTAACACACGATTTCCAGGGTTCGAATTTTGCATAATATTTTGCGACTAATTATATTTTAATATATCATATGCTCTTATATATTTATATATATATATATTGGATACTGGTATATAGATCAATACACACACACACACACACACACACACACACACACACACACACACACACACACACACACACACACACACACACACACACACACATACATATATATATAAGTACCATAGTTCGTTACACCTCATTATCAAAAAAATAAAGGTTTTTTTAGCAAGACGAAAATCGTTCAAGTTAGTTATATGTAATGAATTATTAATTAGCTTACATTTTTAGAAGTAACATATTATGTGATATTTGGATAGAATGATTTATTTTTCTAGCTGTATTTATAGACACATTAATTTTATAAATTTTAAGTATAAAATATGGTAAATTAGTTAGCACTTTAGCAGTGATTACATGTTATCTTATCATTATAGTTAATATCGTAATTATATATTATTGTTTAATAGTCAATACAAACATGATTAGTAAGTTTGCATAATTTGATTATTAAATATAATAAAAAACAATTTGTTATTAATAATACTTCATAATTAATTCTTTAAATATATTAAATATTAATATAATAAAATAATTTATGAAAATGTTATATAGTTATATAAAATATAATATTTTTGTTTGTATAAAATAAATTATTATTATTGATAATATAGATTATTTAGCTCAAGGTATAGTGTTTATATACTTATGTATATATTTATTCTGAAATGTTCAACTATATTCATATTTGTTCGTATTGTAAAATATTGAAATTATTTTTATTGTTATGATTCATATAAGGTCTACTAAAAGTTTTAATGAAGTTAAAATTATGTCTATTAAAACTATATTGTCACACATCGTGATCGGATGAGATCTCTGATAAATCAGTGAACATTTTTATGTCTAATTGAAACATTTTAAATATCAATAAATAACTCAAAATATTTGAAAAATTATAGTATGAGTAGGAAATGCCAACAAAAAGATTTGGTAAACATTTGAAGTCTCTTTAGTTATTTATTTTAAGTTACACAAAAACTGTGATCTTATCGAATTCTGGTTTCACTACATTAAATTCTCATTTTTATTTATTTATCTTTTGTTTTTCCCAGTATATATTTTAAAAAGTACTAAGAATTTTTTATTTTGACCACATAAAAATATTAACTTAATCCAATTTACTATCAAAAATCAACTCAAAGTTGAAGATATAATTATTTTTTCAACAACCAATCGTGCATAATGCATATAGTATAAAATATACATATTACACAAAACAAAAACACTATCATCTTTGTAAAATCAATACATTTTTCAAAGATAGCACAGAATCTACAAATAATTTTCAAATTTAAAAATAAAATAATATTTATATATTAATATTAATATATATGTGTTTAATTAAATAATTCAATTGAATATAATATTTACCAAAATTACAACAGAATAAATCAACGAGTTACAAATAGTTGATATTATACTGAGTATAAAGTGAATAAGTGTTTAAACTTAAACGATAATAATATATAATGTAATACTATTTTAATATCGAAATACTTTTTATATGCCACATTGATACTATGTCAAATAGCATTTTTAATAGAACAGTTGTAAAGACTGTATAAATATTGCGTACTATAATGTATAGTTTTGCTTATTAATGTTTCTTTTTTAATACTTTAATGTCTGTTTAGTTTAAATATTCGATTCAAAAACAAGAAAAAAATTATAAATAACTAACTATAAAACATTACAACTGATCACTATTACGCTAAACTAATATAATAATATTTAAAGTTTGCGTTGGGAATTATTGTGTAATATATTACTTTTTGAATATTTTTGTGTAGTTTCAGCTGTATATTTAAATATTATATCACTTAGGAATGTTTGACATTAAAGATAGTTCATTTTTAAGCAAATATAAATTTAAAAAAAAATCATTATGGAGACACCATTATAAAATATTCGTATATTAGCTACTTTACATTAATCAACAATAACTTACTATATTATAACAAAGTATTGCTCAGTATATTTATTCATAAAATAAAAAAGTTCATATAATTAACGATATTTCACAACTGACAATTATCATAGTAGAAAAAAAGGAATATTATTAAGAAAAACTGCTATAAAAATAATTAAACCATGTATTATTTACATTTAGATGATTCTTTGTTTCAATTTTAAAACTAAGATATATACATTGTATTTTTTTAAATTTTTGATTTTAAGCTAAGTAAGACATAATAAAAAATATTTTATTTTAAATTATGAGTACTTTACTATATAGTTAAATATAATAGTATTTTTACATAATATCAATGATAAGAAATAAGAATAAACTAAATGTAGATAGGACTGATTGGTAATATTAAAAAAAAATAGAAGCGAAATTGTACAATTTTTTTGACTAGATAATATCATTATAATCTTATTATTTACATGACGTATAGTTTACAGCGTATATTATATTGAACACTTTTGTTCATTGGTATCAAAATGTGTGCAAATGATGTATTATGCATTAGTATCGATGTATGTGGATAGAAGTATCGGCGATGGATGAATCTGCTCCATAAAACGATTACATTGTCCAGTATAACGTTATGGATGATATGATGTAGGTCCTTCATAAAAATAAATTACTGATTCGTCATAAAATTCCTCGTTCACATCTGAAACATAAATTATTTCATGTAAGATGATGACGGTGAAAATTATACAAAGCAGCGTGTATGTTGCAACGAGTAATAACCGATAAAATAATTTTTTTTTCTATAGATATATAGTTAAGATATTTCTCGAAATAACGACAAATTATTTCAATATTATAAATGGAACTTACCGTAGCATATATTACACGACATTCACTTCAGTGTAACTTAATCGGTTCAATCATTTGATCCAGTTTTCCTTGATCATATCGGCCGCTTTTTCGCCGATCATAAATGTTATCGCGTTGGTGTGGCCACCCGGTATGAGTGGTATGATAGACGCGTCCACTACCCTAAGCCCTTTAACGCCGCGCACCCTCAACTTTGGATCGACCACGGCGTCCGGGTCTGAGGCCGGTCCCATCTTGCACGTGCCCACCTGGTGGTGAAGGTTGGTGGTCAACTGCCCGATGGAACATCCCCAGTACGCGTCCGACCCGAACGATTCGTGTTCACAGCCTGGAAACGGCACTGACAACAGTGTAGATCCGAATTTTTGGAAGGCTTGAGTTTTGCTAATAGCGATCGCCTGCAATATGATTACCAGACAATGTAAAAATAAATACAATTAAAAATAAGACACATGTTATAACATTTTTTTCTATTAGTGTACATTATTGTAATCTATGAAATCACATTTAGAATTTCAGTTTTTTAATAATATAAAATAAACGTTTTTATTTGTTTAAAACATTGTTTTTTTAATCTTGACTGGACGTAATAATGTACCTCTATTGCCTATATGTTACGCCGTACAATAAATTGTGTTTATACATTAACCGATAGTATTTTAACTGAGAGATCGTCTTGGCACAAATGGTAGTGTATTATTGAAATAAATTACTTTCAATATCACATCTGAAAATTATTGGCACAAATAATAGTGTATTATTGTAATAAATTACTTTCGTCATTACATCTGAAAATTATTTTAGAAGAACTATAAATTTATTAAATCATAGATTTTCTAACACATTTTTAAAATGTTTAGTCACTTGTAAGAAAGTTAAGTCGGTGATGCCGTGGATCAGAATCTGTATTAACCACTAAAATGATTAATAAAAAAATAAAAGTATGTATTTTTATATTTTAGGGAAAATTTGGATTTGAATTTTTGAACTAACATCACCTATATTATTTCAAAATAAGTAACCTAAATAATATTTTTGCATTATAACATTTTTCAAAATTGAATTCAAATGAGTAAAATAAAATATGTTTTTTCTCAATAACTACGTTATGTAATCTATAAATATTAAAATATCCATGAGTAAATATAAATTAGTGCTTATATATTGGAAATTCAAAAATTATATCTATACGGATAAGAAGAAAAAGTGTGATTTTATCTTGTATTATGTTGCAACTAACTTGGAAGGTCATAACTATTTAAAAAATATGTTGAACATCAATTATATTAATTCACTCACAGTGTAATTATAGTAAGTATATTATATTGCTTATTCAATAATCATTTCAAATTACGTTTACAATTGTAACAGTAAAATTTCAAGGTATTATTTGGTTAGTGTTACACGGCCAATATTTTATATAAATTCGTTTTGAAAATATATAATATGAATCACCATTCTTAAAATAACTATTATAAATATTAAATGCTACTTATGTGTTTAATTAATAGTAGTTATTATTTATTATTATGGTCACTCAACACATTTAGTTATTATTTACTTTATTATTTATGATGAGTATGATACATTTGTGATAAATTTCTGACTTTAAAATTTAAAGATTAATATAACAATAATATATTTATTATTAATACATATTTTACAAATGTACATAAAATGGTATTATAATTAAGATAATTGCAAGACCTTACGTGTTTCTTTTAAGCAATTGATTTTTAGTTTGAATGCATTACGTTCATTTTAAATTAATAAAATATAACATTTGAATTCTAAAGTAGTACATGATATATTAGTTATCAACAAAACGATTGATGCATTTATTTATTCATGCGTAATTTATATTTTACAATAATTGTATTGTTTTGAATTAATAATAATTTATTATAGACAATAATTAAAAGTGTAATGACTATAAAAAAGAGTAATTTATTGTATACTTAATGATTTTTTCAAAACTATTATTATTATTCCCAAATGTCAAAATATTTATTTTTGAGTAATAATTTTAAAGTAACAAAGAAAGTGAAAACAATTTTCAAAATACATTTTTAGTTTTATTGACTAATGATTTAATTCACCTATTAAATGATAAACATCAAGGTGTATAACATATTATAAACACTAGCATAAATGTTTGATTAAATGACAAAATAACAGTTTAAGAGTTATTAATATTTACTTGGGTAGAATTTCGTTAAATTATAAATAAATTATAATTATTGAAGAATACGCGTGTGTGGTTAATTATGATTTAGACCTATTCTATAAAAACATAGATAAATCGCTAATGGTAATTGGTAGGTACATTTATAAAGAAAACTGATAAATTAATAAAAGGAAAATTACGTTTTACTTAACTGATAATATTGTAATTATAAATATAGTCATCATAAAAAATTGGAAACAGATTAAGAAATACATACATTTGCATAAATAACTTTGAAGAATAAACAAAATAATTTCAATAAACATAAAAAAATTTTTAAATAATTTAAGTTTGTTGTTTGAGTCCAGTTTGTGTATATATATATATTTATAATAGTTGTCGAGAAACCTATTGTGGTAGTTTTAAAAAAAAAGTTAAATGACATTGATCATTATTGTATTTATTGAAATTATCGTAGTTATCGATGATGGCAGCGTTTATGTATACTGTTTATTAGAATTCGTGAAAAAGATTATTATAAATCATATTATATTATTTCATATGAACATTGAAGTCATCGTTAATGGACATGGTCGTTTGGATCGCGTGTCGGTTGCCGACGCAAAAACCGCAGTCGTGATCGCCCGACGAAACTATTACGAAACAAATGAAGTACCTATAATAATGTTGTATATTATTACAATAAATATTAAACGAATATAACACACGTGTAGGCTGGTATATGATCATCTCCTGTTTAAATAAAAAGACGCGGTGGCGTATCTGCTCGTCATATACAAGATTCCAAGCATGCTCCTTTGCAGAATTTCGATTTTAAAACATTTCAATAAAAATCATCTACTTGAATTTTACAGGAAAAAACAATTATTTTAATTTGAAGAATTTAAGTTGAGTTAATAGAACACTCCTTAAATAATGTAAAAAACGAAATATTTGAAAATACGGTCTTACGACGGATACTAAATAGTTAAAAATCCAAAAGATTATAATTTAAATACATTTATTATTAAACGAATACAAGAAGGTAAGCATGCTTAGCGAATGATCCTGTATGATTTAATAGGCTGACTTGACCGGGGGCTGCAGTCATGTGGGTGTGCAACAACCACGAGAAATTTCATAATGATATAGCCGAGTAAAAACAGCGTGACCGTAAGTAAAGCTTGTCGTCCGGTCAACGGGTTTTCGATTTCATTATTTTCCCACTATGCGTACAACTCGGATGATATGTCGTACGAACTATCATAATAATAATATTATTATATTAATATCTATCGTCATTGACCGCGTATTATATGTCATGTCGACCAACACCGGTTAAGTTTATATATGTGTACAAAAAAGACTAGATAAGACTGCAGCAGACGAGTCGCGCCGCGGCATTGCCTCCGGTTTATTGAAATCGTCGTCGTCGGGCTGCGCATAAATTATTAACTACAGTAGCTAATACATGTAGGTATGTTATAATAATAAACGTATGCCGTATATTATATTTTATAGATATATGCGAACGTGTTAGTAGTATATCTGTGCAGACGAACCGTCAAACGATTTCATTGCCCTCCATCGACAAACGGGTTTTATTATTTATAATATAATATTATTATTATTTGATAGTTAGCACAATATTGAATACATTTGCTGTAGTACAAGTATGGGGTAATAATGTATAGTATAAAAGTGTGTGGAAATATTGTGATATACACGGTTTGAGTATAATAAATGTATTTCGATTTTTTTTTCTACGCTAATACTAAACAACTTATAGTAGACTTACTAGAGTAAAAGTTGATTTTTAGTCTTTTTGGTTTTGCTCAGTACCTATTATTAACCAATATTGTATTACATTAATAATTTGACAAAAACGACATAATAAAATATGCGAGCGCGTGTTGTAAATATTTACGATTGTTCAAAAAAATAGTTTTTAGATACCTACTTTATTATTTGTAAATATATAATATATTGCAATATAATATTGTAATAAATAATATATTATCGAGTATGTTAGTATTCCAAGTAACTACTTACTAGTAAAAATTTGAAATTTATTAAATTGTTAAATCTGGAAAATTAGCACATCAAATTGCAACAAAAAATTACATACATTTACTAATATTCAACATTTTAGTTGAAGAGACGATAAATTTAGATTTATGTTTTCTAACATTAAGAAATACAAATTATCGTGATGAAGGTATTGAGACATAAAATAGGATGAACATTTTAAGTAAATAAAAAAACTGTTGTTACCTTCCTCTCCAACAAAATAAAATGCATTTAAAAACTAATACATTTTTTTTTAAATAATACATTGTTACATAGTATCAATATTTACTGATAATATAATAATATACATAAAGTATAATTAATAATAATTATACTATTAACTATCTTTTTTTTTTTTTTTTTATTAAGGAAACTTTGTTAACAATTAGTTTCGACAATTAAAATTACAAGATATTAATAAAGATAAATAAAAATTAAACTATCTTTAATATTCACGAATTTGAATTTTTTGAATATACCTACGACATTTTTGGTCAAATATTTGATATCATTGTTTATAAATAGTATATTATAAATATTATTTCGTATTACATTTAGCATACTTCATGTTTATCACTAATTTTAATTGGCATTCGAACGTCGTTTAACGAAAATTATTATTTGTTATTTATATTTTTGGTTTAACATTTTAAATATGAAACCGTTTTTATGTTTGTTTCGTTTAATGATTTTTTTTTTTTTTAATATGGGACGAAAAGCGTCCTGTTCGTAGTTTACCAAGACAACAGGCTATTATGATGAAAAAAGATAATCTTATATGAAACGGAATGTATGATCACAATAGCATACAGTACAAATCGATCAATATGCACTATAAATGATTCTAATGTCAATAATAATAGTATATCTCCCGTTCCACTGCTCATTAACGTTAAACGTACACTAAATTTATAAAAGTATAAGATGTAATTAGTGTGGTCGATTATATAAATCCAAACGATACTGAAATTAAAATGTACTGGCTTTATTTACTATGCATGGTTGCTGTAAAGTATACCTGTTTTATGCCTTCGACGAGCACGTCGCGGTCGTGGGGGTCGGACAGGTATCCGGGGAATAGCAGCGGCGCGTGAAACGGGTTGGTCGATCGCAACATGACTCTGCCGCGGCTGCGGGGACGTAGAAGTATGGGCACTAATCCCCAAGCGTCTCGGCCACGGAATCCGCCGTACACCCGTTCGTAGAAGTCTTCGCGCATGCCGAACAAACGGTGCAGCGAGCCTCCCGTGTCGCCGGTCAAAGCTCCGGGCCCGAACACCAGTTCCATGTCGGGCATCACGGACCCGTTGGTCGCGTACCTCGTAGCAGTGAACGCGACCGCCTCGGCGCCACCGGGCACGGTCAGCGGACCATCACCATTTAAGGCGTACTGGACCAGGTACTTGGGGTGCCGGTACCGGCTCTCAACGATGGTCACCGATTGGTTGACCAGGAACACCAATCCGGCCATGGACACGTGATCCTGTAGGTTGTATCCCACCGGGAGGTCGCTGACGACGGGCACGCCGATTTTGGTCAAGTGTTCGGCCGGGCCCACGCCGGACAACATGAGCAACTGCGGTGAGTTTAACGCCCCGGCGCACAGTATCACCTCTTTTCGGGCGTATACCCAGGAGGTCCGACGATTCCTGACAAACCGCACGCCGTACGCACGCTTCGTGCCGGGATCGATGAGCACTTTGGTCACTGTCGTCCGTTTGGCTACGGTCAAGTTGGGCCGATGCCGGATCGGCCGCAGGAACGCCTTGGACGCGCTGCACCGTGTGCCGTGGTCTGTCGTGGCTAGCACGTACGAGAAACCCAGAGGCCGCGGACCGTTATAGTCGACGGGCGTCTCGTAGCCCAGCTCGCGGCCGGCGCGCAGGAACGCCGGTCCCAGTGGCGTCTTCCATGGTGGCTCCTGCACCTTGAGGTACCCACCGCGGCCGTGCAGGTGCGTTGCCATAGGCGACGCGGCGACCCGTCCGTTTTCCAGGTCCTCCGATTTCTTGAAGTACGGCAGCACGTCCTCGTAACTCCAACCGCTGTTGCCCAGCCTGGCCCAACGGTCGTAGTCCTCTGGCACGCCCCGCGTGTACATCATATAGTTTATGACACTCGTGCCTCCCATCACTTTGCCCCGCGGCCACCGGCATTTGCGATCCTCCATCGCGCCGCACACGCCGTCCTGCGGTTCCGTCCGGTAGTCCCAGTCGAATCCCGTGCCTATCAGGTAGCTGACCAGTAGCGGCACGTCCGTCATGGCGTTCTCCTCGCCGCCGGCCTCGATCAGCAGCACCGTCCAGCCGCCCACTTCGGTCAGCCGGTTGGCCACCACCGAGCCACCGGAACCGGCGCCCACCACCACGAAGTCGTACTGCTGGCCGATGTACGGTGCGTCCGGAACAGCGTCCACCGGTTCCGGAGCTATCGTCCGGTAGTACTCGACCACCGCCTGGAAAACCGTGTACGCCATACTGTGGCCGGGGCGGGCCGACATTAGCGTCACCGCGACCAGCACTGCCGCCGCGTGCTGAAGCACTACGGTCGGATTCATGTCGTCCGCTTCGCGGTGTGTAAAATAATTTACGACAATATGTGTATTCGACGAGAACTGACCAACAGTGGATATTACGCCTGTACAGCGGTCGTGGTCGAAGCGTCGTGAGCGAGAACGGACGAATGCGTTGCGAGCGCACCGCCAGACCGCGGAGATTTGCTAGCGACACCGGTATGCGCGAACGGACGGACGTTCGATCGGGTTCGTTCCCGAGCAGACGCGTGTCGCACCGCGTTTTCAAGGTCCTTCGGAATATAGTGATATCGTACCTATACTTCTACCATATTGTTATATTGCTATAGTTTACACTACCACTCTGCAAGTGGCGCCGGTCGTTAAAACATTCGTGCCCCCTCCCCCGCCACTGCGGTTGTTTGCGTTCCCCTTGAAATGCTTTCGCCGCGACCGACACTCCATAGGGCCAAAACGCGACATAGGCAATTATAATGCAATTATACGCCGATCGTATTGTACACGTTTTAAATACGCTAATGCGACGATTTCTCTGTTTGTAGATCGTCAGGTAGGTATATATATCATATTATAAATATGGATCGGCGTATATATATCTATATGTGACATCGAACAATGCTGATGACGAATAACGATATTATAATATATTCTTGACACATGTACTGCACACGGAGTAATGTATCGAATCGTTGACTTGCGTGCGTGAAGATCGAGCTTTGCAATATTATTGTGACGTGTACACAAAAGTCATGTATCGTAAACATCGATTTACGAACAAATATTAAATTATTACGTAGGCCTTATCGTACATGTATTAATGCATCACGATTTGTCAATCGACTGTCGAAAAATATTTTTTACTCGGTCAAAAACTGTTTAACAGAAAGAAAATATTTACAATCAAAAAGCGTACTGTGAAAACGATTTTTGTTACACTTGTTTTATCATATCATTTTTCATTTTTATAACGACAATTTAGATAATAAATGTAATGGTTTTTCACCATGACACAGTTACTTGGAAAATATATTTAAACAAATAACTATTCTTGAATTATATCGAATACGTCTCATTATCTGTTTGAAAAGTTGAGTTAATTTCAGATATATTTAAAATTGTATTCATATAGTAGCTACATATAGTGTATAATTACATTAATAATTCAGCCTCGCCCATTTGATTACATACGTCTGTTCATCTATTATAACTAAAAATATTGTATATTATCAACTAAAATAAATTATTTCAAATATATATATAATTTACATGAACCACACACATATAATTACGTCCTTAACTGATTAGATAAAAAGAAACACAAATCAGTAAACCCCACCCATAACTATACGTCTATACCTCACCACAAACAATTTTTCAATTAAGGCACTGAAATGTAAAACATTACATGCAAAGTTTATGTACTGTCCAATAATATAATGTTTTCTTCGGTAAATAAAACTCAAAAAAATGTAAACACGAGAGTTTTATGCATAAGCTTGTTTTGGACATTTTATTTATTTTATTTTATTTTTTTTTTTTATTCTATTTAATATAATCAAATAACATAAAATCATTAACTTGTAACATAAAATATGTTAAAATATCAAATGAGTGACTTGAACACAACAGATAAAAAAAAAAACACATTGCATTTGAAGAATTGAAGATATTTTGAAATCATTAGCGTACTTAGTTTTAAATTATTTTTTTGATAGGAGTACGGAATAAACCTTGAATTTAAAAAGCCTTAAGGACTAAACTTACTTTAACAAACCAAAGAAAGTAATTTCAGATTATACGAATAATAATTATTATTTGAAATGTGTACATAATATATATATTAGGTATATTGTTAATAAAAGAAGTAAATTTCATAATTACTTATTATTCTATTAAAGCAATTTAATTTTAATCAGAGGTGACTTTTAGAATTATTAAATAGCAATGTAAAATTTGAATCGTACTCTTATTCTTTAGCTAAAAATATTTGTCGTTATATATTGTATAGCTATCATTTTATTTTAACATGATGCTTAATTATATTACAATAGTAAGAACCCGTGAACCTAATATTTAAGTAAAATATTTGTTATTCTTATAAATATAGTGTTTAACTAGTAAAAAAAAATATGTTGTAATAATAATGTAATAGGTACTACAATATATTATAGGTAATTCTCATTATTATAAATTAGGCCATAACAATATATCAGATTATTTTATTATTGTTGAAATTTGATTAATAGTTTAAATACTGGTAACAAATAGATGGCAATTAGATTTTATCTGAAAAATTGAAATAATATTGCAGTGTAGTATCATTATAAATAATTTAATGTTATGAAACATTGTAGAGGGTAAACACTTTGGAAAAGAAATCGTATTACATTAAAAAGTTTCCAGTTTTAGCAATTATTTTATCTAGTTAAATTATCCATGGGCTAATGGATGGACTACATGCTTAAAAAAATAACTAAATATGATATATTATTATGAATTCAAAGTTTTCAAATATATACTTATTACTTATTAGTCTATATTATTATTGCAACCATTAATTCATTTTTATAGTATACATTATATGTATAATATAAGATTAAGATGATTCAATTTAATCTATATGTCAAAAAATCATTAATAACTGTGAGAACATTTCTCGAAAATACTGAGAAAATTTTTAATCAATTTTGGATGAGAAGAACAAGTGGTTTACGTAAACATAATCACATATATATATATTATAATTCGCTTTCAAATGGCATTGAAACAAGATACATTTAGTATATGTTCTATGGGTCAAAAATATGTTGTAACTATTCCAAGTTTTCAAGGCTTGAAGATGGACCACTTTATTCGATTCATAAGTTGAATATGTAAATTATAAATTTTATATTGGTTGGTTGGCGTTTATACACTTAAATAACACGAGCGTTATCTTGTAACATGATAGTACTGTAATAATTAGACATTACTCTAAGTAAAAGATCATAATATACATTTCTTAGATGAAAAAAAAATACTAATATATTTCTTAGTGAATATTACAGCCAAGTTTGACCTATATTTAAACTTAAAATTAAAATGATGGAAACTGGAAACATACAAAATATTGGGCTATTGTAATACGTGTGACTATCGTTTCAATAGAAGTAGTCAAGTGAATGTTATATGTTATCCGAGTAGAATTAATTATCTCGCGATTGTCTGTTTACCTCGTACTGAAATTGTACCAGAACAAATCAAGTAACATTGAGAGTTATTCGTTAAATATTATTTAAAACTCTCTTAAATAATATATACTATATGTGTAATGTAATATATTGTGTATATTTTTCCTTACCAATAATGGATAACTTTTAATTTAAATTTTGATATTTAAGATTTAAATTTACAATTGTTGTTGGTTGAACAAATTTTATCCACGGTGAAAATGAATTTTATCAGTGCATACTAATGATCTGAACATAAGTAGTATGCAGACACGCGGTGCTTCTAAAAATAAATATTTATGTAATTAAATAATGATTATAATATAGTGATGCCATGAATATAATAATAATAATAAAAAATAATATGGCTGGAATCATAACATGATTTTATAGATGTTATATTATATGCTCTCAAGGGCCAAGGTATGCCTATCGCCTATCGGTTTGCATTATACCTATAGTTATGAGGTTAAAAAACAGATGTCTTATATAAAAGCGTCTCGTTATTATGATATTCAGGAAGGAATAATACCCGAGACATGTCTTTGTGAAAAATGTCTGTCTAACACTCAACAGTACACAATGCTTTCAATAAAACCAAGCAAATCTAATTTTGATAAGATATATTTCAAAAATCGTCTGAGAATTATTCACAGTATTACTAGATCACTATACACCTTATAGTGCAGTGTAATATCTATTTATAACTGGCTAACAAAATAATATATTTAATCTAATTATTATTGAGTAATTATTGATATGTTATAATTTTTTTAAATTTTGAACCGATGACAATGCGGAATCCGTTTAAACATTACTATACTCCGTTTACCATAACATTAATACTATTATAAATAACTTATATTATAAAACATCATTAATTAATAATAATATCATTATAGTTATGGTTTATGAGTTATGACTTAGAAGGTTTATTGCGCAGTGGCATTGTCATATTTTTAATAGCGATTTGAACGCCTGTCAGTTAAGTTGATGTAATTTAAATTTGTTGAATATTTATGTAGTCTTTAGAACTAATTGTTTTAAATATTATTGTATTTCATAGAAATTACATGAAGGTAAGTTGCTCGGAAAAAATAAATTCATATTTTTTACTGTCTTATTTATTTTTTTAATTTTGCTATGCCTGTTTGGATCTAAAATATATTTAATTTTCCGTCCACTATTCATCATTAATAAAATATTTTTACGATTCAATACTTCAGTCTCGTGGACTTCAAAAACAAGCTGTCATAGTTTTGTAGGTAAATTTAAAAATTAATTAAATGCATAATGATCGTTAAGTGTATTTTTGCATTCATTAGTTATATATTATTGTCTCGTATTTTCAACTGTCACACAATTACAATTTAAGCCACCAATTTAATGTTAAGTATATTTATATATATTATATTATATAATATTGATCTTTCAAACTAATTAAAATATATAATATGTGGTGTAACGCGAGTGATTTATCGGATTATAAAATTTGTTTACGAAAAAAAATAGCTGTACAATTTGCGCATAATTTACTCGTAAAATACTGTCTTCATAATTCTATAATCTTTAAATTGTTAAAATATAATAAAAATATTTTTACCGCGAAGAGAATGAGTTTTCTTGTAAATATAATAAATGTCGTAGAACAGATACAAGAAGTATAATTTTTACGAATATATACCATATTATATTATTTTATACTGTATTATTTCAATTTAATTTTTAATTTATCGAGTAGTTATGTAGGTCGCACATGTTGGTTACTAAATTTGATAAATGTTGATAAATATTGGCACATATTTTTAGTCTCTGATTTAAATTTGGGGGAGGGGGCAATATCATGGTTATTTTATGTATACATAGTTTTTGCAATAGGATCCACAAAGTTTTTTTGGCTGTGAAGTGTTTTGTAAACGTACATAACAAAGCATAATTATACCTTACTCGTCTTAGTAACGATAATTATTATTATGTACGGTAGATCAGTTGATTACAAGTCTTATAATACTATCCAATATCCATATTAAATATATTTATAAATTATCATTATTTTATTTTTCAATAAATAAAATAAGCACACTTTTCATAATATAATGAACGTTTTTCTTTCATTTATATTATATATATATATTATAAATTAAGTAACTCATATTATTTAATTATTATAAAATAATAATAAAGACAGTATTATTAGACAAATTAATTATTGCGTAATTATTAATTACACTACCTTCATTATTTCAGTCCCGGTATATACATATATAGGTAAATCGAAATATGGATGAAACACGTATTAAATTTATTTTTGTTTTCGACTGACTATAATGTATAAATTTCGTTTTTAATGTCATCTATAAAAATGATCAACTACCTATTATACTAAAATAATAATGTTACCCAATTCAATATATCAAAACTATTTTCTTCTTCTAGAATTTATTTCTGGTTTTATGACGTAAACAAAATCACGCAATTCAAATTGTATTGAATAAATATTATTCAATGATTAACACAATAAGTTTTGTAACGAATAATAATATTAATCTTAAAATTTCACAGTGATCTTGTTGTACATTAATCAATTATTATTTTAACAATATCACGGTTGGGAACAAAGTCATTGATAACCTAACAATATATTAATCTTTTGTGAATGACACTAAAATATACCAAATTACTATCATGAAAAATTACATTTAATATTAATAAAATTACAGTCATCTTCATAAAAATTTCAACTTATGTATTTAATAGCATACACATAATAATATTTCAGTATCATTATTTTATTTTAATTACTCATTATACAGTACTTTGTGTTGATTTTATTTTTGTTGTAATACTCAAGATTAAAATTATTGTTTTAATCCAATAAGAGTTATACTATGACATTATAATAGTATGTATCTTTCTTAATTTTATCGAGTACTTTAATTATTGATACATACATATATACATTTCCAATAGGTGTCTCATTTTATTTCGTTTCCATAAATTATTTTTATATGTATTTTTTTAGTAAAATCTTTTGTACAAATAAATATATCTTTAATATTTAAATTTTTTTTTTTTTGATTTGCTTGTATTGCTGTTTGAATATTAAAGACATTTTCTAATATTGTCAAATATTGTCGTTAAGGTATTTTGAGTTAATACGAGTAAAATATGAATCAACTGTATCTGGATAATAATTATTATTTAATTTATGTAAAATATAAATTACTTATACAACAATTAATTATTGTAAAACTATATCATAGGTATTAAAATAACTATTTATGTATTACAAGAATTGCGTTATACTTTTAAGTAATATACTGTTTATATTGTTCATATTAATATGTTATGTTATTCTGTTGTTTGTCCCTTTATTTATATATATATTTTCGACAATTCAAAAAAATATATTACTCATATCCAATATACAGTAGTTTTATTACAGCTTGCAAAAACAAATATTGTGAATAATATATTATTCAAACTACTTTTGTATGTCATATTACATTTTTCCAAGTAACATGTTTTAATTATAGTTTTACATATAATTTTGTATTGTACGACGGAGTATAATCAAATAAATGTCGACAACAACACAAAATGCAAGGAATAATTAAACGGAATAAAAAATATAAAATGGTATAAAAAATAAATGTTTTTATGAAAGAAAAAATTATGAACCATATCATTCCAAATTAATAAATACTCTTTTTTGATCTAATAGATATTATCAAAGAAATAGAAAAAATAATAGCGCCATACCTGTAATATTGATTAATATATACAGTATACCTACTGGTAAATCATTAATGTAAAAGGTTAGTATGTTTATTAAGTATTGAATAAAACATAAGTATTATTTAAGTATTAACAGTTATACAGATAAAGTATTCACACTATCAGTTGTGTTCTATAAAAACAATAATTTATCTTTTTTGACCTAAATATTTACACAGAGCAATTAATAAACATCACCATTTGTAAATAAATGGTGATTTTTGTATTTTTACGTTTTGCTATATTTCAACATGTTATTTAACAGTGACCATGCCATTGAACTACTTGTTCACGACGACAACTTATCCCATCGATGATATTTTTCAAACACATATTATTATTACATAACTATTAGTGGTATACCTAGATTAAGTTTATTTTTATATCTACATATACAGCTGCAGTTATTTTTCAGTTACAAATTTATACAGCCAATTAATTTTTTTATATTTTGTATGTGTTTTATATTTAACCAACTATAGGTAAATTTATAACGCATGCATTTTAGATTTAGAGAAATTCACAATTTAAATATTTTATATATATTTTATATTTATATTTAGTAACTTACAGAAGACATTTTTAATGAACGTTACTCATTATTTTAAAATATATTGGTATTTTTTATAGTAGTTACAAAACAATATTTAATCTTTTGCTTTTTAATTTTTTTCTTTTTAATGGCAACATACATTTTTAATTGATTATATTTATTTTTATTTTTATTTAAGTTTTGAGAAAATAATTGGCTCCACTGAACACGTTTGTGTATATCGTAGATAAATGTAATTTAGACTATTTAAATTTATAAAAATGTAAATACATTTTGAATAATTAGTGAGATAATTTAAAGAGAAATATTTAAAATTTAGACAAGCCTATAGTAGTGAGAATTTATAAAAACAAGTAAAAAAAATAAAAATAAATTGTTATCTATTCTGCCGAATTGTATCAAATTCTGATTAATTAATAAACACTGATTATTTATTATAGTAAGGAACACTATAGACTATAGTGAGACAATAAACTTACTTTTAAGATTATAACTTAAAAATAATGATAATGTGGTATAGTCAGTATAGATACATTGTATATCAGTGTGATATATAGATTAGTAGTTTTCATTGATAACACATGAATAAGTACATTATGTACCATAATATTATGGTTAATTTTAAATAGTTATTGTTTAGATAGAACAAAAACAACCCAGCTATTAAAATATGTTGTTCACGTTCAATGTTAAAATTTCTAAAATTGTACGTATGCCATATACTCATATATATAAATATAAATATATATATATATTTATACCAAGTTATTTATACAACATGTAGTCTTTTTGGTCTCTTGTTTTCAAAACAAGGAGAAGAATTTATAATGAATAATAAATAATAATATTAGTCATAATATTATTTCTCCGCGTCATACGCGTGTTGTATCAGTATTAATGACTATAATATTATATTTTTTATTTCGTTATCATTGTATATTATAATATAAAATTATGATTATCTACATAATATGACGCTTTCTATGAAATATGAATGTGTTAATTTTATACCTATATACCTACTTATATTTGATATATCTAAAATCTATATAATAAACCATGTCCATTGTTTAAGTCAATACATCTAATAATCTTTTGAATTTGATATTTGGTTTCTTATGAATTGTAGTACTATATAGTATTGTACATTTTAAAAGACACACGCTGAGAACATTCAATATGCACACGATTATTGTTATACCGTCTTACATCATCTTAAGCCCAAATGAAATGCAATCAGTAAATTTTACATAAAAATATCTACGTCAATTATTTATCCAATGTATGATTATATAATTAATTGTTATCATTTATCATCATAAATATTTTATAAGATTTAGACGAGCAAGGAATATTTATAATTTTTAATGCCTGTGGGTTGTGATAGAGTTAATAAATATTTATCCATTCTATTAACTTTGGATTTTAAATAATGACAACACAGCAATTCATAAAGTGAATTTGTAACTTATTGATCATTCACTACTTTTGAGAAACAAATCTATACTTATAAATTTTATATATCTCTATGCGTGTTCACTATTTACGAGTATATAACGCCATAACAGTTATTTAAAAAGAATAATAAAATAATAAGTCGTGATAGAAAATTAAAACATTGATTAAAAAAAAAATATGTTTTAATTATATCAATTGACATGAATTATTTAAAATAAACTTCCTATTATTATATAACTTTCCTATTATTAAATTTTAATTAATATTCAATAAGTAACTTATTTTACTGGGTTATTAAAGATATTTTTCAAAACAATTATAATACTTTGTATACATGAATTATAGAATACATTCAATTTACATAACATTATCATTTAATATACGAATTTAATTTTTCGACAAACTTCTGATTTGTTTCTTTTTATTATTAAAAAAAAATATTTACTTATTAATGAAGTACTAAACATGTATTATTTATCATTCGAATAAAATAATATTAAGAAAATGGTATGTATTTATTAACCTTTTAAATAAGAAGAGAAGTATATTCTTGAAGTTTTAAATATTTACATTTTAAGTTCTATAAAAAAAAATCAAAAAGCATTGTTTACTTATATACCTAAAGTGAAGTAAAAAATTAATATGTCGTAGTTTTTATAGTGATAATTATTTATTATTTATTAGTACTGAGAGGGTTTATAACTGCGTCTAATAATTTTACTGTTGAATTTAGTACGCATAAAGATTAATTATATTAGCTTATAGACATTGTTTAAGCTTTATCTAGTCTGATAAACGCAAATCTAAGAATTATATAAAACATTAAATTTAAATCATACACTTGATAATTAATAATAAACGCAAACATCATTAAGAAACTTGATATTAATTCATAGATGTCTGCAAAGATTAATATTATTATAATAATTGTAATACAAAGTTTAAAAAAAATGATAAACGGGTTATAAATAATATATTATGATTTATTATAATAATCAGCTAGTAGTAGTTGTGATAATAATTTTATTTATCATAATAATTGTTTCCAAATGGTTTTAAACTTAATTCTAACTTAACTTAATAACTTTAATATAATACACATTTGTAGTATGAATACAGAAATATTGACAAATTATATGCACTACGACCTGAAACCATAAATAGTACGTTTATAACTTTACAAGGAATCAAGTTCTGATCCGACGGAATACTTCTGTAATTAATAACACAATATTTAATATATTCTATTCCATCTTACAAAACATCAGTATCGTTTGTCTTATGTGGTCTTAATATTGGTCAATAGTCGAGACTTCAGGAGTACACAACGCCAATTATATAATAACAAATCCATGTAAAGAGTGGCACCTAATCTAACCCACTTGTTTTCATCTATTTATTAATCCGCTGATATAAAAAATATAATATGGGTATATTGATTTGGAATACGCATTAAATGTGTGCTATGCCCTTATAAAATGTCAAGTGGATTAGGGAAATGTGTATAATATTTGTGTTTGAAAAGTTAGTCCGTATTTTGAGTATACATTTAAATACGATAGAACTCGAGTTCACACATTTTCACGATTAAATAATTTTATTCGTCGACATTTTTACCTATCAACATTTACTGAATCAATTTACTGTAAGCATAAAAACAATGACGTGAATAATAAAATAGATACTTATAGGTTAAATACAAGAAATTATATTGAAAGTAAAATCAACGCATATGTTTTCTTTGTAAATTAAATTTACCCTGATATATTACCTATAAAAAAAAAAAAAAAAATGAAGAAAAGATAGATAGATAGAACGAAAATAGCTGGTGTGAGTATAGGTGAAATGGCGGGACCGTATAGAGTTTTACGGTGGTAGGACATTCAACTTTCTTAATTTAAAATTATTTCTTAACTTTAATGAGTTTATTTTATATTTTTTTACTTATTTATCTGGAATAGAATTAAGAAATAAATTATCAAAGTTTTTCATTGATATATGATTATATGATTTTACTCATCTTATATCATAATTGATAATTATGGAATTTTATACAACTATTTAATATTAATAATTTTACTTAAATTTACTATTTAAATTATCCATCTGTTTCATATTATAGTCATATAAATGGCCCGATTTTGTTATATTCTTCGATTTTATTAGTTATAGTAATTATATATAATTGTTTATCAATAATATATAAATAATACATATTTTTTTGTGGTTTTATTTATTTTTATTAGTTTTACGGAACTTGTCACTCCAAAATCTTAATCCATATTAAAATATGTTATAATTTGTATTTGTTCATTTAAATATTCCTATTTGATAAAAGTTAAAGAAAAAATATATTTACAGTGACCCAAGTCTTTTAATATTTTATAAAGACACTGGGACCTATGGGATCATCCAACATTTTGCCCTGTAGATCTTATGTAATGTTAATTATATAATATAAAAATATATAATAAAATAAATCCAGATAACATGAATCTGTTCTAGTTTAGTCTACTGATGTAATTTGAATGAGACAAGCAATATAACTTTGAGATAAGCACTTAAAATCATTTAATAAACACAAAACAATATATGATAAACTATTTTGTTAAATAAACAAAACATTTAAATATTTATTAATTTAAGTTTTAAAAAGTGTTTTTGACAATATTACTAATTATTAAATTCATAAGTAATTAATGCTGTTACTAGTTAAAAACCATTTTTTTAACGGTTATATAATTTATATTATTTTTCATTACTTATTAAATTATTGCTTTTTTACTTGGCTATAAATATTTAAGGTTTATTTGTAAGAAAATTATAATTTATGTTGTGTTTTTCTTATATTTATTTAAATATTATAAAATTAAAATAATTTTGTTAAATGTATTTTTTAAATTTAATGATTTTTTTTCTAAATCCCAAAAAGCTATACAATAAAATGTTCATTAATAAGAGCAGAATATTTACTGTTATGAATCTAAATTTCCATTTGGGCTGCAATGTGTACAATCAGAGCTCCCACAATGAGTGGGGGGTCAGAGGACCCATGGTACTGGGGCCCAGACTTTCGAGGCGCCCGGCGTCCATGCCGGGCTAATAATAATTACTTCAAAATATTTTAGAAAATGTTTTGAATACTTAAATTTTTTGCAAGATTCAAGTATAAATTATTTTAGGATTTTTTTAATCATATGCGAAATCTATACCTTATGATCATATTCTAAATATTATGATATTATACCACTATTAATAATTTGAAAACAATTGATCGCCTATGAAATTTTTCTTTCTCTTTCCTTTACTAATAATCAAAATTGGCTTATTTATAAATATATATACATGTTATTTTTGTTCGTACTAATTTAGTTGCGTTATATTAATTAAATAATATTTTTCTATATATAAATGTTAGTTTATATTTATATATTATATCGTTATATTATATTATTGTTGTATATTTATTTTGTGTAAACATGCAGTTCTACACATAGACATATTAAATATTAAAACATTTATTGATTTATTAAAATGTCTATGATTCTTCAGAGTCCAACAAAAGTAGTGGTTATGTCTACGGTGTTCATAATAACTAATTTATAAATAACTATGATACGAACAAAATTTATCATCCGAAATATAAGCAATATTTATATTTATACAATAACTCATAATTTGTTTCATTTTAGTTTTTACTAAAATCGCGTATCGTATAGACACGTCATACGTTCGTAAAATAGTAAATATTAAAAGTTATTGTTTTATTTCGATTACTTAACTCAAAATGTCTTTTTATAAACACAAATCTGGATATCAGAAAAGAAAATTGAAAGAAGAAAAAGCATTTTCAAACATTTAGGTAATAAGTAAATTTTTTAAACCAAAAAAAGCTGAAAACAATACACACTCCGTTGAAACTATACCAATTGAAAATGAAAATATAGACATAGAATACCCTGTTAAAAAACCTATTTTGATTCAAAATATTTCCAAAAAATAAATCTGTGAGCATGAAAATACAAATGCTCTCCCTATAAACGATACCGATATGCATGATTTATTCGACCCCGGTTTATGGCCTGAACATATCAACGACGATATTTGTCAACAAATTATTGCAACAAATTCTTCTAATTTCGATAACCTACTTAAAATTAGAAAAGTTATATCTAAAGATTGTAATGGTAAAATATTTTCTGATTTGTTGTTAATACTAAATCATCAAATAATAGAGAAAAATATCCACGAGATTGGCTCATTTATAGTTCTTAAATAGAAATTTGAAAATTGTTATAAGTTATATTAATTATACTATTTTATTTGCAATTGTTTCATAACTTCTTTTTTTCATGGTTTTTGTTAAAAATGTTAACATACATTTTTAGTTTGTACTTTATATTATATCATACATGTCTTCAATTTATAAAAGATACCTTTGATACATTTGTTGATATTTTATTTTTTAATTATACTTACTTCTATAATTTATACTTAAAACTAATATTTAAGGTTTATTCATATCGAAAAATTTATTGTTATTTAAGAGAGGCCCGGATTTAGTTGTGTACCCGGGCCAAAAATATGATGTGGGGGGCCAATGTACAGTAGTAAGATACCTGCATGTTCCTACCTTACAGATTTTCTAATTACTAATAATTGTATAAAACAAAACAGCTATTAATTTAATGGTATGGGAAAAATCAATGCTAGTTTTCCACGATCATCATTGTATTATTTATACGAATTATGTACAAATCAATATAATATTATGTATTATTTTAGAAGAATTTGAATCCAAAATAAATATGCTACTCGTATTAATATCAATATAAGTATAATATTCTTGTACTTTTACAGTTATAACTATTTAAAAAGTATAAATTACTTTTTACAAAAATTTAATCTATATTGTATTATTAAATTTATTAATTTATTATTTCAAACACATGCACATATGATATATATAAATTATTATACATATTTCAAATTATAAATATTATTTACATTATCTATTATAATCACATAGTTAAAACCGTGAATACATTAACAAAAACAGTTTGATAGTAAACATAGTGCATTTTGATTTTATACTATGACTAAAATATTTTAACCTTAAATAGTTGAATCAACAAATCAATTAACATAGAATTGTATTATTATAACATTTTACTTAAATGCTATTATAATGAATTCGGTGAAATTTCATGATATATAATAATATGATATTTAAAGCTATTAAACAACGCAGTATGTACACAATGGTTAAGAAACAATAACAATAATAATAAAAATATTAATAGAGTGAGATCATAATGCATAAAAAAATTAGGTAGGCATATCAGATTAAAATGCAATTTTTTTAATCATCCGTTTAATCGTCATTATTATACTGTTTAATTTCATAGGTATCCTAAATAGTATATTATATATATACACTTAGTATACATTCATATTATTTTATTTTTTTAATCTGATAATATTAAACATACGTGCAAGTCGAAATGATTTAAAAAATTAAAATTATTTGATTAGAACTATACAATGTATACGTTATTGCAGCTATATATATAGACAATATATAATATATCGTGATTTAAAGCCGCTTCTACGTTGCTTACAAATCGAATACAGATCTAAACAAATTTTGACTCGTTCTCGATAACTCATAATGACGATAAACTACCGCATTCTAATAATGTGCTTAGATATACCAGGTTGGACTACTCTATAATTATTTTATAATGTTATAAATGCGGATGGTGCATATAGACGTGTTACAAGGTACATCGTTATCGTGTATCACTGTCGTTTCCGTTATCATTTGAGCCAGTTTTCCTTGATCATGTCTGATGCTTTCTCACCGATCATGAAAGCCATCGCATTGGTGTGCCCAGCTGGTATAACGGGCATGATGGAAGTGTCGACCACCCGGAGGCCTTTAACGCCGCGAACCCTGAGTTTCGAGTCTACTACGGCGTCCGGATCGGTTTCCGGTCCCATCTTGCAAGTACCTGACTGATGGTGCAGGTTGGTAGACACCAGTCCGGTGGCGCACATCCAGTACGCGTCCGACATGAACTGCTCGTGTTCACAGCCAGGGAATGGTATCGGCAACAGTTTCGACCCGTATTTTTGGAACGCCGGTGTCTCGCTCACTGCGATAGCCTGTGAAAAAAATTACCGAGTTAATTATATCATTATTGAGGTCTTACGTTATGATAATTTATTATATCATAAAATATAAATAATGTATGTTTGACGAGGGTGGTGGACAAAATTCATTGATACTATAATATATATATATATATATATACATACGAATAGGACATGTATTGTATTCAGTTGTGATCGAAGAGCATATAATAATAGCTCAAGGCTACGCTTGCAATTATTAAGATACAATGAAACAAAAACTATATTTAAATCACAGTTACCTACAGTTCAACTCTAAAAAGATCAATCGATAATCACTTTACAACTAATTGTTTTTAGTTTTTAGATTATTATTAATTCTAAATAGAAAACTCACTTAGACAATAATCATTATATAATGGTTACAAATTTGTGTACGGCGTACCTATCTAATATCTATATAATTTAAAACTAAACAATTTATTTAAAATGGAATAAAAATATATAGAAAAATTATACTCGCATTATAAATATTTGTAAATTGATTAAATTAAAAATAATGTATGTATTAAGTTTAAGCTATCAGTTAAAAAGAAAAAAAAATGTTAAATATTTTGCTTTTGTAGGTAGCTAATAATGTATTTCTTTTTTTTGCCAGTAATCAAATACTTAACACATATGGAACAAGGTTAAAATGTACATAAATGTATTATTGTATTAAACTATCAAATAAAAAATGTATTACTCAAATATAATACACCGATGCCACTAATAAATGTATTAGAAAAAAAAACAACGAAAAAGATGTCCATTGATATATTATTAAAATTAAATGCATATAATTATACAAATTAATGTTGTAAATATAAATAGGTTCATATATTTAATTTTTAGTTGCTTATGTTTTAACGCTTAGCTATTATCTTGCAGACATAAATGTTGTTCAAGCATGCCATTTATGTAACAAAATAACTTCCTTCTAGTTCTATAATTACGAGTATTAAACGTATTAACTTTTTAGATGCGGTAAATGATGGTTATGATGTACTTATGTATAATATTATTGGACACACGCCATAACGGAAGTGTTACACTGAAATAAAGTAAAAGCGTTGCAGTGCGAAAAGATTGAAATCTTAATCCAAAAATATGTTTGGATAATAAAATAAATAAATAAATAAAAGTGACTTAAAATGCACAGATGTTTATCGTAATGTATTCGTATAAATAAAATATATTACTTAATTAATATTAAATGGAATTACTGAACATTTAATAACAACAATCAATAAACTAAACGAGGAATTAATGAACAAATAATTACCTATCAAAATATTGCGTTAGTAGTTTTGTTTGAAAAAGTCGTGATTAGTAATTACACTATCAATGTTCGTCGTATTATTATATTCATAATAGTGCATAACAGTAATTGAACTGTATAAACAAATATAATTAAAACTATTAAATAGTGTCAAACATTAATTTTCGTTAAACACTGATACTGTTTAATCCTCATCTGTGGATCATTCATGGTATTTTATTATGTTTATAGATCCATCCATAGCAATATAATTTAATACATTGTGTTTTACAGTATCAGCTTATCGTATAATATACCGCTAATAAATAATAGTTATACATTGTGAAACATTTTGGCGATCGATATAGTTAGAATAGTGATAATACCTGGCACACACATAATTTTCCTGCAGGTGCCATAGGTAATAGTACATACTAAATATATAGGTGCGTCGTACGTCATATCGATTGTTATTAGTCTTGAAACTATTTAATTCGCACATAAACAGTTTACGTCAGTAAAAATATTTTTCGATACTAGATGGATGTATACATTGCATCGAGTATAACATATAAATGAAATACATAATATGTCGACAATACGAATTTTAAATAAATCGAAAAGAACTACATTTTTTGAAACAAGTTATAAATGTTGTTATTACTTACATACAATATAATTCCAGTACATCATATTACATTATTACCTAATTTTTCATTCTTGTGCTCAAGTTCATCTGGAAATCGCTGGTTTTAAAAATCTACTTATTATGTACTAATTTTGATTTCATTACCCGAAACAGAACATTACTTTTTTTAAATCAATTGCTCATCAAAAAAAAAAAAAAAAAATGCATTATTTTTATAATATATCGACGATAGTGAACTAAACGTGTTTTTTATTTTTTTTTAATTAATAACATATTTCAAAGTTTAGTATGTCAGTTGGACGTGTCCCGAAAATATCACTCAGCGTCGTGAGTACCCCACGCGATATATTTCTATAGACGACTTGCGGCCATTGTGGCGGATACAATTCGATCGCAATCGCGCCCATAATATTATTATTATTATTAAAACAGTAAACGGGGGAAAAAAAAACGTTTGTCTCGACAATGCCGGTGATACAGAGAAACGTAGCCCTTCCGGGGGGGGGGGGGGGGTGCGCAACTCGCGTCATACCGAGAGAGACTGCTGTGGTGTTCGTAAGTAATACGAGTACCCACACAGAAAGCTCGCGCTGCGTTCCTACGAACTGTCGAAAAGCGCGGACACGGCGCCGGCCGGTCGGTGTTTTTGTAGAGCAAGCATTTTGTACCCGCCGAAGACCGCCTATCGCTGACCAGATGAGCGCGCGAAACGGGTACAAGGCCGCCGGGTCGAGGCGCGGGTTTCGCCGCGCTCGTTCTCCGAGTGTGCCTCGGGCGCGTCAAGGTCTTCGGACTCGCGGGACCGCAGCGCGCCGTCGTACGGGACGGACCATAGATAAATTAATATGACATCGGCCGCGATATCGTGCGTTTGTATTATGTTTCGCGATACAACGTCTCTGATACCAGATCTCAGACGTATGGAATATGAAAAACAAACGCTGCGACAGACGGCCGGTTAATAACAATAATAGTTATAATAACAGCGGTAGTAATACATAATAACCGGTTACCGCGGCGCGAAGACGTTTCGTAACGCCACGCGGTGTAAATATTATATTATTGCCACTGAGAACGAGTTATTGTTGCTGCCGTGTTCGTCGTCGTCGTCGTTGTTGTTGTTGTCGTTGTCGTTGTCGTCGTCATCGACGCAGTCGTTATTGCGGTGCATTGGCAGAGCTCGGTCGATTGCGACTGTCGGGCGGATGACTTGACGTGCGAGCGCGTTTTCAAAAATAGAGAAAACGGTCGCAAACGCGTAACACTATACAAATGTTATAGGCACTGCTAATAATACGATGCGCCGCGGACGCGACTCACGCGGTGAGTCGAATAAAAAAATAAGTCTTATCATGTACATCATATTATCTGCATAATATATTATAGCGCTTACACGGTACTTTCGCAAAACCCACGACTGCGGCGCGCACTCACTTCGCATACGTCGTATATTATAATATGACGTCGCGGCGGAGTCCGGAAAAGAATATTTGGCCGAACGGCGCGTAACGGCTAGTCGTTCTAGTGTTATACGGCGCTATTAATCACTGACCATATGCTATACAGTTATTTAGACGCCAAATAGCTTCCGACTAACGGCGGCGCGCGATAATGTCGGGACTGTTGGAATAGTATACTTACTTTGGTAATTATGTTTTGTATATTGCTGTTAAAAAAAATTATGAAAAAACCCATGCTTAGAAAGCAATGTATTAAAAATCAAAAACGCTATTTTATTACTCAAGAATACACACGATATTTAACGCACGGCTTATTATTATAATGACCTTGATTGCCAAAATTATATTTTAGTGTATTAATCACCTAGTTACGCTCGCATAGCGGAGAGTGTAAACAACTCAAATCATTCGGTATGTACCGACTGTGTGCAAGTATTATTATACAATATAAACATACGACTAAAAACGAGAGTATATAATACATTATAATATTCAGCATACTAGAAATACGAGTACAGGGTAATATATTTTTTAGTAAGCGAATGGAATGTTGTATACGCGTATTTGTTACGTCAGAGTTTATAAAGAATATAGACTTGCCGTAGGCCTTAGGTTAGGTGAGGTTAGAGCACACATAATATTATGGTATCAATAAACTTCGTTGATATGCAAATAATATTATACATTTATATTTGTAATAAACTCATGCCAAACAAACAAACATGGCTACCAGTCAGCTGTCACTTGCACAACCGAAAAGCATATTTTCTTTCTTCTGCAGGTACATTTGGGTTAAAAATTTTACAAAAACGTAACGATTTAAATCAGAAGTTTGTTTCGTTAAAAAACACTTTTATCAGTGTATTAAGTCTTAAAATGTCTTTAAAAGTTTAAACTAAAATGTTATTATAATTCCTATTTTAATGTGCGATATGAAAATGAAAATATCTATTGTACGAATTTAAAAATCGTATGATATTATAAATGTATGTTAATATGTGTATTCTCAGAAAATAAAATTGTTTACAACTTTCCCACCAACATAATATAATATAATTAATTAACGCATAAAAAAAAAAAAATACGCAATACGAATTTTTATTTTATATTTCACGGTTACGAAATGTTTTGACATCAACCAATAAAAGGTAAACAATTAAATTTACCGCCAAATTATCGTCCGACATATTACTTAGAAATTATCAATTTAGTTAGATATAGTCCATTTTCGTAAAAAATAGGTACGTTCTTATTATCACTAGCTCTTTTATACCAAATTTGCTTCATAATGGGGTAATTTTAATTTAAAAATAACTATAATATTACAGCTAGGAGAAGCTTTAGTTCTTTGCCTTGGAGAGCTATATTTTTTAGTAGGTATGTATATATTTAAACTATAATGAAATTAGTCAACAAGTGTTTATATTATATAATATAGCAAAAATTAGTGAATGATTTTGTCATCAGATGATAATTAATTTTGATCAAAATATTATCACATAATAATTAATATTATACAGGTACATAAATAAATCAATGAAAATATTTGAAAAAATAAAAAGTAAGATGTCTTGTGTGGGATTGGCTCCTATACTCCCCTACAAGCCACCCCTGTAATGTTATAGTTTATATAGACGATATACCAGTTATTCTGTTATTGAGTATTATCATAATTCGTTAAATCGTTACATATAAACTATGATAACATGTATGGTTTTATCAAACTTTCATTGGGCACACATTATTTTCGTCCGTTATTTGTTGTGTAACTTAAATATTGAGTTATAAACTATAATGGAAATAATAACTTTACTCACCACAATAGTAATAAGAGTAATTACCTGTTTTATGCCTTCAATAAGAGTTTCTCTATCTCGCTTGTCCGTCAGATAACCGGCGTAAAAAAGTGGCGCGTGGAACGGATTGGCCGATCTCAGCTTAACACGTCCGCGACTTAAGGGCCGGAGCAAGATTGGTACTAGACCCCAAGCGTCGTGTTCCTTGTACTTGCCGTAAACATTGTCGTAGAAAGTATCGTTCATGCCCAGTAACCGTCGCAACGATCCACCCGTGTCGCCGGTCAGCGCCCCGGGACCGAACACCAGCTCCATGTCCGGTGCCACCGACCCGTTGGTCGCATATCGCGTGGCCGTGAACGCCACCGCCTCCGCACCACCTGGTATAGTAAACGGGCCCTGGCCGCTAACGGCGTACTGGAGCAGGTACTTGGGGTTTCGGTACCGACTCTCGATGATGGTCACCGATTGGTTGACCAGGAACACCAACCCGGCCATGGACACGTGGTCCTGCAGGTTGTAGCCCACCTTGAGGTCCTTGACTAAGGGCACGCCGACCTCAGCCAGATGGTCGGCCGGCCCTATGCCGGACAACATCAGTACCTGCGGTGTGTTGAGCGCGCCGGCACTCAGTATTACCTCCTTGCGCGCGTGCACCACTATGGTCTGTCCGTTTTTCACGAACTTGACGCCGGTGGCGCGTTTGGTGTGCGGGTCCACGAGCACCTTGGTGACCAGCGACCGCTTGGTGACGGTCAGGTTGGGCCTATTTCGGATCGGCCGCAGGAACGCCTTGGACGCGCTGCACCGGGTGCCGCGATCCATCGTGGCCAGCACGTACGAGAAGCCCAACGGCCGCGGCCCGTTGTGGTCGGCCGGTACTTCGTAGCCCAGCTCGCGGCCGGCGCGCAGGAATACTGGGCCCAGTTTAGTCTTCCACGTGGGCTCCTCCACCTTGAGGTATCCGCCGCGGCCGTGGTACGGCGACTCCGTCATGGGACTCTGCCTGACGTCCTCCGATTTCTTGAAGTACGGCAACACGTCGGCGTAGCTCCATCCGTCGTTGCCCAGCCTTGCCCAGTTGTCGTAATCGTCCGGCACGCCACGCGTGTACACCATGTAGTTGATGACGCTGGTGCCGCCCATCACTTTGCCCCGCGGCCACCGGCACTTGCGATCCTCCATCGCGCCACAAATGCCGTCCTGTGGTTCGGTGCGATATCCCCAGTCGAATCCGCTGCCGATCAGGTAGCTGACCAACAACGGCACGTCCGTCATGGCGTTCTCCTCGCCGCCGGCCTCAATCAGCAACACAGTCCAGTCGGCCACTTCAGTCAATCGGTTGGCCACCACCGAGCCACCAGAACCGGCGCCCACCACTATGAAGTCGTACTGCCGCTTCACGAAACCCGTGTCCTTCACCGCGTCTACGGGTTCCGGTCCCAGCATCCGGTAGTACTCGACCACCGCCTGGAACACAGTGTACGCCATGCCATGACCGGACCCGGTCAGCGACAGAGTCACCACAACCACCGCGAATACCACACTCGCGGCGTTCATCCTACTATAGTGTAAATACACGAAAAAAAACAAACAAAAATATGATGTGAGCTAAACCACTAAGATCCACGGTCGTCGAGTTATTGATCGGTGGCAGTGCCGTTGTCAGTCGCTTTGGGTGCGAACGTGTGGCAGCGCGTCCGATTATTTTCCCTCTAAGTCTTTTGCAGTCACAATATAAATACCACTACCATTACTAACGCCGTTGTTGTATATTAAATTGCAGTTGAACTTCTACGCATATGTATTATATTGAATTTCTCCTCCGCCCCTCCGCTACACGAACGAATTACGCGCACCTTTCGCCGACATCACCTTCTCTAACAAACAGTGGTTAACGCCATGATAATAATAAACTGTTCGTAATACGTATGCTCGGTCAACAAGATGTCATGTTGTTTTATGGATGATATAATATCATTGAATTCGAGTTTTGTACATTGATGCATATGTTATTATCAAGGTTGGTGAAAAAAAACAAATGGCCCATATCTTTCTTCAGAGAAAGGTATGTTTTAGGGTTTTTAATCGAACAAAATTTTGAGCTGAAATTATTTAAATAAATTTTTTTCAATTTCATAATATTATTTTAAAATTCCATACTATTTACACACATTTATTTTAATCTGATTGAAATATCATCTGATACTATACATACATATTATTGTTAATTACAGAATATATCGCTTTATTGGGCACATCGGTCACATTTTATTTTGTTAAAAAATCCAAAATTTAAAAAAAAAACATTACAAATTTCTAGTAGCTTAGTAATAATTTATTATTAAAACATGATATTATTATTTATTGTAATATAATGTATTTTGACTATTTAGATTTTAAATTTTAGTTATATATATTATTTTCATTAAGTATACGTATGTAGGTGTACTTAATTTAATCGTTAAATATTTACTATTGATTTGAATAATTTTTTGTGTATTATATATTTGTTCTAGGTTTTTTGTTTCATATTTTTCGGAACATTTAATAAATTATAGCCTATAGATATAAGACACATTTTAAATTTCACTATAAAATTTTGTCTCGTTTTCGGGAACCAGTCTAATTTGTGACAAACTATTGAACTACCAAAATTCATCAAACTATTAAGGCAACTATTAAGAGTTATAGCTATGTAAAATATTACAACTTTAAAATGGTAATATCAATAAAAACATATGTCATTTTTTAGATAATATTCTTACCTTAAAATTTTATATTAGATAAATTTACTCTAATATTAAAGCTAACATCACAAAATGTGTTTTGCTGAATGCATAATTGTTAGGATGTACGTTAGTAAGACAGAGACAACACATGCAGATATGTTGTCCTTTTAAGGAAGTTTGGTAGATATTCATCCAAGTAATAAAACTATATTTGAAAAATTATTATGAATTACGAACGATTGTTTATTTTCAACAAAAATTATACAAATTATAATTTAACAAATTTTTGTCGAAATTAACAACAAAAGTGAGTATACATAATATTAAAGATTTTGCTATTTTAATAGACGTCGAGAAACTATCAGAAATTGAAATATTCAATTTTAGTACGTAAATACAGGTGCCTACTTCCATATCATTGATCCGACTACGCTTCGTATTTATCGTCGAAGCTTGGACAGAAAATTGGCCATTGACGATATTTTATTTATTTATTTATTTTTTTGATCTGATATAGTTCAACGGGCGCAGACTGAATTCAGACTGAATGTGTATGAAAATATACGTTAAAAATAATAATTTTATACTTATGAGTAAATTGAATATTATTAATAACTGTTTACATAAGAATGATATTTTTATATAAAATTTAAGGTTCGAGATGTGTGTTGATGGTTGTATACTATTATAAATATAATTACAAAAAATATTGTTAATCGTTTTATAATTTAATGTATAGACTATATTATACTATAAAGTATAAATTAATTTTTTATATATTCATTGTTTATTAGCAAGGGAGATGGAATAAACTTTGTAGTATTTCAAAAATCTATTAACTTACACCATTGTAGAAATTATAATTTTCAAGAATTGTTATAATTTTTTATATCCACAATTCAGAGTTCATATTGGATTAATAACTTAGAGTGATATTATTGTTTTCATTGCACCAATTCTTGTATGAATTATTACATATTTTGTTTAAAATAGTAAACAAGTAATGAACACTTGTACTGCGTTATTAAATATAAGATATAATAACACTAGGGGATTACATATGTTTATAAATCCACGTGTTGTACACGTATACATTTATATACGTACCTACCAAATAAAATCTTGAACACAATATGATTTGTAAATATGTTTGAAAACCATAGTAATAAGCTAGTATATTGGTTATTATTTTTGTTTTCATTATATCTTATAGATAAAAATATTACAACAGCCTTTAACAATAATATATTTTATTATTGTTGTTACATAGGTACTTATGTTATTATTATTATACTCTTGAAATATTATTTTTTGGCATAATTGTTACTGTAATTAAACATAAAGAAGCAATTATTAATTATTATAGTTTATAGAATTTCATTTTTTTTAGGTTTATAATCGTAATACATATACACTTTTCTGTATTATTTGTAATTCGTATGAGCGAATCTTAATTTTTTTTACGGCGTAACAGATAGGCATTATACGTGCATTATTGTGTTGAAAAATAACATTTTATAACACTATTGGGAGTAACGTAATAACTTAATATAAATAATAATATAGCAATGGAAATCTGTAAAATACATAATATTATTAACTTATTATATACAGATTCCAGAATGACATATATGTTAATTCTAATGGATTTTATAATTGTATTTATTATAATTTTAAGTATTCATCATGAAAAACTGTGTTTATTAACGTATACAATATTATTTTATACATTTTTAGGACGTTGAATGTAGTTTATTTTATTGAATTTATTTTTAATGTTTAAAACTACTATACAACGACAGCAAAACATTAAATCTAGATTATAGAAACATAAATTTTATTGATATACTAATATTAATGTACTAAAATACTATCTCAATTTAATTAAATGTATATCAAATATTATCTAAATCATTTAAATATTCATAACTGATAAATACAAAAGTAAACACTAAAAAAATAAAAATATACTATAACGTTGATAATACCAATTAATATTTTTCAAATATTTTATTTTATTTTGAAAATGAATAATTTTGTATGTTATGATTTATGACTGATGGAATTAGTTTCTTAAATTATAAGAGTATTTAAGATTTAGTAAAAATATGTTAGTACTTTTTAACTCATATTACTTTAAATTTACTAAATATAATACACTACGATAAGCAAAATTATCATTTATTAAATTTGTTATCACTATTATTATCGGTCAAAGAATTATTAAAAGCAATAGTGCTACAATAAGTGCTACAGCACATTGCTACTTTTTTATACGTTTCTCTTATACTTAAATACTTGCTCCATAAGTTAGTAGGTTAGATTAACAGCTTATTAGGTACATATATTCCATGGGCAGTTATCACAACTTTCTAGCTAATGAAAAATATTGACAATTGTTCATACAATGATAAATGTATGTCCTTAATAAATATTTCATCCCACAATTTGATGATCTAGTCTGCGCCTGATCTCGGTGTTTTACTAAGTATACAATTTACATGGAGATATAAAGAATTGCCACTAGAAATATTCACATGAGGCGTACTTTTTATAATTACAAGATATACTCATAAACATAATTGGTCTTAATAATTATAGTTTACAATCAACTTCTATTCGTTTTATAATCAAAGCTATAATTATATACTTCTTATAACTATTGAAATAACTATGATACATCATCTTTTAAAATGTAATGATACTAAATATCAAATAGCAGTATTCATTTAAATTACAATCGGAAATAATATATTTGTGATGTTTTGGATCCTTATGCATGTCAAAATAAATGTCAGGAATAAATTAAATTATAAACTATTCGGTTGTATAATAATAAATATTATATATAATTAGTCCAAGAATTCACTTGTTGTTGTTAAATTATGCTTGTTTTTTTATTGTTCGTGATATTGAAGAAAATGTATAAATTACATTTTTAGTAAGGATTCAACATCTATCGTTCATGTGGGTTTATATTAATATTAATAAACCATATCACAAGCAATAACAAATATATTGTGTATAATTAAATTGACAATAATACAAAATATATAAAATAAAAAGCAATGAAAAAAAAATGTTGTTGTAAGCACTACATGTTATACCTTTATAACTTAAATCTTCCAAAAACTTTTGTAACTATCATTCAAAATCTACTTAACAACAATCGTATTTATTAATGTCTATGTATATTTAAAAAAAACTTTGTATCAAAATAAGGTACTTGTTATAAATTTACTTGATTTTAATTTTTTCACATTATTAGACTATTAACGAATTTTATAATAATTATTATTTTTATTTCTTATTAATATTACAATAAAAAAATTTAATCAAGTCCGTGGACTAAGAAGACAAGGTTTTACACCGAGTTATACCAATAATATTTGATAATACCTATAAGTCAATTTAAAAGTGTAAGAACGAGTTGCGAGGTCGGTTATCATGATGAGCGAGGACAAAATGACATTTATTTTATTTTCCTCAGTTTATAATGTATATATATATATTTTTTTTTGGTAGATAAAATAATAGTACACTACAGATACTATAAACCTCATTAATCATTACATAAATATTGAACAGATTCATTTTATTTTGAATTTAAAATCATTACTAATTATTATGATGTAATATTGATATGAGTAAATTTGAGTATATTTTACGTTAAAATTTACAAAATATGTAATTCTCTGTCTCAACATTATTTCATTATGCCTTTAAATTAATGTGCACCATAAATTATTAATTATAATATAATGATTATGACCTACTTATTATGTTTATTTTACTTTAAAAGAATACAAATATTTTACACAGATATGTGAAGAAAAAGTTGATGTGATAAATAGGAATGAAAAACCTAAATAGAAATTACGTAACACTTATCTTCTGGTATATAAAGTAAAAAAAAAATGAAATCGAAAAATCTCAACACTACTTTTTTTACATATAGTGCTAATTACCATACAGTTATTAATTTATTATAGTGCAATAATAGGTATATTTATCACAGCCCTAATCATTTTTTAGTGTACCTTAACTTAAAATATAAGTATACACTATAATGATTTTGTATTTTTTAAGAATCTGAAATCTCCAAATTTAAGTGAATTTATTATTAAAGTTAAAATATAAACTTATTTTGTAAAATACAGTTTTTGTAAAATGTGTAGACAGAGGATGGGAATTTATAATATATTATATTATATTATAATGGTATATAAAATACGTATAATATTAGTGTCTCGTCAGGCGTATATGCAAATTATAATAATGCTTCTTACACTATAAAATATAAATATTAAATACTCTTTATTTACTATAAATTTTAAAACGAGTTTAATCGTGAATTTGACCAATATATTTTGTAAAATAAAATATTAATTTAGCTCGAGAATCGGATAGAACGTAACAATTATATATAAAAAAAAAAACAATATTTTATAGAAATACAAATAATGTATGTGGTGTGTTTAACATTAGATGTTTTTCTAAAAATAATACTTATAAGACATTAGATGCCAGTCGTCAACTATATAAAAACAATGACTGTTATACGCTTATGGCTATATAATACTAATGCTATATAATAACACTGGACCGCTGGCATAATACCTATAATTGATAATGATTTAATAATATGTCTATTAACTATCAGTAGAATAATATATTTACCTTTATATAATATACATGACGTATCAAGAATTATAGACACATAATATAACTATAAATGTATATTTTATATTATCTATTGAACGTTTCCACTGCATAAACGAGTATTTTTTTCGTCCAAAATAGGAAAAACGTTTGAACCGTACATCAAACATTCAGGTTTAATTATATAAATTTTATAAATCGCTATTTTAATTATGTAATAATGTGATAATAACAAAGTGTATAAATACTAAATAGAATTAGGAATAAAATCTATGTAGAACTGACAAAGTAAAATAACGATTATTGTACGGACAATATAAATAGTGTTTAAGTATATTTAAGTTTAAGTGTCAAAAGTGATTACCAAAAATTGAGAAACGATTTAAATTGAAGTGCAGAATCCCAAATCTTATACACTTTATCATGTTTGTGCAAAATCAGCTGTAGAAGAAGCTACGAAAACATATTATAGGTACACACAGATATCAATGATCTGTTGATTTATGAATAAAAGATTATTATATATGTCACAGACGATTTTGCTATATTTATGATTTAACCGGAATTACAGTTGCATACAAACCAACGAGTGATTCACTGTTTTTATTAATCCGTATATCTTTCACACCAACGCATAAGCTATGAAAGGTAGTCAAGGGCTGCGAGATAAACGACCGTCTGCACCGTCATAGCAATTCCAACGTCGTCACTCGTCACACTGATTACGTGGATGCAGTAGTGGCCATATCTGTAAAATGTTTTGCCCGAAAGAAGTGACGTAATTCTAATTTTTTTTTTGCAACTCAACCAATTTCCCCAATTTATTGTTTACTTTACTTCAATTCGGTACATTTGAAAAATATAATTTTTTTTTTTTTAACGCCATTGACATGAATATTAAGATTGACGTAAAATTTAGAAAATTAGAAATGATCGTTAATCGATTAGTCGAGTTTAAGGACGCTGAGACGTACACAGACTACTATAATATAATATACGTAGAATGTAGTGTGCGTGTGCAACGATTTTTTACTTCCGTAGAACACGATGATTATTTTATAAATCACTATTAAAAGGTGTTCTATAAAGGGTTTATTTGCGCGTTATTTAGTTATTCAATAATTTTATCTTATTTCAAAATTTTTTTTAAAACTTATTGATATTTATTTAGCAATTAAAAATGGTTGAGTGACGGCTGTGACGTTCTCCGAATACTCGTACATAAAATTATTTATATATAAATAGCTTTTTTTTTAAAAGTTTTCCAATATTAGTAGTTATACCATAGCAAGCCTACCAAGACTTAGATCAGGCACTGGCTATATGGTTTACTCCGCGATCATCTCGACAGACGGTAGCAGGGTCGTATACCATATGCTATGACTTATGAGTATAAATGATGAAAAAAACGATGATATAATAACGCCATCGTCGATAGATCTTATAATTATGATTATATATCATTATCGTAACGAATCGACGCCGCGATCTGCGATTAAACCGTACCTAAATAGTATACTATTACCGCGTTATCGCGCCGTCGTCAACCACGACAGCTCCAGCGCCGATGGCAGGTGGTAGCGGGGCGGTTGCGTCGCACTAGCCGCGAGTCACGACCACGTTGGTAGTCCGGCGTCAAACTCACCGGTGTCAGGTTCTTATTTCAGTGACGGGCAGATCGACGTCGGTCTCGCGAACGTGTTAGATTATATTTTTCACGAGAATAGTATAATTTTCTACGACGCGTTATAATTATTTTTTTTATACATAACGTTTAATTAAATTTGTTTTGACGATTTTTTCACGATATTTTTCGTGCCATCGCTGGATTTAGGGGGATAGTAACGACACTATTATATATATATACCGTGCTGAATATTACTCTCGACTGGATTATTGAATTTCCAATCTTGAATACCTCTGAAAATATTTTTAGTAATAATAATCATATTGATGGTGTTTGTCGATACACATAGTTCGTCTTCGCATTTAGCCGGATGTCCGTTAGCATTGTTATAACATCGCCTGAACTACGTGCAAAACTGTTTTGGTTTTTCGAAGTAACGAGATTTACTGTCGTCTTTTATCAACTACTCGGCTACACACACACACGCCACACGGGTCTAAATCAAGTCCAGGTAAGGGTTTTATCGCAATTTGATATTTGCTTTTGACGTTTGAACGTTTCATATACGCGAGATAATTTTGTGACACATCTTTTCCGCAGTGTCGCACTATTGTGTAACTGCAGTGTTTGATACAGTTTCTCTAAATCCTCATCTACCGACATAATATTACATGCCAGTCAATGTTATTATTAAATATTATAATTTATTTTCATTATATTTATCAAATCCGGAATTGTTATTTAATACAAAAATAATAATATAATATAGCATAATATGCTGACTGCGGAAATGCAGTTGAATTATTTTAGTGATTTTAATCTCTTTTTAATTTTTTTTTTTAAATTAAGTTTACCTTTTAATAATCAAACATATTATATGCATTACGTTTCCCCTTCGTCTCCATTATCTTCAAAGGACTTTGCCTATAATGCGTATTATCTTCAACTGTAATAGGTAAATTACCTACTGGCTACTACAGTACAATCATGTCGTACTGCGCAATATTTACATAGACGTTATCTATGGTGTCAATAAACATTAACTCTTAAATTAATTGTTGAATATATGTATATTATATAATATGTCTATTACGAGTACTCTGCGTGTATCCATATAATACAGTAACTAAAATGTAAAATAACTAAGACATAAGAACTATTAGTTGTTTGTAAATACAATTTTGATGTACAAACATTGCTTTATTACTATAAATCTATAATACACAAACGATAGTGTAGGTATCACTTACCTATTTGTAAAATATTGTGCGATATTTTTGGATCATAAAATATCGAAAATTAATCATTTTTCTGACGTTTAGACCGTATTACGATGTTTGTTTTTCATTTAAATTATTATTCGTTTAGTATTGTCATTATACTCTATATAGATAATATTATATTTTATATAATAATATATGTTATGTTAGATACAATTTTACAGTGTATACTCAATGATAGTATTGACAATGAATTATGAGTTAACTATATAATAGTAGGTATAAACGAGTTGGTAGTTAAATTATTTCTTTCTATTCTAACAAAATAATGATATACTTTTAGCATGATAATTACTATAAGAATTTAAAGAGATTAATTTGTTTTTAATTTAGAAACATGTATACTATATTTATGGCACGTACAAATAGTAAATACAAGTTTTGAAAAATTATGACTTAAATAAGACTTATAGTAAGTAACTAGACGGTTATTTATCAAGATAAATTTTTGAAATTTTTCTATGAAATAAGGGTACCAATTATTATTAAAATATATATAAACTCCATAAAAATATTAATCATAAAAAATATACAACTTGATTATGTTATCAATTAGGTAATAATTTTATATGTGCATATCTGATAAATATAACTATAGCGTATTTAATGTTTATTTTATAATAGTACGATGTAATTAACTAACACAATACCTAAAACTGAAGTACCATATATGTATATTAAATATAAAATATTATAAATTATTATTCAAATACTTTATAAATGCATATTATGTAAATCGTATGTGAATATTTTATATATATTTTATTTATCTATGGTATAATACTGAATCGATTACGATATTAAAAACCTATTCCTCTACCCTTCTTTAAATAATATTCTTATAAACAAATTTTAATAAAGTTTATTGAACAATGGCTATAAATAGAAAGTGATTTTTAAATAAATTTATTATATAATAGAATAACTATAACTTGATGATTTAAAATAATTGACAATTTCCTTCGTTGAGTAAATTAGTCAAATGACTCAAATAGTAATTTATAAACACGTATTAGTACAAATTAAAGTTTAAATAAATATAATACCCAAACAGAGACGATAAACAAATATTGAACGCAATCATATTTCCTTTTTAATAAATAATGGAAAATTATTGTATTGTGATTTATATTAGCTATTTTTTAATAATTGTTAGTGTCATAACTGCAATACAGAAAAATGTATTTTATGAACTAGATTAATCAAGATCATTCAAGTTCTGTTTTAAAATATTATCAATATTTTATATTAATATATTTATTATTATTACGGGTAAACTTTTTTTATGAGTATGTGTCTAGGATGACTAAGTCATATTATAAATAATGACTAAAAATACAATGAATTTTAAATTATTGGCTTTTTTTTTTAATGTCTAATTATAAATTAATTAACTACCCAAGTTTTAAATATTATTGATAATTATTTTATTATATCTGTTTATGATCTATCAATACATTTTATAAATATATGGATATTTTTTTTATAAAGAATTATTATACATAAATGTCTTAATGATAATAAAATATACTATATTTGATCATAACATCAAGTTTTAGTTATAATTATACGTATGGTGTTGAAATTACATATTTTTTAAAAATAAAAATTCAAAAGAATAAAAAACATAACGATTTTGAAAGTTCGTATTATTATTATTCACAAATTGAAATATAGACATTGCAACAATAAGAGAATAAAGAGAACAAAAAAATTGAATAAAAATGGTTTTAAATTTTTTTAATGCAATCCAAAGTTATATATTTTACACGCGTCATTCATTAAACGTGTCGTTATATCAAATATCATTAAGCATAGTTGTTTTTGGTTAATACCAATATATAATATTAAATAGACAAAACTCAGTGTAAGGATGCATTTGGTCGGGAAAATATTTGTTTATTTAGTATTCAATGAGTAATAATTCATGTTGTGTACTTATGTGTTTGTCAAAATTGTGAACATGCATACAACTGATTCATTATGACTATTGATATGATAATGTATAGTTACTATTCTAAAATTAAAAGAAAAAATATATGATTTTTTTATCTGTTTTATAAAATACCTAATACTATAAGTACTATTATACGAGTACTATACTCCTGCAGCTGGTAGTCACATTATATAGGTTCTAGCGTGCCGGTTTTGTTTGTTTAATTTTTAAATTCCAAACAAACTATTGTATATTGTTATCTTAAAAAGCATATGCATAAAATAATAATAACAAAAGAATATTATATAAACTCGTATAATATTATTCAATTAAAAATCAAACTTATTTATAATATCACATCACTTTTTAAATGACTTATTCAATTATAACATTAAGTTATCTATTTAAACAGATTTACATTTTGTAATTTAAAAAATTATTTTTGAAAACAGAAATAGTAAGAACCATCTAAGTTTTAAACCTCAATATTATGATGTATCTTTCATACACATAAAAGTTGAGTATCTACTTTTAAGTAACAATAAATTGTAATTAAAATATACTAAAAAACGAAATGGTAACAAAGTAAAAAACATAGGTAATTTTTTCTTACATACTTGCTTCTTAATATTAGTTGTTATATACAGAGTGTAACAGGACTATTTGATAAATATAGTAACACTTGTAATACAAGTTTGTTAAATAGTCTTGTTACACCTTATATTATGTAGTACCTACATCTGATTTTGTTGAGTTTAATACCATTAAATATTATATTAGATAAGCTCATAGTTAAAAGTTAAGATTTTAAGGATACAAAATACTAAGTTATACCCATAACAATAAAAAATATGATGGTTTAAACTGCGTGCTATAATTTAAGTTTAAACAATTACGGTATTACCAAAGAAAAATAATTATATGTTTAATAAACTATATTCTTAATACCTATGTGGCTACGTAGTATATAAGTATAAGATTAATTCCAACTAATAACTATTGGTAAGTTATCTAATTAAATTTAATAATATGTTCAAAAATACATTTTTCGTGGAGGTTTCACTATATTATATGATATTAAACAATGTATTTGGATATTGATACATATTACATCAGTAGATCAGCTATAATCTATACTCTAAAATTCTATAGTGTAAACTGAAAATAGCAATATTTTTTTATAAAATAAAAACTATATTATTCATATCATCCAGTTACCAAAATTTGCAACGGATAGACCTATTACACGTAACACATACATTATCAATACGGTTAGGTTTTAATTTTTGAAAAATTTTTATTGTATACTATACCAACCTTATAGATGCTTACTTTTGTACAGATTTAGTATAGATAAATAATTTCACAGAGATGCGTATAAAGATTAAAGTATTTATTTTTATTTTGTGTCACTAATTCACAATAACAGGTGCTAACATAATTATCTTTATTTATTAAAATTGAACAAACAATAATCATATGTTGTCTAATTAAACAATATTGGACTGAATTATAGTTAGGCACTGTTTAGAGAAAATAATTTGTATATTTGACTCGAAACTGCTTAACTTGGGAATAAATATTTGAATCTTGTTTTATATATTTAAAATGTTAATCATTATTTGTGTATATATTTCCACACACTGGTTTACTGAAAAGCCTCATTTCCCAACCCCTAGAATTCTATTGTTTTCTAGCTACAGAAACATAATAAAAAATAAATGTGTGTAAATGACATTCTCTAAATTCTGACAAAGGTGAAACATAGTTAATAAAGACAAAATATACCTACATTTTTATATTATTTTGGGAAACCATGAAATAAATCTTTAATAAATCGTCAATATTAATTATTTTTATTTTTATTTAATAATGATTAGAATGTACAAATATAAATATTGAAATTCATACTAAACTAATTCCAATTTACATTTAAAAAAACTTATAGGAAGTTTAATAATCTCAGAAATAATCCTAATAATTGTACTGTCCGTAGGTTTTATAGATCTAAATGTGTTAACCTTGGAATGCCAATATAGATAATAAGGTATTATATTTGGAGAACGTAACTAATGAATGCATACTGCATAGATACTAACAATTTCAATTGTATGAGCTTAATAATAAAATATTAAATAAATATATTCTATGTTTATTAAATTTAGTACTTTAGTTTTAAAATAACTGAAGTAATTAGTTAAACAAAAAAAGATTAAAAAATCGTCAATAATTTTAGTCGTTCTTAATTTAATAAAACAAAATATATCTTCGTTATTATATTATACATATTTTTAAACCTTAAAAGGATACCTATAAATTTAAATTAAATTATAATTAGAAAATAATGTATATTATTATTTATTATTATATTAATAATGACATTAAATAAAAATATATTAACTTGATTGATAATTTTATTGTGTATTTTACGAACTGTATTACAAATACTTAATATTGTTTTTAAGTTAAGCTTTAATATATTTTTTCAGAAACTTTTATTCAAAAATAATACTAGAAACATAATGGATTAGGTATTATTATTATTATTACGATCAATTTATAATTAATGATACAAACAAAAAAGTATTATTTTATTGAATTTTCCAGTAATTTAGTTTCAAATTAATTAAACTAATAGATAGAAGGTTCTTTGTATTGTAAAAGTGTTTGAATTATCTTAAAGGGAAATGATAGTACTCCATTAAATATGTTTTAAATAATCTTAAGCTTTTTATTTTTTTTTTAAACAAAATAAATCTTTGGTGTACATTTTTTTGATATAATGTACATATATATATTCCGTTTATAGAATTAAAGTGCAAATCATATATTCTGATATGCGTATAATTATAATAATACTATCGTTTATCATAATTCTGATTTATTAAAAAGTTAATTTATTATATTATGCATAGAACTTTTTTATTGTAAAATTGTTTGAATTATAAACTTGTGCTACTTATCTTACCCTTTTTATGAACATATATTTTTTATAAAACTAAATAATACGAAAATTTGAAGTTTGTTATTATTTTAATAATATACACACAATATGGATTATAATCGAGTACGAAATATTAAATTAAAGATTATATACAACTGTGTCATTGCAGTATATAATATGTCAATATATCTGCATATACATTTGGATTGTTATTTGTTATATATATATATATTATGTTTGTTCATTCATAACTTGCATACTTTTTTTCACCAATTTTGATAACAAAACATCAAGGTCACCTCATATGTATACTGTGCCGTCGCCGTTGGATACCGATTATGCCTTTTTTACAACCATTTATTTATCGTTACTTGTCATATGCGTAGGTACCAGGTAAATTAGAAACAAGGTTGATTTATTTCAAATGTTTTATGAGGGTCATAATAGATTCAATTAATATCTTTTAATACCCTGTATCATAAAATTGAACGAATTTTCCTAAATTCTTTGTATAAAAAACAAAAAGCTGGATTATATACGGCTATTATTTCAAGTAAAATAACTAATAAGTTCACCTTTACGCATCATAATATTAAAATAGTATGCATTTATGTATTTTAATAGAAAAAAATCGATAAATTACTTTATATATAGATTATGCTTCACCTTGTTCTTTAATAATAAATTTATTCACATTCTGAATTTTGTAATTTTTAAGATTATCTATTGACTGTTTTTTATACATATTTTTTTGCAATTTTAGGTACCTATATAATATATTTTATGCCATTTAAGAAGTGTGTAATGTTGAAAACTTTTGTTTATCAAATGAGAATTGCATTTTTTATTTGTAAATTATTGTTAAACAGATGATTTTTTAAAATATTTTTTTAGTTTACGTATATAAATTAAAACTTAAAGCAATAGTTTCTGAATTATTAAGCTGCATGTACTATATTGGAAATTAGCATAATAATCCATAATGACAGACTTAAATATATAGTAGTTATATTATGGTATGAAAATTATATAAATTAATAATTGGTATTAAAATTGTATAAGTTTTAAATAATATTGCCTTAGAATAACAAAGATTCTAGTCGTCCGAACACTGGGATTTTGATAAAGATGTATCAACCATTTCAATAGCTACTGTAAATAATTTATATCTAAATTAATAATGTAAATAACGTAAACTACAAATTAGTAAAGAAAAATAATAGGTATTTATATACTATACTATCATTGAGTATACTGGTATAATGTATAGCTTATACTATCTATTTTCAATGCCAAATTGTAATTAATGTTAAGACACTAGAAGTCTACAAATATAAATGTAGAGGTGTGCCAGCTAGGTACATATAGATTTTATACTTTTCTTCCCGTATTTTTGTATTAAGTAATTGAAAAACCAACATAAAACATTATACACTATACATGAATATGAAAAATAAAACTATTCTATTCCCGTTTACTTCATACAAAATATAAATAATGAACAACGAGTGTATAAAATATGATTTTATTAAATTCGTTTTACTTATAAAAATAAATAGTAAACTTGGAAAGCATCACATAGAATAAGCATAATATATATATATATATATTATATATACACATTTTTTATTTAATAAACTGTGAAAATGTTTGATATTTAATACACTATAAAGACATAACATATAAATTAATACGTCATTTATATTTTATATAATTATTGTGGAAATTCATTAAACCTAGTGGATATAATCGGTTAGTTTTATAAATTAAATTAATTAAACATAAAAAGAATCGTTTGAACTTTTCAAAAATAAAAATTTAAACTGTACACTAGCTGTATAACATTATATATTTTTAATTACTGTTAACCTATATATATTATACTATTATGTATTTTTGAAAATCAATTTTTATCATACGTGTTATGTGTTGAATAATTCGTCTATGAGTTATATAAAAAAACAGTGATTCAGTAATCATAAGATAAGATAATGACAAACTATGACAAACTATGACAAACTTTAAATTATAAATTCTTAGTATCTTAATTATGACGCATAACGGTTTGTGAATCATTCAATCACATCATGATTTATGTGGTTAGTTCCTGTAGGTAATAAAAAGTAAATTTACCTAACGTAGGATTATACTTGAACCCATCCGGATGTTAAAGTAACTGTTCATTTAATATCTCAAACAAAGAGTTATAAAATGAAAGTAAATATGTAGTTTGTGAGGCTAATGACTGTATTAAGTTAGAGCAAGGTCGATATTTAGTTTTTATGTTACACTTTTTCTATGAATTTATATATTGTTAAATATGCCAAATTTGTTGTCAATATTTATTAATTATCATCATTTATCAATAACTGTCTTAAACGTTATCATCAGCTAAGTATTAATTCTGCAATATTTCATAGGTACTTAAATCAGATGATGTTACATCATTAATATAATTTTATATAAGATTAACAAACTTAGTAATTAACTTAGTATGCTTATCAGACTTTTTAATTATTTAATAATGAGTCTACTTAATCAAATTTTGATTTTAGGAATTTTGAAAAAAGTATACCCATATATTTTAACATTTATATTTTATACGAGTATACCATTTAAGAAGTGTTCTTTGACAATACTAACTTTTTTTTCATAATAAAAACACCTTTAATTTTTGTAGATCCTTGAGCGCGTACTTTTTTTGAAAGCATTGATGATTTATAAATTGAATGTCAAATGAGCAATTTGTGTGTGATAAAACTTTATATGCTAAGAAGTAAGGATAATTACCTCATTTAAATAAAATAACTAAAGATATACTCTTTATTTTAAACAATTTGAATTTATAATAACAAAACATTTATCAATGAAAAACATTTTCCTAACCGGTTTGATAATAATTTAAAACTTAGTATTTTTAAATAAATCGTGTTTATGAAAGTTATTGTCAACACTTTCTTAGATATTTATATGAATAAAAAAGCCAATTGAATACAATTTTTAGCTATAAATATTTACTTTTATTTTTTTTTAATGTTTTTGAGAACTGCAAGAATAAATTTAAAAAAAAAGATATTTACCTAATGAGATAATTATATTTAAATAATTTTCTTTTTAATTATTTTATTAATAATATTGAAATATTATTCATACAATTACGACTACCTTATTTCATTATGTATAGAAAAACTTTTCGCGTTGTTTATGTATATGACACTACAACTTTGAAAATATTAATAAAATTTAATAGGTAATAATTATAGTATGAAAATATATGTACTAAAGAAATAATAATATCATACTTATGTTTTATAGCTATAATTGTTCATATTATATTCAATCGTCCGCAATTGCCGATCACCTTAAAATACCCTGATCTAATTACATATTATCTATAACTATATTCTATATCTACTGCTTAAAAATGAATTATCTTATCCCGTCGATAGTGTGTATAAACAAACCATTACAATTTAACATCTATCTGTATATTGTAATAAGGACTATAGATAATAAGAATAGGCTAATTTAAATCCCCGTAATTTTCTTTTCTTAAATTGCCGCTTAACATAAGTGATACCACGAGTATTAGTGCATTGATACATTGACTAAATCAACATTAAAAGTTAATACTACTACCTGTTAACAATATAATTATTTATATTAAACTAAAATTTATGTAGTATGAGTTCAATATAATACATAACTTAACATTCTTATTATTTCTTTATTTTTGATGAAAACTGAAAAGTATAATGAATAAATTAAATTATGAGGTAGATATATATTGGATTTACATTACCTACTGAATTTTTAAAAATACTCGTATGTTTTATTTTTATAAAAAAAGTTTACTAGCCTTCATTTTTACTTAGACTTTAGATAATAGTATGTCTTAGCAAGGTCAAGGTATTACGAGTTTTTTTTAAAAAACACACCTTCCTAGTTATGAATAAAACTTTTTTTTATGTAATTGTGTTTTATAATTTCTTGTATACACAATCAATAAGAGTTTATTTGCCATATCTAATTTTTATTTTTATACTACTTATACAAAATATAATGATAACAATTTAAACGTATTCAATTAATCACAGCTTATAAATATTATAAAATATATACAAAATTCATAAGCTATTAGCATTATTAACATAAGTAGTACTACGCAATCAATATATTTATGTTTTGATATTATTTTAATGTTTACATTTTATGAAAATAAAATATACACATAAAAAAAAATTGTTAATCCAATCGCATTTTGAGTCATTTTTAAATTTTTAATAATTAATATTTGCATGAAACATTAAAACTGATCATTTTGATATTTGAAATTCTATAGTAAATAATTCTTATAACTAATCAATTCAAAAGTTTTATTTTACAAATCATAATAAAAGCAGTAAATTATATTATTTTTATTTATTAGATAAAAAACAGTTCACCAGAGAAAAAATGAATTTAAATTTTATTAAGAAAATAGTCTTTTTAATTAATTTTAATTTACAAATATATTATGTAATTAACTAGAATGTTTTCTTAAGATACAAGAATGCAAATTTAAGCTGTTAACGAATGTTTTTTTACAAATTATCGAAGGCTAACATCATCAATATATAAATATATATCAGTATATAGTATAACTACGGAAATATTAGAATATGTAATATACTGCATAGCGTATACATACATTATGTATTTAATTAAAAACATAATCTTTTACTATATTCTGTGCTGCATAAAATTTCAATCGAGATCATCGAATTCGAATTTCCAAAAGACGTTGAAAAAATAACTAGGAAATAAAATTAAAAAAAACAAAATAAAACAAATCGAAAAGAGAATGAATAAGAAATCGGATGAGCTTAACGTAATTAGAAATAATACTCAAATTTTCTTTTAATTGACATCATAAAAACAGAAAGAGCAAAGTAGTAATAAATTGACTCATAATACATAGTTCACTCCAATTTTTTCCACGGGCAATTAATGTATAAAGAAAGAGAAAAAAACTTCTTAGTAGTTTGCCATTGTCAATTAAGTAAATATTCATAAAACGTAAATATTAACTTGTTATTTATCAAATAATAATTATAATAAAAAGAAATATAATTTTAGCACTAGCTACTGTGGCTTATTTTCAATAAAAAAATATAATAATAATAACAACATAAAACTGGCAAAGTATAGCAATGCGAGACGAATGTACACTATGAAACTCTATACAACCTGTAGTTAGTGCCTAATTTTTCAAGTAATGGTGAACAATTTTCTCAGAAAAAAAAATTAAGTGTTATAATTTATGAAATGTTATCTTTCTGTATTTTTTCATTTAGTTGTTAATGCAATAATATTTACAATAATTTTCAATTTATATTAATATACTTATTTATCAATATTATCTCTCTTCTCTTTGATTCATAAAATATGTATTTATGTTTAAAATTTTAAATCTAATTTAACTATTTTATGAATATTTAATCACAAAAACATTTTAAATATCTCTTGAATAATATTTTCATTTAAATAGTAATTAAATTGTACACCATATTCAAAATACGTTTAACTTTAAAATATTGAATTACATAATTACTTTTTTTATTAACGTGCATATAAAACAAAGGTTATAAATTAAATAATATAGGTGGTTAGAGATATTTAGTGATAATAGTGAATCCCATATTTCCGGATCACATTAAAAGTGCCGGATTTTCGCTAAATATGACACATTTATATTGTATTAGGTTTACCTTGTACTTAATGCATGAAATAAAATTTAAATCGCCATACTGCATTACTACATTACAACCTACTATTAATAAATTAGTCAACCGAATAGTTAATAAACTGAATGTAGACACATAAAAGTATTGTTTAAATTATAAAAATACCTACATCATTATTTTAGAAAATAACAATCAAAATAATGCATAATCTATTTAATAAGGTATATTAATTACCTATACAACAAATATATTATCTATTTATATGAGAACTAAACAATATTAAAAATAACTTTAAATTTTAAGATAGTGTTGTATGTTTACTTATAAAAATAAATACATCATATAATTATTATTTATTATAAAATCGATTTTATCATTCATTAGGACAAATAGTATTTTTAAAACAGTATGTAATGCAAATTCGTAATTATTTAAAAATTGTATTGTGTATATTAAATTAATAATAATAACTTCAAAAATCTTCTTGTTATTTTGATATTTTGATATACAAAAATCGAATTCCGAATAAAAGTTGAAAGTTTTATTTTATCAATAGTTATAATAAGGTAATAAGTATAGATATTAAATATTAACAGTATTTAAAATTTAATTAAACATAAAATAGTGAACCAATATTTTTTGGGGCTACTTTACTCCATTCCACTCGTCTTAACTTTTAACACTTAATCGAGTTGTATACAAACATAATGTGCTATTCTTAAAATATATATTATTTTTAAACTGTATAGGTCTTTCTATAAAATCAATTAAACTGGAGTAATATGTTTTTTATTTTGCTTAAAATGCTTTTATAAATACAACTATACAAAATAAATTTAATTTTCAATAAAATCATTGTTATACAAGTGTACATTTAAATTGGTGACAAAAATATCAAATAGGATTTTGAATAGGTAATTGGTTTATTTAGTTACATTTTCATCTGTTCTTTAGAGACGGGTCACTTAATCGTTATAAGCCTAGTGGCTAGTATGTACAAATCTGACTTTACTTACATAGTGAAATATTACAGTATTTTTACACATACAATTTGGTTTATGCATAGGACATAGGTATAGGTATTTTGTCTATAAGCCCAAGGCTATGAACAAATAATATCAAACGCAATGTGCACGTATGTATTGTAGTTTGTAACCTACTAATATTACTAAATAAACATTGATCAATTTAAAAAAAAAATGAAGGCATCTAAGATCCAGATCCAGTGGCTACTTTTTCTGATTTTCTGTAGTGCGCCAGCATTTAAATTTGAACCTAGCTACTTACAGTTATGGAAGAAATGGTGAATTTACAATTCAATTTCATATTCCATTTGTTGTGCATGCTTATATAACTATTATTTTATTTATTTTATTTTATTTTATTTTAATACGAGCCGCAGCCCAAAGTATAGAATATCAATTAAACATAATAAAAGTACAATACAAAAATGTGAAGTAGATATAACAATTGAAATGGAAAAGGTAATAAGACAAAAGAAAAGAATTACAAATTATAAATTAAAAACTAAAAGACGAATCCTCGTTGGCAATACGCATCTTCCTATTCAGTGGTTTATTACAGGAATAATTTGTTGTACACAGTGAAATAATGAAAGGATAGGAAGAGCGGACCTGAACACAGGGAATTTTAAAGTTGACCTTGGAAAGAAGTGCAGGGCAGTTGATCAAATCATTGATAAGTTTGAGTAGGAAGACCTTGTTAATGGTAATACGTCTAACGGCTAAAGACTGTAAACCTAACCTATTTAATATTGCATCATAAACATGAGGTTTATGTTCTATTTTAATAGATATGCAACAAAACTCAAAAACATTTGTTGAACTCTTTCAAGTTAATTTATATTGCGGTGTGAGGGTTCCATATATAATAACAGACAATTCAAGGATAGATCTGATAAGCGCACAATATAAAGCTTTTAGCGAAGTTATCAACTTAAATTCGTTACAAACCCTCTTAAGAAATCCAAGAGCTTTTAAAACTTTAAAGCGTGTCGCATCTATGTGGTTATGAAAATTTAAGTTACTATCATAAAAAACTCCAAGATCTTTCATCATATTCCCTTCAATAGCAAGATAGGTCCCCACGAAGAAAGTTTTTAAATTTCAAGTGAGTGCGACCTCTATAAAAATACTTTGAACAACATTTAGAGACATTAAAGTCCAAACCAATATTTGTAGCCCAAGCATCTAATGCGCATAAGCTACTTTGAAGTAATTGACAGTCGTGCACTGAGAAAATTTCTAGAAATAGCTTTAAGTCTTTTGCAAATATTAAGAATTTAGTATTGCGAATAACTTTTTTTACGTCATTAATAATCAATGTAAAGAGTAATAGGGAAAGATGGCAACCTTTGAGGTACCCTAGACGATGTGTTTAATACCTGTGATTTAATACCAAATATTTTAACGAATTGTTTGCGATCAGATCCGCGATTCCCGTTTTTCTGTTACTTTTTTAAAGTGTTTCCTGACGCTTTTGAAACTATTAGACATTTTTACCTTTTGACTCCCCCAAAGTACCAATTAGATTCATTTCCCTTTTCAAAAAGGAGCTGAAGTCAAAAATCAAAGCACTATTACTACTCCAAAACGTGATGAAAGATAAAAAAATTAAAAAAAAATCATTGTAAAATCAATACATTCATCACTCCGTACAGAATCTAAAATACAGATATGTGATTAAAACTGTTGTTGTTAAAATATTTATGACAATTTATAATCATAATTATATAGTAGATTTTTGTTATTTAATACATTTTAGAATAAAAAGTAAAATATGTAGTTATTTTTAAATGTACAATGCCTTAATTTTTTATAATAATAAATTATGCAATTCACAAGGGATATTACTTGTATTTTTTATTCTTTTAAAGGTCAATTGTTCACTTTTTTAACTCACCTAACGCTTTTATAGTAAATTATCATATTTTTATCGTCCTCTCTAAGTTTTAAAAATTACATGCAACTTTCATATGTCTAAATGGCAACCTATTTATATATATATACTACATATATTTTTAATTCTTGGAAATATTATGTATTATATTATTATTCAATATTATTATATCATCATTAAATTAATGTATAGAAAATACGATTTATTAATTAAATTTATTTGAAGTTTTAACTAAGATATGTTTTAAATTAGTACAAATAATAAATAGATATTCGTGTAGTGTATACAATCGTATGACGTATATATATCAGTTAACACGCATACTAATAATATAACAAATTAACAATTAAAATTTGGATAGTGTTGTATGACGTATGAGATCTCTTAATAACATTTACCTATATCAAAATGTAAACTTATATAATAATTTATTCCTAAGCGACGAACTTTTTACTTTTTACGTATTGTTATTGTTGTATTGTTGCATCTATAGGTGGTATTTTGTTTACGTATAAATTGTTTGTAATTAGGTGCATCATCAAAATACTATACGTATATGGTACATATAAATAAATTATGTAGGTATAGTTGACGTTTACACAAAGTCAAGGTGTCGGTAAAAACTATTAACCTTTATTAGAAGAAAACACCTGATAATAATATAAGAGATTAAGAAATATCCCACTTATAAACCATAAATTAAAACTTAATATCAGTAACAACCGCAGACGGGTTAGATAAAAACGTTTTGTACAAATGAGAGAAAGGAACCAATTGTATTTAAATCGCATATGTGTATTGTTAAGTTAAAGTTAAACGTAACTGTAGTAAAAATATTATTATTCATTATATTTAAAGGCTGTTAATACTTAATACTTAATTGTGTCTTAACAATCGTGTTATTAGTAAAAAAATATGTGTTAAAAGTCTAAAATAAATTAAAACGTTATTTTTTAAATAATTCAACTATACCAATAGTTTGACGTGAAACTTTCTACAAAGAATTAGGAATATTATTTCTATTCGTTTATTATATCAATGTTTTAATCTACTAGTAGTTGAGGAAAAACTATGATGTTTCAAGTAGGTGTCAACTCATTACGAAAATTTAATATTTTAGCTTCTAATACATTTTTGTATTTTTTAAGAATTTTTGTTAATTTTTATTTTGCTTCTACATTTATATTATTGTAATTACATACTTATATTGTAAAAAAATGTTTTACATTCATGAAAAATAAAAATAACAAAATTAATATTATTAAGTAATTTGAATAATACTAAATTCATATTATTTTTAATTTATAATATATACATACACATACATATATTATAAATTATTTTTATGATTCATTTTTATTTGTATTATTTATTTACAGAGATATGTAATTTGTTTCTACTAACATTAAAAATGCTAATTAACTTTAATTTAACTCTTATTATCCATATTTTATTTTATTTTTGTATAAAATTCAATCAACTTTGGGTAAACCGTTATTAGCTAAAAATCGTTTTTTATAAGTACGATGATGATTTCATTATATTAAACAATAGTACTATATTATCACATTAGAATTAGTAGAAATTCGGCCTAATATATGTATTCCTTTACTATATTATTGTGCGTTTGTACGTACATTACTGCGTATTATTTACTTACTCAGTGTGATGAATGTTTCATTTTATACGTTTGTTGTTCATTATTTCCTAGTGGGGTATTAAATAATAGAGTTTCATGCAGTTATGTGCAATAAAATATAAAGCATATAAATTGTTTAGCGAATCGCCTTGTACCTGTATTATATAGGTTAATACTTATATGAAAAGCTAATATCAAAAACAATTAAAGTACGGGTATATACAACGCATATCTGTTTTGTATAGGTACTCAATATTATAGGAATACGTCTTATTTAATTACTGTTTTATCATTTACATACCTGCAATATTATAAAACGTAAAATTTCCATCTATGAAACTAATTAGTAAGTTATTTAAATATTATGGACTGATTGCAATCGTTAGTTTTCGTTGGAGAAAAATATCACTGAATATTATAGTGATATATTCGTAAAATGAATTTTAAATAATAGTTACTCTATTCACAGTGGTTTTTATTGTGTGTATATTGTTAGGAAGTGATACTAATAGTGCGTGAAGCGCTACGCGTTTAGTGAACCGTGAAGGTGTCTGCAGGCTACAGCAAACGGCTGCTGCTGTATCAGTGACGATTGACAAAAGGAAAGCAAATCAAAAAAGAAGAAATCACTTTTTTTTATAAAAAAAAAATTTGGTTCATTCACCTTAGGTTTTCATGTAGGTACTTACTGTTTTTGTGAACCGTTCAACTATTATGATAAAACCGTTTTTTTTTTTTTGCCAGAACTGAAATTATGTAGGTACCTAACACAATGCCATCATTGTAATATTTACACGAAGGTAGTAGGTACTCTCGTTTACTATACACAGTTATATTCACTGGCGATTAACGAGCAACTTAATAATGTGTTTCTGAAAAAATGAAGTATATTTTATTATAAAAATATAAAAGTCAGTTATCTGTATTCATAAAATGTACGTTTTTAGTAAAATAATCAGTCAACCGGATCGTCCAGATCATATAATTTACACACGACGAGTTTAAAATTTAAATAAAGATACCTAAATAATATTTATTTAAGTGTTGACATTTTATTTTTTTAAATCTACTCAATAATATAATAATAATATATACATATTTTATTAATATTATTGTGCAATGTATTCATGCTTAAACGTACTTATATTAAATTCGATCGCGAAATCTACGCCACGATTGTCACGTATTATGACATACCTACTTATATAATAATATTAATTGTACAGAACACGACGAGTACACGACACACAATTTATACTTTTTTTTTTTTGGAAAAAATTCGATGGAAAGTAACGCGATCTGTCGACCAACAAATGTATACAGCCTATATTATTACATAATAATAATATATGCGTAGGAATTAACGATTATTATTATATTCTGTTTTTGAAAATGTGCAAATCGACATGGCGTTCAGTAGTTTGACTCACTATACATCCGTGTTTTCGTATTATTGTTTCAGCAGCCGCTGCCGCAGCAACAACTGCCGCCGGCACGATAACAGCCGACTGAATATTATTATTAAAATACGATTTACTGGAAACAACTGTTGCGGCGACAACAGGCAACAACTGCGCGCGAACGGCGGTGGTTGACGACAACGACACGATCGCCGAGACCGCACACCCGGAAATGGCGCTGATTGTCCCGGAAGAATCGCAACGGCCGTACCGGTTCGGCATGACGTTGGTGTGCATCGGCGCCCTGTTCAACTGGCTCGGGCTGGCCGACCACCACACGAAACCCGTGCCGGCTGTCCGGTACATCGGCGTGGGTCTGGTCGCTTCGGGTGCAGTGCTCATATGCATGGCCATGTGCTTTTGGATGAACAGCGTGCGCGACGACGAAGACGACGTGAGTATTATAATATTATGTGGTACCTGTGTATAATGTATTATGAATATCGTTAGGACGTGTGGGCGCACGAGGTCGACATAAGTATTAAATCGATTTTTTTCTTTCGAAAATCCGCCTTTTTCTCATAGGTATATACGATAAATGAGATATTGTTGCATAATATACGATTGGTCTGCAATGCTCACAAATAACCACATGCACAGTCCTGTTGTTTAAAGAAACGTTCAGTGCTAAAACCTATATCATGCGATAGAGCAATACAATTTATGAATTTGTTATTTAATAGTGGTCCCATAAATAGCACATTTTGGTCATTGACTAAAACTTTTAAGGTCGAAAGGTTAGGTGACGGTTATAATATAATAATATGATTTTACAACATAGTACAATCATAATATTATAATATACTAAATAATATGTATAGTGAATAAAAGTACCCACCATAATATGATTTAAGTTTTCTCGTCTCATTTGTCACACCTTGGTTTTGATAATTCACTTATATTCTATAGCAAACTTACTATGTTTTTTTGTTTTTTTTAAGAGCGTTGCTTAACTGTGTTTTACAACCTACAAGTAAAATTGCTCTACTACTGAGTCTAAAATAAATATCTATTTAAAAGAAAATCCAATGCCATTATTTGTTATTTGGAAGTTGATAATACGTCCTAATAAAAACATAAATTTAGTTCAGAACAAAAATTTAACAAAGTAAAAAGGTTATAACTTTATAACGTTTTGATTCTTAACTGAAATTGAGTACGTTAAGTTACTTAAAACAAAAATAAATTTAAGACTTAACGCCAGAATAACTTTATTAGTTTTTATACTTGACTATAATTAAGAAAGAAAAATAACAAATTTAGAGTTTAATTATTGATTTTAGGTTTTTTAATTAGCCTGAAAAATGTAATGTTTTGCGACACTCCCTTTTGATTTTGAGCCTACGATAATTCAATAATACAATCGTTAGCTAAGTTTATAACTTAGTTATGTAAAAGGATTTGAATCGGTTTCAAACAACGTCTATAAAATGAGACCATTTCTGTCATTTTTCAATCATTAGATAAAAAATGAATTTACTATAAGAACCAAGTGCAGACTTGAAAAAGAAAGAAAATAAGGACAGTACAGCAAGAACGCTTAAATGTTGTAGTCTTAGCTTTTAACAAAAAATTTAAAAAAGTACTATTATTGCGATTTGCAAAATACCCTCAACATTTTAGATTAAGCTGTAAAAATCAACGATTTTATTTTATACTAAACATTTTATCTTCTATATTTAAGTCACGTTGGAAAATTGTTCTTAGTAAACAATATCCAAACTGTTTGTTTTTATATTTTTAGTAATTCTTAAAAATTTTTAAATTTTTTTAATTTTCTATAATTTTTATATTGTATGATATATAAAATATATAATAATAGAGATATAATGTTAAAGTATATTAGAAAAATGCCTCATTAAAATAATTTATTTTATGTCCGGATAAGTGAAAAACTTGATTTTTTGTATCACTCTATTCTTAGTACTTTTGGTGACCTCGTAATAACTAATAAGCAATTTTGAATAATTCAAAACGGGTTTATATTACTGTCGTTTTAATTTTAAAATGATGCTTATAATTAAATACATTAATAGGCATATATATATATTGTCTACCTTCATGATTAATTAATTTACGAATTGAATTCTAAGCAGTTTCGTCGAATTTGAATACAACTCATGTAGCTGAATTCTTATTATAGCCTATAAGTGATCATAGATTTTAATCTAATCGTTCGTTAGTCGTTACGTCTATATTTTCAATTATTACGATATAAAAAAACTACGCTTCTATATATAATATATATATATCCTGATGTTTATACCCGTGAATTTAACTTCCGGTTTTTGATAGTTTATTTTAGTTATGATATTCTTGAATGACAATCCCAATTTCGCTAATAAAAATACACAATTCTGACAAATATCCAATTTCTAGACGAGCTATACATTATTTATAGTTAATGGAACTCACTGCACGACACATTTACCACCCTAAAAAGTATCGTTGTACCAAAAATGGTTATTAATTACCCTGAAAGAAAAAGAAAATAACTTCCGTCGTCGTTGTAGAAGCACAGTTTCGTTATATGATTGGAAACTATGGAATCAACATGAAATATTCAATAAGATTTCTGTGTTTTTTTTTCGCGTAAAATGGGCAGGCGATGATCACTATTTATCATGTGGATAACTACTTCGTTAATATCCTGGACTCTCTGTTCTGATAACAAAACGCGATTTTTAGTTATTATAATAATATTACGTAACGCATTGCTGCCGGTAACATCCAACAACGTGTTATTATTTGCTAAAAATCGTTTAATGATATTTATTTTGAAAAACTTTTAACAGCCGATTAATAAGAAGAGGCGGGCTTCAGGATATCATCATAAACTATCATTATTCCACTTCACGAATATAATATTGTTGTATACTGCAGGCGGTGTATGTAATAAATAATGACCGCTGCGACCAGTAATGGAAATTATTATCAATATAACCTTCAAATTGAAAATATTCTAAATGCCTTATGAGACAGTAAAGTTTCGTTTACCAGAGAATAGTTATTGCATTTTATATAATTTCTCAACACGATACGCGATAATACATTATATAATTGAGTATTATATTCACGATATCTAATATATTATGACAATTATCATACAACCCTATAATTTACAATTAAACACCGCACTAACAATTATAGTAACTACGCATAAGCATGAGTGCTGACCCATAGGTATTTGTATTTTATAACTTATAAGTGTAAGTGAATAATCTATGTTATAATATGTAGAAAATTACTATAACACGTTTGAACACGTGGTTCTAGCGAAACAATTTTTTGATCAGGAACAATACATTTTATACAACTACCATTTGATACATAAACGTGAATACCTGGTATGATAATATTTATTGTTATAATGTTCAATGCTCCCGTAAATTCGTTCGATGACCTACGCTTGTAATATTATTAAGATTCGAATATTAGCATAGATGTGCCCTCATTGCACTGCCCACACAAGTAGACGTGTCTATTGTTCTGCACGAGCCATGTGCATTATAATAAATCTCATAGATTAACTAGGTATAATAGAGTTATTTTGCTCTTATAATTTCTTTGTTTTTTTCAACAAATATTCAAAATATCTTTTACATCAAAAAATTCAAATTCATCGCTCTTATAAATCGTTGTCCAGCATTAAATATTATTTTTCAGTATAACATACTTTCATAATTCATTGTACAAAATATACCAATTATGTTCATAATATAATTATCTTTTAAAGTTTAACCACATCTTTGAAATTTAAGTATTCCCAATTTTTTCTAATAACTCAACTCAACTAACAATAATAGACCCATATTAATTAACTTATGGGTATGTTATAATTAAAAAACAGATTTTCATTTCTTGAAATTTTGAAGTAAAAGACGAATTCAGTAATAATACTGATAATCTTTCTTTGAATAAAGTTCAAGTTAAATAGTTATACAGATAAATTTAAAAATTTAAAATACATATTATAAGCATTGTAATTATAAACACACTGAAAAAATTAACAAAATTGCCTGTGCATGTCTATATTATGTTATAGGCAATGTATTTAAATTAGAAAATAATTTTTCGGGATACCAAAACTGGCAGGTTAGTGGCAGCTTGATGAAAGTTATCGGGCAGACACGATAATTATTTAAACATTATATATACTATGCGGTACATGGATTCCTAATAATTGAATATGAATATTATTGACTAAAAGTATTGTTTATATTATATTTGTGACAAATATTATTGTAAAACACTTTAGTATTCATAATATTTTACATTAATTGTAGGCTGTAGCCCGTAGGACAACAAGATGAAAGAGTAGACACTCGGAGCAACATAATATAATATCATTCGTAATGGTCATGCCTGTAATAAAACTTAATAACAGTTGTTATTGTCGATATTGTATCAAATAAATTTATTAATAATATCTTTAATCGTTCGTTGACCGTATGACGCAATTATTTTTTATTGACACCTCTTGTCTTCTACATTGACATTGAAATTCGAACACTATTCGTATAACATATTTCAATTTATTATAATATAATATAATAATAATTATTTTTTTTTCGAATAAAATGTAATTTTATTTTACAATACAATATATAACTACCCATTTATCGTGATCGATTTTCACGAAAACCGATAATATTTTGATAGGTAAAATCGCTCAATAAAACAAATTTCGCGAACCCACGAAATTAGATATTTAATTTATACGCAAAACTTATTCAGGACAGTTGATATTGTAGATAAGTATTCGAATACGCCACTCAACACTACCTAATGATGCTAATTGTGAAATCAGATATGCATTATATTATCTATTCTCAGCTATGTATACCTTGGAAAATAATGATATTATATTTATAACACTTAAAATTTGTTTTATTAAGATATTTGTTTTTAAATAGAGATCGTAACACACTTAATAAATAATAAGTTAGAATTGTTACCAGTTAGGATTCAATACACATTTTATAACGTCTTCCTATATCACTTTATACATTAGTAAGTATATTACCTTATAAAGTATAATATTTCTAAAATATAGAACTGATCAAGTTTCGTTATGCTATTTAATTTTTTATTTCTTATACCGGCCAAATTATCCTAGAACGACTGAATATAATTGGTTTTGAAACGTATTAAAAAAAAATGTATTTATTGCTTCACTGCGTTTAGGTGTACACTGTTGGACCGTACACAAATACACTGAATAGTTGGTGCACAATAAGATATCGGAATAAATAATAACGATAACAATGTAATTTGTACACACTTTTACTGACCTAAAATACGTTTCTCTTCCTTGGTTTGTGACTTATTAATTATTATTAAATATATAACTACTAACTAACTACCTAGTTATAAATATAGATGCCCTACCTATATTATATTATGTTATAACTTGTAATATGTTTCAGATGGAATATATAGTCTGTACAGTATACTCTAAATTTCACATTAGTATCTAAAATAATATACATTTATAGTAAAACAAACAACTTACGAGAATCATTATTACGTTAAAAAATAATAAACCCTTATGATATAATGTTAGAATCAAAGTATAACTGCGACTGCGCTTGTTTATGTGCAATAAATAATAATAAATAAAAATTATAGCTGCTATATTATAATATTGTAATAACATAGGTGTTATAAAAAACCGCCACGTGATCTGATGATATGTGCAACATCTGCACCTAATACGCATGCACATCTATAAACAATGTAATTTATTTATTAAAATGCAATAATTAATTACCGACTACGGACATTTGCAGCAGTAGCAACTAATATTTGCAGATCTCTGCAATACAATATAATTTTATCGACGCGTCCAGCCGTTTAGTTAAATAACTGGTTTAACTATCATAGTTATATCATACTATATTATAATCTATAATAGCTGTAACTAGCGCGCTATAATAATAATAATAATTAAAATCATGTAAGTAGTCGAAGCGCGTTTAGAGTTGTTTCAAAATAGTGTTTTCGACATTTCCTGGTGCTCACATAAAATGAACCGCCGTCAAATTTGCGAATATCCTGCAAACGAGCGAAACAAATAGTATACCTATTATTATTATTATTATTATTATTATTATTATTATTATACGTATAGCAGCACGCGTGTCTGTACACGAAATGATATTATATTATAAATCGTAATCCGCGATCCGTGGCTGAGGATACGCTGATAATAATATATTTTATTGTTATACGATACGGAGTTACATTATGATGCTTGGCACATTTCCAACGTCGTTGTTAATCACCACGAAATTAATTTTTACACGTGTGTCGCGATGCGTGTGTGTTTGCGATGCATCTTACAGGCGACGATTGAGTGTCTATATAGGCAGTTGCCTATATAATAATAATAATAATAATAATAGTAGTAGTAGTATGTACCTATCTATTATGTGGCGTGCCGTACGACGTTGTTCAATTTATATATTATTATTATACGTTTTACGACAGTTTACAGCGCGCACCGATAGGTATACGTCTTGACGATAGCATTGCAGCATTATATGCTTCGCGCAGGCACACAACGGTGACGGCCGCCGTCGTTTCGGAAATATAAATATAGTTTACATTATGTCGGTCGAGTGATACGCACGTGTCAACGTGAGTACAGTGCCGGTATCGGTGACCGTGTGTGGCGTGGCGTTTAATATAATATGTATATAAGTATATACATTTATCGTATGTAATATTATATTGCACAAGTGCTTCTGGGCGATTTAACAGAAGAAATGAATGACGAGGGCGCGGCGTTGATATATTATAATACAATGCCCGTGTACTTTTTTATTTCCGTTCGCTGGTATTAATAGAATAATAGCTAATCGATAGTATACGGGAAATGATTCAATAATAATAATAATAATATATCATACGATACCGGCGAGCTAATTTAAACACAATAGTATAACCTGCAAAACATCCTAATCAATTTCTCACGGATAATAATAAAGTATTCTCACGAGCGACAAATAAGAAATAAGTATTATCTATCTTTGCTGGTAAAATTTAATATTTACCTAAAATTATACTTGTTGAAAAAAATTAAGTTCTCATAGTTTCGCTTGAACTTGGCTCAGCAAAGGTTGTGACTAGTATAGCGGCGCAACAATATAGCTCTAATTTTTATTATTTTTTATTTTTTGGTGGGGGGTGGTGGAGGGTTGAAGGTCCGAACAATCAGAACCTAAGTAAAACTGCAGTAAAACACTAAAAACAACGCTATAGTCGATGGTACGATTTATAAATATGGTTGTTGGAGAGTAATTACCATTGCCTAACTTATAATACACTATAATATTATGTTATAAAATAATCACTTTATAGGTATAATATTAAATTACAATTTATAATACAACGATAATCGATCGATTCTGTATCTAGGTTGTAACTTGAAACAGATGATAAAACATTTATTTTTTTTAAGTAAATTGAAACTATTACTTATTCATTTTGAATCAATGTTATAGGTGCGAGTTTGAAGATTAAAAGCCGATAATGACATACATTTGTATGATATTGTAGACTTATACTAATTCATATACAATTATGTAGATCGATCTGAAAAAGAAACGAACCGCATAATAGTTACACCTTATTATAATATTAATGTTCAATATAAACCTTAGGTTATGGAACAGGAAACTATATAAATTAGTTTTTAGATATCGTATACGTATATTTTTCAACGAATAATTAGATCCTCGGGTTACTTGTATGGTTATAAAAAAAAACAACAAAACGTTTTAAATTGTTTTAATCGAGAATCGCCAGATTGACCGACACGAACAAGGCTAATGCACTCGTAGATCTGTACGCGGGCGGGTGTGTATTTGTGTGCATAATGTAAATTATATACAGAATACACACTCATAACGTCGTGCTACGAAAAGTCTTTCTCCTGCAGAAAGACCTTCGTTCAAGGCAATTTGGCAACTGTTACCGGGCGAGACAAAAACGTGTTGTGTTACCGCATCGCCGAGCGTGACGTCAATATAAACTAATATAAAGTATTTTTTACCTTTTTGTAGAACGATATTTAACTACTATAAGGGCCGAGCTCCCGTGAGGATACTACCGACAGGTCTTTTACTTGGAATATTTTTCGTCCGACTAGTTTTTTTGTAGAAAATGTCGATATTCTAGAACCTGCAGTAGGTACCAATATATAACACAATTTAATTATACCAAATACAAATCACATTGTTTTTATTTCATATAATTTGAATAAGCAGCAATTCTTTAGCTTTTCGACTTTATAATTAAAATTGTAAAAAATTTAAAAGTTAGAATACAATAATAGTGCCATGGAGCCAAGGAAATGTCCTTAGACATTGTAGTATTGTACGTACCTACTTAATGTTATAACTTTTATGCTTTTAAGTTTGAACTATTGTAACCAATAAACCATTGGTTAAATATTTTATGTTTGAATATAGGCATAAGTAGTTAATATATACCAATATACGCTATACCAAATTGTTTTCTGTAAAATGATAACATTAACATACTCTAGAGTATAAAATTAAAAACTATATCCGAAATTTAAAAAGTATACCTAAAGCTTAGAACCTAACGCAATTGTATTTAAAAAATAAATTGTCTGTACCTCGAGGTACAATATTAGTATATTATAACTTATATAAGATAATAGAGAAAAAAAGGTATATAAAATAAGGTTTTGAACCTATACTGACTATTTTTCCCATTAAATATCTAAATAAAAATGTTTCAATTTTTACTTTATTAAAAATATTTACCACCCATAAAGTCATAATATAATAGATAAATTTATTTTATATACCTAATATTCTATATAGTAATTGAAATAACAGAATTTTTTTTTTTTTAAAACACTAATAATTATAAGATTTATATTTATTATAGGACAAGAATATAAACTAGTGTACAAAACTCCCTTTTTTTCTACACATTATCACAGCCATTCATCTGTGCGTATTGCATATTTGCATACAAGTTATAATAAGTGTATACGTTTATTATTATTTAAATATATATATTTATGGTTTATTTTCGGAGAAGTATTATCCGGAAGTAACTATATACTTAAGATTGGTTTAACCGCATTAATTACTATAATCCCACAACTTTGCATTTCCTCCAGCGGTGTTTTTGCGATTAGCATATTTAGTATAAACGTTAATGCATTCATCATTTCGTTCGGTATAAACTTGCATTGAAACACATCGAAATCGAATTTGTATGAATGTATTTGTATTATATACGTTATCAAAGGTCAATACACCGATGATGTAGTCTATATACTTTGTTTTTCGCATATTATCTATTATCTAATATTAAAACTTAAAAGGTTACAAATATGTATTATATATGTTAATACAGTGATTCTATAATTTCGGAAGAATCGCCTATCGTACACGTTAAAAATAAATGTATACCGTCACTATACTATTATAGACACGAATCAGTTCTTATTATTTGAAGTCTCAGATTGAATATATTTTGCGTGGTTGAAAATATATAACATGCATTGCAGCTGCATATACGTAGGTAGATACTTGATAGTACAACTATAAATATATAATAATTATAAGTCACTTCTTAAAAATCGATTTTGTTTTATTATAAGTTTCGATTAGTATTATAATTTATCGTTTTATTCAGAGATAAATCAATATAAATATAGTACAGTATATTTAGTACCACTAACGGGGGTGTTTTTAGTTATTGCCGCAGGTTTATTATTTGGTATCCATACTCCTATTAGAACAATTCATCTAAACTTTAAAATATACTTATAAGTTAAAAGTGATTAACTAATCGTTCAAAATTTGATTTTACATAATTAACATTTTTCAGAAAATTCAGGATATGATATTAAAACAGTGCGATAACGAGTGCTAATAAAAAAAATAGTATATGATATATATAGTATTGTTAATTTCGTTAATATCTGAATAATAATTAGTTAATTTTCGAAACTATTATTACTTAAATATTATATATTGACATATAGTATGGTGATAGAATACAATATTCGTGAAGTCAACCTTTACTGCTTTACTGGAATTATATCAATGTTATAAAATACTAGTTAGACTTTTTGTGTGACGATGTGAATGTCAAACATTTTAAAGTAGCTCGTGAAAATTGGCCAGACATAAATTTGACACACTTTCAAAATGTATTGAAACTGTACTCTAGAGTAAAGCTAGATAGTAAATAATAATGAACGATCGAACACCATACAGAAACACGCATCCTGTTTTAGTGATAATATTAAAATAATATAACAAAAAAAAAATAATCGTCATTAAAATAACGAAAAAATAATGTACCTATATTTTTATTTATTGACACTATTAGAAGCTTTTTTTTAGAAATCCAATAAATACATTGCCTACCTATATAATAGAAGTTAAAAGGTACTATTTATAGATTTTTAACGTGGGTAGTATACCTTTATGTACTATATATATTTGATATTTGTGCATATGGCAAAAATAAATAAATTTATCGTTATCGATTTTTATCGATTATGAAGGCACTATAATTATACATAAACCTAATATAGGACAAAGACAAATTAAATATAAACCACATATTCGAGGGCATCTCACGTATATATCTCTAAATATAATTATTCTAAAGCTTTTAATTTTTTCGAATAAAAATCGAATAATAATCGTTAACTTCAGCGTAATAATAAAAATATAAAGTGATATAATATTGCATAGTATATATATATATATATAATGTAAATTATGATATACGTGCGTTTAATTTTATATTTTAAGCATTAGTATAATTCTTCATAAATGTATATTTTATACAAACATTGTAGTATACATAGATATAACATCGAAATCATTTCCCATTTGTATTTTATCGATCTACGCGTGAACATGTTTTTTCTACCACGCGATTACACGTATAACCTTAAGATAACAAACCTTGGTGCGACATCCTCTTAAGGACCTACACTCAAAAAAAAAAAATAGCTGAAATTACACTAAATGTAGCAATACCTTCTCTCGACCGTGTTATTGTGTAAATACATACAGTTATATAATATATAAAGTCATATTAAATAGTATAATAATATACAATACGGAATTAATATGACCTATTCACTTTTACGATATTTTTATTATTGTAAATTCAAATGTTAATAATTATCCATCTATAATAAGTCCTTAATTATCCAAAATATACACAATTCTATTAAAATAAGTATTAAATTCTCGTTGATCTTGAATATAATAATACATAAAAGACAGCGATAATTAGTTCTATTAAATATAAACGTATTGTTATTGATTAGTATTGTAGTTATTGATAATTTATTAATATTATTATAGTTTGTATAAATTATAATATGCAATTATATTTTATATTGCGGACCTACTAAAAGTCGTAAGTTGAAAAAAAAATCATTTGTTTATAATTTTTTTTTTTTTATGAGGATGCAACACTCGCATGTAGTGTTATCTTCGTCTTTCAAACGCATAATATTACAAATTGTACGTTCTGAAGAATCCATTCAACTCATTCATAATTAACATTACAGTGAATTAACCTAATATTAAATTTAAATGTAAAATTATTAACTAGTGAACGTCACAAGTTTTTTTTTCATATTTAAATTTGAAAAGAAGTTATTAACATTTTAAAATGTACAAACAATTTAAAATATTATTAAAATGATCGCAATACATAATTTTAAACCATGAATATTTTCGTAAAATCATCGAACATAATAAATTATTGCTATACGCGGTGGCAGTGTGGCACCGACTGTTGCAGTAGCACGAGTGAACGGTGAGTTTAATATTATTCTAGCGGAATTCAACTAATTTTGACACGACGCATAGTTCAAGGCGAGGCTCGCCCAATTACTATTTTCGACTTCCGTAGAGATCAACTGTTAAAGTATATTCTACAACTTACAAGTATATAGGTGTGCGATTAACACTGTGCGCGAACTAACGTCAATTATTTATTATCGCAAACTGAAATAGACATGTTACATATCTATTGTACACATTCAGTAGCCTAAAGTAGGTACCCCACAAAGCTATATGGTATAGTTAAAAAAATTGCGTAAGTCTTTAATAAACAAACATGCAGCACGGCCAGCACGTCAAACTATGATTTTCTTTGCGATAAATTTGTGTGACGTAACATAATATTTAATAATATTATTATTATTAAAAAATAATTGACCACCGTGTATTTTTAACAACGTTTGTGCTTTCTGGACGATATTACATCAAAAAACAATTCTAAACACATATACGCAATAAATATATATTTTCATTATTATTGTATGTTTTTACACCTTTCAAGTTCATCGAAACGATCTTGAAAACAGTAATACTACCTGTCGAAGCAATGAGCAATGTTATGTCACAATTTTTTTGCTAACGAGTATGAACATCATTGTGTGCCTGTAATATACTTGTGCGTAAAAAACAGCTTTTATTTTTTGTATGACGTGCTGTTATATTACGTATTATTAATAATAATAATATTAAAACAATGAGACTATGGAAAACTATCGTTGCCTTATAATAATATGTTTAGATAATCCTTGATGTTTATATACGTAATTAGGTATTTCAGATTTGACAGTTTTTTTTTTCACAAACTTATAATAATATTAATTATTATAAAATAAACTAAAGATACTGTTATCATTAAATTAAACTTTTTAAAGGTAGACAACTTACAGCAACATCAGTAAGTACCTACTTGGCTTTCAATAAAAAAAAAAAAACCAAAAATGCTTATTGATATCAATTAATATTTTAACGAGTATTATTTAAAACTGCAATTATATTATTCATTTATATAGTTAGGCTAGTTAAACACAAAAAGGCTCAGGTCTATATTAGAACTACGAACTAAAAGGATTATAGCCTACAGCACAGTATTGAAAATGTTATAATATAATGAGGATGCTATGTATATTATAGTCTTTACATTAATATAAACAATATTCGTTATCTGAAATTATAACCAACAGATATGAAATAATACAAAAATATTAATTCTAAAGTAAATTATGGTTAATACTATATATAATGTATATAATAAATTTACATTCATTATTATCCGAAGCCTCGAATGTAAATTTACTGGATTGCCACTTATTATTCCCAGTACCAATTTATTTAAAATTTTAATTATGTAAACTAATATGTTTTATATTTTATTTTCTAATTTCTCTATAGATTAAATAATTAAAACAAAAAAAAATAAATAAAAAAACTATACTCATGTAACGACATTTGTTAGCACCTCCAGTTAATTTTCCAGTCACGCTATTAAACAATACGGTTCAATCTATTTAGCCAATGGCTATACAATACATGTACATATTATATTTATATTAATTTATAAATAAAGTTTGTTATATTTTACATTTACATAACCCTATCGTGCCGTGTCATGTAATATAAGTAGGTAATATACTAAATATATACCTATTTACACGATACGTCCTATTAAAATATTCTATATCGTTGGTCCGATTTGTAATTATAAAAAATATATGTTATAATATGATGAAATTAGAAAAAAAAAATCTCCCATTATTTTCGATCAAATGGATTTAACTTGCAATTCAGCTACAATAAGTCTTAGTGTATCAATAGTTTTGTTATTTTACGCACTTGGATACATACATATAGGTATCTATATTCTTTTATATTGATTCAGATGTTGTGGCAGCTTTATGTTTTTCAAATACCTATTCAAATGATTAATAATTGCTATATGGTGTACAGAGTGATTCACCTAACATACTCACTCCCGTGTTTCTTTAAATTATTTATTTATTTAAATTCAAGTTTTGGGATCTTTCAGAAGATTAGTGGGTATCACTTAGCACTGAATTTTCAATTACTTTACATTTTTATACCATTTAAGGAGTGTAAGGAGTGCCCTATTGTAATACCAACTTTTTTTATTCAAATAACAATCAGCCTCGTTCACAGTAATACAGTATCTAAATGGAAATTTATACTAGAAGGTTTTGAATTACTTAACTTTGTGTACTTAAGATAATACAAGTTCACGATAATATAGGTTTGGAAGATACAGCAGGCTTAATTAATGTTAAAAATCTATTTACATTTTATAAATGATTAAAATTTTCTGAATCCAATTCAAACTATTTTTAAGAATTATTATTGTTATAGTATGTACCTACAAATATACATTATACGTTTTAAAAACTTGGAAACTATTCGTTCGATTTTTGAATAGGCAAGATCCATCGACTTTAAATATTATCCAAAATCGTGGATAGTAATTACATTTTCTAATTTTGTGTACCTGATATGACTGATCGTACTAATTATTAGTCACATTCTCCATAGTCAAATGTTATTAATTTTAACAATAATAATAATATAGGTGTTAATCGTTTATTTATTTCTCAAGGCTTAAATCATTATGGACCGATTTCTCGTGTTTTTACGTATTGTCCGTAAGACACTGTTTGCAAGAACTTTACGTATTTTGGGAACGATCCTGAAAAAAAAGTCGCCCGCACTTAATAATTCATACTAATTCTATAAACTAATAGTGGAGTCTCGTGTATTAAAATTGACGGTGTTGTTTTATCCGCAGGAGTCGATCGACCACATCCACGTGATATCACTGGACCCGCCGGTGCGGCTGGACGAGAAACCGCCGGATTACGCTTCGGTGGTGGACGTGCCGCCGCCCAGTTACGACGACGCGATCAAGTTGGACCCGCAGCGACTGATGGACAGGGGCCACCGGACGGCGACGGACACCTGTTCCGTGACGGTGGTGCCGCCGGACGAGTGCGACAAGACGTCGGCGGGCAACGAGACGGCCGACACCGCCGCGTCGCAGCCGACCACCAAGCTGGCGCAGGCCATCCGGAAGAGCATACGCGACATACGCAAGCAACTGACCAACACGGTGAGCGACGGCGCGGCGGCGGACGTCGAACAACAGCAACACCAGCAGAGCGGTTCCGCGGTCCATCACTGCGCCGGCGACGTCGTTCCGGCCGCTATCCGCAAGTCATCCGACGCGCCGGCCGCCGACTAGCGCGCGATATCGCACACTGTCGCCGTCGTCGCCGATGACCGTATTGACATTGCACTTGATGTTGCAATGCACACCGGCAATCGTACACGCGCCGCGTTGTCGTTGCCGCCGTGTCGTATCGTTGCGGTCCGCGCGCCCGACGCGTTTTCTTTCACAAGACTGAAATCACAAAACATTAATATATATATATATATATATATTGTGTGTGGGTATACGATCCGATTGCGATTCGTAATCGTACGCGTTTGCACCCGTTTGTAATATCATATGATATTATTATTATTATTATTATTATTGTACAGTTAAGGTCCAGCATATTATTATTATTATTATTATTCGGTGGCGGTCGGTTTTGCGCGCGATTCGCGACGTTCTTCGATCGCGCACGACGCCGCTGCTGCTCCTGTTACCTATACACACCTTCACTCGATGTTTTTTTTACGATCGTCGTGCGATATGATATTGTACATTATTGTCATCGTTATAACATTACGTTATTATGTGTAGAATGTAAAATATATATATATATATATATATATATATGCCTACCCGTCGTGATATTATATTGTCGTCTCGCGATTCGTACCCAATAATATTATCGTCATTATTGTGTTGGCAAGTCGAGAATAAATTAACGCCTACGAAATATAGTCGATTGCTGTGTATGAAATTATGCGTTGTAATAATATTAAATATATTTTCACGCATACATACATATATATATATATAGGAGAGAGAGAGAGAGAGGTATATTATTGTTGCCGTCGACGAGTACAAAATATATTTATGTTATAATAATATACACATACATAGGAGTAAAAAATGTTCAAGCGTCACGCCACGTACAATTTGCGTTGAGACGGTGCGTGAACCATCTGTTTAATTTCACCTCTTCTTTCCATTATTGTACGTACCTGTTTTGTAATAATATAAATTATAATATTATGATGTTTTGCATACTACATAATAATACATACCTATTCGTCAGGACCTTAGAGGTCGGACCGTGTCACTGCAGAGTTTATATTCTTATAATAAACCTACCCACGACTGCACAAGCACGATTTGCATAGGTAGGTATCTACCGCGTTTACAATGTCTTATGACTATTTTGCGTACTCGTACGATACGTGATTGTATTTTTAACGATTTTAAATAATAACAATATCTTATTACCTACGTATACCGTCATAACACTCGATTTAAAAAAAAAAATCATCATCACATCATAGTTCATTGTTAACGGTCTGATAGTAATTATTATTATAGTTTTTTTTTCAACCGTTTTTGATTATACCTGGTATTTAGGTCATAGATTACTATGATACATTTGAAATAATTTTTTACTTTCAGTTCTTAGACGTTAAATAATAATTGAATGTAACTGCAATAAAATGCAATCTTAAAATAGATTTATATCATTTATGTACCACTAAGTACCTATTTATTAAATAGCTATAAATTACAATGAATACACAGTAACAATGTACAAGTAATACAAAAAATATATTTTTATTTACAAAAACATTTGTTCAATAATTTAAAATAATAATGACTCATTTTGTAAACACAAGTAATAAAAATATATTATTAAACAAAATAAAGTGATTTTTTGAATTTTATACTCGTCAGATATCGCTGAGGGTAAATAACACATTAAACTAATAAATATATTTTGTTATAAATAACATCAATATTTAGTAAAATTGTTCTATGTTATTAGATGACTGATTAATAAATCATAAAAATAATTAGATCACATATTATGCTCAACAAACATGTTTTGTATATATTATAATCAATTAACTATATTTTTTAGAATAAAATAAAGTTGTTTATTTTCCAAACATGTTTTGTATTACTAAAATAAAACTTTTAGTATAAAAGTACAATCACTAAATAGAATATAAATGTACTACTATTTATAATCATCTATACACTTTAAATATAAACATTCTCATCTAACCTTGGCTATATCCTACACATGGTAAGTATAGTTTGATCTTGACATTTAAAATAATATTATACTACAAGTACAATTATCTATACACCCAACAATGCATTAGTTGGCATTGTTGTTGGTAACTAAACTTATAGATGTATTAATAATTGCACACTATATTTTTTGAACATTTTAATCTATGAGACTTTTATATTTTAAAAAGCCTATGACTCCTACTCAATAGTGTTAATACATATAAAAAGTACTTGTACACTGAGATAAAAATAAAATACTCAATATTACTATACAGTGACAAAAAAAAAAAAAATTAAAAATTAAACAATGATTCATATCTTGAAGAAAAGAAAATATGTTTGATCAAGACAATCTAAATATTATAAACTAGTTAAATTAGATATATTATAACAATCATATACAATTTTTGGTGTTAGCAAAAAATTTAATCTAATCCTAACAAACAGAAACACAATCATCTGAGTGCAGTTCTGAATATTACACGAATAAATAAACAATTTTACAAGGATAATGAAAAAGATGTTGAATTAGGAGTTGCTCCTGAAGATTGACTGCTGTCTTCTCTGTCATCGCTCGAGTTAATGTGCTAAATAGAAAAATGACCATAACTTAGTAAATTGATTATTTATATTATAGTCTTATTTTTGATTAAAATAAAAGTATTATTTGTTCAAAATTATAAACAAATCAGGGTAAATATGGGTATTTATTATAATATATTTGTTTAATATCTTACTTCATGGAGTGTCATTAAAGCATCCAATGTATCTGGGAATACCGGCCTTACAGAATTGATCTCCATTGGCGTTAAATGATTTAAAGAAGCTTGAACACGACCTTCTTTAATAAATAGATCAACAGAAGATCTTAATTTTGCTATTCTTAAATCCCATAGATCCTTTGAAAAATAAATCAATTTAATTAATATTTGTAATAATAATTATTACTATTATTTTAAATAATATTATATTATATTGTTAGAACTTACAATTATTCTAAAGTAAGTATTTTATAGATTTATGTGTGCTATTAGTTGTCAAAGTATATATTTTATAGAACTTTTATCAAAGAATGATAAAAAGCTACATTATCATCCAAATCCATAGTTGTGAGATTATTATTTAGTATTTACTGTGTAAAAAATAATTAAAATTTATCTTTTTAAATGTGTAAAAATTCTGATGGTTACTATTGTGGTTTAGCAATCATGCAAAACCTAAGTAAATTAATATTTTGAAAATATTACCAAAAAAAATTTGCACATTACTAATTGTTGCTAATTAAAGTATGAAAAGTAATCACTCCCTGCTAGCTCCGGTTGCAAAATTAGAGCTTGACCTCAAACCATTGAGTTTGAAAATAGTCCACTAAAAAAAGAGGAGATACTTAATACCCTTAATACTACCAAATATATATTCAATAAAGTTCAAATCACTAAAATTCTAACTAAGCATGTGCATTCAATTCTAGCAATATAGTTTTTTAAAAATCAACAATATTAAATTATTAACTAGGTTTAAAAAAAAAAAATGTGTGATAGCTTGAGTGCAATTATGTCTGGAAATATAATTATGAATACAAGTTTAAAATATGAATAATTAGTACCTATAGTTTATTGGGAAGTTATTACCCAAGATATCTAAATTATCATTTTTTAATAAAAATATTATAACATTGCTTAAAACATATAGAATATATATAAAACATAATTAAATTCTAAGTGTCGAAATATATATAAGTATAATACCTACCTAATACATTATACAATAAATTACTGAAGTGTCTGGGTATATCAACTCACTTTAACTGCAGTTTTTATATCGTTCCCTTGCGGAATGTCTTCACTGGCAACAGTCAACAACATTTGTGTGATTTCCAAGTAATAATTGGTTGGTAGTTGTGTGAAAAATCTGAAAATCAAAGAATATTAGAAGATATAATATAATTGATACGTACAAATAATGTTCATATTACTTGGATGCTTTCTCTTCTTCAAGTCTTTCTTGTAACTTATCGACAGTCATCCAATCGGGAGCTAGGATACGACAAGTCTTTTTTTGTCGCAAATTCAGTGCCACCCAGATGGGTACATTTAATGGCAAACCGGCACGAAACGGACCATAAGAACCACATATCAGATGTACGTGGCTGGCATGATTGAACGTCGGTACAATTTGAATGATCTCGTTTTCGGCCAGAAATTCGATTTCAGCGGGGTGCATCATGTTGGCAAATGTCTATGACGACGATTCAGTGATAATATTAAAAGTCCCGATTAATGATTATATTAAAATTTAATAAATAGAACAATATTTTTCAGTTGAAAATGTTGGAATATTGAAAATCGTAAATAATAATTTTGTTTTCATTTTAGACCGAAACAATATAAAAATTATATAAATGTATTATTATTTTGTGATAGTGAATTTTTGGTTAATTGGCGGGATTTTAAATGGACATAACCTCCGAGTAACAACAGCTGCTTGTCGTCCGTATTTGGAATTATTCGACAGAACGTCAAAAACACGAAAACGCCTTTTCTTTGAATTCATTTGTAATAGACGACATTAATTGTTTTTAGTTCATGTACTTTTTTCCCATTACCTAAATTTAATTTGAATTTAAATCAGTAATTATTTTAAAAATTTAAAAAATGTGTTATCAATGGATCCCCAAAGCGCTTATCACGCTTATCACTTTTCGGGAGATCTGACCCCATCACAAAACACTACCTATCCACCTAGGACAAACTAAAAATCGCTACTACTAATGTAAAGCATATACTTTAATATCAATTATTTTAAACTTTTAAATAAAGTTTTTAAATACTATAAGCTAACTAATTGTAACATCATTACCGATTCAAAAAAAGATTACTCTGGGCTGTTGGATCTTATGAAGTAAGTATTTACTACTATTTATTTATCACATTATTATGTTTTATTAAGATTTAATAAATTTAAAAAATATTATTAAATTCCCACTTTATTGGGTTTACATAAAGTTTTTAAGCAATTATTTTAAGTGGCTGGTATTTACAATCTGTATATAATAATAATGATTAAAATTAAATGAAAAGTATCTTAGTGAAAAAAGTTTTATATATTAAGTAAGAGTCTCAGTGAATGCAATTAAAGATATATAATATTTATATAATTTAAATATTATTTAATAGTAGTCTAGAAATGTTAAATTACAAAAATGTTTTTATTTTATGTAGTTAGATTTTCACTAATCAATATTAAAACTAATACTAAATAATAATAATAATATTTAGTCGTGGTTTTACCATGAGAATAGATCAACGAATTAGATACTTATGTTTTTTAATTGTTTATTAAATACAGTTATGAAATTATATTAATACTTTATATTTAAATCTTTTATTTTTACAGTGATAAAAAGAATCAACTAGATAACTGAGTGAAAATGCATCATTTATTAAAATACATATTTGTTTCGAGCCAATGTTGTTGTAAAATGTATTTACCTCAATGCAGAATGTGTTTTCCAACTGTACTTTCAAATAATAAATCATTTTTATCAGTACGATTATATAAAAACCACAGGATTATGACAAATGTTTATTTTGCTGATGATCGATTTTCAAAGCGTCACAATAAATTGAAAAACGCCATTCGAGATAAGCAGATTATATTACAACAAACTAAACAAAAATTTCAAAACAAAAGTAAATTTATACTGGATGACATTAAAGAAACTAAATCAAAAGTACGGGATACTATAAAGGAGAATGTTTGGACAATACCTAATATGCTATGTATGACTAGAATAGTCTTAAGTCCTTATTTAGGTTATCTTATTGTCAATGGAAATTTTGAGTATGCCCTCAGTTTTGTGGCCATAGCAAGCATAACCGACTTAATTGATGGATGGATTGCTAGAAATTTTGAAGGTCAGAAATCAAAATTGGGTAGTTTTTTGGATCCAATGGCTGACAAAGTGCTTGTGGGTACTATGTTTTTCACATTGACTTATATAGATTTAATCCCAATATACCTTACTGGTATAATTATATTAAGGGATCTAGTTTTGATGGGTGCTGCTTTTCAAATTCATTATATAGCAATACCTAAACCTAGGACTTTAAGTAAATTATTTGATGTTACTAATACCAATGTTCAATTAGCACCCATGTTCATAAGCAAGGTAAATACTACAGTTCAATTAGCAATGGTTTGCGCTACTATAGCTGCTCCAGTGTTTGATTTTGTTGATCATCCTGCACTCAAAGCGCTGTGGTGGTTAACAACTGCTACTACAGTGTCATCAGCAATAAGTTATATAGTGCACAGAAAAAAGACTTATAAAATATTTAATAATCTAAAAAGATAATTTTTTTTTACCAATCCGTGATATATACATAACAGTGTCTTTGACAAGAAATGTTTTAATTTTAATAATTTTATGTTATACAAATAAAATTGTATGTATTTATCATGTGTAAACATTTAAAATAATTTATAAAATGTTGTATGTAAGATAAATTCCAAAAATATATTTTTGTTCAAATTAGATATTAATTTAAGTGTATTAAGTTCAATACCATTCTTACAAGTTAGAAATTAAATTCTTCAACTGTTAAATCATTCATATTATTTTAATTTTAGTTTAAAATATTATTTATCTAATAAATCCAACTTACTAAGTTGAAATAATCATTTTTGATATAAATTTTCTATGTTTTTTCCTATACATATTAACTACCTGTATTTTTTATATTTTGTCATTTTAATATTAGTATTATATTATTAATATAATTTTTAAGACTGATTTAGTAATACTTTAATGAATGCTATTCTTATACAAGTTTAATACCATTAGAATAACATTCGTTTTTATTTGAAAAGTATTAGTTATTTAATTTGTAAATTGTATAAAAATACAAGTGAATTAATAATTAAAGTGTCAAGTAATTTAAAATTACAACCTATATAAGTGACATAATGTAAATATATTTATTATAGTATTCGGTAGACACATAAAAATACAAGTTGTTTTAATTTGATCAAAAATATAACATATTAAGTAAATAATTGCAATCAGAATTACTAAATGATTAAAGTTGTAAAAATTACGAATTACGATTTATGTTTAAATTGATACTTACATAGATACCATAAGAGAAATATTTATTATTTGCCATAAATCTAGGATAAAGTTAGTTATCATTGCCAAATTATTCTTATTTTTTTTTTTTTATTATTTAATTTATACCTTACTAGGTACATCAAAAACAGTGAACAATGTGAAAAACAACCAAAATAATTTAAAATATTGGAATATTAAAAATTATGAATTAAATCAAATGAAACAAGTTTGTGACAGTAAAATTTATATTTTTCTAAAATTTGAAATAAAAGAACTCAGAAAACCAAAGCATAATAATTAAAATGTATTAATATTAGTCTAATTTGTAAGTTTTTCAACTGTAAATTTATCAAATTTTAATTTTCAATATCATTTAATTTATTTATTACTAAAATACTAGTAAAAGTTAAATCAATATTCATTTGTCTTTAAGGTTTTGTTATTAAAATTTAATATTACATAAATTATACTATAAAATGTCCTTGTCAGAGATAAAAACATAAATGTTATATATTTACTATTTTTATTTACTTTAAATGAAATATTTTTGTATACATTATTTTATTGTTAAATGAATAATATTGTTTCGAAAATTTGTTTTTTTTTTTTTTTTGTTAAATTAATACAATTTTACCTGCATTTTATGACTAGTGTAAGTATTTTATTTTTTAATGACCAAGGGCAGTGCTAAATGGTGTCCATTGGAATCATGTGTCCTATCCAAAAAATAAGAATGCTTTATCCTTTACTTTATACATTGCATCTTGAGCAAAATATATTGAAAAATTCATACCCTTGTAATAGTAATAATTTTATTTTATAAAAAAAAACATAAATTATTCTGTTATTACTTAATAAAATAAGTTTATAATTTAAAAGAAGCTGGTTCACTTTTAAATTATTAATTTTGAACTTTTATTTTATATTGTACTTATTCAACAAAACCTTAAATTAGTTAGAATTTATTTATATTTGAATCTGATTAGTGATTACAGTGAGTAAATTCAAATATAAGTTCTAGTTCTTATGTTTTAATGCATTAAGGTCAGTTTCAATAGAATTTATAAATAAATTGTATACAAATATCCATCTGATATATACCTAATGATAGGTAGGTACGTAAAGTGAACTAATTTATGTAAATTGTAAAAATAACATTATAATATAATAATTGATATAATTAAATGTGATGTGTTACCTACCTATTATTGTTTGTGAATATAAATAATTATAGGTTCTATGTATAAATAGCTAAAAATAAATCTCAATATTTTGAAAATATCATTATGTATAGTGAATAATAATATTCGCAATAGTGAAAAGTCTCAAGTTTTTATAAATAATTTAATTTAAATTAAAATTTTCAACAAAATATCTATAATCGTTGGGTTAAACAAATATCCAATTTTGATAATATGTGTACTGAAATGTGTTCAACAAAAATTGTGTACATATTTTTGATATTTTTAGAATGATGCTGTTAAAACGACTTATGAGAAACCCAAAACCAAATTTTATTTTCACGCTTCTTCACTAACAACAAATTTTATTATTCATTACATAATCAATAAAAAACTAGAAAATTTGAAAATATTTATTAATACCTTTAAATAATAGAAAAGGAGCTGGAATATTTTGAAAATTATATAATTTTAATATTAATATAAATATTTTGTGAAAACTAAATTTCTATGGTTACTAATTTTTAAATTTTAACAAAAATTAAAATTAATTTTGCAGAAAACTGGTTAGGTTTAAAAATACCAATATTTTTCCGATTATAAAAAAAGTATTATGAGTTTTTATTTAATCATCCCACCTTACTACAGGTACCAACTAAATACAATTTGTTACTAAATGTAAAGGGTTACCTCAAGGTTGATGATTGAGAAATTGTTATGGTACTAAAGTAGCTAGATGGCGTAGACGGAATAGTGGTACAAAAACATCATTACAAAACTTAAAAAAAATAGTTTAAATAAAATATTTAATAGGGATCAAAAATCAAATTTTTATTGGAATAAGTTCTATTAATTATATGAGCTATAACTTCAATATTTTTGGACAGAAGTAGCATAAAGCTATTTGAATTACATTATAGAATTGATTCTAAATAGATTAATAAAAGAATTTTACTGCTAAATTTAATAAAAAAAATATAAAGAACAAAATAATTATGAAATAAAAAACAATAAATTATTTTGCATAGTTGTTACTTTGTTAGGTAGCAAAGTACACAATATAATTTTCAGTAACTAACATTAACTTTATGTCTTTATGTCTACGTGACAATGTTCATATTATTGCTATAGTAATTCCTCTATTAAGTACTTATATACTATTATGTTAGAGCAAACCTTCTAAATTCGTACATAAATTAAAACCTATCTAAGGAGTCATCTATATATCAAACGAGAGATTAACTTCCGTTGTTAAACTGGAAATTGAAAAAAAATCGCGTCTTTTTACAATAACAGAATAATAATATTGTCACGATAATTAAAAATCTACATTATTCCCTATTATTATTTTAGTTTAACTAAACTCAATACGTAATACTATAAATCACAATAGTAATACGTTACGTTAATATTTTATAATTAATATACATAATATATGAGACAAATATTGTACTCATCGTATATTATGTCAATAAAATAAACATATACCTATACTATTACTTATTTTTTGTCATCAATGAAAATGTATTTACGTGTTAAATACCTATAAGAGCTAAATTTGTTTAGGTGACCCACGTATAAGCTGTATGGCGTAAAACCTCCGTCCTCCACCAATAACTATGTGTGGCTGGTGGCGGCGCACCTGTTAATAATACACGCAGATACTCGCTCCTATAATGTATACATTGTACGTAACACAAAAAATATGTGTAATTGAAATGGTAAGAAATAATGATTTTTTCGTATTATATTACAACAAAAAATGTATAGTTAATTCTACTTATTTTATTTTTTTAATATTTATATTCGAATAGATATAATAGGTAGGTACCAATAATATTATCCGAATAGCCAAGTGTTTTTTTTATTGATTATTGAGTATTTAGGAAAATCAATTATTATTATTATTGTTTTTTCAAAAAGATAATATAATATATTTTATGTAAAACACAGTTTAAACATACACGAATAGAGTTAATTTTTATTAACACGTATTACTCTTTCATTCATTTAAATCACTCATAGTACATAAAAAAAATCACAAAATTATTGAGCGACATTATAATAAAACAATAATTATTTACAATTTTTTAGTACTTACACATGTGTTCGACACAATTAACTAACCTTAAATAATATCTATTAAAAATAAATTAGTCTGGACAGTTTTATATTTTTTTCATTAGTAGTATATAATAATAAAGTAAAACATAAAATGTATTAATGGCATCGGTTCTTGTTGCCGGTGCCCCAGTGTAATAAATTATTACAACAATTATTAACTCTGTATAATAATAATACAATGATAGGTATGTTAAACAATTAGATACAAAAAAAATATATATACGTATAATTATATTATCGATTATGATCATAGACCTTACAACTATATGATCTTGATCTACGATTATGATATAATATTATTTATAGGTATACCTAGGTACTAGGTGTATTATAGAGCTAATAACAAAATATTATTTTAGGTATCAACAATAATATAGTATATTATTTATTATCGATTCGTTATTTTATCGTATAAATTATAATAATATTTTTTTAGTCATTAATAGTAATAATATAAGTATATATATATATACGTCATAATATTATTATATTATAATTATAATAACGATCGGCGGTGTCGACGATGATAGTGATAATAATAAACGCGCAGCTGATCTCGTATTATATTATCATTACAGTGAAACCTCCTATAACAGACACCTCCCCCCCCCAAATAGTGGACGTTTTTTGAGAGAATTAACTCCAAACTGATTGTTCCGAATAACGGACAAAATGTCAGTGTCCGGTGTTTAGAGGTTTCGCTGTATTGCATTAATACACAATCAGTTTCTGCCGTTCCTGACCTCGATCACCACGCCGCCGCCACCGATGCCGTTATAACCGTTAATGGTGTCGCCGCCGTTATACCGACTTTTGGTCACCGTCTTGGTCTCGGTCGACTCGATGGTCTCCACCCGGCCGTCCCTGGGCACTTTTTTCTTGGTGAAGTTCTGCACTGTGTTGGTGACGCTCGGCCGGTACGGGTCGTCCGACTTGGACGTGATCCGTACCGTCTCGGTGTAATCGTCCTTGCTACCCCGGCGCGTCACGCTCCGGTTGGTCACCTCACCGCTGCCGTGCCTGATGGTCGGCGACGACGAGTGGCCGCTGCTCGAGTACGGCCTGTCCATTTTCACGGGCGAATACCGTCGGCTAGTGGTCGTGTCCTCCTGGTGGCTGAGTGTCTTGTACAGCTCGGGCGCGTGGTCCAGCAGGCCCTTCATGAAGATCTTTTTCTTCGGATCGTCCCGCCGGTATGTGGTGCCAGAGCCACCGCCGCCGTTGCTCAGCTCTCCCGGGCTGGCCCAGCTGCCGGACAGCGATCTGTACCCGTCGTCCGCGCCCACCGACAGGTCCTTGGTGCTCCTGCTCAACATGCTCACGATGTTCGGGCTCTTGAGCGGCGGCGGTGACTCTTCCAGTCGGTGCAGCGTGCTGATCGACCGGCGCGTCTGGTGTCCCGGATCTGGTTGCACGTTGAAACTTTGGCTCCGAAGTAACGACGGCTTCGAGAACGTCCGCTGTGGCTTAGTCGGCCCGTTGGCGAACGATACGTTGATCATGCTTCCGGAGTTGGCCGCCGACCTGTTCGTAACGCCGCCGTAATCGTTCTCTCGGGACGCGTGCACCTGCGGTAGTAACAAGACCTGTATAATATTACTCGTGTTTTTTGTGATACAATAGGTATATGTTATGGAAATGTTAACGTCTTATAACATATTAAACGGCTTATAGGTGCGATTTGCTGATATTCCTATACGTCTAGGTGATTATTTTATTCAAGTATTTACCACTAATTTTTAACCATTATTAATTGTCATAATTTTTTTTTTTAAGTTTTTCACTTAGGTGGCAACATACACTTTTAATTCTTAATTCCAAAACAGAATATTTTAGTCATATAAAAATTAAATTTTGGCCAAATATTTGCAGTTATTGTTATTATAGTATTTGAAGTTTAAATTATATACCGGAATGAAATAAAAATTGTTTATAAAAATATTATTCGTTTTTGAAATAATGAATGTTTTACGTTGAGTAAATCACCTGGCTTTAATTCATTATAATATTGAATAATTTTAATAATTTTGTTTACCTGCTTTTTTATTTTGCTCTCCGTTCGGAGTTTTCTTGGCAGTGTTTGTGCTCTATCCGACACACTGTTGTAATCGTCTGCTAACAAACGTCCTGTAGACTTACTAAACCGACCCAATGTAGTACTGGTTGTGTTCACTGGTATAGTCCTGCAACATTTATTATTTAATCTATTTGACTCTAATACATATACATATATGTGTAACAACTAAATATTAATATAGTAATATCATCATGTTATAACATTTTGGTTTGCGTTTTAATTAATCATGCACTAATATGAATTAAAAAAAAAAAAAGGTAGGCAATGGAATATATAATATAATAGTAGAATAGTACCTACCTAATAATATCTTATATTTGTACCCACCTAATAATAATTTATGATAACCAGTTGAAAGGTTTACAAAATTAACATTTATTTAATAATATTGTAATAGTTAAGCTGACACACAGTTATAAATCACAATTTAATATTATAATATTTAATTGATTTATATTTATATTATTAAAATTTTTCTATTTTCCAATAAACGGCAAAAAAATAAATGAAATATTCAAATATTAGTAGTTTTAAAATAAGCAAAATATAACACATTTAAAAAAAAACAAATAATTAGGTATGTAATTTACCAGCTAAAATATGTTGATGAAATTTAGTACCAATGCAAATGCATAATATATTGTGATAAAAAAACCATTTACTTATTGATTTATAAGTGTGAATATTATCTACAGTTAATTTTGTTTTATCTAATTCTAGATGGTATATAAATAATTGAGTTTGATAATAAATTGCACTATCTAATCAAGTTATTGTGACATTATCGTAGAAAATAGGAGGTAGTAGTATATTTCCTGATTTGGATTTTTAACGTGGGCGTTTTCTGCGTACTGTAGCTTATTCATTGCAATATATCGTGAAAAACAAACGTAAACAAGTCAAAACTAGACGATGTATGTCATCAGGTAGGTTTATGTTTAAAACAGGACGTAGGTGTGTTACAACGCAGTGATTCAAATTAATTGCATTTTTTTCTCGTAAATAATTGGTCCCTACGTAAATGAAGTGCCGTGCCTCGGCCTTGAAATCACCGAAAACGGAGTATCAACTAGCCATAGTGCGTAAAAGTGTCGTACAATATATTTCGAAATTAATTAAACGACCAAACTGCGTGTGTAACTACTAATAACTATATTACCACGGTGGTCACTGTACTGTACCTATACATATATTATAAAAATTAAAACAATTGGCCATTGCCAATTTTGATAGATTATAATAAAGTATCCAAATTCAAGGTTGGTTTTAATTATATAGCTTAAGGATTTCCGTCCGGTGATTAGATTGTCTAATACGCGTAATCCTATAATTTTGGTGATAATGAGTAATATTTTATTATAATTTGGAAATTGTTAAAACATTATTACATGATATCTGCGGACAACGAGTAAGATATGTTTATTGGCCTAGACAATTTTGAATAGAAACTAACACACGAGTTTTTCAATTTTTTAATTTCAGTTTGAACAACTGTAAGTATTAGATTAGGGATGATATTAACTAATTATTAAAAATTTCAATTCAAAATTTTAAGAAATTTAAAAATTATATTGAAAGTTTTAATAATAGATAAGTGGTAACAATTAATTGTAAAGAAATACAATGTGAGTGAATTATAAGTCAATAATTTATTTTCCCTTTAAAAACTACGAATAAATCTACTTACAAAACAACGTTGTATAGTAGCGTATTTTGCACGACAGTAAAACAAAAACTACAGCCTAAAATCGTGTACAGCAATTGTTAATATTTAATTAAATATTTTTGATTGACATGAGATTAATATTTACATTAGTAGTATAATATAAAAATGTTTAAATGAAAAATTATAAATACAAATATATTTTAGATATATTTGTTTAGATTGTCGGACTACATCAAGAATTTTTTAAGAAGGAACATTTATAGGTATTGCGCGTAATTTAATTTGGTATGTGGTAAACTCGTAAGTATAATCAATATCGAGTGTGTTTGTTTAAAAACTTCCGTGTATTTCAGTGAAATCGTCTGTAGCCTACGTAAAAATCTACAAATGTGCCGTGTCTCCCTCACACGGGGAAATTGCAGCTGCAGTTCACTTTCATTCGCACACGCAAATAATAATAATAATATAACGACAGCAGACATGAGACACGCCTTGTGCGAAATCGGTTTGTAGCAATTAATAAATTATATACTTTATTTTTAAAAATAAAAACAGGTTTCGCCTTTTTAAGATATTAGCACACGGCACTGATGATGAAGTTCGTATGTGTTTATCAATTTTCGCCAGCCTCCTTGTGGAAATAAAAAAAAAACAGGCTAATAATCATGTTGGCGTTTTAATATTTATAGGAGTGTTCCATTATATGCTAATAATGTTATACACGGTTGATTGTTACGATACGACATGTATAGCCGTCATTTTTTGCCATATTGTAGTGCTGAATCGTTTAAACAACAATGGAATGATCGCAGAATATTATCATTATTATTATTAATACTATTGTCATTATAGCGAAATAATATTGATCGAAAATATTGTAAATCGATATGCGACAATAGTTGACTTGCATAGTATCGGGTTTGCTATATGAATAAATAAATAAATGGTAACAAGTAACTTGTTCGGAGTAAGATTCATAGGTATAAAGATATTATAATATGCGTAGCGCACAAATATATTTATGTAAACGAAGTAATATATTTTATTATTATTTTATCATGAATTTGGATAAAAAAAAATTAATTTGAGCAACCTAAAATTATTTTTATATAATACAATAGTTAATATTTACTAAGTCTAATATACATTAGAATCATATATTAAATATTATCATTAGGATGCGGTTTAAGAAGAATAATTTTATTCTATAATAATAATTAGAAATGTACATTTTATATTTATATAATTAATAATACAACATAATATTTTACTTGGTAAGTACCTATAATTCTTCAAAATAAATAATTTAACTAATACCTATACTTATCAGAAATAAATATAAAATATTTGTTGAAGTGTTATAAAAATTATATATTTTATAAAAGTTACAATAAATAGGTACTCGGGTCCTTTATTAATTAAATTTTTTTTTACAACAATTGGATAAATATTTTAATAATGCGAGATCGAATAAACAGTATTAATTTACAAAACTAAATAACTAAAACGAAAAGTAAAAACACACATTTAACGGAAAAATATGGTCATTTTGTTACGTTAGTAGGCACATTCTCGTAATCGTGAATTAATTATTCGACTAGGATAATATATTAATATGTATATTATGAAAATAGTTTTTAAAAAATCAGGCCGAATTAAATTGCTAATAATTATTGTTAAATTTAGTCTCGTAAATATTTTAATCGATAGCTTATAATTGGACACATATTAATGTAATAATATAATGAAAAAAAATCTCTGAAATTCGTGTTAATAACCGGGTTAGCGGCAACAAGAAATAACAGGCAATCGGATGGGACTGTGGCGGCAACTGGGCGGTACACGACAAAAACCTACACCGCGGGATCCGTATTAACTGGCGACGCGCAGGTAAATTACTTAAGGATAATAACGTGTCAGGGATTTTATAATATTACCTCTGGACGTAATGTGTGTGGTGATGATGTGATGATGGCGAGTCGTAAGTGCCGACGTTCTTCTTGTGCGGTCTGCGCTTGCCACCGTCGTATTCCCTCTCGCGACCGTAAATACTGCCGCCGAACGGGTCCTCGCCCAAGTAGTATCTATGCACTCCGTTGCCGGTCCTGCCGCCGCCGTTCATCACAGGCGATGATCCTCTGGCGTCCTGACCGCGGTGCTCGTTGTACCGGTGAACGTCGTCGTCGTGGTCGTCTTCGTAATCGTCTTCGTCGTAGTCGTCGTCGCGAGCTTTGCTACTACTGCGGTTGTTGTCGACCGTCCGTCCGGCTCGGTGTCGGTCCAACGTCTGCGTGCTGCCGAACAACCGCTGGTGACGGTCGGTGGTCGGTCTGACGCCGCCGTCGTAACTCCTGTAGGTGTTCTCGCCGTCGCCACCGCCGTAACCGTAGTCACCGTCGTCGCCGCTGTCGGCGTGTCGTCGTTCGGCCGATTCCGGTTTCTTCCGGTTTTTCTTCCGATCGGTGTCCGACTTGCTGCCGTGCCCACCGCCCGTGAACTTGCCCACCAACCGCCGAAACGACTCGCCGAACGATTTCTTCCGTTCCTGTTTGCCGTTGCCGCCGTTTTCGGGCACAGAACGCGCGTCCGCCGCAAACCTCGTCTTCTGGTACACCTTTTTCGAACGTCCGCCTGCCGCTGACGACCCGTTGCTGGCCCGCCGTTCGGGTTCCGGCGAATAGTCTGGTTTCGGTTCTGGCGCCACTGCGGACGTCGATTTATTATTGCGATGGCCGTCCGCCGATCGCCGCCGACGGTGGTCCCATGACCGGTACGCGTCCGACGGCACCGGCGATTCCACCGAATCGTGACGTCTGTCAACAGTAGCCGTAGTCTGCAGGAATATGAAAAATAATATGTTATTTGATCGTTTTATTAATTATAATAAAAAAAATAATTAACCTAGTCGTTCAACGAAATATCCGTCATGGTCGTTATTATTATCATTACACAATTCTTATTATTTTTATTATTATAATTATATGACATATTAAGAACGAAAAGATCTTTTATCGTGTTCGCAAAGTTTGAGGCCTATCATTCCCGACCACCGCACACATACGAACATCGCATTTGTCATAATATAAATGTATAAATGTACAATAATATCGTTGTGTAGCATATCATAACTGAATTGTTGCTGCAAGTGTACAATTAAATAACCGTAATGGCGTAATCGTAATTAAGCGTATACTGCTTTGATGGACTCGGCGTTATTTCATACGGAATATTTTTAATATTTTTTTAAGCGGAATTTATATGCTATATAATTTAGATGAATTAGTACAAAACAGTTTATTTTTGTTAATGTATATATTCAAATTTTAAAGCATGATCAAATATAATCAAATATAACATTATTGGTAATCACACATTCACTTTGAATTTAATATATATTATGTACTAAACTGTACGTTAAAAAATGCAACTTCAAATATATTGTAATTAATTAACAGTAATAAATTATAATATTATAATACGTATATAGTACCTAATTTACATAAAAAATCGCATTAAAAATTTTAATTAGAAGGAATAATTTATAATGCACACTCAACAATTTCTTTATACGATTAATTAAATTTTAATTATATAATATGAAAACAATTATTCGCTTGTTAACTTGGTAGGTAGATTTTATTAATTGTTCAACTTATATAATATGTATAATATTTATTATACTTTTGTTGCCTGATAACAGTGATAACACTATTATATATTACTATAAAATATAATGAAAAATTTTGATTTTTATCTTAAAAAATGAATATTACAATATATTTTTATAAACCTGTTTATTTTTTAAATAATAATATAATAATAATATTTAAAATTTTTTTTTTTATTTAAGTTATTATAAGTTATACGCATAGTATAATATAATATTTAAATAAACATATAACTGTTTTAATGAATTATTGAACATGAATATAATATTTTATTCAATTTATTAAATTTACATTCAAAATAGTCAGTGTAACATTTACTAATTAAATACAACTTTAATAATTTTATTAATTGAATTAAAATGCGATATTTATTTTTTAGTGTATGAATTATTTGCCACTATAACATAAAATATTTGTAAGAATTATAAGACATAAAAATATAATTTATCAATTTATGTATTTAATAATTTTAATACCGTACATTATATTCGATAATGACACTTTAAATATTTTAAAACTAGTGAAATATTATAATTTAAAATTAGAACTTTTTATTAGAATTAGTTTTCTACTTATATATTTAAAAATGAACTTTAACGACAATAATTATTTTATAGCAATAATTAATGTTTTTTAAATCATAGAAAATGTATTACCTTTTTCAATAATTACAAATTATAATAAAATTTGACATTATTTTAAATAAGATAATTATATTTTATAAAACCTAATCTATCTTATTATAATATTATTGAAAGAAATAATCGAAGTAGGTAAATAGAAAATGAATATGATAATTAACTATTTAATTATGAAGCACACATAATATATTACGTCATATTATAGTATGAATAATTGACTACTTTATAGAAAACTGAATTTAATTGTATTAATTGTATTTGTTTTTTTTTTAAAGTGTGTTAAATTAAAATATTATCCACAAAACTCATCTGATTTTTTACAAGTAAAGAATATTAGCAATAATTGCCTATACTTTTTATTAGAAAATGTATGTAAATATGTATATTGTATATAGTATAATACTGTATATTATAACATTTAATATTATGTTTTAAAATTATTAATTATTTAAGTTATAGTTAATGTTATGTATACTTTAATATGATTTAAATTTTTAAATTATAATGCAAATTATCAACAATAAATGTATTGATATAGTGGTTCATCAATAATAGACAGGTAAAAATTTAATTTTGGGGTATCAGTGTATTATTTGTAGGTAGGTACTACCAGTATTAGGTATCTATATAGGTATATTTGATATTTTAGGGTGTAGTTCATGTTTTAGTATTTTTACTTTAGATAAATATCTTCACGCTCGTTATTGGCTTCCATATCCAATTTCAATCGATGAATGCATTCTTGAAATATTTATAGGTAGCTTAAATTTAGGGTTGACCATGATAAAATGGTTAACAATACATTTAATTAAGTAGTTGGTTTTCTTACAATACTTAAGATATATAAATAGAAATTGGAATTCTAGACTTCGTCTAAAAGATATTTAATATTTTTATAATGTGTATATTGATATTATTGGTAGTTAATATAAATAATCAAATACTTATATTTTGTGCATTGCATACTTCATATAACGAAGGCACATATCACTTTTTGTTTACACAATGTATCATATTATAGTATAAGTAGTATACGTATTAATACAAAATACAAAATATAATTTAATTTAAGTCAATATTACAAATGATAAATTAACAAATCGTGAATAATTAATGGATATCTCACCTGAGCATATCCGTTGTGATGTGATTGGTTAAAACCATTTATTGCATTACGTCCAGACAACTTATCTTTTGTCATTTCGTATCCCTGAACCCTTTGTTGTACTGAATTGAATAACGGAGACGACTCTAATTCATTAACAGTGTTTTTAATAATTTCTGTTTTTTGTTCTTTTTTTCTTCTGATTGGTGGTCTGATAGGAGTCGAATCATTATTTTTCCATTCAGACACTCCTTTGAAGTATCCATTGGCTGGCGTTTCTGTTGATTTCATAGTCACGTTTATGAAACTATTGGACGTGGTCTTTTGATGTCCTCGATCATCTTCTTCTTCTTCTGACAAGTTTCCTGTAGATGATCTGGTCGATTCACTACCAAAATGATGCTCTAGCCATTTAGCTGTCTCCACCTACAGAGAAAAAATTAATTATTTAATAATTATAATTGTTAAAAATTAATAGCACTGTCTACTATACGAACTTTTCTAGTACGTTCTTCTTCATCAAAGTCTGCAAGAGTTTTTCCGGCTACTGGATGCTGTTGTCTATCACGCATCTTACGTATTCTTTCTGATAAGCTCTCCCAGCCTACCAACTCGCCTGCATTTGCCATCATCTGTAGTTGGTTGATATCACCAAGTCGATCTCCTTCTTCGTTGGTCGCCTCGTAACGCATTTGTTCTCCAATTTTTTCACCATCCGCTAAATATTCAACCAACTCTTGATCCTTAGTCTTAGCGTATCGATGTGAACTTTCGCGCAACGACTCTTGTAATGCCGAGGGTGGTAATGGAACACTGTCTGGTTCATCAACCCCGTTTACCTACAATAAAATCATTCATTATTATAATCTTAATCGCAAATATAATATTATTTGAAATACGAAACATTATGATTTATTATTAAAATTCATACATTTGATAAAATGAAACTCTAATACATTTATTATTGGAAGAAGTCCAAAATATAAAACCGTTTTCTAAAATATGTGCCAATGTTGAATTTAGAAAAAGGCTCTATAGAAATGAAATTAATTATAATATTAATTTGGAGAAGTGAAATACACATAGTAATGTGTAAAAATTAACTGTTGATTAATTTAAAAATAAAAATTTATTACATTTTGGAATGGTTATACAGTTTATTAAATTATGTAAACTAAATATAGTTTACCTCTTCATGTTCTGTGGTTTTAGACGTTTCTGTTACGATTTTACCATCTTTTTGAACTTCTCTTGTATGTCTAGTATCTTCTGTGTCTGTTACTTTCTTATTTTTGGTACTTTGATGCACTACCCTGGGCCCAGTGCTGTTTACGTGAACTAATTTGTAGTTGGCTTCTTCGAGAGCTTCACGGATGTCTCGTTTACTCTGTATTGCTTCTTGATAAGCCTATATAAACAAATAAAAAAGTTGATGTAAGTATTTTTGAAATCATAATATTCTTTTTTCTAAATTTAAGATATTTTGATATTTAAAAATATCATTTATGAAAAAGGTTAGTTATAAGTTATTAAACTAAAATTTAAAATGTTTATAGTACAACAATTAATATTAAAGGCCGTTTGGTATATTTTAAAACAATTTATAAATATAATACTGTTAAAACATTTATCGTATAAAATAAATTAAAACTTTTAATAATTTCAATAATATATTCATAATATATAGTACTTATCACATATATTATGCGAATACTGAAAATGAAAAAACACCGAAGAAAAAATATTACATTTATTTGCTCAGTTTGGTCTTCGAATTTAATGAATATTAATTAACTAATAAAAATAACCTTTCAAGTATAATTTGCGTTTGTATAATAATTATATATAAATATATAATAATATATTAGTCTTTGACAGCATTATGTCAAAAATATACTTGACAATCCTTAAACTAGGTTATTCGGCTCCATTATATACACAGTCTAATGATGTAGACACGCGTGGTACATTATACAATATATTTATATGTCTATAGCTGGTAGGTAATAAGAATACACGGGTACCTATATCGTATGTGTATAGAAGACATGTACAACTATTCTCTTGTTAACTGTTCGTTTATGACTCTGAAATATTTATGACTAGGAAGGTCACTGCCACGTCATATGAAGGACGTTAAAATGAACAATAACGTACATAATATTTAATTCCAATAAACCCTATTGGCTATTACAATAATAATAATAATAATAATAATATTGAGGTTGGATTACGCTTTGGGTAGGAATGGGCGATAGACGTTGGAAACAGTCTTTCTCGTATTAATCAACGCCAGACATATTTCTCAGTTGCAGTGCACAATGGACTGTGGATAAATTAATGATGTTAATAAAATCCATCTATTGGCTGGGGTTAGATTGACGGTATTGTTGGTATACAAGCCACTCTGGCCAGTGTATAATATATACATTATTCAAGTATGTTTTTAATAATATTATTACGATTCGGTACTTATTATGTGGCATTACATATACATGTACAACCAATGTATATTTAATACGATTATAATTTTCCGTTTAATTGCATGTTATTTAATTAATATTTCGGAATGAATTCACATAGAGTTTATGTCAAATAACGCGTGTGACTATGCTAACGTATCATGCGTACAACTAATAATCTATTATTTTCATAGCATATAGGCAACTTCAGCAGTTATTTGTTATATATATACTATAAGATTTTAGTTCATTGATCTACTCAAGCAACATCAGATACATCTGTGCACAGTAATACTGTGGTTAAAACCCCGACACTTTCACTATATGCAGACGGATTCCTTCGAATCAATCATGGCCACGTGATTGACCTTTACTGTTCTATACGGTTTGATAAAATAGTAAAATAGTTTACTGCGTTGTCGTTTACGACCAAAACGTGATCTTAAAGTCCACTACACAATATTATATTATACACCATATAAATTAATTTATCGGCTTGCCTCGACTCTAAAATATTATACGAATGTATTATTATGATATTAAAATATGTCCGAGTCGAATTCTACGGTGACTGAAATGTATCGCGTACCTACCTGTACACGAAAAACGGCGCAAAATGTAATCTTTAACGGTGTATTTTCTATTGTCACGACAGCCATAGGCGTCATATTATATATAGAGACGGAGACACTCACAATGCAATAATGACAGACGACTAGAACACATCACCGTTAAGGTGTCATCCTATTAGGATACGCGCTATTATAAAGTACCTATGTGTTTTTGAAAGGCACTTACATAGAAATTTAGTTATTAAGGTTTCGTTTTATTTAAATTATAATACAGTCAACATTCAACTGTGTTGATTTACCATTAATACGTATTTTTCTCATCGAATTTAACGCACATGTTGGATTTATATTTACATAATATATTTTTTTTAATTCGCTTTTAATTTTTACCATAATCTATAATATTATAAGCTATTCGTTTTTCCTCGTATATTTATTGTTTCTTTTTATGATATTATTGGGGTTAAAAACGATATCCTGTACTGTTAAACGATCGACAATAAATAATATATGTAAATTTATAATTTTGAAAATATATTTGCTTTTATTTGTCTTTTTTTATGTAAGTATCTACATAATTTCACATTTGTTTTCATATTTAGATAGATATGTATGTTGTATAGCAAAATGTTGAGTTTATAGATATTGCAGATGTTATGTGTGCCTAAACTATATAATAATAGTCACTTTCAACTTAATTATGTATGTATATATTGTACTGTAATATATGTAGTTATATAGGTATATCTACTATTAAGAAATCAGTGAAAATTGTTTGGCAAAGGGACCTCTAAAAACAACAATGGTTTGTGTATATACAACAAACGTTAATCGTTTTTGGAATACGTGCTGTGGTCAGCATTCAGCGCCTACTTTCAATCATCATGTAGTTATAATAACTGTGTACATTTTTGAATAGGTAGTAACATCTTTTACGAAAACTTATATCAATATAATAATTATTATCAGTAGAAATTTATTTAGAAACACTTGTGTTTCTATATACTTTCAAAACCTTATGGCTGATGCGATGTTTGTAGGGAAAACATTTTGCATACTATTAAATGTTACTTATAAATAATAATATTTTATATTATCGAAAAACTGGCAACATTGGTAACGTTTTCCATATCGTGTGTATATTCGTGTCCTCGGGGTCCGAATGCCTTCTTAAGTCCGGTCACGGAATATGGATATTCTGTTCGTGGTTTTATCTTTGGTCATAGTAATCGATATCAAAGGATATTTATCATTATGCAGTATACAAACTTCGAAAAAAAGATTATATTATATTTAATTATATTCATGATGAGGCGTTTACAAAATTCTTCTCGGTACTTTCATAAAAACTTCGTATTAGCATCCGTTACCTACTGAAATTACCGCGTGATGGTATATTATGTTCTCTTAACACTATAAAAATAGCTTTATAGACATAGATATTAAATATTCTGATATATATATATATTATGAATATAATATGTTACTTATATATAGTAGCGTAGTATATGGCATATTATTTATAAATACAAATGTTAAGATCCGATATTGGCCTTATATAATATATACATTATATATATAGTGAACATAGTGATTATAGATTGTGGTTCCGTTTCGGTTGCAAAAAAATCGGAAAGGAAAATATAAAAAATGAAATTTGTAAAAAACAAAATTATTCATTGTATGTACAATGTACATAAAATATTATAATAAAGAATCTATATAGGTATATATTTGTAACTTATACTAATAATAAAGGTATTTTTCGAGGATAGGATATATTGTCACATATATAAATATGTTTTTTATTATTTATCACTATTCGAAACATCATTGAATTAGAAATGTAAACGATTTTAATATAATAGTAACTTATATTATGTAATTATATATCGGAATAATAATAAGTATATTATTAATTCATTTTTGTCCATTTGAAATTTATACAATTTAAGCCTGAAAAAATCCATTTTATCGTCTATTTATATTTAAAATATTTCTATCACAATATATATTTTTGATATGAATGTAATTCTATACATTAGTCGCAGCTATATGAACTATAGTGTGAGATAATAATAATAGTAATAAATAAACGTATGTACAATAACAATGTGAAAAACGAACCTATATATCGACATAGAGTTGACACCATATTATTATATACACCGGTCAGATTCCATTATTTACAAATCCCAGACAACTAGAAGTCGTTGGACCCGTCGATGCTGCAGAGACTTGAATGCACGCCTACGCGGTGGCGATATTGTACGTGAGAAATAATGACTATACCACGGTCCAGAGTAGGGTTAACTGAATTTTTTACGTGAAATATTGTCTCAAATTGTATACGCGCGTAAGCAATTTATGCAATAAATTTAATTGTACAATTCGAGTAATATTTTTACTTTCTATTACTTATTTATTTTTAAAAACTGACGAAAATTTTTGACGTTTTATTGTTCTAGTTTTTGTTATTTACAGCGTGTCTTTCGAAGAACTTTCGGTGTATTTAATAGTATAGATACATGAAAATTTGGAGGGTTATTATATAATTATATTTATGCGTTTGTTTGAAAAACAATCAATCATCAGCCTAAATACCTGCCTACAAGTGAGAACAACAGTATCTATATACGTACATAATATTATACTATATTACCTTCATAATATAATAAACAATTTGTATTGTGTAAGCACTAAGCAGTGTTTAAAAAAGTATGTTAATTGAATCTATAATTAAAATCATTTCTTTTTGTACTCGAAAACGTCGGGCTTACAATGAATTTATTTACTACCGTGTATAATAATTTATATTTATATAATATTAACATATTATGATTCTATAGTGCATGTTGTATTCGACCAAATCATTAGCCAAGTACAATTGACAAATATATTCGTGAACAAAACACGAACCGCAGGCGAGCGACTCAAATAATATTGTTGTAAAAATTTCGAAATATAGCCTCCCTCTACCCCCATCCCACCAAAATGGCTTTCGTATCGATCGCGTTACTTTTGTATAAATGTACACATAATGCAATTTATTTATATTTAAACTTGCGGATATATATATACCTAACGGTTGCATCGTGAATTTTAGGTCGTTTTTATAAGATGGTTAAATTATTTTCGCTCTCGCCAATCATCGACAGAATCATATGGGTTTAATACTTATTATAGGTATATACATATTATTAAGAACAAGTTCGAAAATTCCACACTTACCGTTATGTGTTGTTATATATTATACCATTATGTACACATCGCGATGCGATGTACACGGCCCACGCACCGTTTGTCTTGCGTGGACAACGGTTTTGCAGACGACGACCCCGACGTATAGTGCCTTTGCTATAATATAATATTATGTCTATCTGCAGAATCCGGCACGTCTCTCCGCGGAGCTTGGACCGAATCGTGGTATATTAAATTAATATATTATATTATAAATTACAAAACACCTCGAGGTAGTTGTTGACGAACATTCGATATATAAATATAATAACGTGATGTTTTACGAAAATATATACGACGACCGTATCACACCGACGGACACCCATCCAGTTCACCGGAATTACACGGACTGGACTGGACGCGTTATAATGTATTTAATATAACATATACGCTCTGTCTGGCGCACGCACGCTCGCTCGTGTGGTAGTAGTACACCGGTTATTATTATACCAGCCGATCGATCGGCCGCCGACTCTCGGTTTTTTTTTACTCCTTCGTCGAGCGTGCATACTATACCTTCGTATAATATATAATATAAGTGTATTATTATTATTATTATTATTATTATATTCCTTCCCTCCGTCTGTCGTCGACGCTACAGCAGCGGTGTGTTCGCCGCGGTCGCTGTCACCGCCGCCGCAGCCAAGTCCGTCGGGTTTTCTAATATTTCAGTTTTCTCCGCCGTTCACTCCCTCCTCTGGGTCATCAAGAATTCCGTACAGTCCAGCAAACAATAAGACGGAGACGTGATTACACGCGCCAATGTTATTATTATATTATTTATGTATAGTGTATATCTATACATAGATGCCGTACTGACGGCGAGCGTATATATATATATATGTAATGTATATTACATAATATACGAATTTAGTACGAGTATTAGACATTGTGATCGATTTTTTTTTGATTTTTATTTTTTGGTCCAAAGTATATATATATATTTTTTAATTTTATTATTATTTTTTTTCAAACAGTCATCAGAATAATTATGTATACATAAGTATACGCGGCAATGGGAAAATAGCCGAATCGTTTAGAAACTGAACGCGTTGCACAGGTCGATTCGCTTGGCAGATATTTTATTATATTATTATATTATACATAACTATTTTGTGGAGACCCAATTACTCGATAATTATCTTTAATTATATTCAGCTACTTTTTTATACTATATTTGTATGTGTCTTAAAAAATATTATTTTTTTTGCACAAGTAAAATATCATCACCGTATTTAAGATCAAAAAATAATATTCTCTATTAATTTTCATTTAAATTTCAGTACTTACAAATATCTTAATTCACAAAATATTTGTACTTAAACTTATTACAAAAAATATACATACAAATATAACTAATATTTTAAATAACCATGACTACAAATATCAATTTAAGTTGAAAATCAAATCTTTCTAAATTAAGTAAAGTGAACAACATAAATTGATACAAATGACTAAGCTTTTGGAGAGCTATCAGTATATACAAAATTGGGAATATATTAAGATGTTATAATTATAATGAATAATGATTATAATAATTAAGTAGATAATTTATCATTCCTTAAAATTGTATTTATATATTTATACTTGTCATTATGTTTAATGAACCATTTCATAATTTCTAAGAAACTATCAAAACTGAAAAATAACAATGTATCAACGGATTTTGTTTAATGTGTTATTGTGTTTCTTTTAAAACTTAAACATATATCTTAACTGTGTTTACCACTAATAATTAATTTTAACATAATTTTAATAATAATTACCTACTTTGCGTCTATGTCCATAATATTGCTTAATTGTTATTAGTACAGTTAATAGTTATACTAGAGTAATAATACAATTTATATAATATAATATAAGAGTTTCATCTTAATTTTATAAATCATCACAGCTGATGTTGAATTTTTAAAAACAAAAAAGCATAAATGAGTGTCTAAGACATTGTATGATTAATGTATATATGCGTCTAAAGCACTCAAAGGGTTAAAATTATTGACAGTGGATTGACACTTAAATCAAAGATTATTGCCATAAACATATTATGTATATTCAATCATTTATGGACAAAGACCTAACCAATCGTAATAACTGTTAAGTAATCCTTGAATTTTAGTTTTAAATAACCAATAGGTATAGTTAGTAAATATTATTGTTTATTTACTTAAATAAAATAAATAAGAAATAAAAAATTTAAAAAATATAAATTATTTTATTAATAATTATAAATTATAAAATATTTTAATCAAAAATAGTTTAACATTTTAACATTTCCCGAAAACAATCATTACGTATTTATGTTAAATAAATACGCGGTGAAATGTTGATGCAATATAATACATGATTTTGTACAAATAGACATTTTTTAACGAACTAAGCGAAGATATTTATTTTTATTTTTTAAATTAGCATTAAATCATTTATATTTATTTAAATAAATACTTGTTTATTTTTTTCAAGGCTACGTATGTACAATGTATAAAACCCAATTTTCGGCGAAATTGCATGCAATGTGTTCCTTTAAGTGATAAAACACGAGGACATAATCGTACCTGCACAGCTATAGCCCTGCAGTCTTATAACATTATTTCCCCGTTTTGAGTGCTATCTAACGAGTAATAAACCACAGACCAAGTGCAGTGGCTCACCTTGGGAAGCGCAGAAAATAAAAATTGTAAGAAAAATACATTATATATAGTTACTGCCTGCAATGGGTGTGGTGTCTCCAGGTGACGGGAATTATACACTGCTGTTATTTAGAAGTTTAGCTAAACACATATTTCGAGCGCGCATATAGTTGTTTTTAACAACAATAAAAAAAAAATTATAAACAGGTTTTCCGTACTTTATATTATGTACGTAACTGTTCAAATATAAAAGCCCGTGAATCAGTTAATTCGCTGTGTAAACACGAAATTCCAATTTTACGTCGACTGTTTCAGGTCGTGAACGCCGCTGGTAGAAAGCAAATGGGTATAAATACAAAAAAAAAACCCGGTTTTCACGACATCAATATATGAGATACAGGCTGTATAAAAAAAACAGTACGCACGAGTCAAAAGGAAAACGGTTTACATACGAGTATTAGAAAAAGTCATAAATTGACTTGACTCTTGCGCGTAGTGAAATTCCTGCAGTAGGTGCAATTATTAAAGTATATGCATAAGAGCAACGAGCAAATTATTAGGTTAGTCAATTTATGGTCGCGTATAATATGCATGTGTAGTTCCAACTACTACATAATATATTTCTTAAAAGAGAAATATACGGTGAATGCACGTTAAAATAATAATGTATTATGAAATTATAATTAAATGCATTTTATCTGAACAAACGATATTAAAAAAAATTTATCCCACTATACAAATTGTTAGATATATTATAACTCGATACCAATCAATTTGAAACATATAAAACACGGATTAATTGTACGTTTAAAATATTTTTAATAATATATACTCAACCGGTAATAACCATATTATATTAAAGAATTAAAAACGCGTTGTCTAGATTGTCTAGACATTGATATATTAAATCCTATTAAATAATCCGAATACCCATCAAAGAAGCATTGTAAAACTCGAATTGGATTTTAATTCGAAACAAATGGTCCAGACCAAAAAAAAAAAACTGTGGGACGGCTATTAATTCTTATATAATTTACTTGTATATATATATACCTAGTTTCTTAATGAGTTTGACAAGTTGATAATAATGTGTATAACTATCTCAACTTTTTGATTCATATTATGTGAACGATTATAATAGCAACGTCACGAAAATCTGATACTTAAATGTAAACCCCATATAAAAAGTAAACACGTGTACTTACCGATAAATATATATATATATATATACCACGAGCTGTAGATAATGTTATGCGCGCATGATTGTACACGTGTTAAGGAAGTCCGTGCGACATGTAAGAAGAAAAACCGCATTTAATAGATCTCAAAGAAATGATAAAAAAAAATATATTTTCGCAATCACGTAGGTAGCCTATCACAGTACACACAAGGGGTAGGGGTTAAAGAAATTGTTTCAAAAACCGGTTTCATTTTGAGCTCTTAACGAGCCGCACTTTATGCGTGTGCGCTGGACAAAACTAAATTGCGTCGTACACTCCTCGGGGCGTATACACAATATAGGAGGTTCATATACGATTATACGACTGTAGCGAGCTTGTAAATCCGAAATGAAAAAATGTGGGTACCGGCAGGCACTGCGGGTCCACGCGTATAGATACGTACCTATAGAATAGAGATACGATCGAAGCAGAAGTATCTCTTATAACCATATAGCATATTATGTAGACACGCGCGTAGGTAATATTATGGACTATGGTTTTGTGTAGAGAAAAAAATCACTAATAATGGAAATATTGCGTAACGACAACCTATAGTGTACATTGTATAATTTATATATGCGCTCAATACAATGATGGTTATTATTATGATTGTTGTGGTCGAGTTGCTAACCGTATATAACTATAGGCAGGTGTCTTATTTGACTGCTGGTTATTATTAATCGAACTATATTAATAATAATAATAGTCAATTATTTAACTACGTCACATATACACACGCGTATTATATATATATATATAATACTGAAAGAGAAAAAAATCGTTTTAGGCAATATTGTATAATATTTGTGAAGTTAAATTAGTTATTAGTTTCGATTCTGGAATATCGTATTGCATCGATTGTAATAACTCGTTAAAATATGTGTAAAAAATAAAATGTTTAAAAATATTTCTAGAAATTTGTTTCTATGATTGCATGAGTATATAGTATTTTTTTTATAACGCGTATAACCTATACTGGTAGATCCGATCATAATATATTATAATATATATTAGTTATATGTATAATGATTGTAGCTACAATGCTGTAAAATATGATTAGCTATAAATGCTCTCTTCCATGCTTTCTTTTAATAACGAATTTATTCAAATTTATGATTTTTGAAATACTTTTAAATATAGGTACTTGGAACCATATTTTCAATATTATATATATTTATTCTATTTAAATCAAATAACTTTTTAATATTTTGATATACCAAATTCAAAATTTGAACAAGCAGTTCCCCTGATTATAAATATATATATATATAAGTTAATAATAATAATGTTGAAAAATAGGTTATAAAAAAATACAGAACGGATGTAATATTGAATATTATAAAATTTATTATAATCGATTAATTTTTACAAATTATAAAATATTGATAGATATTAAAATTAATTACTAAAATGTTAAAATCATTATAGTCCATATTTCATTTGAATTCATAGTCAAGGGCCTATTATCTTTAGAACACGAAGTAAAATGACTCAAAAAATACTTTTTTAAATTCTATTTTAGAATTTGAATACACTAACATTTTCTTAAAAGTTTAATCTTCTAAACTATTTATTATAAAAAAGATGATTCTCGTTTGAAAAATATAGTATCGCCACAAGATATTTTTTTAAATGGTACAACAAATTTCGAATCTAATTATTTGAAAATATAGGTACTTAATATTTCCAAAAATGAAAATTTGAATAAATTCATTTTTAAAGGAAAAAATGGGGTGAGCATACTTGGTGAACCATCCTGTATATAAGTATCTAGTACCTATTTCGTGTTTTTGTATAATGTACATTATCGTACGAATAATGTGTGGTCGATGACGAATATTATGCAACATTCAAACATATATTATCCACAACACTTTATACATTATATATATATATATATGATATCACTGCGACATTAGAATAAATATACGATCATCGAAGTATATAGAGCGTGACGTATATAATACATACGTATTAAAGCGCCAGTCACGTACGTGTTATAGATCAGAACTTATAACATCGCAAACCTTAAATAACATATTATGTAGGCAATCACTGCAAGACGTTCACAGGATATGCGACGCGATGTCAATGCACGATACAGCGCAAAATGAACAATTTTGAAAGAACTTATTGCGTTTGAATACATTTTACAATAATATATTATATGTACTGTATGTCATAATAATAAGTAATAACTAATAACTTATATACAGTTCTTCATTATAGTGAAATTATTAAATATTATATAAATAATGATTTAATATAATATATATCGTACATACTCTATAAGCATTATATTTAAAATTTTAAACGATTTTCAGGACGAAATTTAATGGATTTAATGATTCCGGTAATCATCGTACACTATATTTTATATTTTAATTAATTCACGATGCATCAATTTAAAAACTTATATGTACGCACGCACTCGTATACGCCACACAGATTTAGTGTTGAATGTATAATAAATCTTAATAGTTTTTTATGTTTTTAGACGATCGTCATACTTTTATATACTTATATTATACTAAATTGGTATGCATTTATATGGCTTAAAGTTACATATATTTTACTGTGGGCGAATGAATATATTAATGATGAAATTATAACAAATCTTTTACTAACCTTATCGCTGATATCTCCTAGGTGGACCACATCCTCTGTTTCTACGAGCTCTTCTTTTTCTTCTCGGCTTTTGATTTTTTTCTCTCTAACTTCTTTCAATAATGATGGGTTTCCTTCCAGTGAAGATATTCTCACGACCACTTCTTTCGTATTTTCTCCGTCACCTTCGTCACCCAACTGACGATGCTAAATAAAATAGAGAGATATTTGAATTAGATTAACATCGGACTTTATCATTATTATTAAATAATTGAATATGATTAAATTTAAGTAATATTTCCAGATATAATCGTTTAATTAATCTATAATGGTTTTCTTATTTGTTTATTTATATAGTATTATAAAATTTAAGACATAGGTCAGCAATCGATGTTATAAAACAATCAGAAATATTAAAAAAAAACAGATTCGAAAACAATGTCATAAACTACCTACTAAAAACGGCGTTAGCTTAAAAAATAATAATATATTATAATATCGTAATTTAAAGGTGTGCGTTAAAATCGAAATCGAAATGTGTTGTTAAAAATTATATTATTCCGATCACGTCTCAATTGTGAATTCCGTAATAGTCACCATATGACATTCACCTTCGGACTAGCTCGATTTCTTGCAGGATCATCGCTCTTAAGGAATGCAATATTGGTAATACAGTGATTCCGAACGTGACAGAAAGAATGGATGAATTAATAATTATAATGTAATAATGAATAGGTAAAAGCCGGCTCGAGACCGCGGCCAAAAACAATAGGACCGTTCGCTGAACTCTACTTTATATTGTGTAGAAATTGATTTTTCTTTGACTCAATTCGGATGTTTGTACACCGATCCAATATCTATACCTACCAACCACCATATAAAGTTTCTGTACCTACTCTTACGTCAATTATTATTAATTGTGTACACGAGAACTACACACATGTACATAGTAGTGTGTGTGTGTGTGTGTGTGTGTGAATGCAGACGCAAATATTATGTATTATATATTATTTTTGATAATATCTACCTTTCACTGTATATACCGAGAACGAATATAATTATTCTGATCTAATTTAACTTGTTTTGTGTGATGTTCGGATGTGATATCCGCGTGAAAAAGACCAATCATAATTCTCATTATATTATTATACGCTAAGAAATCGTAATTATATTACCTCGCAAGGAGCCCGAAGTTATAATATACAGGTATACACAATAATAGCGGATACAAACGAATTTGTGTTTTACGAGACTGGTTTGAAATGTTTTTCACAGTTCTATACACATATATTGTACGCAATATTTTCAATAAGAATCGATATATCGTTGCCAGTCCACTCGTACAGAGTAAGTCAGTATAATGTAAGTCGTGTGTAGAGATCACCGATATAGTCGACAAGCTTTATTATATGAGAATGTTGAATAACGTGTATGCATTGCGAGAAATATAAATATTTTAAAATGGTTTTTATTTGTTTAGTGATTATCTGCAGTTAATTTTAATCTTGGAGAATGTAGAAAATCGTAATCTTAATCGATGATATCAAAATTTATCAATTTATCAAAAGAGTGCGTGTTAATTAAAATTACTTCGGTCTGTTGATGTTCCTGTTTTTCCGTATCTTCAGTCGTGTTAGTCGTAACTATTGGCCCAGAGTCTTCAACGATTTTACCGTCTTCCAGCACGACTTGTCTTTTAACTCTTGTTTCGATTTGTTTTTTGGTAGTCAATTCAACTTTTTTCTTAGTCACCCATTCTTCTGAAATTGTGAAAAAAAAAAGACAAAATAAATAACAAATATAAGAAAAACATATAATGATCAATGGGTTGAAAACACAGAGATCGCAAAGCATTAAACATACTATACAATAATATATATAATTATATAGGTCGAGCAGTACAACAGTAGACGCGGAAACGGAGACATTTACAATTGCCCACACATTTGTATAATAATATATATAACACATAAATGGGCAATTGCACTTTCTTTGGCAAATTACATATCGTCGTGTATTTCTCGGTTTGGAAACATTGTATCCACAGTCTACACATACACACATATTTATATATATCATACGCAATGGCGTGGTGTGCATATACAAATACACACACACACACACACACACACACACACACACACACACACACACACACACACACACACACACACACACACACACACACACACACACACACACACACACACACACACACACACACACACACACACACACACACACACACACACACACACACACACACACACACACACACACACACACACACACACACACACACACACACACACACACACACACACACACACACACACACACACACACACACTTGAACTATAATATAGACTAGACTAGGACCCCATTAATCTGTCAACGGATAGTTATGAAATTTTATTAATGAGCATGTATACGCTGCCGTGGAATAAGCGAGAAATATATTAGGACAAACATTTTTATTCCTTCTTTTGTGTACACCATTTTGTACACTTCGAATGACTATCAATCAAAATTGAAAGACATATTATTAAAAGATTTGATCTACCACCTGATTTTTCGTATGCGTAAAATTGTCACAATTTTAAATGGTGTCAAAATACTGCAGTCAAAAATATATGGCAAAAAGTTACATTGAAAATCTTATTATATATCTGTATACGCCTATATTTATACACGCGATTTCACACTCTGACACATAATTATTTTAATTTATAAAATGTGTACAATTGAGTTATAAATGATTATGTATGTGTTAAATAAGCAACAAATATAATATAAAGCCAAAAAAGTGCAATAATTTTCGTAATTTTCTATAGTACACGTGTTTAAGTTTGATTTTAATATTTTATTATTTTCCATGATGGCCTCAGTAGACATTTTAAATACGTTTTTTATTGTCTGAAAACTATTAATAATTATCGTTTAAAGTGCGCAAATTGTTTTATTTCATGGAGGATGTCAAGTATACCTATACTATATAATATAAAATATAATAAATAAAACTGAGAAAATATATAATGTATATATAGCTTCCATTCAGACGGAAGAATGACGGTTTTTTCTCATCAATAACAATATAAGGGTGTTGCATACATTTCCACGTTTAGTAGGTATAATGTTTAATTTTTTATTGTAATTTCTTGCGATGAATAAAACATTCACACGCAGCCACCAGTCACGTAAGTAATATATAATAATAATTATTATTATCGTTATTGTTTTTTTCGTACTCATTGGATAACAAACGTTTTGACTTCATATATGTAGAGGCCTCAAAACATAAAAATTTAACAATACCCCGGAGAAAGTACACAATGCTGTTCAAAAAACGTTGCAGACGAACTGATGTTAGAGATGCTTCCGCATGGGATACATTGTGGTAATACGAGTATGCTAATTTTAAACTATAATAGTGTATGTAATGTCACAACAGAACATTTAAACGATAATAATAAGCAACTGTTATACATATTTTCTATAAACAAACTTTATGTTATCTATTTACTGGGTTGGGTAAATTTTTGTTGACTAAGCACACATAAAACAGCGTGTGATTTTTTTTTACTTTTTGAAACTGACTGAAGTAAAAACTATAAAAATTATAATAACACATAGTATAACATAGAATTATTTCATAATATATATTAATTTTTCGAGTCAGTTATGTAATATTGTCTTTATTATTTAAACAATGTATTTTATTATTATTATTATTATTACTACTAGAAAATAAACCAAAAAAAAATTAAATAAAAACTAACTTTAGTTAAATTAGATCATTTGCTGTGTCAAATTACTCTCTCAAAAAAATTCGATAACCTTTGTTAGTTAATCGTATGTAACCGGTTATAATCAGTATGATCCTAATTTTTTATGTGTTATATACATATAGTTTATAGTTACGTCAATGAAAGGTAATTTTAAGCGTGAACGGGTAAAAAATTATCGATTTAAAAATTAAATTATTATTAATATGTTTTTTTTTTAAATCTTTATATTATATGCGATTTAACTTAATAGATAATAGTAACAATATTAATTTTAAAGTAATTTAAAACACATGTTTTCGGATTTTTATTTAAATTTTAGTATAAAGCAAGTGTTAGAACACTATTTACTGGTCTTCAATACATGTTTATCATTAAATTATAAAAATATTCATTATTTTTGATTTTTTAAAATGCAAACTTTAGACTACTTATTGCTAAAATAATGTTAGTGTATTATCCTTATATATCATTTATTTAATGTTATTTGTAGTCGTTGCTAGTTAGTTTGTACCTTGGTGGTTACTGTTTATAATAGTATCTATAATAAGTGTGTATAAACCATATTTTATAAAGGAGTTAATTGCACACTATGTATTATAATGATTGCAAAACATAAATAAAAACAGATTTTTATCCATCTATTGTGTTTTGGGTAGTCACGAGTATTTAGTTAACGTGCGAGAAACAACACCTTGACGACTTGTATTGTTATTCTTGTTACTCTCAATACGTTATTCCTAATAATATTATTTTACCTCTCGTTTTTAAGCTATATACTAATCAATGACTCGTGAATGATGTTTATTCGAACTTTTTCTATCTTTAATTTAATTTAAAATCTTGTGTAAAATTCGCACGTCATAAATTATAATATAATTATATAAAATATGTATTAAGCAAACGAAAAAATCAATAGGATGTAGCATAGATTAATGTAGGTTTATCTTTCGTTTTACAATATAATAATTGTCATGGTACGCTGATCATCTTATTCCAAGCCACTGACGTTTAATCTCCACAAAACCACTAACACCCAGTTTAATAACTAGCGTTAGGTCAGTGAGATTTGATACCATATAAATTATTGGCTAATAAGATTTTATTTTTTAATTACATGTTTATTTGTCTGGGAAAAAATTGAATTAATTTGAGTTTCACTTAGCTACCTACAATTTTTTTTGTATATTTTCAAATTTAACTTGTCTAACAATTTAGTTAACTATATAACTATATTAATAATTGGTATTCTAAAAAAGTATTAAATATTATTTTCTTCAGTGTAAAAAGACGGTACGCTTCTTATTTTTAATCTATTTATAAAATATATCAATGGTTGTCAAGTTCCGAGTAATATCACTGATTTTTAGTATTTTTATATATTATTTCTATAATAAGCTTAAAAATGATTTACATTTTCAAAGCAGTTTACTTTGTATGTCGAAATTATAAATCACATTATGATTATATAATATTGGTTAAAATATAATATTTTTTAAGACATTATTGGTTATAAATTTATAAATGTATTATTGGTAGTTAAAAAAAAAACAGCAAAGTTCCTGTGTGATAGTTACATGTGTTTTATAGTAATGTTTATTTTTTGTTAATTCATATTCGTGTTATTGTTTAACCTACTTATTATTTTATATAAAATATTATTCTTGTTTATATCAATCTTAAATTTTATTAGGAAACATATAATTTCATAATAATTTAAATATAATTTATAATTTTATTATTAAGATTTAAAATATACGTACTATAAATCTGTATATTAGATATTTCTGAAATTTGAGAGTAGCGGTAAACTTAAAAGTTTAAATTGTATATGATATTATAGTAATTAGTAATATTAATTTGAATTTGAATTATAACAAAGTTTACAGTTATATCAATTAGAAATGTAACAGATAAATCAAACATACCAATTATAATTATTTATTTAAATTTTATCAGTATTTCAGGTGACCTATCAACTTGTATAAATATATAGATTATGCTTTTAGTTAAAATTTCAAGTAAATTGTAAGTATAAGTCAATTTTTCAACGGTAGCTATTTAACTTAGGTACCTTACTATAATAAATTAAAATATGTATAGCTTTTACAGTTACATTAGTAGGTACATTTTATTACTGTTTAATGTTATAGTAATAAATTAATAAATATTAATCACGTATAATAAATTTAAGCATCAAAAAAGTTGTACTCGATGACCAGTGTAATTGCATTATATATTAATAAAGTAAAATGTTTTATTTTATTTCGTTGGACATATCTAAGTGAGTCCTGCTATAGTTTGATTGAACTTATTATATTATTCCAGGGAAAATATGTATGTCAAATAAATTTTCATTATTTTATCTAATTCAGTAACAATTGTACGTCATAGTGGACGCTGCATAGTTTTATGAGTCCATTTTATTACAATCCTTTTTGTGAGTTCAATGATACTTTGATGTGAAGGTATCGTAAATATCTATGGTTAAAAATTACCATATTCATATAAGTATAAATGTATAATCGTATAGATTTTGGGATCGTATTTCGCGTTTTCTCTTGTTTTCAAAATGTTTATTATTCATCTCGTGTCACGGATGTGCAAAGAACATTATTATTATTTCGAAAATCATTTATCGATGATGTACTGACGCCAACATAATGAATTCGTGTACGTGAAACGATTTCTAAAGTCCAATGGGTTTGCGTCAGACACGCAATATCGAACTGGTTGAAAATATTTTTATTTGATTTAAGGCATGTTGGTGGTGTATTTACTATTCATCTGTATATTGTGATCTGTATACACATGCTATCACAATCTATCAAAACGTGTGGTTGAGGCTGCTTATTTGACGGGTATGCAAATTTAAAAATAAATATTTTTGCACTAATGACACTAACATTCCACGCGGGGCAAAAACTTGAATAATTGACCACAGCATTTAGATTTATTGACGTTCTATTTATTGCGATTTGTAATGGTCATTTGTGGCCAGTTCTGTATATTATTTATATGCATGTGTAGCCGTATACCAATGGTACCATATATATGAGAAACGCACTTATATTAACGAGTTCAACGTTAATTATGTTCACGGTTAAACGCTGCAGATGTTACTATTATCTAGTACGTGTCTTAATTGAATTTTAAAAAAAATATTAAAAATTAGTATAAAATGTGAACATCATTACTCTCAAGTCATGATAATTACTATTTAATATATATTTATGTTATTAAGATTTAAAATACTTATTGAAATAAGCACTCGCAGGTGACCAATACTATAAAGCTTGATATCGTAGAGTGTAATAAAATCCGTAAGTATACAAGGCTTAGTATATAATATATTATATTATATTATACCGTATATATATTTCATTCTGCACTGAATCTAGCGTGGGATTGGTTTTTAGTTTTTATGCATAGAGAATAAAGAAATTAAAAAATGTTTCTAAGCACTTCAAGAATCACCACCTATTATAACAAGCAGAGTAGGCATATTTATTTTTAATGCAAAATACTATAATAATATTCTATTTTAACGACGCAAGCGCTACATGTGATACTCGAGCTGTATAAATAATTTTATAGGAAATATTTATTTCGATCGTATTTTTCTGAAATGTATCATTATCAAAATAATGCACTCGTCGTCTCGTTAAATGCAATTACCTAGTGTTACTGTATATTTACGGAGATCGGTTAAATGTAAATACAGCAATAGTTCAGATATTTAGGGCAGATTTTTAGAGAACCTAAACTACACGAAAGGTTATCAATATGATGACTTCTAGGTAAAAAACTTCCTCAAAATGGGTCTGTACATATTATACTATACCTAGTATAGGCGTACAGATGATGTCTGCAGGACACTCTTAATACACAATTATGTACACGATATTCTATGGGTACGGTGCACGTTTTATGCAGATATTATACATAATATTATAAATTAATCACAACGAATAGAGAACAACGACCTTAGTAGTAACATAAATTATATAATAATCATATTGGTCTTACCTTCTTTGGTGGTGGCAATCAGATTGTCCGGATCGACCTGCGAAAAACAATACGACGAGTTATCAGACGACACGAACGATATAGACGTGGTAGAGGTGGACCTGTCGCCGGGGCTCTTGGCCGGGTCGACAACTCCGCCGTACCTCGCAGACCCATTATCGGGCGACGTCGGTGCAGGCACGATGAGTATGACTACCATTCGAAAGACGACGTGTGAACAATATACAAATGTATTAAATATATATATATATATATATATAAACGACGGCGTTATGGCGGGTTTTATTTGCCGGTTCGCGTGCCGGACCAACGCCGATTTACTGGCGATAATTCGCGATGTCACGACGATCGTAACCGCACATAGCGCGCGGGAGATACGCGCACAATAAACGATTATATTATCGTGTTGTTTATGTCATAATATAGTAATAATGATAATTGTACAGAACACTCGGAGGCATAAGAAACAAATAAATACGAAGACGATTTGACCGCCACGTGTGTCACGCCGCACACACACACCGGCCGACGCGGACGCGGACGACGACAGTGAGGGGTCGGACGCGATTATTTTGCCGCCAACGCGCGAGCGACGAGTAAGCCGACGGACGGACAGACTGCGCAGAGTACGGTGGCCGCGCGCGACGGCATCCTCCTCTTACCGAGCGCGCGCGTTCCATCCGACGCGAGCGCTCGCGTACTTCCACTTTCTACCTATACACATACACGTGCGTGCGTACGACACGGCGCTCATTCACTTTTCGCCGGTTGCAAAAGGACTGTTACGATTTCGTAGGGTTTTTTTTTATTATTATTATTATTCGACCGAGTTTTTGTTTTTGTTTTACGGAAACGCGTGTCGATGAAAAAATAAAAATGAAAATGAGTGTCGGCTCTCCACGTAATCGACACACTCTATTCACACCGCTCGCGATCACGTCCCATAATACAATGTTATAGGTAGATACTTGTTAATTTACGTAATTTTGTTTTTCCGTGAGCTACGGCTTCGAGGTCAGTTCGATTTTTTTTTAAATCCTTTTATTTGTCCATACGTATTAGGATATTATAGACTATACATGGTGATTCACCAATCACGATTGCCACTATTTCTTCTTTAATAAAATGGATTAATTTAAATTCCGATTTTTAAAATTGTTAAGTACCTACAGGTACTTGAGGATCGTATATTTAACTATTTAAATTTCCATGTCACTAAGGAGTATCCTGTGATGATACAGACTTGTTTTTTAGAAAATTTTGGTGTACTTAAAACTAAATAAAAATTCAAATGAGTTGTTTATGTGTTATTAAAATATTTATATTAAGAATAATAATAATCCTTAAAAATGGTTTTACGAAGTTATAAAATATTGATAGATTAATACCGATATTAATTACTACAATTTTAAAATCACTCAAGTTCTCTTATATTTCAAACCCATTATTGTGGATCTATTATTTTTAATACACAAGTTTAAATAACTTAAAGCTAATAGTTCAAATTTCAATAAAATACGTCAAAATTTTCGAAAGTTATCTAATTAACAATTTATAGTAAAATAATGATGATTCTCATTTGAATAAAAGAAGTTATGTAGACGACCACAGGATACTTCTTAGATAATGTAAACATTTAAGTATTTAAAAATATGGCCCATACGTATATTTCAAAGTTTTAAAACCCAGAATTCGAATAAATTCATTATTTAAGAAATATATTGGGGAGAGCATGCTTAGTAAATCATCCTGTATAATATACACACAATATCAATACTCTATTTATTATAATTTTTAATATATACTCGTATGTTGTAGGCATAATATTATACTGACCACTACTACGTATGCATGCTTAACCGGAAACTCGGGATTCTGGTATACTAAACGTTGCGCGGTGTTCGTAGACATATAAATTATAATATATTACAAGTACATGGCGGTATCTGACCTGTTGATCGAAAAACGAGTCAATGCGCGCATAAAGGTCGACACGGGTCCAACTACGACACGTTTATGCGGTTTTAAATTCTATAATGTCTATCCATAATAATAATAATAATAATAATATAATATGTGTCACATATGCAAATGGAAACTATTTGAAAATCCATTATTACCTATATACGCACGACATTACATTCACCCTAATCTATTTACAGATTTTCAAAAAAATCTACACAACATAATAAATATAAGTAATGTATATATATTCAAAGAGTTAATATTTATGATCTTAATTTCGAATTCTAAAATGAACGCTGGTTATCAACGTCGAGGATTTAACTATACGTTCGGAAATTTAATTATGATTCAATCACATTCACAAAAAAAAAAAATCATTATATTGAATTTTATTTCATAATTAATTATAATCTGGAGGACAGTGGAGGTATTTTTTTTATATTATAATGATGTTCTATTTCGTAGTGACAATCATATTATACTCTAAGAATGTTAATTTAAACATGTTTGGAATAATATTATACCAAAGAAAAATATCATAGCAGTTAAAATGATAAAAATGTAACGATTTTAAAATCACAATCTATTTAAATTATTTTTTGATTTTTATGATATTATTGTTTTCTAATGTATATATAATATAAAATTATAATTAATTATATTATAGCAATGAAAATATAAGCCACTAAAATGTTTAGTTACGATTAACTTTGAATTTCAATTTATATTAATACACCTATATAATGTTTCTACGTTGTAAAATTTAACAGCTTTTAAATTTTTTTTTTAAATAAAATAAAAACAGAAAAACTGCACCTAGAACGCTTTCGAATGAAAAATTCATCATTTACGCCCGTCTGGCTCACCCGAAACCACAGTGGTCTGCCTAACGCTTGTGTATATTATGTTCGTTTTTTGTTCAATTAACTTGTACAGTTGTTCGACTATAATAATTGTCATTAAAATATGGATATAGAGGTACCCAGTTATTTTTGTAAGAATTTACGCGATGTACCATTATACGGGTTTTATTACTATACGTATGATACGGTAAATTATGTTAATTAAGTACCTATACAATATAATATGCACAATGGTGTTTAATGTTGTTAAATAAAATACATTAATGTACACGCAACAGTCATGAGATTTTGATGTTATAAGTACTAGGTACGTACTTTAGACAACATAAATATACAAACATATGGTAAACTAATATTATAAAATACTCTGTAGGTTAGGTACCTACATAATATTAGGTACGCGTGGAATGCAATAAAAAAATAAAAATATGGGCTTAACAATAAAATATTTGCTGTGTTTACAAACGTGAATAATATTTTGAACAACTAGAAAGTGTATAAACAATAAGCCAATGTACTTATACGGGTTAAGCATTTTGACATGTTATCTTGGAGAATATTATGACACTACACAAACAACATGTATTTATAGTATATAAACGGTGAAAATGACATTATTCAAATTATGACCTAATAATACTTTATAGGGATTCTATATTCTATCACAGGTCATAAATTTCATATCACTTGAAATCTCTGGATAGAACTCTTACGATATTAATTTTGGTTAAAATATTTTTGAAATTGTTTAGAGTATATATTTTAAGCATTCTAGATAGTCTCCATTATTTCTAAATTAATATTGAGGTTAAGCCAAAACAAAATACGAGTACAGTTAAAATTAAACACGTCGATAATAAATAATATATTAATATAGAATAAACTATAATATAATTATTATATTATGCAAAATACATTGTATACATATAATATATACTATTGCTTATATAATGTTAGAAAATAAAAATTAAAGAAAGACAGACGCGGAGTCATTATAGTTATCGTACTTTATTAATTATCTCCTCTATCATTATAATATTATATTATTGCGCGCCACGTTTTCATTTAATAAATGAGGATTGAGGACGTATAGTTGATCAATCAAAAGTTAACTGATTTTAAACTAATTTGAAATTTTAAGTATAGTATTTTATGGGAGTTTTAATCTTTCGGAAGGTATCGTCTCACATATCGTGCCTGCGGTTAAAATACTGCTGTCTAGATTGAACAACATATTTCACCTTTTTTATATATATACATGTTATAAAACACAGGTTGGGTTAGGTTATGAAACCATATAGTTATATATAAAATAGTAGACTCTCAACATCTATTATTGTTGTAATCGTCACCGTCGTACAGTATAGTCTGATTATGCGTGTGACTTACCAGTTCCAAGTTTTCCGGAGGTTTGGCCTCGTATCTTCTCACGGATAAGGCTTTTCTGTCGCCGTCGGCAGATGTTCTGAAACCGACGGTCCTGCTCGTCACTTCAGTCATCTGAAACATTCGACGGTTTAATTTAACCCTGTATCACTATATATTTAATATATATATAAACAAATTATTGTATTATATGCTGCTCGTATATATTATACGAGTAGTGAACCATACGCTGCGGGTGGTAAGTACAATGTATAATATGTATATATAAGAAATGTTCCGGGCCGTTAATGCCGGAACGGTGTTTGTCCTTGTGTAAATACGAACAAAAATAATAACTATACTTATCTTAGGCATATAGATCATACAACGGACAAGTGAATCCGTTATGTAAGGGTGACAAAAATAAAATAGTATAATAGACAGTAGGTATTCATAATAATTACGCAAAATACATATGCGCGAACAAATAATAAACTAACTGTACAATATGTGTCAGTGTTAGGTAACTAAAGTACAATACTAAAAAAAATTTTTAGATATTTCAAAGAAACTTTGATTATTTATATTTTGTATGCCTATCTTACCTAAAGCATTCTAACAAAGGTGATTTCACTAAACAGACTCGTAGTACCACGGTGATATTTAGAATGATGACTAAGAAGATTTCCCGCGAAAAGTAATGACACTAGACTCTGACAATAACTTGAAATGCGAAAATATAAATTACAATACGAGGAGATTACTTCAATGAGATTGATAAATTGGTAGATAATAGCGAACACTAAAATAAGTTTGTATTGATGGTGAATTTCCAAATATTGCAAATATTTATTAAAGTATAGTTACAAAATACAATTTATTCTAAATTATCGTTTTGTGTGATTTTTATTTTCGTGAAAATATATTATGTTAAAATGTGTAATAAACGAATGCTGCAACATATTTAAAATATTATTAAATAAGACCTAAACTATTTATGTTAAATACCTAATGGTTATTGTATATCTATGTACAATATGTACATGTTAAAGTACAAATATAGGTTTTCGTATTGACTTATTTTTTAATAACATTCTTAATATATAACAGAGATTAAAACATAAATAAAAACTCAATACGACGTTAATGAAGTAATCCCATCACACGGGCCATGTAATACACTTTAAGCGTAAAAAATTTTCTTGATAAAAATAATAATGGCAAACGACGACGTTAAAATCGTTTTAAAGTGCAGCTATACGTACGCATCGTAACGTTTAGCAAAATGATGTTCAACGGTTAGCAGCAAGCAACCGTAATACACTCGCTTAAAAGGTAATTATCAAATGGTAGTTGAGGCACAATAATTACAGTTGATGCTCTGTTCACGTGCGAACGAGTAGTGTTTTTTTTCTTTACACAAGTTGTTTTCTTCGACACAATGAAGATTAAACGTGTAATTATTATTATTATTACGGTGCGTACAATAATTATATAAACCCATGGCACGCAATTTCTTTTCATAAACGTATTTTTCAAAGCGTATTAAGGAAGTTTAGTTTCAATGTTATAATACATGATAGCATTACACGAATATGATTCTAAATTTTATTTATTTATTATGAAATAACTTTCAGCAGTGTTTTAAATAAGTAACTTAATTTTACAAAGATTTATTAAACATATAAGTATCGGTGTGCGCAGCATAGAAATTATAGTTTAAAGTGTAATAATGTCTGTAAGTCATTCAAAATTAATAATTTTCGGTAAACAACTAAATTCTTGTTTAACATTCAAAATTCCCGTAGATCTCAGAAAAATAAGTTATAAAATTACTTATGTTTTTGGTTAACTTAAAATTTAAATTGTTTTCATGATTATACCTACTATTAATCATACAATTAGTTTTACGTTTTTTTTACCGAAATACAATTTAATATATTATATAAGATTCGTATCAACTAGCGACGGCGAAATGACTAGGCAATATATGTACATTCTTCTACGATATGTTAAAATGCCTGTACTATAATGTATTTTTTATTAATTTTTATTCTGACAGTTATAACAAATAGTTAAATTTAAAATACATATTTTAAATATTATTATTTTGACATTCGATAAGTAAGTATTAAAAGTACGTCTTTAATTTATCTTATTCTAACTAACAACCTACATATTTCTATAATACAATGTATTATTACCTACACACGCTTTTTTGTTATACACTAATGTACTAACATTTCATATATTTATAAAAAGTCAGTTAAATTAGAATAAGTTAAAAATTCCTTTTATGAATTTATAATACAAAGAAAAAACATATTTTAAAAATTTATCGTTTTTCCGATTTGTACTTAATACAAAACTGTTGAAGAATAATATATATACTAATAGCTGCAAAGAACACTGCAATCGTTACCACGTTAATTATTTTACGACGTCGCACATTTCTGATTAGCTCGAAGTGATAATGATAAAGGTAGGTTTTTAATAAGTAGAACGCTTGTGTTTAAAATATGAATAATTATAAATAATTTATTAGTTATAAGACAATAAAACAAACTAATATAGCTTACTGCAATTATAGAATTCCACTAAGACCTGGTGTAACTATGTATTCACAGCGATGTGACTGATACAATGCCCATGACGAGTAATAGTTTTACATATGGATAAATCGTCAGTCTAGAACTGTGACTATCTTCTGATTAGTAAACACTGACTTGACTTGCTTGACTTGTATTTATACGAGTCTTATCACTGCTGTATGGTGGTGTAATGTTAATAATAAGAAGCCAATTATGGAAATCTGTTGTTACCATAAAATGTACTGTTTAGCGTAAAACGGAAAAAACATGTTATTTTTCTTTTACCCTTTAACCTCCGAATGTCTAGAAATGCCTATTTCCTAGTTGCACGCGATGTATGCTAATTATATAACCATAATAATATATTGAATTAATGTATTAATTATACTATTGTATTTTGGGTTTACTTCATAAATCATTCGAAATAATATAGAGATAGTTCTGCTTTGAGATCGATAGCTTTATACTTTATTACTAATAATCTAACTTTGCTGTTCAGTAAATTTGTAAAGTGTTTGTTGAGGAATTTTCATTTTTTACGTTATTATTTGTACATACAAAATAAAATGTAATACTATTATATTTTAAAATTAAAAAATAATGAAATTGATATTTAACTGTTATAACTTTGGCTCATTGCATTTTTTGTATTTATCTACTCTATGATAACAATATATATTTTCTAGTATTATAATAATGCGATTTTACAAATGTGTCGTATGTGAAAACTGTCATAAAAAATTATTAGGTATTACAATAGTTTTGCTTATTGAATTTTTGAATTACGTTACCACAACACATAAATCATATACGAAGGTCACACATTCGATGACAGATGTATTATTATACGTTTGAGGTTAGCGGCACAAGACAAAGGATATTTGTATTTTCTGCGAGACAAATGAGATATTAATTTTGGGAAACGGGTGCAATTTCTTATTTATGTTCCGATAACTATTTTTGGTCTTTTTAATAACGAATGTTATTAAAAACAAATCAAAGTGTACAGAAACATAAGTAACATGACCTCTCGGGGTCATCCATCGGCCACACACGTATAAAATCACGTCTTTGATTTTATTGTAAAATAGTAGAATCCTTTTTTTCTATTCTGTAATTAAACTTTAATAGATATTTGTAAGAATAACATTTGAACAATGATAATTGCCATTTTATTGTCTATAGAAAAATAAAACATAGAAATTACTTAATTTCTAAGTATGTATTATAGCAGCTGTAGTGGCAGTCAGTAATTGAGGCATGTGGGTACTATTTATATGTAATACCCAAAATATTAAGATTATTAAAAAATGAAATGTTTACTTTGTTCTTCAATAATTAATAGGTATACTTAATGGGCTGTTTGAAAATAATTTTTGGTTTTCATACAAGCCAAGTAGAATATAATAAGTAGTAATTATGTAAATATTAATTTTCCTGATAACAACGTGAGAATAAAAAAAAAATGGTGTGATAATTTTAATAAGTACTACATTATTCTATTAAGATGTGTTTAAAACCTTAGAAACAATATATTTTAATTTTTTTTTTATAATTAAACACCTATATATTACATGACTTCAGTTCTACGTTAAATTGTTACGTAAAAATAATGTATTTTTTAACAACTTGCACATATTATATTATTATATACAATATATAGATATTATAATACAATACAAATTGTGAAAAACGTTTTAAGAAATGTATATGCTATAGTATATTCTTTAATTTTTTAGTTTTAATATAAAATAACTAAAATTGTATTAACATAAATATACAATTCATTTATATTTCAGATTATTAATTAAATTTCTCATTAGCTATGCATTTTTTATATTACAAGATATTATTACGTTCAATAAAATATTTACTTATAAAAATTTAAATAGCTTAACCCTATTTTAATCGAAATAATTCATAGTCGATATTCGTAAACCTATAATGTATACTCAGTAGTATCAAATTTGACATTACAATATTTATTTTATTATGATATTTTATAATACATTTTAAATGATAAGTTATAACAATAACATGATAACATGAACGTCCAATTTAGGAAGCATATATATCACAATTTAAAAGTTAATTTCCTGATTCTTTATATGTACGTGATATAATTATATAAAAACCAAAAAGTACAATTTAAATACCAAATTACAAGAATAAATAGTTACTATAAAAAATGAATGAATACAAAAATATGTAATAAACTATTAAATTATAAGATATAATATAGTATATCACATATTATAATAAATATAAAAAGTAAAAACGCTTAACTATAAAGTTAAGATATTCAACCTATATTTATAAAATAGCTGTAATATATTATAATAAAATTTGTCTTGTAGGCTATAACTCGCGTAATTCTAATTTATTATCATGCCAACGTGATATAAGATATAATTTTATTTTTATTTTTTCGAAAGAAAGATTAAATAATCTCAAGTCGTAAATAATACTACTATATGACTATTCAGGGAAAAAATAACAATTTAGTATTTACATAGATTTTTAATATGAGTAATATATATGAATATATAAATTATATAAATTGTGCGCGCGTGTTTTTATCATTAATTTGTTTCTGTCTAATGTCTATAATACTAAAACGAGGAATTTGACATACCGACAGACTTTTATTGTCGCAGAGGATTAACCCCATGCCGAGTAATCTGTAGTTTCCAACAATCATATTTCTTCTGACTGTGCTCGCGGAGGCTATACATTATTAAATGTATACGAGTATACGAAAGCAACACACAAAGCGATAATATAGGTATTGTATAATAGGTAATAGGTCTCATTTTATATTATCTTCTTTGAGACGATGTTCTTTTAGTGAGTAACGATTTTAACTGTTTTGAAATATTTTATTAAGTATAATACATTTTTTTGTAAAATAATAAAAGTTACACATGCATTGTAATATATAATACTAATATAATTTATAACTTATACGGCTTAATGAATTAAGTTAATGTTAATTTAAAAACAGTAAATAAAAATTATAAACAATATATTTATTAAAAGGTTTGTGTCATTTTTTAATTCAGTTTACCGTATATATGATGTAGTGTTAATTACTCCTAGGTCAATGCTCACATAATATGCATCTCAAACAGATTTATAATAAAATAATATATTCTCAGATATTCAACAGTGATCACAATAGGTATGTTTCCGATTGAAATACCTTATAAAAATACAAAACGAGATCGATGGAAAAATTAGAAGTTACATATATTTTTCACGTCATCGAATACATTGATTTTGTTACAGAGCTATAAAAGAATGACGATGATAATATTATTATTGTGGTATTTGTACAGCATGACCTAAAAAAATAGCCGCTTTGGTCTTATAATGTATATATATAAAAAAAAATTCCTTGCATACTCTCATAAGACGACGGCAACATGCTAGGCTTATATACAGCTCGACATTCCTCCATTGTGTATTGGGCGAAGTATAATAATAATTATAATACTGCTATCGTATAATAATATTATAATGAGTGCATCTACATCTAACGGACCGGTTATCAATTATATAGGCCCTAATACGAATTGACGGGTGTCCGCTGCAGCTACTGACGACGACGTAGCTGATCTCCGGTTGGAAAACTATAAAGACACATATTATAGGCGCGGCTTGTTGATCGCCAACACCACCCTACAGCAATAAGACTTTCACGATTAGAAAAATACGATAGGTATGGGTATGCGTGCGTGTATTATTCATTAATAAAAATACAGCTAATTTACCATGTGTATTATGTAGATAATACATTGTACATATTGGTCAAAACGTCTACAATAGTCGTCAATAGGGATACTTTACATTATGCTGTATTTTTTATTTCTTTAACGATTCGAATAATTGGTTTTACTAGTTTTGTTATAAACATCACGATGGCTTCCGTAGAAATCATAACGTTCGCGCGTTGTGTAACGGCAGCACCCATTCGTATATTATTGTGCAACCATTATATTATTATAAACAGACCTATATGTATTATAATATATAAAGTCCGCAACAGATTTTTTGCGATCAATTAATTTTTTATTTCATGTATCTATTTTGAACAGCCACAACGAATTACTCGAATGTGAGACCACAAAATTATATAGTAATTCATTTAGATAGGATAAACAGCCGCAGACTGAATAATATAACACTAAACATTTATCTAGTTCGATAATTTAAATACGAAAATGACGTATAGATAGGTAGAAACTATCTATTGAAATTACCTAGGCATACATAAACCATCCAATGCTGAGTATAATTCATCGTAATATTTAAACACATTTGACCGTAAAACTAAATAGGTTTATCTGTGACTATATTAGTGTAAAACATAATTTAATATAGTATTGTATTGCTATTTATGTGCCATGTAAAATACACACATTTAAATCGATTTTGATATTGTTTGTATAATATTTAAAACGTTACAGGTGAGTTTAAATTTGACGATGGGTAAATTCCATTTTGCGATGACCTTTAATGCGTGATTGAAAAATGATTATCCGTGCGTGTAACACTGTAACATTTCTTAATATTTCTGTGTGTATTGTGTAATATTTTTTTCGTCACGATGGCTGCAGTAAAAATGTTATGGCGTTTATGATAATACGGCAGTTTAGTTGAACTGCGGTTGTTAATGTAGCGCAAAATTCGATGATAATTATACATAAACAAAAGTAATGGGTGCATTAGCTATGGATTTATCTACATATATATTTTTATTTATATGAAACCTGTAACTACTATTATTGGTGTTTAGCATATTAAATTAATCAAAATCTTTACTTTATAACATAACGCGTTGACACATGTGGCCCGAAAACAGAAAGAACTATCCTAGGTACAAATTTAATAATGTTTAAAGCGCAGCGAAACAGGTTTTAGATGATTTTACTATTGTCAGCTATTACTTATATGTTTGGCTGCTTGCGTATTAGATTTTGCGAAGGCGTTCGTTCATTGACAACCGGAAACCAAGCGATACAACGTAAATTCTTTTGGTTTTATACTAAAAAAAAACATAAACTTTTTGTTATTTTAGTTTCAAAAAACGTTTACCTACGGTTTTATAATCTATTCCGAACACGTGCAATGCGTCTTTCGTTCAATTCGCTCGCACGTGAATCAACTCGTAACATAATTGCGAGTATAATTGTTACACTTAATACTTTGCATACCTCTTAATCATGCATTAATCTCGAAAATTATTTTAAATATATTAAGTACTAAGTAATCGTGGAGATTACACTCTTAAACCAGAATTTAATCTTTATATTAGCTAAAAATACATTATATTTTGTATACAAAAATTATTAATTTAACCTGTATTATAGTATTACATCATTTAATTGTTTTATTAATAATACCTTGTAATCTAGAAAATTATCATAGTCATATTAAGTATGGAGATAATAATACTGTTAAACCAGAATTTAAGCTTAAATTATCTAAAATACGTTTTATTTTTATACAAAAACCATGAATATACCTATATATATATCTATTACCTTCACATAAAATAAAAATAAAAATTGTATAATATTCAAATATATATTAAATATTTAATTATATATGTATGTGTAAAGAAGCATCAAAAAATATTCAAATAATATTTCTCACCAACCTAATATCTTGAAATGTTAGCAACTCCATTGATATGCTTTTCATTGAATTAACTTTTTTTATAAATATAGTACCAATTATTATTTATCGTACTAAATTTTTTTTTTAAAACTCACACTAAGATCAATATGTTATGTTAACGTGGAAATCTAAAAATGAAAAATATTATTTTATATAATTAAAATTTTGTTTTCGATAATTAAAATAAATTTTGTTAAAACATATTTTCTCACAATATTTACAAATAAACAGGCCTAAAAAAGTGTGCTGATTTAGCATAATATAGATCAGAGATGGTCAACCATTTTTTATATTGTGTTGAATAAAAATAAAAATAGAGATGTTATATATGAAATTACCATTTATAATATTGTACAGTTATAAAATTGTTATTATCATATATTTAGAGACATTTATGTTTTAGGTTTTATTTATATTTAAATACTATTCATTAAATAATAAATTATTAGAATTTAAAATTTATTAATTGAATTAAAATAAATTTTATTTTGAAAAACATTTTCTGTAATATTTACGTTTTTTTATGAAATTATTAATAATATTGAAAAAAATTATTTTTAAAATAAGTAATTACTTAGTGAAAAATTATATTATGTTATTTTATTTAAATTTAGCGTGCCATTCAACGTCAATATTATCAAGTGAGCTCGTAGTTTGGCTACCCCTGATATAAATGATGATCCTTCATAATAATAGTAATATTTAAATCTTAAAAAGATTATTTTCTTCGATAAAAATCGGTCAATGTTAAAAAATTGCCAATAGGCCAAGGTATATATTATAAATATGTATAACACGCGTGTATACTCTCCAACATTATTCTGTGACCGCAATAAGTAAGTATATATACAATATATTTATAAAAAGATATACTTTTTAAACTAGTTTGAGATTTAATATGATTTCATGAGATATGCATCTGAATACGTAATTTAAAAAACTTAAGTGAACTATAAACTAAACGCATAATTTTTGTTAGGTATTATTATCAACATACCTTCTACTTTCTTGTTTGTTATAATTTTTAGTGAACAATAATAAAAAATTAATTAAATTTTTTAGTAAATATTAATGTATTATACACAGTATAACGAACAACTTTTGTTGTTATGTCTATATTATTCATTCAGTTGTGTGCCAAAATGTAGTTTAAGTTTAGACACATGAGTTTACTGCTCCGAAATTCGGTCATTTGAATCTTAATAATATTATTCATTGTGTCAGTGCATGACGAGTGAAAAAAATCAGTATTGCTTGTTATGTCGATAACACAGTTAGATAAAATCATCCAAAATGGATGTATTCCATGTTAAGCTTTATATGACATCTACAAAACGACCTTGGATATTTAATAATGATATTGCTATTATAATAAGTATATCAGATATTTCACCATCCTTATATTATAAATATATTTTTAAAAATTGTGTAACATATTATGCGTTTGAATAGTAAATCGTATGTCCTACAACTCTATATAGTCTTACTCAAACTTGCACGTTTTATACAAATGTTATAGTAAGTATTAAGTGAAGCTACTTTTACTTACCCCATATTTATTTTAATAAGTTATAATAGTATTGTTTAAAAAATGTAATTGATTTTTTTTTAAATATTATTATACTTAACATTCCAACGTATAACACAACAAGTATATAATACGTAAGTATATACCCATAGTATTACTTTTCCTATCGCGATACATTAATCAATAATGCAATAACTGTTCTTAAATATCAAATTGTAAATGTATACCTATTTACATATATATATATATATATATATATATATATATATATATATATATAGTATATACTAAACAGTTTAATATAATGTAATAATATAGAAGTCGCCCAAACAATTTAGTAGGTTACAATTTCCAATACACCGTCGACGTCATAATATATTGAATAATCAAATATTCAATCCATCGATAAAACAAATTATTTTAATGTGATTATACAACGTATCTAAAATATTTTCATACACACATTATTACAATTAACGGCAACGCATATCCTATAACCATCACATGAAGGTACATAACATTTAAAAACACGCGTGCATAAGGTGTTTGATGAAAATCGTTCACATGAAAAAAACTCATAGACTTAATCCTATAAAATAAAATTGGTTTAAAAAATGTTCACCGTAAAAAAAGGAAAACTGTCTGTTAATACCACATAATTTTTATTTTTTTATTTGAAAAACTCAAATTCAAAAAATGTTATTATTATTTTATTTTAGGTAAGTGCACCTACGTCCTACATATTATTATTAGTACCCATACTATTGTATATTTTTTTATTTTTTCAAACTTGAATAACTTTCGCATAATGGATACAAAACGAGATTCTGAACCATCAAAGTCTTCCTCTGTTTATGATAAAGATTTGATAGCGTTTCTCCTTATAAAATTGTAGTAGCCATCTCGGTACTTTATTGCGAGTACCGTTTTTCCATACAATATAATTTTGTAATTTATACACAGCAACCAATAATATTGATATTAACGCGACAGCCTGCAATTGAATCATATTTTTAATTAGATTTGAATATTTTACTCGTGGCATTCCGTAAACGGCTCATCGGAGGGTGTCTTCGATAAAATGACTATCCATCGATGATTAATCGGCACGCCGTGACTATATAAGATAATATGTACCTATATATCGGCGTGTGTACCCGAAACGGTATCGCTAATTGCTTCGAGGCCTCGAAGTCAGTGTCGGCGCACCGAATTGGGCGTCGTTTATTATAATATTCTGTATATATATATATATATATATTATATTATATTATACAGTCGACAAAAATCTGATAACACCGATGGGCGTTTTGGCGGTCTCTTCCCACGTGGTGCGCATTCTTACGGTCTAAACCCATCGTGCTCAACGAATGGCATACCGCTTTCGTGTACGTACGTTTAATGAATCCGATATAAGTCAATAATATTATAACGAAGATTAAATACATTTCATACATAGTTATAATAGAGCTGCTCAACAATGTTTTTTTCAAATGATAAAATATGACGTAGGTACAATATAATAATATGTATAGAGTCATTTAGATTTTGTTTCTCCTCGCAAATATCTTTAAGGATTTGTTCACACATATCAATTTACACGTGCCTAACAATTATTATAATATACGGTATTTTAATCTCATTTATCAAAATATATTCATTAGTGGCTGACTACTTTTGATAAAAATAAATTATGGTCTTTTCCAATCTGTGGAGCTTTAATATTTCTAATTTAATTATTTAAGGTTGAATTATCTAACTATAATTTATAATTTATAACTTTCCTTAGTAGCAAGGTACTTTGAATTGGATCTCAGTTCAATTTAATAAATACCAAATACTTTTTCTTGTTTATGTTATCATTTTGAATATTTTCACCAGGAAGTTAAAAAGCAAAATTGAGTAAGTATTTTTTTTTTTTAATTTTACTAAATTATTTAAAAATATACAATTATTTTCAGTTGTTTATTTTAATTTAATTTGACTAATTTTAAATTATTCATTAACTTGTCCAGTCTTGGCCTTTTCAATATAGTTGCTTAAAGGTTAAATTTTTTTATTAAAAATGTATCATCATTCTTATTTATAATATTTTTAAATTTAAATAGGTATATTGAATATATTATATACCATATGTATATACAATATAGTTGAAGTGGCCAACAATTCTATAGTGACTCACTTTCGAATTTTTTTCATAAAACAAATAATAATATATTAAAAGTAATAATTTAAAATCAATCATAGTAATATACGTATTGTGTAAAACTATGAAATTAAACGTTATTATTACTTATTAAGAATCTAAGTAAAAGAAATAAAAAAAAGTGCAGCACAAGTATATATAAAATATATTTTTATTTAATGAGAACTTTTTTTTTTTAGTTGATTGCGACAACCTGGAAAAACTCAGAAGTCTTATATTAAAGTTGGTTACACTGTTATATAGTATATCTATATATTATTATTTTATTTTTTTTAATACTTACATTTTTTATTTACCTATTTATTTATACTTTTAACATATGTTTCAAAACTAGCACAATCGCTTTATTATGTTCAAAATAATACAAAACTGATAATTGTTTAACTTGATTCTTTCAATTGAATATGTTATTGTTTATATTTTACAGATAATTTATATTTTTGATAAATTTAAATCTAAAATAAAAATATTAAACTGCTTGTATTTTTATATTTTGTACCTAATACCATTTAGAATAAAATTATATTATATTACATATTTTACTATATATACCTATATTATAATAAAAAAATAAAATATATTTTTATATGAATAATCTTTACTCTATAGTTTAGAATTTTAATTTTTCATATGTTAAGATTATGTTAATTTAAAAATGGAGATATAATAATTAATCAAAAATAATTTTACAGGCATTTTTAATTGTTTTAGGTAAAGATTTTTATACTACAAAATATAATATAATGTTACACATTGATAGTTGATACTATTGTATTATAATTCTAAACTGCTGTAGTTATAACTTATTTTATATTTAAAACGGTACACGATTGAATTACAATAACAGCGATCACATTTTTTATAGGAGTACATCATTGGGTGCGAACAAATTAATTCCTTTAATTATATTCGATGCACGGTAATGTAATCCTATTTTTAGCATATTCACGCCCAACACAAAGGTGTGGCCTGCAAAAGGTATGCAAATTGCAGTTTGCTTTAAATCAAACCAAACGAGTTAATGACACTTCAATCGAAATCGGTGTTATAAAATAATGTGTTACTATTATTAAAGAACTTTTAAAAATAATCCTAGTATATGGTTTAATAATGTTGAAATGAAAATTTGAAATCAAATGATTATTTTCGTACGATGAAGTGCAATCTGTATAATTATATACATAATATTAAAATATACTGTTCACACGCAGTAAAACATTACATTTGCAAATTATGTAACAGTTGCAGAGTACTTCAAAAATTACGAACACGATATTATATACGATACAATTGACATAATATACGAGTGCAGTCTTTAACGAAATTGATCGATTTATGCAAGATGCAAGAGAAATATATACCTCGTTTTATACTTTTATATAATATGTATTATTATGTATGTAAATATGATATACTGTACATAGTAGCTATATATCTGAATATAACTGGTGGAAAAAATCACCTACGTGTCTGCGAAAATTAAGACTGGTTCTTGTTTCAACCGGATAACGTTTTTTTTTTTTTCGATAAATCGGGGTTGACATCATACTATTTAGTTTTTTCTAGTTTGTTACAATACAATTATTTGGTTGTCCAAATGTATAACCATAATAATATATTGTACTTAGTAGTAGACTCTACGTGACGAGATTATTGCAGTAGACGGTTGATGACTTATATTATATTTATAATACGTTTTCCGGGGCACATATAATAATGATAATAACACGATATAGGCTAACACTGTCAAATCGAAAAACGAAATTTTTTTCAACGTGACGAACGATCAAGGGATAAACGAATTTAAGTAGGTTCGTTGTGCTGCAATAAAAACCGGTAGCTAAATTTATAGTTACGAGTATAATAATCATAATATTCTATATATGTCCTGATTATATTATCATATATATAATATACCTAATGTATTTCAAGTCGTATATAATATGTAATAATTATTATGCACGTTTTTATTTCAAACGCTGCGCGGGCCACCGTTCGCGTAATAACAATTATTATGATAAACGAATAGCTATTACGATCTGTGGCCACGGGGCGAACGTCTGTGCGCGGGTTTTAAAATTTAGATACCATTCGCTCGCCCTGTGTAGTCCGAACGATACATCATAATAATATTATTATATTCCCGTTCCCTCCACCTCTCGAACTCATATACAATATTATATATATATATTAGGTATACACAAGAGACATATGCTGTGCGCATATGCACATAATATAACATATTTTTGGTGTTGACCCAGATCGAGAACGGAATAATAATGATTTCTCCGCGCGCGTTAAAAGTGAAAACCAGTCGCGGATAACTACATTGGAAAAAATTTAATTTGTTTTTTTTTCTCCTAAGCTCGTCTGTCGACGATTTTTTTGCAGGACGCAAGCGAATTCCACACCGGGACCACTTTCACACAACCTCGACGACAGAGACATAGTCATATTATCTCCACGTCGGATACATAGCTAGGTTTAAGATGTATAAACATATTATTGTTGCGTTTCGGTGTTTAGCGAATTCCTCAACACCACTACCGCCGCCGCTTTGCGAATGATATATAAAACGAGTAACGTACCTATACAACTGTCAAGGTCAACTATCGCCGACTTTCCCCCTAAGGTTCGAGTATATGTAAGTTCAACGGGGTTAATCCGTGATTGCGATTTATATCTCCGGACTCCGAAAGATAATAACAATATTGTTATTGTGTTCATTTGCGACGAGAAATCTCTACGATACATGCGATGGTTATTATAATAGCCTATAGGGTATTTTTTTTTGTTTTTTAAATTTATAGATTAGAAAATGAATATAATAATAATTACACATTAAATAATGATTATTATAACGAGTGAATTTGATTGCACAGAAAAATTACACCTTTAAATTATAGTATAATAAGAATTTTGTTGGAGGAGATGATAGCGAGTTAAGTGATGGAATCCATTTATGATGTATAATATTATGTAAACAATATAGCGTAATAAACAAACGATTAACGAAAGAATTTTAGCGATCTTTGGAGTCTTCTCGCGGATACGATGATGAGATGCATCTACATAATCATATATTATGCGTTTATGCGCGGATATTATCTACTTGATTACGGATTATACATATGAATCGCGAGAGAAGAATATCATTTGAGTTGTGTCATGTAAAACGAGACTTGAAAATAGTAGATATACTATTTATATAATGAGTACTGGGTGATTATAATGAGAAAATTAATATCATTAATGCACGGAAATTTACGTAAAACTTTTAGAGACACTTTTTGGCGATGATAAGCATTTTCAGAGGGAAAAAAGCTCATTCCTACCATCTTAGTATAGATATGTACAACGAATATAAATCCCTGGACCCCTACGAGATTTGACAAGTAATATACGACGATTGCCAAGGTCAACGCCGCAGTAACCACTGTCGCCACTGACTTTCCCTCTTCGTGCTCTGTTGGCGTGTAAGTTCAACGAGGTTAATCCGTGATTGCGATTATATTATATTTTATGTATGTGCATCGACTATAATAGTTTTAATAATAATAATATTGTTATTGCTCGTATTCAATGAGAAATCGCAGCGATATAGGGTTTTATAAACGTCGTTGTTTATCGTATTTATCAAAGACGTTGGTAAAAATAATAATAATACTAATAACATAAATAAAAATAACATTACGAGAACAAGCAGTTACAACATGTGTGCTTTTACACAGGTAAGGTAACACGATCATACTTTCACCCAAAATCATGGCTTGTAGATTTTGTCCAGCCACCTCGCCCCACGGAAAATTAATTAATGATAGAACTTTTGTCGTATAGTGAACCATGTTTAAATAAGTACGTGCATAAACTCAACTCACGCACTTAAATATTACATGGCTTATTTTCATTCGTTTCGACCGCTGAAGTCAAAACCGCGTTTTCGTTTTATAACTTAGTCACGATCTAGTGCGGGATACAGGATAGAAAGATAGTTGTGTGGGCTGAAGATCCACCCTTGGGATAATATTTAAAAGATACTTTTTCGTTTATTATAGTAAATTATAAAAAAAAATAAAATGTGTAATATTTTAGTGTATAACGGTAAATATACGCACAATATTGTATACATTTGTAGTGGTACCTATATTATTTCTAAAACTACGATTATTTCATTTACATTTATATGGGCATTATAAATTATTACAGGTGCATATTTTCAATCTAATCTCTTCTTTTTTCTATTCTTATAGAAATATCCTGTTGATAGGTTCCATATTTATTATATTACAAATAATTTAAATATTCATTTATGAACAGGTATCTTGATTAATTAAAACTACGTATTATTGTTACAGTCGGATTCACCGGGATAGATTTTCACATGTAATGTTGTGCAAAACTTTCGTCTTAAAACTATATTTATGGCAAATGCTCCGTATATGTAGATCTGTGTACAAATAATTAACTAGATTATTCTCGGTGAACGAGAAGGATTGGCCGTACTACGTTGCTGCAAGGTATTACGCGACCGCTACAGATCAAATAGGTTTTTTTGCGTTGCATATTATTATTTTATTATTATGTAATATTAGTATATGACAACAAGTACAATGTGTTAGGATTTTATTTAACCAACATAACTATTTATATTGTCATCATGTAGATTTCTCTGTAATTATTTGGTCGGTAATTGTTAGCTTCGGAGTAATGTTTATAACAGATAATTTAACTTTAAAATTATGGTAACTATACAGAGAAGATATTATAGTAAAACAAATAAATACGTATTAATTAGTATAAGATTAAAATTAACTTTTGTTTTTGTTTGTTTGTTTTTAAACTTACTCCACAAATTTTGTATACGTTTAAACTAGGGTGACCATGCGTCCCGTTTAAAATGGGATTGTCCCTTTTTGGATTATCATGTTCCGTTGCCGCAAACAACTTCGAACGGGACGCTTTTTATCCCGTTTTTAGGAGATTGTCCCGTTTTAATCCCGTTATTTCCATATAATTAAATTATAATTTATGAATTTTTGTAAAATAATAGAAATAATTTCATGAACCAATTATAAAACAGTTTATATTTAAAACTTGAAACCAAATTTATAAATAACAGATTACAATTTTCCGTGGAACAAACATCGAGTACCGATGCCGACGAGCAATACAAACAGTAATAAGATAAACATGATACACGTTGTATAGAATATGCATTATGAACTAAAATATATAATACTATTTATAATCGATGATTTATTTAGATATTTTTATATTGATTTACTTAATCAAAAAATCGAACAACAAAATATGTCGAATAGTAACATACGAACAGTAAAGCGATTGTGTTTATTTAACCACTACGTATTGTCTTTTTTCTTTCAATTTTTGTGAGTTGTTGCATTAGGTATATAAGAATGGCAAAATAATTATGTTCGTGTTGAAGAAAAATGGTGTGCTATTTATAAATTTTTAAATAGTAAAAGTATTTTGATAAATAATTTTTAGAAGATTGTAGAATATTCTATAGCAATACCTGGGACAAATTCTGCAATTTAAGGAGTATTTTATATAACTAATTTGTTATGGACGGATGAAAAAAATCACTTTCTTGTTCTTACTATCACATCAATAATAATTCTGAAAAATCATTTCAAAAAATATTCATATAATGGTTTTTATAATTTTTTGTTAACACAATCAAAATTGTTAAACGCAATTAGTTCATCGCAAAAGTACAATAACGGCGCAATAGATAATAAAGGGCATGATGGGCCAATCGACATCAACCCCATAAAAGAAAACAAGTTGTTTATTAAAATATTAAGCAAAGTAGTTAAAAATATTTTAATTCTAAATTATAACTATAAAATATAAAAAATATTTTTAAAAAAATGTGGTATGTTTTATTTAAAGTATTTAAATCAAATATTTTTTGTCCCGTTTATTTTTTTTTTTTTGTAAAACTGGTCACCCTAGCTTTAAACTACAGTATAATTACAAAAACGATTTATTAGTAACACCGTGTAATAAACATGCACATGACGTATATATTGTGTATAGTAATACAGTATGTCCCAAAAGCTATCTCATATCATTAAATCCAAGTACGGTTTTTCAACAATAATCTACAAGAAATGCGTGTTATTAATTTGACATTGTTGTAGATTACTATATTATAAACACGTAAATTCATTTATTTATCACGATCCGGCTGAGATATTTAGAATGATACGAGAGTTTATTAAGACAGACTATAAAATATTTAAATTTCAGTTTTTCGTTACGGTAATATTATATTTTTCTCACCCCTATTCATTTAACATATACAAGACCCGGTGAGTCATGATGTCAATATCATGACCAAAAACTAGTGTAGATTTCAAGGGCACGCAATTGTGTGTACAATAACAATATAATAGTTGTCGTCTGCATTGGACCGCGACACTTCCCGATTGGTGCACCGCGTATTACATCATAGGATGCACTCGGTTACTGTATAATGTATATATTATATTATTTTGTGATGCACATCCGTTCGTGTATAATATTGTGTAGTTCGGATTAATCGTATATGTTTTCGGTAACACCAATATAATTGTTCACGTGCACCAGACATCCAGAATATTAATACATATCACGTACAATATATTGTTAGAATTTTTAAATTTCGGGGGTGAATCCTTCATTTACCCGTCTATGTAATATCTAGGTAATACTCACGTATTATTAACATTAGCGGTTTTTAAGGTTACGGCCATGTATAGAAGTGTCCCCCGGCACGAGAGTCGTTCGTCCATATACGGACAAACAAGGTAAAATCTGCTGGTGGACAGTATCGAATGACTCATTCGCTCATCGCAATGGTTTACGCTGAATACACGCCTTTTAATATAATATAGATATATTTCTTTTTCATCATATTATGCGTAATGTACTTAGCCACTTAGGTACTTATTTGATTACTTAACACTCTTTCGATATTATATGACGTGTATATACACTAGGTGCATCTACGAGTGATATTTTTTTCTTTAAAAATATATTTATAAGTACTATTGACGATATTATAAATTATGATCTGTGAAAATTAAAATTACTTATTATATAACATTGTTCTATGAAGCATATAAAAAAAATCATTGACTTACTCCGAACATGATATTATTTTGTAATTATAATTGAATTGTAGACACGAATACAATTTCCAAATTTCATGGGTTTATTGTTCTTATTAATTAAATTCTTATAAATTCATACTTCATACGTGGCTCTTAATGAATATTGCCTTAGGAAACACTTGTAATTTTTAAAAAAAAATATTTTATATTGTTCGCTAGAATTATTTCATAACCTCCTTGTTTCAAGGATTCTTAAATAAAAGCAATACCCACGTCCCATGTCTTATAGGCACATATATCAAACGCTACTTCTATATCAAAAACAATACGACTGAGGCCAACAGTTGAAAAACGTACGCTCTATTTTCCATAATTGAATATCGTGTATTCTTGCTTTATAGCTGCAGTAGTACAGGTAGTAAAAATAATTCACTCCACTTAACTATTATTTGCTTTTCATTTGCCAATAATATTAAAAAGACACATTTGTGCTGTTGCTTCACAATTCACCAAAAGTATACTAGTATATAATTTTAAATTGAGTTTTTATGACATTTTTTGTATAACCATTACGATGTTCGAAAAATTTAAATCACTTGAATTTAAATTATTTGTATTAATCAATTACAGAATAGTTTTATAAATAATAATAAAGACATAGTTTCAAATTAATATTATTATGATATAATATGTTCTGTACATAATAATTATGGTCTTCTGTGATTAAGTCATATGTAGTACCTATTCCCACTATCTTTATAATAATCGACCAATTAGCGTAGTCCTATTGTACTACATAGTAAATTAGGTACTCTATTCAGCCCTGTTAATTTTTTTTTGGACTTTCAAGGTTAACGCCAAAATCAGCTCGACTCTGCCAACCAGCCTCGGAACAGCATTGTAATAACCCAGTTAAAATATGTGTATAATAAATATAACTCGTTTGTTGAAAGCAGGTAGGAAGCTTCGTGGATACAGCCGGAAACGAACGCCGTACATAATATAGGCAGAAATCGCGCTGAAGACAAGGTCGTGCGATGAGAGACTTCAATATTAAAAAAAAAAAAACAATAATCAAATAATGTAATGAACAGAGCCTACGCTCTGCGTCCTCAGCTGATATACCATTCCAGCTGTTTACTACCGCGTAACGCCCAGATTTGAGACTAATATCATAATTGTGATCGTTTCATAAAATACCCAAACGCATTGTCACCGCCGCATAATAATAACATAATAATTATAATATAATATTATAATTTAATTTAATGGACTCGTCTGAAAAAGGCTTCCGAGTCGTATGAAACTCCGCGGGCGTTGCCAAGCCTCCGGGGATGGGCACTTGATGTTGATAGTTTTGTAACATAATCACTTGAAATCAATGTGTCAAGGGCACAAGATATTATAGACATCCATGTATGCGTGGTATATCAGGTCTCCATGCACGTGTTATTGTTTACATTATAATTATTATCACCTTTGTTAAAGGAAAATTGAATATATGATTTCGATATTTAATTAAATCAACTCAATTGTATCCAGCAACACATTACACTTAGGTCAAATACAGCATTGAATAAGTGTCACCACTCGACTACCGTTACTTTTAAGCTAATTCGCGAAGGTATGTCTGCTAAATATACATACATCTATCGCTTAACGAATCCAGCAACAATTACATTTTTTTTATGTTTATTGACTAGGTACACATAAAACTATATGTTAAATAATATGAAAATACAGGTAAACAAAGACTAGATCCATAATATGAAAGTATAGAAACTATAAAGTGAGTATTTTTTCTGTCACGAATATTGTGCGATATACATCTACTGCACGTGCATGTCTAAAATTTTAGATCCAGTAGCACACGGACCCATACACGAAATTCTTATAATATTTTTTAATTGATTATAAAATCAGATATAAGCTGTTTGGACAAAAATCAATTATTATTATTTTTTCATGTTTTATCAGTTCTCTCCTATAATACACCGGAATATCCGGAAACTAAGTAGATGCATAATATACTATATTATAACGTGTATAATTATTAGTTGGTTTTTATGTTTTAACAACGCTGTTTACCCGTTATCCTCGAATTAGGGAATCCTATTCAACATATATAGATAATTGAAATACATATAATAATGTATATTACATATATAAGTATTATATTATATGAATCCATAATAAAACCAACTATATTATATATTCCAAAGTAATTTTACAATACATTTTTGTTTCCTATAGATACACAATATTCTATATTTTTTTGGATATAATTCATTAAAAATATTGATTAAAGATTCAAATTATATTTAATAAGTATAGTTACCTAGATAACTATATAAAATACAGTGTGGTTGTTAAAAGTTTCTTAATTTCTTATTATCATTGCAATGTAAAAAAAATGTATCATTCAACAACTTTTGATAATTCAAATAATACAATATATTCAGTTCCTAAAAAATTGTAGTTTTCTATAATTGATACGAATTTTACATTTCAGTAAGTAATCATTCCTCGTATAAAAACCAAAACTTTTCAAAACCAACAACAAAGTATTATTATTACACAAAACCAATTGTCCATCATGACCATCGATTTGCAGATTCGTATAAAATAGAGCTGTAGTACATAATCTTATTATCGTGTCACCATATATATAATAAGTATAAATATATAATATATTTTAACGTCTTGTCGTACGTAGTTATTCATAACATCGTGATAAACATATATACAGCAATTTGTTTACATTCAATCGAAATAGAATTCGACATGTTGTCAAATACATATTCATACGAATCAGAATCGCGTGAACAGACGAAATGTAGATCCGTAAAACGCATTGTCGGTCTATTGAATATTTTAATTTTATTCATACATATATATAATATTATTATATAAACGATAAATGCACTCTTTGCAGGTTGACGTCACCGTCGTATGTGTACACGTTTTTGTGTATTATTATTATTATTATTATTATTATTATTAAACATTAGTATATACACAATGAATTATATAGGTATATAAACTTCAAGGATCTCGTCGTGCTGAGATATTTTTTATATTAATTGTTGTTTGAAAAAAGCTATAGCGCGGGTTGACGACAGTCGGTCGAGCGAGATCAGTGTTTTTAGCATTCACACATAAACACACACACACACATATATATATACTCGTATATATTATCTTATACGTTTCGTACACGCATAGATGTAAACAGTTTTGTCTCCGTCCTCACGTTTAACGTCCGTGAAAATTACAACAGCTGCATGGAATTAGTATATTTAACAATAATATGTGCGTTCGTTTTATTCTCCCACCACTGCCTGCAATAAATATCTCATACATATTCTGCGTGACTGTACCTACTCGGACTTGATTAAAAGTCTAAGCGCGTAAACCATTCGGCGGTGACGCTCGCTGTCTCGTACGCGATCGATTAAACAATACAATACGTAATATATTATTATTATATAGGCGCGCACTCGCGTTTTTTATGTGTATATTAATATTGTTTTCAGTAGTAGCGAGTGAACGATGTAAACATTTGAAAACACTCTGACGTGTTTGACGTGCTATAAAATTGCTTGAACAATATATATTCACGAACGATAGCCTCCATCTATTATATAAGTTGTTACACACTTATATAGTATAGTGTTGATAGTCATCGCAAAGCTTTTCTTAAAATCACCGAAAGACAAGAATTATATTACCCATTTTGAACGAGTTTTCGCTGTTGAGATTATGATGTTTAATGCCGACCGCAACGTAGACAATGATAATGCATTTCGACACATTGAAAAAACAACCACCATCGTCACTGTTAAACCATTATTTTTACATTGCCGAAAACAGTCGAAACACTGCACCTGTTCATAGTAATATCGTATTGGTTCTGTACGCACCGCGTCTCCATCACATTATAGTTAGTATGATGTCACACCGTAATCAGATGACGAACATCCGACTTAGTCATCATCATATCCGTCATACTTCAAATTCTCCAGTTCCAGGAACTCGCAGTTTTATACTTTAATATACAGAGGAAAGGCATAGGTATATAATGTATATTATATTAAGACTAATATTCTGACATATTTTGAATCCATGACGTAGGTATATACGTGATTTAACATCAAACTCGATTTACACGAACGTAGAGTCGAAAATTATTACAACATAATATTATGGTATAGTATATGTTTATGTGTATAGGTACACACCTAGCCCACAATGTGTATATATATTATGCTTGACGGTATATAAAACCGGAGAATATGAATTCGCTTATTTTTGCAACAGACATCGCAGATTTCTATTTCGAAAGTATTATTTTTTTTTTTGCGTGCGCGGCTATATAGTCTCGTGTGCAACATTAATTCGGTACCTACTACCTACATGCGAAAAAATCATCAGACTCTCAGTTCTTGTATATGCGCACTGTGTTTATGTATTTTCATAACCCCCACGTACGTCTGCCGACACCTTACGCCCAAATACAACCGCTGCGACAACGTATAGCGTGTGTTATTGTAAACCAGAAGACTACTATTTATCTTTGACCAGAGGGAAAAGTGCTTCGTCAAACTGTCTGTACATGATATACCTATATACCTAATAGTAACTACGGCAGGCAAATTAAAAAAAAAAAACGAAGAGTAGGTACTATTTAGCTTAATATAGTAGACTAGTAGATACTATTGACAACCCGCGATCTATATTTTCGAAATTAACATAATACATCGAACTATGGTTATACGACTAAAACATGGTAATCGAAAAATTCGACATTGCTCAAGTTAATGAATGGTGAAACTTAAAATCTCGCATAAAACGCCTCTGAGAATTTCTATACAGGTACTGACCTGTTTCTATAATAGCCATGCATATACTCCAAAATTGACTTTAATGGACTCATATTATTACTATTCTGAGTTAATTTCAAAAACATAAAAGCTATCATATTATATATTAGATACCTGCTTATTTTTGTATGTTTTTTATTGTTATTATTTATTAAAATTCACTAAAGTATTAAAGGTATTAATGTATTAATATCTTGAAAAATTCATAATATATAATAATATTCTACAATCATACTTTTTTGAAAAACCATTGAAATATAAAAGTACTTAACCTTATAAAACAATTTGTTTCCTAATTTTCAATTTAATCATAAAGAAAAATAAAAATCGGCATTGAAAATTAGTAATAACCCTTGTAATAACAGTTATGAAAATGGAATTCAAAATAATTTTTAAGCACCAATTATATCGCAGATATATAGGTATCTCAAGTATAAAATATTAACCGAACAGCATTTTACTTTACTGGATTTTGAGTATAATTTAATATACTAATTCAAATTGTCTATATTATATTATATACAAATACTGCGTATATAATTAAAAAAGGGCATAAGATATTAAATATAAACAATGATTAAAATTTTCAATTTAGTTAATTTATTATAAACTTAACGTGTAAATCTGTAATATACATGTACAATTCAATGCATACGATAAATAAAATTTCCATATATCTTTTTTAACCATCAAAATTAATTAAATATAAATACTTAATATACTATTTGTATTTTTATTAATAATTGTAAATGTATTCATTTCCCTAATACTAGATTGATGATAGTTTTTTTCTCATTTTATTTTGATAAATTATAATTAATATGAATTAAACAGACAAAATTATTATGATGATATAATATAATGTCGTATTTATCTTAAAATATGTAACGGATACAAGCGAAATAATAAATTTTCAGAAATATTATGTTGTAACATTCGTATAGACATCTTAGATAAATAAAGGTATTTTTTAAAAGTCTAAGTTAATACATTTTTGTATGCATCCAATGAACATTCATTGGTCAACTTAGACAATTTTAAGTCGCATTTTTATTATTTAATTTTAAGAAAAATTAATTCAATATTTCAATATTTTCACTACTCAAATATTTGAAAAAAAATAAATCGTAATATTCACTAACTAGACCAGTTAATATTAATAAAATATTTATTTTTTCTTTAAAAATCTAAGTGGCATGCGTAATTTTATTTATAACATAACATTTTTTTTAATTAAAATTATTCTAAAATGTATTGATATCTATTCAATTTCGCTATAATCAATCGCGTATTATACTAATAACTATAATAACATCTGTGACTTATATATCTACTGAAATACACGTAGCTCAATTTTGTGGATGGTGGATCCAAACAATAGGTGTCACACAAACAAAAATAAATTATTAATAGTGAATTCCAATGTCCACGAGGTGTGATTCAATTTTATAATTAATTATTAAATTATATAACTATAGAATTTATTATCATTAATAGTTTATAGATACCTATTGCGCGGCACGTCTATTTTTTTATTAAGAGTCGCATTTGTTAATTATTATTATCACCACGCCCCCATAATATTATATTGAATATAAATTCCAACATATTTTGCTTATACGACTCGTATACATATAAGCACACATACGGTTGTCTAATGTTGCCGTTTTAAAATATAATATTCTTATTTCTTACCTTATTTTTTCGGTCGGTTCTGTCTTCAAGACGTGCAGTACGCTATCGATACCTGCAGAGCTGCTGCTGCTGCTGCAGTTGAGAATAACGCAACCAGGCACGGAACTGTTTACGGCATTAAGTTGACCCCGCGTGTCCTTTTTCACGATAACGAAAACGTATTAGAACTGTAATAGTACGATATCGCGTATAAATTTGTCGATGGCGGAATAATGAAATTTGGAAAATCGGAGTAATCGGCACGTGCGCCGGTTTTTGGAGGGAACGCGTGACTGACACTCTGACTGACTTCGTATAGGTGACCGGTCGCACTGGTCGCAGGTCCGCGGCAAAATAGCGGCGGGCCGACGAGGCGGAGACATCTAGCGGTGTTCGTAGGCAAACCGGTCCGTCTGCGACCTACGCGCTACTGTCGCGTTGACGCATCACACAGTGTGCACCACTTGCGTCCGAACACTGTGGGGAATGAAAAAAAATAATAACAACATTAATATATAAACAATAATAAGTATTGTATACGTTTATCGAAATTAAATAATAAAACGCAATATGGTTTAGAATAGAAATAAAAACGATAATATTAACAGCCAAAAACATTTAAATGAATAGCATGGTATAATATTATTATTGTTTACGATTTAAGTATCATAAAATATTATTCACGATTACTACTTAAAAATTACCTAATACTTATATAAATATTTAAAATTACTAACATTTAAAAATTAAACACTCGAAAAAAATAAAAATAAATAAAAAAATAGTAAACTATAGACTATAATAATATGAACTTATATATTATGTTGAATGAGATTATCAGAAGAAAAACAAAATAAATTGTATACCTACGTGAAATATGCTAGATTGGAATTTCAAACAAAACCAATTTAAACAACGGAAAACTAAATGACAAAGGATAAATATGGCTATTAAAAAGGTGAGATATTCAATGGCTAAAACATATTTTGTGATTATATTCTACGATATCGCTATAAAATAGTACAAAATAAATTTCGTATTTAGCTGTACTCATTATTTATGATCGATGATGTTTTTTTCTCCGAGACATATAAAATTGACAGCAAATGTAACCTTTGCAAATCTCCATTCTTATTAATCCCGTGTTTATCTCTCGAAAATATCGTTTTACATAATGATACAAATACTATATATATTTTAGTCATTTTTCGCGGTCGATTGGTGACGGGATAATAATATTGTCGTTTCGTCAAAATCGTTGTTATTACTCACGTTACACTTAAAATACTATATTAACATAGGTATAGCTGTAAATTGTAATAAGCTCAGTTATGTTATTTAGACACGATGTTATAGATATAACGTATACCTATGAGATTTCTGCGATAAGAGTATATTATACCAACTATACTACTATAGAATGTGCCAGTACTATACTATTAGAGTATGCTTCTAGCCTCTAACGATTTAGTTACAACAGTTTAAAAGACTTTATACGTTGTGTTAAAATATCTAAGATACGCATTCAATTTTATGGCATTCTGTTACATCGGTTATTGATGCATTCTCTGCTATAATATTGATAGTATACCAATCGCAGCCTTAACATAGCTTGAATTGAATTACGTTTGATAACTACATATAACTAAATTCTTATTCGGTTTTATTACCTATCACAAATTCTTGTAAAAATAATGGTGCATAGAATACTGTATAATTAAAACACTCTAAATTGCTATTAATATACCTATGCGGCTTTACCTACAACAAAAATTAATAGGTTATAAACACGATTGCAATACCATGGTAGATGTATAACGACTATAATGGTCTATAATGTATAATGTATTAAAAAATAATAGGTATTTGATATTTATACATTAACTAAGTAGAAAATACATTTTCTACATTTTTAAAATCTAGTCGGATATCTTATAGTAAAATCATGACTGTGTCAAAATGAAAACTATCAATGTCAAAAAATAAAAATCAAGTGAAATGAAAATATTATCGATGGAGACACGGCAAAGGGTCTAAGCGACAAAATTCATAGATTTCAGGAGAGCCAAAAAACTTTTTTGAGAATTTAATTTTTTTTTTTATATAAACAATAACTTTTTACAATAAAAATAGGGTATTTTTTCATTTCATTTCATACTTTTTTTTTATTTCTATGTGTATTAATATTTTTAGTTAGCTTTTTATTATAATTTACGTGTATACGCAAATTTGAACAAGTTTTTTCAATCATTTTGGCGTTTGTGCTTATCGATGTTGGTCGTACTACAATCTTATTATTCTTATCACAATATATTTATAAATACTTACTATATAGTAGTATGAAAAAATCGGTTACGAGCACGTCGCGAACAAGCGTCATTTGTCCCCTAAAAATTGTGATAATGTCGTTTGTTCCCTTTTTTTGTCGTTTAAACCCTATTATAGAAGACAAAAAATAAAAGTGTTGCTTAGAACATAAACTTAAAATTCAAATTGTCATCATAATAATGGTCACAGATGTTTTTGCGCACGCGCAATGGTGCATAATATGTATTTTACCATCGTAAATAACTGGTAGCATAAAAACAGTTCATTATTGTTTTTTTTCGAATTACTTTTTATTGACTAACATTGTTTCTCAAATAGGTAGTTCAATCATAAACAAATATATTGTATATATTTATTATTTACAGAGTTTACTAGCTATAATGTATGTACACGACACAACGACAATCATATCATAATATATTGTTGTATAATTTATTTTTCCTCCTTTTAGAATTGATCGAAAAATATTTAAACCCAGATAACATGCAGATACAGACTAGAGGAATATAAATAAATCATTTCAATCATGAAATATTGTCCATGATGAGGCGATTAATTGATATTATTTTTTTATAAATATAATTTACTTAATTGTTTTATTTAAATTGATTTTAAAGTTATGTATTTTGTGGAATGCAAGTATGTGCATTATTTGCATCTCATTAATTTTTTTACTTATTACTTGTAATAGGTAGGTACATCGTAATAAAGTGATCGGTTTTGGTATTGATTATACAAGCGCATACAACTATTATTAATACTTAGTTATTTATAGTTTATTTATTACCGATATTATTTACCTCTCATGGTCCCACGGATATTAACATTAAATTACGACACTGACTTAATACATCTGCTAAAAAGCTTCATTGATTAATGATTATGATCGATTGATATTATGATTAACCTTTAACATTATATAGCTGCTATTAAAATTTTAAAACTGCTTTTGATATGTAACTGTTTTATGTTTATTCTCTAATAATAAAGAAAATTAGTTGTACACTGCAAAATGTATATCATAGATTTGTAGATTGATATAAGCGTCACGAAAAATATTTTTTTTCTTGAATAGCGACTTAAAATGCCACACGTCATGTATGATGACATGATTTAGATCCTAGGAAATTAAAGAACACATTTTTATTTATTTAATGCATAAATAATAATAATGTATAAAACTATATGTAAAAGAATGCAGAAGTATATTCAATTATTTTATCCTTGACTCATTTTTTACTGAAAAGTACACATTACTATCATGATCGTTTAGCTCTATTTTATTAGAAAATAAAAAGTGTATACGGGGCCGCACTCAGACTGGTATTCTTTATAGTTATCTTTTCGAAGACCATTCCTAAGCCTAATTTTAAAGGGCCCATGCTTAGAAAAAAATTAATTATTCCGACGGACCCCAGCTGTAGCATAGGTAACGAATCCCAACTAATTTTTAAATTGTATATTATTGTATATAAATACATTATTTGTTTTTATATTTAATAAGATATTTTTTTTTCTTTTAAAAATCAGTCCTAACATTAAGGAAAAAGAGGGCTGAAATATTTAGTTTGCCCTGTATCTGTCTAAGCTGAGTACGGCCCTAAGTGCATAATAATAGATAATTAGTAATTACTATTTACTATATTATAATTTATAGTAGCCATTAAATACTCATATTTTTTTTATATTATTATTTAGATAGAAATACAGAATAAAAAATGAATTATATGTTATTACTGGTTTGATTGGAACTATCGATAGTCAAATAGTCAATATATAATTTACTCATATCAGTCATATTATCTAACCTACAGTTATGATTTATGGACTTATTATGTTTATATTATCCTATGTATTATAATAAATAATAAGAAACAATTTAAATATTAGCTAAAATGTGTTTTTGTTGATTTAATACGACGAATAAAAACATGTAAGAAAAATACAATTTGCAAACATGCCAACTTCCTGGTTTTCATTAGTAAACCCGTATAATTTATCAATTTATGAGTCTAAAATTAAATACAATCAGTACTTAATTAGTTTTATATTATTTAATTTATACTATTAATTGAATTCAAAACGAATAAGTTAAAGTGATTATGTAATACTGTAGTGTACCTAACGTCGAAAATAGTTAACAATAAAATTTCCTAATAGAACTGTTGAGGTATTACAATATTAATTTACATATAAGATATACAAAATTATATACTTAAGAGAATATTTTTAATTTATTTGATATCATTAATTATAAATTTAAATATTTATTATAACACTTAGTCATTGATAATACGTTTATATCATATCGTTAATATCGCAATATATGAAATTCTAGGAAATTAATATTTTCTAACATTCTTTATAAAAAAAAATAATAATAATATTAATAAAATGTTTGTTTTATTACACTCACGCAGTCATACTATTACTAGTATTACCTATTACCGATATTATGTATGTATTATAAGAAGGTATATACCTTAATCGGATAAACTATATAACCTTCTTAGTCTATAATGGTTATATTAGACATTTTTTTAGAGAGGAAATTATTAAGGTTCAGTTATCCTTCACGCTGCTTATAATGTCATTGATTTGAATATTGATGGATGATGGATTTATCTATACGTTAGCTATACATAATGATATGTATATTTCGTGCTTTGTGAATTTATTAGGTTATCCAACATATTTTTTGTACACCTCTATATTGCCAATTGTTTCAACGTCTACAATTTTTTTTCTTTCTATTTTTTACCATCATAATATATCGGTAATACATGGTATTATAGTACATTAATACACGTATGCATGTACAGTATAATTTATAATATATAGCTACAGTTTACTTATAAACTATATATTATGGATTTAAATTTTTAGATTACAATTATTCTAAACTATAAAAAAAATATTTAAACGTATACATTAGTATAATGATGAATAAAACTGATTATTTGTTTATAAATTAATGATTTTTAAAGTTGTATACTAACACTATATATAAATAAATATTAAATAGATATATTTGTAAATAATACAGTTATGTGTTATTTGAGTGATTTCTATTTTAAAAACGGGAAAAGTATGTAATATGTTAGACCTGTTAAAACAGAAATAAAATCTATTTGGATCATTTAAGAAACTGATTTATACTAAATAGTATTAGTCACGATTAAATTCCAAAATATTGGTGAAGGTTTTAAAACAATACAGTAATAAAGGAGAGGTTAGAGGCATACTTCGTTCAACCAACATTTCCCTCATTATAATCGAACTTTCATGGGACTCGTGAGCACAACTATTATAATATTTTGAACTATAAATAGAGAACAACTTATATTGCTCGAGATACGGACTATTATTAAGGGGGCGTCACATCAAAATTTGTTTCCTCTGACATCTCCCGCACATAATATAGGAACAAAGATATTCGGTATTTCCATGATTACAAATCTCTGGTTCAGTTTAGGGCAAAGCCACATATTATATATTTTATAAAGAAAAATATTTCATGAGCTTTAACCGAATAGATTTTTTATATTTACATTCTTGAATGAATTATTAATGACTAAAAATAATCGAAATTATTTTAAATTAAAACTTACTTATATTTAAAAAAGGCCGAAGGCACAAAAGTTCATAAACTGTAGGAATCGAATACATTATATCATCAAAGTGTTTTTATTTATAGTTAGTTGGTGTGTAGCTTTTATAATTTTATTACTAACTGAGCACACCAACACTATAAATAAGTACCTGGACCTATAATATGCAATGAACAAACCAAGGACCATGTACAGGCAACCAAATGTACGAGTTCACACATTTTTTTAGTAAATTTTATTTATGTTTCATTCAAACATTTTTTTGAACTCAATAATGTATTTTTCAAATCAAATTAGTGAAATTTTGGTCCATGTGAATCAACTGCAATATGTTCAAATATTTTAATATTTGTATAGTAGGTACTATAAAAAATACACACTAAAGATGTACATTGCGCAATTTTATTTTTACAGACTATAATATATTTATATTATAATGGTTATATTATACTATTTTTGTGTTTATTTAATTTTTCTTCAGTAATCTTACAGATAAAACACGTTTATTTTATGGCATATTAATATATTATATTAATACAACACACATACTGAATAGTGTTTATACATTACAGTGTTAAGTGTGAACATGAAAATTGTATGATGTACATATTTATACTCATTTATTCGGTAACTATTCTAAATTTAAATTTAATAATAATAAGGTTTCTTTTTAGCGGAAAATGAATAATTAATAAAAATTTACATAGAGCAGCGCGTTTCATAGAATTCGATCTCGAGTGGGTTTGTTTACATCGAAATTTACCATTGAGAATTTATTTTCACTAGCATAATATGTATATAATATATATTATACATAAAATATGCGACTCATTCATAAAACAAAAATAAGAAGAATGTTACTATTTTGTTGTTTTAGTTCCTATTATAAATAATGGACTGCATTGCATGCAATTTATATTTAAATCGTATACAGTTATGAAACAATCTAGCATAATTTTCAAATAAACGTCGCGACGCCTCTTAATTTTTTCCATACGAATGGTTTTTATTGTTTTTCCATAATAGTATTTATTATACGAATGGGTGTTTTAAACTTTTAAATGAAATTTTTTTATAGAATTTACATCGAAACGTAGGCTCGTTAACAAGTTTATGACGTACAAATGTCGTTAGTGGACAGTGGTTATATAATACTTATTTATTATTAGAATAATAGAATCTATATTATTATGATTACATGTATATATATATATATATATATATATATAGAGGTATAAATTTGCATACTACATATTTTATTTACCTATTGTTCTTATAAATGACTATGTGGTTATAATATTTTTTAAGTATTCATCGAGTTACTAATTCCATTCATTACTTTTTTCAGTGTTCACTGCGACCAGACTGGTCACTGAGATATTATTTCCTTTAAATTTATTTTTAACTTTATTACACGTGTATAATATAGAGAAAAATAATATCCTGATGTACTCGTGAAACGATAATTTTTTTATTTACTATAATGGTATCGCTACCATTTACGTGAGCAATACTTACAACTCATAAATTAAAACGTGCAGTACTATTCCGATATAGTTGATGAATTTCACGAGTTTGTTATTCTGAAAATTGATCTATAGTGCACCTACATTATACAAGGTGAACGCTAAATTTTATCAATATAAATTATTCTAGTTTCTATTCGTGAGTTACAGAAGAAGAATATTGTAAAATATGTATTTTAAATAAATATACCTATAAAATGATTTATTTAAGGAAAAAATAATAAATAATATAGTTATGTATTTATCTATGTATTTTATACTTTAATCGTATAGTTGGCTATCGAGAGTATAAACACACGATGTACTTAACCACAATGTTCTATTATGATAAATATATTTTAATCATTATCACGTACACAATGGATCCTCTTTTGGATTTACCACAAAATAATTTTATCCGATGACCGAATGATACACATGATATTATAATACGTATTAATAGAGCATTTTGCACAGCCTAAGCCCCCCCCCCCCAATTCACGCCTATGTAACTACTAACTAGCACTTGACAGATTTTAAATTAGAATTAATTTAGAATTTATACACGTCATATACACACGGTTATGCAGTCTACAAAATCATAATATATTGTTGTTAATTGTTATATATTTCCGCGATATCCGATGGTTGAATATTAATTTCGTATTGTTCATATTAAACAAGTATTCGTGGCGATAAATCAATAATAATTATTAGTAATAATAATGATAACACGCACATTGGCATGCATCCTATACATTTTTACTCACATAATATTATAATCTTACTGACGTGTACATATAATAATATATAATGATATCGATGATTATTACTATGTCGCAATAGGCAATGAGAAAGGTGCGACACGACCAATTAGATGCATCCGCTGTAGCTGATGTATAGTTTCTTAACGTCTAATAGAATATTACGCGTTGGAATTTAAAAAAAATATATTTTTTTCCTTTCGTCTAGTTAATAATTTTTTAAATCCATTGTTGTTAAATTATAATGATATCGAATCATTATAATTTCGAAAGGATAAGCTAAATTTAATATATATATATATATATAAAACTGAATTAAATATTACTCTATCCACGTAACAATATCACATCCCGGTATCTCGTTATATAAAAGAAATTACATCTTTTACGCATAGGTATTTAAAAATAATAAACTCTAAACAGTGTTCAATAATATTACAATATTTTATCCTTTGGATAAATCGGATTCAACTGCTGAAAATAGGTTTGTCGAGGCTTAATTATAAAACAATTAAACAAAAGAATAATTATTATTGCTATCAGTCATAATCTATTTATCTATTTATCAATACGACCTAACCTCGTGTATTATATTTACAACTTATTTGTTTCCCGTATTTGAATATTTCCCTAATTTATAGGAGAAATATAAAAATCGAAGAGTTCTTTCACTTTTATCAAAGATGAAAGATGTATGCCATCTCACGATCTGAAAATTTTAAATTAACTTTCAAACCTATAGCCTACACCTCTGCAGACAAAAAATTATTTAATGTGCATTATATTATTTTATTTTTAAAAGAACCTACAGTTTTCCGACTACCCTGATACTAGTAATAGCGGTATATTAATATTTAGGAGTGCGTTAAATTATAGTGTAATTAACGAATTACATATTTTTTGAATTTATTCATACGTTTATAGTATTTTGTAATTATTTGCAGGACATATTATAGTTATTTTGTGATAAAACATTGTAATCTGTATATATTTTTATAGAATAATACCGTTTTGGCGCTGTTCGTGTTTTTATTTTCGGGTCAAACACCCCGAAGCGACGTGGAATCATCGATCCCTTATGGGCGGCACCAGTATAACCAATATAATGTATAACAGTATAAAACTATAAACAAAACAAAAAAAACATTTTACTATAGCAATAAAATCTCGCGTTCCGTGCAGCACAAGGTCGACAACGGCTACTTCAGCCTCCGCCATGCCGTCGGAACAACAACAACAACGCGTACGTCATATGCAATAACCATAAAACGTAATATATATATATCATTTTACTACTGTTATCGTCACTACGTAGTAAGCGCAAACTACGAGAAAGGGTTGCGCGCAAACAAGGTTGTGTAATCCAAGTATTGTACATCCTCCGCGATCACCAGGGTCCCAGCAACCGCGCAGCCGCCGCCGCCCGAATTCCGGCGGCGGCGTTGGCGGCGATCGTTCCGGGCGGCGCGGTGGCAATTCAGCTTCATAGTATCCTAGTGCTCGCGGCCCAGACATCGGTGGCTGGCCGCGACCCGACCTAAATTCCGACGGCTCCAGTCCCGTTTTGAACCCACCCACCCACAATTCCGACCGCTCTAGTCTCCTTATGAACCAACCACTCTGACCGTCGACGATCGCTTTACCGCCCACGCGTTTCACCATCCGGAAATCGCGATGTTTCCGTGTTCGATGATCCCGTTCGGTACTCAGTTCGGTTATTGAGATGAAGTCGGTTTATGCAAATTGTTTTGGAATTGTATTCTATCAAAATCCCGTGAAGATATGATACGTATAATATTGACTCCATGACGTTTTTAAATTTATTGATCAGCATAAATTTGTTAGTCGAATTTATAAATTATTAGCAAACAACCGATGGCCCTATATAAGTAAACAATTTATCGATGATTGTTCAATATTGAAATAAGCAGATATAAAGTCTTTATAAAGCAGATTATTGCGAAAAGAAAATAATGTTCGTGGGCACCGTAGACAATAAATAAAAAATATATCGTAAAATTGTATTATTACGTACACGCTCAAGACCTATCTTAGGCCTTAATATAACCAACGAGTTAAAAGTCAAAAGAGTTTATAAGTCGATCGGTCAGAATACATTTTTAGGTCAATTATATTTCATTTAATTGTTTTAATTCATTTTAAAATTTTTAACGGATTCCACGCTGAAAATTTATCTTAATATCCAACTCTACCCTTACACACTTGTTGTACGTGGTGAAAACTACAACCATAAATTAACAAGTAAAAAAAAACAGTCCTACTAGTAGTATTTTATGTTCAAACACGATTGAATAGGGATATTTTTCAAGTTCAAGGTGGACTGCTCTGCTAAAAGTCATTTATTTTACCACGTAACGCAAAATTATTGTAATAATATAACGTATGCTCACAGCAACATTTTACAGGGATACTATACAATCTTTGACTGTCAATTTCCTATACTCCCGCGAAAATATTTACCGTATATACATTATAACACATTAATTATTATTGTTTTAAAAAATATTTATCGTGTGTACATTTTTTGATTTTTCAAACTTTTTCATAACATTAATTATTTCCAAGTAACAAAAACTCACGAATAATATTTTATACAAAATTTGTATCTATTTCATATTTTTGTTTGTAACTTATTAACACTAAATAGTAAATATATTTTTATTCCTCGAAATAATTGTTTCAGTATTTATGAAAAGGTTTGAAAAATCAATGATAATTTCTAAGAATTGCCTTACTCATAAGTCATAACCTACGATTATATTACCGATATCTATTATAACTGTTATATCCGTAACTCATTACCATTCGCCCACTGAACGATTTAAAACGTGCCACTGCGCACGAAATCAACCGCCATGGTCAGATATTATTATATAACATATATATATATATATTATTATTATTATAATAATATGACAATATACAACGAGTACCTATATCGAACAAGAGTGAATCACGGTCGAATTCTTTGTAAAAATATGACCGTAAAACGAAGTGCTCGTGCAAAATAAAATCCATTGTATTGGTGTATCGTAATAAATGATCTTGGAAACTAAATTATAAATAAATTTAGATATTAATTTTCCAAAAACATTATCATGACATGAGAAAAAAAGAAAAAAAAATCAAAAAATGGCAACCTGCGAACAGCAGGGCCGTTTCTGGGATGTGTGGGACACGCGCGGTTCGGATTGCATACGGGTACAACAACAAGTGCCTCTCTGTGCGGAAGAAACCCATTGCGCGTCGTAGGATTGTGTCGGGACACTGCGACCGGGCGGCACGGGCGGCGGCATCGGGAGTGTCCTCCAACCGCGACACCGGAACATGTGATGGAACACGCATGAGCAGATCGGCCTAAACTTCACTCAGGGATCGATGTTCAGCATGCCATCACTGGACACACCACTCCCATTAAGAACAAGTCCGTCGCCGGTATATATACATACCAGTTAAAAAGTATTCATTACAAGCGAGAGGATTTTGGCCCGGTATTTGTCCTATAAGTTGTGTGTCACTAAAGTCGCCAGGCCTGATGTCAACAGACTGCTCGGCTGCCGACACGTTCGATTAAGTGTCTTGTGAGTCGGTCCGACTGATCGTTAATCGGTTGCGACCGATTTTTCGACGGGCCGCAATCGGGTAGGTCGACTGTGGCGATCACTGACGACGCCGATTGCGGCGTACGACGAACTCAACGCTCACGACCACCAACAGATGGCGAATCGGTCAGAACGTAGCAATCGGCCCGATGTGGCTGATCAAAACGGCGGCAACGCGCGACGACGGCGGAACATTTGAATATGCACATATCAGTCCAATGTGCCGATAAATATTGCTTATTACACGCCAGTACGCCATACTATTTTTCTTTACCTTCGAAATATTTAAAATGTAAATAAATATCTCCTATTATATTATACTTAAGTTTAATTTGAATTCGATGTCAACATTATGATTTTATGGAAAACGTCAGTGTAAACAATTTTACATATGTTATACAATAATTGTAAAGTTAATTTTTTCTCATGTGTTATGTATAGCAAAATATGATCAATTAAAATGAATAAACAAAAAAAAAATTTAAATAAAGTAGCCTCGTTAATATATATTTTTTAATCATAATTTTAAAAATATAATAATTATATGATTCAATGTTTTCTGTGCAGCGGAGAAAATATCACATAGCACATATGTATTTTAGAACCGAACTTGACACTCTAAATTCGTTAGAAAATAATTATACATGTATTCATATTTCAATTTTCTTATATTTAAAAAAATATACATGAAAACTATGTGTAATTATATAATAAACATAATAATATTGTAATGGTATATTATTATAATATAAAAAAAAAAATGTTACCATTTAGCGTAACGTGTGTGGATAAATAATATTCTTTTGTTTTCTGAGTTGATGTATAGGTAATATTTTCGAAACATCATTACATCAACTTTACATATCTCACATAGCTGTCCTACCTATCATTGTTTTTCCAATTTCTCCATATTTGACGTGGGGCGTTTTAATCTAAATATACCTACAGTTGATCACAATTTTAGGTATACCACTAAATATCTCAGCTCAGTGGCGGTAAAACGGGCGAGATAGATCCCCCCTATGACTTTTTTCTTTAATATTTATAACAATTCAATTTATGTATATTGTACTATAATGTTAATTCATTAAATGTTGTATTATTATTTTCTCAAACCAACGTTTATGAGCGTATATTATTATTATCTAGATTCTAGACTCATTCTATAAACAAAACTGTGATTATTATTAATATTTAGTAGAATATTTTGGACGGCCTAGGAGATACTTAAATACAATTTTTTTTATGATTTTCAAATATATTTTTTTCTACATATTCGGCTAACTTGAGTAAAATACTTTTTAAAAGTAATGTATTCAGAAATGTATTTAAATACTTCATAAAAAGTATTCCAAATATTTTTCGAATATTTTTTTTTTTGTAGATTTAGATTTTAATAACAAAAATATTTTTTTTCCAATTCAGTGTTTATAAGTGAACATTATCCTATCAATTAGTTATAAATGATATTCAAATGATAATATTATGCGATTCATTTAAGTAATAGAGTATTGGAGTGGGTAACTTTTTAGGTAAAACCTAACATTACACTCACAAAAAAAAACTTTTAATTATTACTTGATTATAATACAACTAATATTATTATAAAAAATAATACAATAATCTACTACTTTAAGCCAATGGCCAAGTTTCTGTAGCTTAAATAATAATAATAATTACAAATTCGATACAAAAGCAATTTCTAGGACAGAAAAAGTAATGCAATTTTTTTTAGTGTGATTAAACGTTAAAAAAGTATTCCGAATACTGTATTCAGAATACTTGTAAAAAGTATTCAAAAAGTATTCGGAATACTACCCAAGTCTGATATTCGGATAGGTTATTTTTATTTTTAAACGTTTTTTGTATAAAAAGTTTTTTTCTATTTACAAAACTGACCAAGTTTGAGAAATCAACGTTTGAGTTATTGCATAATTTCTGTTTAACGAAATTTTTCTATATAACCACTGGAAATAATAAAATAAAATAAAATAAGTGCTAAATAAATATTTAATTTACTTTACCTGTTTGCAAAACTTGTAAAGGGGTGATAATCCAAAATTGACGAAATTGAGTTATATATTAATTCTTATACCTAGCAAAAAATGCGTGAAATCGAATGGTGCTCTAAAATGTTGATTAAAGTACTATTTCCTTTGTTAAAATCCATCTGAAAATCGGGAATTACGCCAAAACACACTGTATCCAATGGAAAAATATATAAAACAAAAGTAACTATTTTCAAACTATGTCAAAACGTAGTATTTCCCGTGTAAAATATTTTTTTTCATTTGACAAAATGACGTAAACGTACTAATTCCTCAAATTTTTACAAAACGTACTATTACTATAATATTTCCAATTTAAGCCATATTACACTATTTTCAATATTACTAATAACATAGGGAATGGAACTGTGGTTATAAGTGAACATTTTGTTAAACACGAATTATGCATTAACTCAAATATTGATTTCTCTAACTTGATTGGTTAGTTTTGTAAATGGAAAAAAACTTTTTATACAAAAAAACGTTTAAAAAAAATAACCTATCCGAGTATGTAGAAAAAAAGTAGTTTTTCCATTTAAAAAAAATGTAAGTTGCATTATTGTGCATGTGCACACCAAAAGTGTTTATAATTTGAAAATCCCAAATAAATGTGTATTTAACATCGTTTCAGGTCTATTAGGGATATTTTTTATTATAAAAATAATATTAAGTTTGTTTAGTGTCGGTCTATAAACATTGTAATAAATATTATGTAAAACTAATCATTTATATTACATAATCTATATAACAAATAAAACTAACTAATACATAATGTATTGTATTTATATTATAATATATATGTATACTACTTTATACGAAGTTTAATATATGTATAATATAATATAGTAATACATTTATAATAATAAATTCAATATTCATATTATATTAATTATTATTGTTTAACTATTTTAACTTATTTAAAAAATAAACTTTCTTTTAAAAAAAATATAGTAACTAAGCTTTTGAAAAAATGTATAAATGCTTTTTAGACAAACAATCAATTATAAAAGAACTTGTTTTAGAAAGTACTGAATACTAGTGTGATATCAATTGTAACCATGCCTGAATTTCAGCTAGTTATGACCTGATAGCCGAAGTATCCATAGATACTTATTCTATAACCAAAGGATTTTTTTAGGTTATATAAATGAGGAAACAGAAAATAGATATGCGACACCATTTATACCACTGGCTCTTGGTACCGAATCGATTTTTCTTTTTTTTTGCATTTACACTAGAATCAGACTCATGCATAGCATCCGTCATGTTGGATGAACTTGAAGTCTGCTCCACTCCCACTATTATATCGGAACAGGACTTGCTTTTGATATCGTTCATCGCGGTCATTGTACTGGTACCGGGCTGGCATATGATTGTATCATCCACTGCCGTCACCGTGACACTAGGAACGCTTTTATTACCTTCTACCGTCACTACTTCATCCACAGAACTGAGTATGTTTGTTGTATCATCCACTGACACCATTGCAGCACTGGTAATCACCACCACGTTTGTGCTGGTATCGTCCACTGCTGTCACCGTACTATCATTTGGAACGTTTGTATTTTCCGCTACCACGGTAATCTCGTCTGTACTGAGAGGGCTTGTTGTATCTTTTACCGACACTGTAGCTGTACGGGTAGTATCTGACAGGTTTGTGCTACCCTCCGCCTCTGTCACTGCAGCATTAGTACTCGTTATGCTTGTGCCGGTATCTTCCACCGCCGTCGCTGTACTGTTGCCGGGAACACTTGTAATGTCCACTACCACCGTTACTTTGTTGGCACTGGGAGAACTTGTAGTATTTTTTACTGATACTGTTGCAGTACTGTTACTTGCCAGGGCTTTGTCACCCTTTACTGCCGCCGCTTTACTGGTACTTGGGTGGCTTCTTTTATGATGCACTTTGGTCGCTGAACTGGTGCTGGGGCGATTTCTATTATTATACGACCCCGCCGATGAGCTGGTACTGGGACGGTTTACGGAATTCCTTCCGGAATCGTGAGACTTTCTGAAATCGCGAGATTTTCTTATAGGATCGAAATCGTAAGGCTTCAAGTTCACTAACGACGCTTCCAACGCTGCATCTTCTACACATATTTTATGGCCTTTGAACGAACATACTTTAAGAAACAACAATGGAAAATTTCATATTAGATTATTAAGTAAGCTTTCTGATTCGGTATGTTGTGTATATTACTTTCACATTTCCTAATGGATTTCGGCCAATATCGTTTTTCCTCGCATATTTCACAAATCTGTACTGGTTCAAATATGTTCCGGTACCGTTTCATATGTCGTAACTTACAAGTGAATTTATCGTTCACGAATCCAGCACACTGTACTCTATATAACACACGAAAAAAAAATTAACTGTGATAAGCAATTGTACGAAATATTGTGTAGAATCACTTACACTGGCGTTTTCCATAACACCACCATGTCAATATCGAATTCAAATTAAAGTTCAACGCAATATAACAATGTAGATATAGAAAAAAATATTTATCAATGTAAAAATTATATAGAAAATATATTCTAATAAGTCATAAATAGAATACTGTTTGAATAATGAAAATATTCCGTTATTAAAAACAAAAGTGTCCATAGTAACCGACATTTTTATTTTTTAGCTATTAAAATAAAATAATTGTGCTAGAAAATACAAATTTAAACTACGAGTGATCTGTTATAATTTTTTTTATAGGTTTTAATTCTAGCACTGAGTTAAAGAAGTTCGTTAATGATGTTAAAAAATTATACATATTATATCGTACCGTATAACCAACCTAAAGATATGTGTGTAATTATTATACACACGCGATTATTCGTAATCAATTTCATAATTAGGCTTTTCTAATGATATATAATGCATTGACAGATGTTAAAATAATCGGTAATCCTACTTTTACGTGTTTCTTGTTTTATACGTGTTCAGTAGGTCAACGAGTTAAAAACATTACACTAATCGTGATTATAAATTATTGTAACGTATATTTAGATATAAAAAATGCAATCTATTGCACTTATTGCAGTATATTTATTTATTTAAATTAGGCGCGCAAATCATTCGATAGCATCGTCAGTCTTTACTTCGGCCAATACAATATATAATATATATGACATATTATACTAAACACTAAACAGATAAAACAAACTGAGTATATTTTATCATTTATTTATTAACGCAACCCGCGGCAACTTATGATCGTGCACATGTGCATTGTGCAACACTATACATGTCAAATAATTATTGTTTAGATGTACGTAATAATGATTACCCACATTATTATGATAGGTCTTCGACGAAAATATACATACATAAAATAACCTAACGAAGCATATAATACGTGTACTTATATTATATGATGGTTGCACATATTACATTATTATTATATTAATATATAATACATTATATAATATAATATAACACATTCGTAGCTTATGCGCATATAACTCAATGCGAGTATACGTATTAATATCCACGATAAGCTCATATCTATAAGGTTGTAAATACATGTATTATTATGATGTACTAAGTGCATCCATATATAGGTACATCAGCAGTATTATAATGTATTATCTGTAAACTAAAAAGTAACGAATAAAACATGTACATTTCGTAAATATACAAATACAGAATACACTGCAACGTGATGTATATTAATGTATAATATTTTAAAAAAAGACGAGTGAAATATTTTTTTTACATTATTGTACGAGTATATATAGCTATATAGTATAGGTATAGACTAAATTATAGGTATATCGTATATATATATTTTGTTCGATATCGTGTTTGTATAATATTATACACGGCATGTTTTATGTTCATAATAATATTGTGTATTATTATGTATCATATAAAATAATGATGGCAATTTAGGTCATGTCTCCATGGCATTGGTATAAAATAATGTATGATAAATTTATTAATAATATGGTAATTAGTATGCATGTTCGAACTTGGAAAATGTTTTTCTCGTCTATAATAAACACGTTCCGACCAATAATTAAAAAAATTCGAATTATTAATAATCCTTTGATGGTATAATATATAATATAACACGATAAGCTTGCAGTTAATCTAGGTGAAACTCATTGTTTAAAATTAAACACCAATATTTTACAACTTTCATAATAAATGTTTTACTATATTATATTGTAGAATATATATATATTTATTGCAAATGTAATTTTAAAAACAATGTCTGTTTACTTCTTTTTATTAATCTAGATTATTTAGTCTTCAGGTATGCAATTTGAACTTTTAGTTTACTTTTAAGTCGTTGTGTTGGTTAATTTGAAATCAATTATTATGTATATAGTAATAACTCAAAAATAGGATGTAGTGAGCGTTGCTATATGAATGAAATATTATATTATAATTATTTAACAGTACATTGACTAGGATGTTATAGTCAAGCACTTTCAATAAGTTTTAATTATAAGTGCATGTTATTAAATTTTTTAATCTTATTTTATTATATTATTATCTAAATATCTTCGTACAGTGAAAACTGATTTATATTATAGTGTTATATTTTTTACATTACTAATATAACCTAGACTAATCTGCCTTTTTATGAGAAGATTTAATTTTTATTAATATTATTACAGTATCTTTTATTTTGAATAAAATTATTATAATGTTTTACCTGTGAAAAGCGGACAAGAGTAATCGATTTCTCTTAAAATAAGCTCAGGAGATGAAAATACAAGTCAGCACATATTAAGGTTATTATATCGGTACATCGATCAATAGTTTATACTACATCAACTATATTTACTAAAATACCAATATCTAATAATAATTAATACTTTTTTTGTGGTATTCTTATCAGTATATACCTAATTCAGAACCTAAAACTTATCAACAAGTAAAGTTGATAAAATTTGGAGAAAAATACATAAGTAACGAGGAAGGAAATTTGAGCATAATTAAATATTACACAATTATTGAATTATGAAATTAACTAATTGTAAAAAGTGGGATAAAAATTTAAAAATATATTTTTATATTTTCTAATTGTGTCACATAAAATAAAAAAACATGATTGGTGGCCATCTTTTAGAATCCCAACAGTTTTAATTAATAATCAATTCAGTATTGAATTTTTTTTCTAACCAATTTACATCACAAATTTGAATGTGCATATTTTTGCATATTTCTGAGAGTTTGCAAGATAGTGCTTTTTGGGGTTTTTCCGTTTTTTTTTTTTTACATATTTTGAAAAATTGTTTAAATTCTAAGCAAAATCTATATCTTACATACTTCAACCTATTAGGAAAATAAAGTGAAGCATTTAGTTGAAAAAAAATATTAATGTAATCGTATATTCGTATGTTTTCGCTATTTTTAACTTACGAAAAGATTTAATTATTCAATGTAAAAATTAAGGTAAGACAAATATAAAATAATTTATTTATTAATTTAAGTGTAAAATATATTTTTAAATTTTTCCTGTATTTAGTTCATGAATAAAGTTCAACAATTGAGAAGGTGCTTATTATCAAGAAATAATACAAATTTATGTAACATTTTAAGCAATATTTTTCTTTTAAATTATTTTTAAATTTTGAATTAATTAATTTTATTTTTACTACTAAATACTAATACTAATGTTTGAATAATAAATATTTTAAATGCATATTTTTAAATTGTTATGTATATTTCGTGAGTTTTAATACATATTTTGGCGCTTATTATTTTGGTATTTTTAAGTGTTATAAATTCCGAAACTTATAATTATAACTAACTTTATTAAATATTTTTACCTACCCTCCCAAGAATGTAACTATATAATTTTTCCACCAGCACTGTTATGAAAACATTGCATTTGTCGATAGCGATCTACACTCCATTAATGCCATAGTAAGCTGTTTAATGGGAAGAATAGACGTTTCCGTCAGTTATTATTATTTATTCCTATTAATATGAGAAATTAAATTAACATCTAAAACCAAATAAATATTAATTATGATGGATAATCTGATAACCGGGAGACATATTGACGTATATTTTGTTTCCGAATGTTTAATGCATAATATTATAACCAAGTCTCATAGATACATTATATATTAATTTATACCTATAATAATAGTATTACACTGCACTACATATATTTTACTGAGTTGACCGTACACAATTTGTTGTTTCCATTGTCATCATTAGAAAATAAGTAATAAAACTAACTCATATAATACTTAATATTTTCTTAAGCCTAATGTAATTAGTGCATTATATTATAAAATTTAATGATATTGTTATGAAAAATGATATTATAATAATTATCAGCAAATTAATAACATTGCAGTAACGTGCCTATTTTGCCTATACTATACGCCAGATAACACTTTATTTGGAACGATGTATTAAGTATAAATAACTACAATAAGATTATTAATATTTGTATTTTATATTTTCATCAACTTAAAAGTATTTACAATTATTTTAGTGATAACTATAATTTAGATGGTAGATGTTAAATGTATTAAAAATTAAACAAACAAGATTTATAATAAAAAAACGCATCATATCTACTATCCATGACAAAAGGTAATCGTTAATGTACACCTTTGTACACGTCGCATATTTGTTCAGTTATGGTTATTTTCATAAAGTATCTCATTAGTTAACTTTCCAGTTCAAGGTTACATTAAATTTGAAAAAAAAATATTTCATATGTTGGTGGTCATTTGCACTTCACTAATATCACACCTAGGCACCTAGCTGTTTAACCGGAAAACGAAGAATATATATGTATGCATAAATTTTTATTCTTATTATTTTGGGAATTAAATGAACAATTAAAACTAAAGAAATATTTATTATCACGAATATTTTGTTAACAGGATGGTGTAAAAACGATTTATTGCATAATTTATACTCAATTCTTTCTGTTACGCCTTGTATACAAATATACCAACACTAATAAATATACTAATATTATAATCGGCTGCATCCGAATTGCCTGCCAAAAAAAATGAGCAGTTTTAGTCAACAAGCGAATTGCGTGCGTAGTTTTTAGTGACAGAGCGGAGTTGCGTACGAGTATTTTCAGGGACAGGCCCGAATTGTGTGCGTAAAAGTTTAAGCAGACGACCGGTTTTCATCGACTTGTACATGTGCCATAAAAATACTATTGTAAATATAACTATAATAAATTCAATATATTATACTGTATCTTGAGTTTTCTTCGGGGAATGAGGATAGATTAATAAATGACGATTAGATATGACTATAATATGACAAGTACCTATACATAGCAGATAATAGGTACTATAAAAAATAAAGATTCAAAATACAGAAAAAATTTGATGAAAATTTAAAATATGTTTATTCGTTATATTATAAATATTTAAATAATTTAACAACACCTATTTAAAATATAAAAAAAATATCTTATCAACTAAGTACCTATAACTCATTATAATTTGAACAAAATAATCTATTTATTTGTTTATAATATGTGTTTTGTGTAATAAAGTAAATTTTATATTGCACTTTAAATTTTTTGAAATGTGACTGAACTAACTTAGTTGGTCGACTAATCCAGTACGCAACTAGGCTCAGTCGTGAAAAAACTACACACACAATTCGGAAACATCGAACTATTTACAACTATATAATATTCAAATACAGTATTAAATATCAATAATGTTAACATTGATTGTTAATGTATTTCTTTATTATAAACTTTCATGAAAAAATGTATCTACTCACCAAACTTAATATTTAAATGAATCACAATATTATAATATGGATTGATATAATTTAAAACTATTATAGTAACATATATATGTAAGTATATTATCAATTATATTAACCTGTTTATTGATAAATATCGAATTGAAAAAATATATGATTTAATAAAGTATAATTATAAGAACTATTATTTTTTTTATCGAAATTTACTATAAAAAAATATTCTAAAAATATATGAAATACTTTTAAAAAGTATTTTACCCGATTCTACAAAATGTGTTATTATAGCACATTTTGTCATATTTTTATAATATACCTATATAAAGAGACATAAGAGACAAATTAAGAGTATTATAATTTATACATAGATTAGGATACAGTGTACCATTAATTATTGGTTCTAAGAGTGATGTATATAATTGTAATAATAGTATTATGATTATATTTAATTATAAGGTTTTAAGGTGTAATAATATGAATATTATTACAATAATAATAGAAGGTGTATGTAACATGAGCAAAATCGAATCTGGAACAAATGTTTTGGGAGTGGGGTGTATGGGTGATAATTTAGCTTGATTGTAAAAAATCATATTTTATTAATTTTCTATACTAGATAAAAGTTTTCAATATATTACATAATATTTGATAACTTTACAACATTTTAAATAAAATATTTTTTTACCACAGTCTTGTAGGTTTTTTTTTTTTTGCGAAACTATTTAGTAATAACTTTGTGGTATGTACATGAATATTATACAAAACAACGCCAACATAATTTGTATTCACGCGGTATGAGGAACGCGTCGACGATGGGCCATCATGGAGACGTCTATCAAAATTCGAACGCAACTGACGATAAACGGAATGGTAGAGACATATATTATTATAGATACACGTGATAGATCAACGCCCGCATTAATTCTACGGTAAAGGTGCGAATAAATTATATTATAGTCATTATACGTACATGATTTTATAATTAATTCTAGTGGCGCGTGCATATAATTAACATGCACGGTATTTTATTGATATCAATTATAAGGCCTATGATTATTTATGTGGTCTTCGAAATTTAACTCATCGTGACGTCCACCGCAGCGGCGAATTTGAGTATTATAAATAATAATAGCATAGCGCTCATGGCGCGTGAAAGTTGTTTATAATATATTATAATGATACTATTTGTAACGAGACTTCGTTCTTGCGATCACCGGCGTTACTGCTAAAACGATCGGCGAATAATTACTATACCTATATTATTATATATTATACACGAATATTATGATATATTAGCTATATAGTATTACACTATGGCCGGGCGCCGAAGATGTGCGGCAATTAAAACGATATCGTGAAAGTCAAGATTAGAAAATACAGGTACAAACTCGGCCAGTTTTAAACGTGAATCCAATTATAAAAATGTATATTTTAAATTTTAATAATACACATAATGTTATGTAGATCGTAAAACTACGCGTGGGGTGTGTAATCGAATGGTGGCGGGGTACATGAAAGATGTCAATTATCAATAATTTAACGTACTATACATAAGTACCCACGACCTACCTAATTTTATTGTTTTTGTTTTTATATTGTGTTCTAAAAAGTTATATAATATGATATGATAGCAATTGAAGTGATGGATTACTTACTTGACTTGTTATCTTTAAACATAATTTTTCTTCGACGTAATTTTATACTTTATAATATTATATTTTATTAATAAGTATTTACATCCAAGTGTTAGGACCCAATATAATATATTTCAATATATTATTGACCTGCGTAGTTTCGAGGAGATTACCTTTTATTTTCTGAGATCTCGAGAAGTCCAGGCCCATTGTATATACGTCTAAGATATTGTATATTTTAATTAAGTACACGTGTTGTATATTATAGTTCAATATTATTTTTGAACATTAATCGCTATAAGTATAGGTATATTTCACTGGATTTTTTTTAACATAGAGGTTGACGGTATTTCTTGCATCAAGGACTATAGAAAAGTATACATTATTTATGGAGGGAGGATATATAAGGGCACCAGAGTTATTAATATTTAAAAATCTAAATTGTGTAAGATAAACATGATCAAGAAACTACAATATAAATTTTACAATATCTAAAATGTTATATAAACACACAAAATAACAATAATCATAATAAATTACAGTTGAACCACGATGTCAACTTATCATTCGTAATTGTAGTTAAGGACAGAGATGGCCTGACTTACTGGGACACAGGATGATTCTCAATGCCCTGGATTTTTGGCATTATACTGATTACCTAGATGGCTAGATGGCTGTTAGCTATAATACATATTTTATTTGTATAAAAAATAAAATGATTTTAGACATTTTTACTTTATAATGTTTATTAACTATAAGCTTAATATAGTTTCTAGCTACGTCCAACTAGAGTAAAATGTCGAGCGTTTTAAAGCTCTCATAGCAATTCATAACTATCTATTAAAAAATAATATTGAAAGATATTTTTATAAAACGTTTGGTTATTAAATTGGTGTATTATACTATAATAATGATGTAAGATTTTTTTATTTTTCTAAAACAAGAGAATGAGGTATATATAGGTATGGCATTCGCCTCGCCCCTTAGTCGAGGTGTGTTTCCTGTCAAGTGCAAGTTTATACACAAAGCCGATTATATATATAAATATAATATATTATATTTACCTTTTCAATGTCGTGCGTGCACGTGTGGTTTTCGTTGAGACGACCTCCAATAATATTATAAATTATAAAAAATATGTCACAAAACGAATATGGAAAGCTATACATTGTGATGTTTTTGGATCTGTTGTGGCTGATTGCGGGACACTCCCGAAAAAAAAATTAAAACCTATTCCGCATCTGACCCACTCGATCGGATGTTTGAGCCACCGCCGCGGGAGATACGATTGAGATATTATTGTACAATAATATAATATAATACATACATTATACATTAAACAATATACCTACAATCTACATAAACATTATATATATATATATACGTATATATTATATGCTCGAAATATGTATTATATTAAATATACTATATAGCTGTCGCAGATGATGTAGCTCCACAACTATTTATTATTATATGAGGCGCGCGCCCACGAGTCCCACGCGGAATACACGTATTAAAATACGACTTATATATTATTGTAAATTATTATTCGTTGCCGAACACGGTTATAACATACAGATTGCAAAGCAGCTTACACTTTTAGCCGCTGATTATTTACTTTTAAGACATTTATTAAACTATAATATAAGATCATAACTATTAAATTACATAATATAATATAAGATTCAAATGTATATTATTGTTGGTTTACCTTAACTCGAATTAAAATATTTGTTATTATTGTTTCAGTTACTAATTATTTTAAATTTGTATTAAGCCATTAAGTATAGTAGCACGCAAATCGCATAACGTGTTTAGACAGCTAATAAGCGGACTTGAACGGAGACTAAAACCGTAAGACCATTCTTAACACAAACGTATTTTATTTTTATATAATTTCCAATACTTATCTGAAGCTGTTAAAATATTGTAATAGTATAATATAAAATTAGCGTATTTTGTATAATAATTACTTTTACAATATATACTCTGTGACATTATACATGCTATGGTACGTGTTCCGCTATTTTATAAAGATATATGTATAAGTATATATTATATGTTTTAATCGGTCTTGCAAGATTTATGATCCGTAGACAACGACAACAATTGACGCCGTTTGGACGACACACACAACAGACTTATAGCATTTATAAAGTACGTGGTCAAGCAAACCAAGCACAATTCCCGAACGATGAACACCAACACGGAAGCCAAATAAAGCGTGGAGACGTTGGACATGATAACCAGATAGTAGTGGACGTTTACGATTTTATGCCTGTCTGAACAGCCTGAAATTCAAAAATGAACAAAAATTGCATGATAGGTAGTTGTCAACAACTAATTATTGGTAATATGAATGGTTAGTCGCATAGGCGTACGCACGTGGGTAGCCAAAGCAGCATATGCTGCCCCTGAATTTTTTTTCGGGTTTCCGAAGGCCGTTAAAATATTTAATTAGGCAATTAGATATGGGCCTCGATAAGTTTTATCTCCATAAAATTATATTTACAGTAATTACGTATGTACATTATACAACGTAAGAAACAATTATTAGTTATAGAATTACAGTTGTAAAAATCCAATATTATATATTTATTGGGAACGATGAGAACTGTAACTTTAAATAATGTAATTAATATCAAAATTAAAAATATAAAAATTATTATCATCAACAAATCTTAGATTTCTGAAAAATCATCTTATTCAATAAAACTACAACTAATCAATACAATTTTAATTTTGATACCTAAAATATTTATAATAAAATAAAATAATTAATAATTATGGGTCTTATTTCATGACAAATCTGCAAAACGAGCTGGATTATTCTTATACTGTCCCTGAAACCGGAGTCTGAGCACATATATGGTAAATTGTAAGTATATTATAGTTAAAAGTAGAAACCAAATCGCCTAATTGTGTGTTTCAAAGAAAACCGATACGATTAAGTAAATACTATAGTAATATAATTTATAGTATTTATAGTATTTGGGTTAAGTAAGCACTAAACAGCACGAACGTACTCAGCATGAACGACAGGACGTAGAATAACATTCCAGTGAGTCCGTTAGGTACGTTGAAAGCGGAATTTTCTCCAAATATGTATCTGACGATCCCAAAACCTTTGGCGTATCTGTAAATATAATTTAATAGTGATAATTAATAATAATTATTAACACTGCTTTATATATTGATACTTATCGTTATTGTTTTTATTGTATGATAATCAGTAATTTTTTTTATGCATCATCTAATAATGGGACAGTGTCCCGTGAGGATTTATCCATTGCGATATCTCCTGAAATAATGAAGACGTCATAATTTTTTTTTATAAGACTCACGTAGACAAGGACTATAAATTATAAGTATTTCATATTTTAATTTAATTTAATACATTAGCAAAATAGTTTAAAAAAATATATTTTTATTTAATCATTTAAAAATAAATCGAAAATAGCCTTTTTTGTAGGGTTTATTTTTTATTTTTAGACGTTTCAACATTTAATTTCATTAATCTCGTGATTTTTAAGTTTCGAGAAAAAAGTTTCTAGTTTCGAGAAAATTAGTGAATTTGATACCATATAATAAGTACCAATATTATCAAATTATATGTGGCCCGCCAGTATGAAAGTATAATAATACAAAAATATTCTTAAAACTAAAATAAATATTAAAAATCATGATGCAAATGAAAATAAAATGTTGAAACGTTAACATTTTCAGAAAAATAAACTCTACAAAATGACTATCTTCAATTTTTTGGAAAAAATTAAATAAAATTAATTTTTTTAACTCTTTTACCAAAGCATTAAATTAAATTAAAATATGAATTACTTGTAGTCCTTGTCCCCGCGAGTCTTAAAAAAACATAATTATGAAATCTCTATTATTTCAGGAGATATTGCAATAGGTAAATCCTTACGCGACACCATGCAGTATTCTATAGCTTACAAGTACGCGTTATTGTAATACTGGCATTTTAAGATAACCGTTTCGTTTTCAACCAATGATGTTGACCGATTGATATCACCGCTAAATAAAAAAATAAGTGTTAACCTACAACAATAAATAGTTGTAAAGTTAATTTTGATATTTATGTATATTTTATACACCTATTGCATAAAAAATAAAATTATCGTTTTGAGATTTATAAAAAAAAATTTTGGGCCTTTGAAATTTATGCGAATAAAATACAATAATGATTGAAAGATAGTAATATTATTACTCGCCAAAAAAAACTATAAAATAAACGCAAAAAATGGATGGCCCATGGGGGGATCGAACCCACGACCTTCGCGTTATTAGCACGACGCTCTAACCAACTGAGCTAATGGGCCGATTAGTTTCAAAGGCCGATTTTTGACGATTTCAATAAAAACTGTATACCTAGTATCAAAATAGATTTATAAGTGGTAATAGGTAATAGTGTCGTAACCAATGAGAGTAAGTATTGTACAAACGGTTCACCCCCAGGAGGCTATACCACAAGAAAAAAAATGTAATAAATGCAGCAAAATAATATTTTTATATTCATTAACATTAATGCATATTAAATAAAATTAATTCAGAAGTTGGGTGCACATAACCGTATTTTTAATTACAGTAATTGAGTTGATTTCCTGGTCATTAATAGGTACGTAAGAGTTGATTCTCTATTATTGTATCTTGTATATAAATAAATTAACCGGGAATCAATTCAACGGTATCGGTGTAGGTAAACAGGTACCCGGGAATCAACTCATTCGCAGCCTTTTTAATTATTAACCAATATTTAAGACTTACTACTAAACTTCCTTTACTGAATACTGCGCTGTCTCTATCATACTTGTAATACATAACAACATAACATAATACATTTTATAAGAAGAAGAATTGATTTTACTCTGTAATATTTAATATTAAAGTGGATTAACCTATCATCAAATTTTAAATTAAGAATATAATTCGATGTCTCGTATAGGCATTCTTGATATTTTAATTTTAATCAAAATTCTTGACAATTTTACAATCTATAAATAGTTTAAAATTGTCTGTAAAATGGATTCTTCTGAACCTAAAATTTTCTATGTTATGTGTTAGTAAAACGGAATCAATACATACAGGTATAACATTCTCATAATAATATCGAATTTATATGCATTAGCCATTAATAATTGCAAATAAACGTAATAAACTTTGAACATTTCTTTACTCAATTTTAAAAACCATGATTTCTCATCACATCTCCAAATGATAAATCATTTATTATTATTATTATTATTATTATTTCATATTCGACGTAGATAATATTAATATAATAATTATCAGTATAGTTGTTATAACAAATACCTAAAGCAAACCCGTGTTGTTAAATTAATCAACATACGTGTACTGTATTTGCTTGTTACAAGGCGCAAATCGTACATTTGAATTTTTTTTAGTAAATAATATTGAATTAATTCTAATAATATTAGGTATTATAATATTATATTATATAATATTATAATAGAATCAAATGATAATAATTGCTAATTTTTTTTTTGAAATTATTTATAACATCAAACTTTAATGAATTAGTACTTATTCAAGTGTTCCCTTCCTATGGGGTATGAGGTACAATAGAACATTTACAAAATTACAACAGTTAAACAAATGTGAAAATAATTTTTATTTATCCATTTAATCTCAAATTTAAAAAATTATTTGTGTTTGTATGTCTTGGTGTTTAGGATGCTTTAATTTTTAATTGAATATGAGTGTGTAAAAATGCTTATTACTCTCTTAACAATTAAAATATAGTAAAAATACCAATATACCAACACAGATAATATTCTTATTTTTAAGTTTAATGATGGTAAGTTAATTCAGTATTTCATTCTAAAATTTTAAAGCTAACATTAAAAAATGTTATACACTACAAATTGTCTATGTTGAATGGGGACTACTTAGTACTCACGTAGGTCCTTGAAATGAATGAATATTTTGAATAATATTATTTAAATAATGAACTATATAAACAATAATAATTGATTGTTATCAATACACGCACCACAATGCTATTTTTAATTCAAAATTGCATAATTTTTTCAACAATCAATATTTTTTATGCATTCTTTGTATTTTGGTCATTATTATTAAAATTTAGAACTTCTTTTGAAGACACAATGATGTCATCATACGCTTTTACATAGTCTATCACTTATAAGTTATAACGAGATAGTGCTTAGTTTTATATTTATTCTAGTAATTAATAACTAATCGTACAATACTTTATTGTACACTGTAACTGTAGGGATGGCCAATTTGGGAACATTGCAACGTGATGAGAATGTCTAGGAATTTAACTAGAATTATACAGAAATATTATGGAACGAATAGTTTATAAATTATAAGGTTATATAATGGTGACAATTAGGCTATTAAAAAAAAAAAGTTTTAAAAAATCGTAAAAATGGATTATATAATTTAAATATTCAAGTTATGAAAAAATACAATTAAAAAAAAATCATTTTAATCTGCTTAAAAATAAATAATACAGTATAAAAACTCAAAATTAAGTTTCAATTGAGATATGTATAATTATGTACTTGATATCATATTAATTAAATCGATGCGTTTCATTTCAATTCTCTAATTTTTTTTTTTATAACGTTAATACAAAAAAATCAGATTTTAAACAATATTGATACGCAAAATGTCATCGTTTAAACATGACAAAAACGAAATACATTCTAGAAAGATAGTATATAAATTATAAAATGATGCAATACTAATTTATAGTAAGGAATTATTATAATACTTGGATTGATATCATGTTTAAGAAACACAAAAATACCATAGAGTAGGTCCATTCTAGGCCCTTGACCAATGCCCATATTATATATTTAACTAAAAAATTAATAGAGCATAATAATAGAGTTATATAATATATGTCATATAAATATTATTTTTGAACTTAAGACTCTTGATATCCCCTTAAATATCCACTCCATACTTAATACAAAATCCACTACCACCATTAAATTAATAATTACCTTTATATTGGATGCTGGCTTCATTATTTAATATGTGTTATAATGTTTAATATATAATGTTGTTTTATGTATTATCTTTGTAATAGTCGAGCTGTCATAGTTGTATACTAATAGCTAATAAAAAAAAAAAATATTATTTTAGCGTTCTTAATATTACGATGATAATGAGAAATCAATTAAACAATTTTGATTGTTTTTCCTTATATTAAGTTATATTTCTCTTACAGTTAGATATTCCGATGAATTCCTGATCCCGGTTTTTGGGAATTTTAAGAATTATTAATTTTAAGTATATTTAAAAATATTGTGTTATTAATACAATATACAAGATATTATAAAAAAAAATAATAACGTAAAAATGTTAAACAGTACACATAATTAGTAATTATCCAACAATTTATCAATTTTATATGGCTTATATAAACACTCAATGATAATAACTATAAAAAATCATTACACTTCAGACAAATCGATTTACAATACCGACAATCGATGTGTGCTTTGTGCCCTTGTACATATTGTAAAATAATCTGCAGTGTACAACGTGGCGGAGAATTAGGACGGATCGCGTTCGATAATAATAGTTTATCCAATATTCTATCTACATATTTTTTAAATTAATTTATTACTATTTACATTTAGTTATAAATGTTTAATGTTAAACTGTTAGGTTATGTAAACAAGTAAAATAAATAAATTGTATAGTTTTTGTAAATAATAATATTTGTTTGTAACATTTAATTAGTTTATTATTTTATCAGAGCATTTAATTTTATGACAGCAATAAATGCCTTTTTAGATTTTAAAATAATAATTAACTTGAGTGACAAAGCTTTCGGTTTTAAAACATAAACGCAAACAGCTTCAATAATGGTTCGATACCCATATTATAATAATAAAACATGTTAACATTGATATTGTATTATAATACCTCTAGAGTTTTCATTACTATAGATGCAGTGTGCTAACGAAAATATACATAATTTATTTTCTATTTGCATAAAAGTTATAAATTATTTTTACTACTTTTTATAATCGTTGAATATGTGTGGCCTTAAATAATATTAATTATTAGTTATTAATAGGGCAGATGACTTCTAGAGTTATTTGCATATTTATTTAGCATAATCGTAAAAAAAGGTCAACTAGGTACAATATATCACAAAAAATCCAAATCCGTAATTTCATATTGCATATTTTTGCACATTGGAGTGTTTTTGATTTTTGAGACATATTTACTATTTAGTCTTAATTTTACTTTTTAAGGCATATATTTTTTTTTTTTTTTTGGACTTTTATTTGACATGCTAGTTTCTGGGTGTTGCAGTAATTATACTATAACTCGAGGTGCTGAATTTATAATACGATACTCGTAGTAGTGACGAAAGTAGTACGTTGGCCGAATTCTAACGGCACATAAAAATATTTTTTTTACATTGTTTAATTATTTAATGTACCATATTAAAATAAAGTTTAAAATATTATTTATTATATTAAATGATTTATTAGTTTATCACTAATTGTAAAAATTATAAAGTGTTGAAAGTTTAGACTCGCTTCCAAACTTATTTTGTACTAATAATAACCGATTCATTCCATCCTGAATCCTATATATTTTTAATATTCACGTCAACAGTAAGTTGTCAAAGTTTATTTTCCACGATATATAAATAAAACTGAATCAATATAGAAGGCCATAGCTAATGCTACTTGTGCTTTCTTAAAACTAACAAAATACACTTATAATGTTAAAAAATTATCTACTTAATGATAAACAAGTACAAAAATAATATTAAAAATATAATGTATAAGAAATCAATTGAAACGGCTTATAGTTGTCAATTAAAATTGAGATGATGTAGAAATATTACAAAATATGTTTTAATTTACTTGACAATAGTGTGAAATATATTTAAATTAAATAATTGTATATATTGTTTAATTGTATTATATGTTACATAAAATATATATTAAAATTTAAAATACCTTTTCAAGCCAAACCTAACTGCTGATAAATATTAATGTTGATATAAAGTTATATGAAGTTGTTTATGATAAAATAAAATATTTAATACACAAAATTCATTATATTCATTAATTGTATAACATACTGTATTTTACTACAATAATGTTATTATTATTTTATAAAAATGCTGCTTACCGAAACAGAAAAAATACATTTTCTGTTAAGCTTGTGATTTGCTTGAGACTAAATTCATTTAAATTCTATAGTTGGGAAGAATAAAAATTCATAAGACCGTAAAATTTGATAAAAGTTTACAACCCAGGTGGCTCTCGTATAATATATCATAAAATAGACAATTTTTACAAAGCTCAAATTTTAAATTAGGATAACAATATAAACAAGTTGAAATTTTGGGTGATTTATTTATATGTTTATATCATAATTTAAAAATATTAATTTTGTATAATAATAATATCTTGATATTTAATTTTTTAATTAATTTGTTAAAATATTAAATAACTATAGATTATTAAAAGATCAAAAATTTACTTTTTGTAAATAGCGTTCATAATTTAAAAACTAAAAATATAAATAAATACATGTTTAAGCATATATATATATTTCAGTTTTTAGAAATGTATCGTATATTCTTTTAATGTTAAACACGAATTTGTAGTGCTTTTATAAACGTTTTATTCGCACTATTATATTTATGATTATACATTAGCACATTATCAATTGAATATGTACAATACATATATATGTACCTACATGTAGGTATATAATAGCTAAATTTTTAGTATACATTTCAACAATATGTTATATAATAATATAATGTTGTTTAATAATAAATAACTTACGGTGAAATAAATGCTGGTGAACATTTGACGTATTTCCTGATGTCGCACAACGGCTCAAAATCCGGATCATTTTCCAGTGAGATTTCCACGTACAACGCGTATGCGGCAACACAAAAGCCGATCAACGCGTACGCCTTGATGATCCTGTTGATCGTACCGAGCTGGACCATGTTTCGGCAAGCGTGTCACCCCTTCATATACACTCGATGTAACTTGCGCGCATTGCTCACTCAGCCCTCTTACCATAACCTATTATTGTGTTCGGTCATACATGAAATTGGTTTTATGCAAATACCTATGTTACGCGTTACTCACGCTGTATTGCACCAATTATTATACTCTACTAGTGTCTGGGTCATCTTATTATTTAGATCATCCCGAGATAACGACGAATTTCGGCGTATTTTTAATTGTTTGGGTTGTAAAAATATTAAATGTAAAATTACAATTAAAATTAAATTATACAAAAATTCAACATAGACTTGCTATTTTTTTTATTTTTTTTATAACACAATATACGATATTTCCTTGGATTTTCCATGATTTATTTTAATAATTGAAATGTTATAAAATGAAATATAATATATGCTGTATAACGTATTTCGATCAAGAGATTTTTGGTTTATTATCATACATTAACCAACATAAAATGGGAGAGAAATGTTTCGTGAATCGTCGTTATCGAATAGTTTACGACCACCTGACGGAATTTGTCTTATGCGGATCTGTGTACTTATGACCTATACAATAATACTATTATTATTATTCGGTTTACGGTACCCATAAACATATTCCTATATAATACAATAAGTAAATATGCGACTGACCCTACAAAATAAATTAAATTTTTTTTATCAAATTTGATCGTGTACTATATATTATTAATAATGATGAACATAAAATATTATATGATATATATCGTATTCGTATACACACATACACAACAACGGATGGCAGTATTGGCAAGTATATCACACGCGGACGCGTTTGAATTCCAAATTGTATGGTCGAGCGATGTACTCAACAACTGTACATACCTGATGACTGATACATATGCTTGCAATCGCTGTGATGACTACAAATTGGTGGTTCGTCCTACATTATAATTTTAAATACATCACGCAAATTTGGCTGATATGTGCACCGAAGACTGTTATACGAGTAGTCACTATGAATTTTTAATGGAAATTATATTAATATTTATACCTATATATAATAATATAAAAACTGTCTCACATTTTCTGTAAATCGACGTAGCTATTATAATTTACAATGATTAATTAAAATATATTTAATTATTTATTAATTAATAACGTTCTGTTTTTTATGTAATGTGTAGGTAATCATGATTATAATAACAATAGTTTTATTTTTAGTAAAGTATAATTTTATCAACACTGTTTATGCAGTTATTTATTTACTGAAATAATGTACAAATTAAATTAAATTTGAAAAAGTCAGCTATTATTTTTTATAAATATTTAATATAGAAAATAATTATTCTGAGAAAAACTTCGTTCTTAAAAAAGCAATACTTTATGAAAAAATATCAGAATACAGATTTAAATATTTCGAATTGGTATTTTTTTTTTTTTTTTTGTAAAACGGTCTTATTCTATTTATTTGTTGTTGTACATAATACAATAGAATTTTCGAGAATTTTAAGTCTAGCATTGGTAATTTTTAAAATTATAGCAAAATTAAAAACAAACAGGATTTAATATTTTTAAAACGAGTGTGTTGTTAATTATTTAATAAAAAGCCAGTTTTGCAAAATTTTAAGAGGTGTTCCTTACTTTTTATTAAAAAAAAAAAAAACGTGAAAAAGAGAAATATCGAATAAACCTGTTATTGCTCAAAACTAACATTTTAAATTTATCAAACTTAACCAAAAAAGTTTTTGTTTTTACTTACATAAATATTATTCATCATAAAAATATTTTGATTATTAAAAAATGACCAGTATGACCGCAATCACGTGATGCATACAGATGATTAGTTACCGGAAAAAGAATTAGACACGAATCCTTCTACCTGAAAATGATCGCTATTAATAATGTGATGTAAAAAAAAAAAAAGCTATAGTAAATCTATAGTAATAATTTTATATTATAACTACTCCTCGCTTTACTCTCTGCACAATCGATGACACTAATTTCTAATACACGCCACATAAACAAACTAATTAATATACCTATAGTTATTATACTATTTAATTATTGATATATTTCGGATAATGATAGGATTTCGTATGCCGAAAGCTCCGTGTGTCAGCCCTTAGTCGCTCTGACCAAGACAAGTGAGTAATCAGTGAGCAGGATTTTTCAACGATAATCAGACTTTAAAATCTAACATATTATTATAATTTAGTTATACTTACTACTACTTATTAGGTGTACGTACGTAATGAAGTATACACCTTTAAGTCCCATAATGGTGTCCAACCATAGTTCAGAAATGTTTTTCAATACATCATAATTCATAATCTACCCAACAATCGGATATATATATATATCTGAGAAAGTTGTTATTGTTGCAAATAATAAAAGATTGTCCATTTGTGACTGAGAGATGAAATGACTGATGTCTGTAACAGTGATTTAACGTTAAAAAATGTACATAGATATATATAATAAAATAAAACTATTATACATATTGATAGACGATAATTATGTATCTATAAATATACCAAACCAAAACTACCGGGCCTGTATTACATAAAGACATAAACTATTGAGTATTAGGTATAAACCTAGTGATTAAGAACAGACGTTGAAAAATTCTACACATTTATTTTTTTACCAGTAATAAATTAATATTATTCCATAATAATTCGGCTTATTAAATAATGTTTTCATTTTTTAATCGCTTACCATTTTAAGCTGCAGATAGTGTCAGATGCACATCATTCTCTGGTATATAATATATAAATGCCTTATGAATGTAATAATTCCAGTCGTGATTATGGTTAAAAAGAAACTGACAGTAACCAAATTTAAATAGTAAGAAGTAAATAATATCATTTATAAAGGAACAATAGTTCCAATAATCAATAGAGGTAAACTATTATGTTATAGGTTATCAGTATTATAATACAGGTATATAGTATTATAGTGCAACAGTAAACATTATAATAATGGTATATAATATGAAAATAAAATCATGGATATAATCAAAGATTATTATTATGCGCAAGGCCGTAGTCAGAAAAATATTTATTATTTTTTTTTTTTTTTTTGGGGGGGGGGGGGGGGTAAAGTATAAATATATTATATTATATAATAAAATATGTAATAAAAAATGAAACTATTCAATCTTATTTCAAGAAAAAATTTCGGGGAGGATCTGAACCCTGAACACTACCCCTGGCTACGCCCTTAATTATGCGCGGCCAAATAGGTAATAGTCCATGTTTTATGAATCATACTAAATATAACTAATAAAACTACATGCAATCTACTATATTGATATATATGTCAGAAATAAGATTAAATATTCGGATTTCTTTACATTATTAACAAAGTTTTTCTAACTCTATAACGTATAATTTTTATTATAACTTGTAATTTTTAAATGACTTGACACTTAAGTTTGAGTAAATTATATTGGATTATGTAAGAAAAATATTTGAACATTTTTCATTGATGGCCTTACTTAATTATTATATATACCTAGGGCTATATGTCTAGGATTAATTCAGCCCTGCAAACTTGTACATAGTACATACTTCATTTGATTATAATGCTTTTACATACCACGAATTCTTATTATTATATGTCTCGTAAATCGTGATGAACCGAAGTCCGTAACATTAAATATAATTCGTTCTGTCCGAGAATTTGCAGAAATATACTGTCATGGTATGACATCGATGTCGATGAGTACATAAAAAAAACTTAATATGTTTACTAGTTTACTTAGTACCAAACAAAATATATATATGTGTATGGATAATTAGTGATCGTTATTCGCGTTCCATCTTTATGGCCGTCGTTGCCCTCTCCTATATGTATGGATAAGTCCTATTCGCAATAACCGGTATAATCGCACATTGGTTTGGCGTGTATTACTGATTTTTATTTGTCAGTTGGTTTCTGCTCATTCCGGAACCACACTCGACTATTTATAAGTTTTCAAAAAGTTTTCTAGTATTAATACTATTTTATTGAAGCATAATATATAATATTTTACCATCTCGTGTCTACATTATTTTTATACCATCCAACAATAAATACAATAATACAACAAATGTGTTAAAATCATACAAATTATATTCAGTCATTTTTACGTTAAAGTCGATTTTCCCTTAAACTTTTGATAAATTCTAAAATTGTGTATTTTTTTTTAATTTCCATTGTAAAATGGCTATAAATTATAGTGCGCCAGTTATAATAAACAATATAATGACCACTCAACTGGACTTGGAAGAATTAAAACTCAACATCGACAATATGTTTTTAGTTATCAATGGAATAATTGTATCCTGTGAGTATACAGATAAACTTATTAAATTATATTATTTTCATAATCATATTCATAAAAAAAAAAAATACTTTTCTTTGAACTGTTTATCGAATTACCTATATTATTTATATAATTTTATAAATTCTAGTAATTTATTAATTAGTTTTAAATACAATAAATATTAAAAGCGAATTGATTAAAATGAATGTATGCACTCTGACATGTTTTTAAACTAATTATTTTTAATCATTTTTTGGAAAACTTACAGTGTAAATAGATTTTTCGAGCACATTTTTGAAAAATTATTCCAGGATACTTTGTTTTTAATTATAAAAATAATGTATAGAATATTCATAAGCCGACTTTGGTGCTTTAAGGTATAATGTAAAGAGTCTTCTAAATTTTAGAATTCAAAATTAGTATTTATTCAATAAAAATGATGGTTGATAAAAAATTTGAATGATTGTATAGTTGATGATCCCTTAAAAGGCATAAAATATTGTTCTTAAAAAATTAAAGATATAATATTATATCAGTTTTAGTGATCCTAATTCAATTCAACAAACATACATTTTTATATAAAAATTATAATATACCATAATTTATTATAAATTAGAATAATAGTCTCTTTTATTGTAACCAATAGGCAATAAATAAAAATATATTCGATTTTCGTGAGCCAAAACGAAATTTTAGTATAAACTATTGTATGGTAATCTATAATAAAACTTGAAAAATGAAGTTACGGACACTATACGCGTCTTTCAAGGAATATTCGAGTACAATTTGATTCCAATTAGTTCTTCGGTGTATAGTTTCCAAGTTTATAAGCCCCATACAAACGTACGTACAATTATATAATGTACATACATGTATAATATGTATAACTACACATTATGGAGAGTCATTAAAATGGTACGTTACACGAAAATAGTGGTCATATAATAAATTATAAGTAGCTATCATTGTATATACATATATAAAATAGGTAATATAAAATTTAAACGACCCTGTATAATTTTAAAGCGATTTTGTACTTGGAACATTTTTTGTAGCATATTGCATAACACACATATTAATATCTCCAAGGATGAATAATCCTTCTTTTTAAATATTTTATCGTTATTCTTGTAAAACGACACCTATATGGGCTATATATACGATAAAATTTAACTCAGTGTATGTACCTATTCGTATATGAACAAAATTTAAATAGGCACTCCGAAAAACGAATTAAAATAGCATGAGAGTTGACGCATTACACTGTAGATGATACACAAAACTATACCAATTACTTATTAATAATAATTATATAATATGTTAAATGTATATCTTATATAATATATATTGGCTTATGTTTTACTTTATGATATAAAAGTATATAGCCATTGTAATGATATAAAAATCCTATGCAAAATTCAAGGTGGAATTCGATCTATAAAATATATTAAACAGTATGTACCTACAACGATTAACGAGCAATTGAAAAACCAGCCTAGACTAGTGAAAGTATGCAAAAATTAAATTGTTTTGTAATATATTCTGTTATTTGCATTGATACGTGATTGCACATGCACTGATCTACACGATGTAAAAAATAATAAAAAATAACTCAACTTAGTATATACATAATACATTGATCGATTACTGCAGTGGCGCATGCCGCCTTAACGATTATAAACAATACTTATACTAAATGTATACATATTTTGTTTACGTATTTATCTGGTGAAGTCTACATTTTTCAAAATTTCATTACGCTAATACATTTTACACATCACACAATATTAATACATGCAAATCTATAGGTCGTCCACTACGTGATTGAACCCCGCCAAAAAATCGTTTTAAATACAGTAAAGTTAGTTAAATGTTATAGGTACAAACAATATAGCATATTTTAATCCCGTTAAGCATCGTTAAAAATAAAAATATCCGAGTTAATTAAGTATAAAAGTAACCAAGTATACATCAACTTATTATTTAATTATTTAATACAATTTATTGGAACTGTAAATTCCGTTTTAAATCTATACAAGCGACGTGATCACGTGATCACGTGAACACAGTAAACGCGTTTTTATTTGACGCCCAACATACTTGTATACTGAACTTATATTCGTATTTTAAACGGCTTATATTACTTAGTTTAAGTTTTTTAGGATATTATAAATACATTATTGTATTATATGATGCAAAGCCCATTAGTTCAATTGTAAAACGATAGTAGCTGGGCTTATGGGCTAAGCCATCCCAAATATAAACTTAGCTCCAGCCACCCTCCCCTTAGTTACTTTTAATTTTTTTTAGTAGATATAAGGTTTATTTTTATTCAATAAAGCTTATGAAAAAATATAGAACTGAGGCTTCCGTCTCTCCAAGTAATAATTAATCAATCTTATATGGCTATTAGCCATTACAGACATCGCACATGATTATCCAAACAAAATATGGGATGAGTGAATTTGACCATGCACCATTGTCTTTTGTCAGATTTTCACCGATGTGAAGTTTCTGCATTTGAAAATTACTAAAAATGCACCTCTTTACCTTATAAATATATAATATTTATTAATTTCATTAATTACAATGACTAATAATTGTATTACAGAAATATATAATAATATTAATTACTAGGTATAGCATTACATTTTAACGAAAACAATAGTGTCCAAATAAGGAATTGGTCACGATCCAAAAGCATTAATAATCTCGTTTACTATAAAAATTAACAATTCTATAAATATTCAATGTTAAAAATCAAACCGTTTCGCCATACGATAAATTGTCTTATTATTAAATATAATATTCTATACATACAAGATATGCACAACGTACAGTTACTTATAGTAGTGACAGTGTATTTATACCGCCTAAACCTGCCTACTTAGCCACTTAAATAGGTATTATGTTACATCACTATATTTATTATAATACAGTAGGTACATTATTATAAGTATAACCAGCAAAACGCACTAAAAACTAACGATTGTTAATTAAAGTCAATTGTTTTATGACAGCAACGATGAAGTAAAAATATGTGTAACAATGACATAGGTAGAGCCGGTAGAGAGATACTCAGAAATTGTTTCCGCGGTATTCCATATCTAACAATAACATGAAAGAGCGCGTGGTCGAGTAAATTTCGATTTAAAATTTGAACAAGATAATATATGCAATATATATATATTGTTTATTTTTTTAAAGATAAATTTACAAAAAAACAATCACTTTACGTGACTCATTTATAGGTAGTTTAATAACTACTATGTATTCGAATAAATACGACTGGGTATTTACGTCGTCGATCGACAGCGTCATTTTATATGATTGACTCATTTGAGTATATTATCTCCCATATCGCAAAATAACATAATATCACAAAGTAATAAAGTAAACGAAAATGAGAAGACCTTAATAAAAATAATAATGTATATTAATAATAGAAGATATTATTTTTGCGTAAGAACAACTAAGAGTTGTTGTATGCACTATTTTTACTGTACTTGACGTGTTAGAATTTTGAATATTTCCGTGTGTAAAAATAATTTTAGATCAAATTTTAATTCAAATAAATCATTTTTTTACTCTTGTTTTAAACAAAATACGAGTAATAGATCTTTTTCAAATTCATTTAATCAACGTGGGTTATTTTTTCGTAAAAGTTTTTAGTAAGATAATTTTTAAAATTTAATGAAATTATAAAATATTATGGTCAATTGAGTCTATAACATGAGGTTATAGAGTTTAATTTAAGAAGCAAAATGTATTTTAAAATGCAATAAACGTATAACATAATGTATGGTATATATATACCTATTATGTACAAGCTAGTGGTGATGTGAATTTGCTAACACACACATGTTCAATTGTTTTGTTGTTGGCTTATAATTTCCTTATTCATAAAGGGGTTTTCTTCGTGCTATAGATATTTAAAAAATTATAATTTATTCTGCAAGGAAAGAATGTAAAAAATGTTATTATTAAATCACCACAATAATTGTCTGTCGATTATCACAGTACAATAAAGCGATATTTCGAAATCTGCTGTAGGTATAGGTATCGTATATATAGGTAGGTAGTATTAAGTACCTCTTAGGTATATATAATATTATATATCTATTTATATATGATTTTAAATAATAATGAAACTCATATTTCGTAGTTTCATCTTAAAAACAGTAATTAATTAATTCTTATAGAATTATTCATATTATTATAAAAATTAAGATATTGCAGATTAGAATATTAGATTTCTCGTCATATTAAAAGTAAAAAGCCAGCTGTACATCCAATGTAAAATTGATATTACCTACTGTGCAATGAATCACCAAATTGTAATCATTAAAAAAACCTCCAGTTCCTTGGATTCGCAAAATTATGATTTATAATAGACGCTTTCTTATCAATAACATTTAAATTTAGCTTATTCATATTATTTATACCACGGGCTAAGATATCTTAGTTCGTGATTTACATTGATTATTAACATTTTAATATCTTATTTTTGATATAAGTAATATTATACATTCGTATAAATGTATAATATATGTTTATTGTATTTACTGATATAAATTTTTTTTTTTTTTTTGATCAATTATTATTCGCGTACAAGCCTTAAAGCTATATTATCTCTAGCCATGAGTCCCGTGGGCGGTTGATAGTTGGAATATTTTGCAGCTAGGCGACCCCGACCATATATATTGACCCATTTTTTTGAGACACATAATGTGATTTCACATGTTAGTCGAATTTTCCATATTTACTCTATTAAACAGTTAATATAATTTCTTTTTTAATAATTAACGATACAAAAATACACTAATAATCAAAGAAAACATAATAGTCGAGCTATAGGTACATTTATTAGATTTTAAAAAATTTGAACCTCAAAGTGACTAAATTATCAATATTGTATATTATTGAGTAGTTTTTATAGTAAACTCATTTTATAAAATATTTATAACATCAATAATAGATAATTATATCTGGAATACCTATATTTATAATTTGGCAATATTTCGCTATTTTTCAGATGAACTATATATATAATCATTGTATATTATTTATACTTTATACTATACAAAAAAAAAAAACAATTTAACGTTTTAAACTATAACCAGTGTCCCTAAACATAAAATGCATCCAACAACGTACATTAAATTAAACTTTTAAATAACTAATAATTATTTAGTATGTTTATTGAAATATCGAATCGAAAATATTTTTGTGTGCTTAAAATTATTTAATTTCATCAATTATATTTTTATTGTTAAAAATCGTGAATTTTGGGACCATAAATTACGTATGTACTTATATTTACAAATTTATTTATTTAAGATTTTAACGTTTTCAGGCCTAATTCTGATGTATGAGTTTATAACGTCAGTTGAATAACGTGATATGTACTTATGTAGGTATAATATTGTATAAATACAATAAAATAGCATTGCACTTGACTACTTGAATAATCAATTTTATAAAAAATATAAATTAATGTTAAGTTAAATAATTTAAAGTTATAACAAATAGATGGGGTATACAAGATAATTAAGTTACTTAAACAATTTAAATCAAAACGATTAAGATTGCATAATCAATAATCATACATAAAATTTGACGACACGATAAGCTTTAAACTTCAATGAAATATAGTTCATTATTACTCGTTTTGTGATTATTGAAATGAAAACACAAGTTTCTTTTTCCTTCGAATCCCATCTAAAAATATATAAATAGATAATATTATATATAGATGGATGATATATGTCTAAATATCATATCTCACCTTGCGTTGCATACTAATTTGTTATTTGTGTATGATTAAGAGTAAATATGATTAAATGTTGTTTGGATGCTGATCTTGTATATATATTTTATAGTCGAAATTCGATAACTGAGTATATTTTACTACATTGTATAAATATATATTAATAAATAATATGTATGTAATAGATAGATACGTAGGTAAATAATGCGTGTATTATTATTGGTAAAATATGATAAAAAAATAATTAGGGTCAAACGTATCCGAAACGTGATCACTGTAATATGCTTCGTTTGCAGCACCTACCACCTATACAAACTAAAATATGATAAATGATAATATTGTGTACATGTGTACATGTTTAGTCCGATACTCTGGTGGTCGGTATATTATAAAACATAATATTTTATTTGAAGTAAGCCGTTATCGATAGATAAGGACGTATAAAATATGTTAACATATTATACTAATATATGTTTATTTCATAGGAAATATTCGTATAAACTGATTTAACATGTTCTAATTAAATGATTTGTACTTCCCAAATACAGCGATTTTCGCATAACTATAATGTATACATACAAACAAATTGATATGAAGATTACTATTATTACAGGCAGTGAAAGTTGGCGTGATTATTGTACCTAATAATAATTATTAGGAATCCATGAAATAATATTGTAATATAATAAATTTATACTGTGTATAACATTATACTTTGTTTATATTACAAGTTCGGTCTACTTAATCAATATTATGACCAATAAAAAATGCCAGAGAAGTAATTAATTATGCCAATATTAAATTATATGTACTTTAGGGATAAAATTGTAGAGAAATAAATATATAACGTGTTTTACATAATTACTTATGTACTTATAATATTATTATAATCATCAAGATAAATTCTGCGAAGTGAATCACAAATATTTTCCTTTTTCGTAAAATTGTCATATCCTGGTGATACTCTTTGGACATACCGTGAACACAAAATTATAGTTTTCAACTCCTATGCGTTTATTATTGATTCGTGATTTAATTTTAATTATGCAATAAAGTAATAATATAAAAATAAGATTCAACAAAAATTGTAAAATGTTTGTCAGGTAAATGATAATATGATCGGGTAATAATTTTCCAATCATTATTTTACTAATTAATGTAAATTTTACTCAGATATTTTTTCTCGTTCATCATTATTATAATTATTTCATTTGAAAACTACGTTTATTTCTATCATATTCAAATGATCACTTTAAGACATTTTAATTAAAACAATTATTACGAATAATTCAAATGTAATTAATCACAAAGGTTTTTAATCATTGTCTGAAAATAAAATAATGGAAATCATTTTAATAAACTCGTAAACCATAGAATTACATTAAATAGAAAAATTAAAATATTATATATACAATATATTATATTATTAATATTATATTATATTTTATTATTATATATATTATATCATATATTGTATACACATGAATAATATTAATTATTATATCGATTGAATGTTTAATGTTTGACAGTTATGCAAGTCGGATTTGCATGTTTAGAAGCTGGATGTGTGCAGCCCAAAAACGTGACTAACATTTTATTGAAAAATGTATTAGATTTATGTGAGTATATTATAGAATTTATTTATTTTTTATTTTACCTTCGATATACATCACGAATTTTTGTTTGTTAACAATTACGATTAACGATCACATAATATAACATAGTATATTATATTATGCATTGATGTACCTATATCTAAGACAGTATGGCCATGTTATTATTATATTAACCATGAAACAATTGTTGTGAAGTATTGTGCGTGTAGCATATATTTTGACGGTAATAGTAGTTAAATCGGACCACAAATTTCATTAAGCGCGTAATTAGAAACTTAGGTATAAACTAAAATACAGGCTTGATAATATTTCAAAAATAGTCTCAAAAAATGTTGACACTAATAACCGAAAAACTTCAGAAATGACACGCCTTAATTTTTACCTGAATTGAATAATTAAAATATCAATAAATTTAAAGTATATATTATAACAGAAAATTTGAAGCAGTTACTCTCGTAAATGTTGACATAGAAATAGGCTTCCATGTGACGTTTTAGCATTTCACCGTCCGCCGTGTCATAAATCGTTATAATATTATATAATATATTATAGTCATCTGTGCCATATCGTACTGGCTGGTCGGATATGGGTTGGCGTATGGTGGCGGTGGTTGTGGATATTACGGCAAGGAATACTTTGCGGGTGTCGACATGCCATCGAACCAAAGCGGCGTGTGGTTCTTCCAATACGTGTTCGCTGCTACTGCAGCAACTATCATATCCGGAGCTGTGGCTGAGAGGTGTAATTTCATCGCCTACATATTCTACAGCGTTATCATATCCGGTAAGTATATACACGAATAACGCATGCACCCAAGTCCGAATTAAGTCATTTTGAGTCTCTGGCACACAAGAAACTACAAAATATGAAAAATAAAATATTGTATTTGAATACTATCTGTACTCTGTACTTTAATACGTTTTTATAATTTGTTTGCTTGCTATATTTTACCTGGATGGTCATTATATTATATGCACCAATTGTACCACGTACAAGTCGTACATGTTGTATTGTGGTTTATAATATATATATATTTATAAATCACTGTTATTATTATCGTATTACATATATTAAGTAATTATTATTTATTCTAAACAACACTCGACGATACCCCTTTAACTCAGCTTATCGTGTGTACCGCTATGAAATATAATTACACTTTATATATAGGTAGTTGTCAAGTAAGAAATTAGATATAAAATATATTGTTATTTAAATATTATGACAATATATTATACACATTACATTTATCATTTATGTCTTCCGTGTTTCAGGTGTGACGTATCCCATTGCTTCGCACTGGACTTGGTCACCCGACGGTTGGTTACTGAAAATGGGGTATTCCGATTTTTCCGGTGCAGGGACTGTGCACATGCTAGCGGGCACATGTTCGTTCGTCGCAGCCTTGTTCATTGGCCCCCGGAAAGGACGTTTTAATACCATCGCTCCGAACGAATACAACGGACACTCGATGCCGGTGAGCCATCATAAGATTATATATTTACATCTGTTGTATACTATATATTAATATTATTACCTATAAACTACCCCGGATCATACGTTAATTCTAGTGAGAGGTATATAATTATGAATTTGATACATTTAGGTTTGTCAATTTTCCTGATTATAATAGCTACGGATACAATGCATCATTTTACACTTACACTTGAATAATAATATTTTTGTGGCTTAATTCGTAGCCAAGAATATCTTAGTAAATCATTTTATATTAAAAGTAAATAAGTTGACCAAGAAATATATTGTTTCATGATAAAAAAATTACCCTGTGTAGATAAATGTTAAAATTATTTCGATCAGCATTATTGATAATGCATATAATCCGTCCGTGTCCGCGTAATACAGCTACATTATGCTGTGATATTATTATACTGCCTTAGAATTTATATGATATAAATAAAATACATATACATAGTATATGTGTAACACATAGTAATATGCCTTATTGTTATTACCTATAGTACTTATACAAATTTTTAAATTATTTAAAAAAAAATGTACGATAATATTTTATCGAACTACCTACCTATATATTTAAATAACTATTGATTAGTATAAAAGTATATATAATACTATATTATAATATTCGATAATTTATAAATACTTATTTGTTTACATAGCTAGTGGCCACTGGGACTCTATTACTCATATCTGGATTCTTGTCGTTCAACGGTGCGTCCCTGGGCCATATTACCCAACCTGGTGACGGAATCATAGTGGCAAATAGTGTAGCTAACACCATTTTTGGTGGTAGTGGTGCGGCAATAATGATACTGATTTTGGCAAAAGCTGGTCTGGTCGGCGAGTCCAGGTGGCCATTCGCGATGACTATCAACGCCGTTTTAAATGGAATGGTACACATAAACATAATACACTTACTTATACATAGTTACATTCATACTTCAAGTTCAAATACTTCAATAGCTTATTTTTGAGGGATATCCATAATTTATAGATGAACTTAGTATATTTTTACATCATTTATACATTATTTTTACTCAGGTCTCGGTGTGCGGAGGTGTCAACGAATACACACATTTATCTGCAATGGTGGTCGGTATGATTGGTTGTATTATTTATTTAGTATTGCAATGGATTGTTCCTCGTTTAAAAGGTATAAAATATTTATTACTGCAATATTGTAAATTTGTAACATTACACGGTTTATAATACCGTATATCCTATTAACACACTTAATTCGACACTATTTTTCGTTTAACAAAAATTGTACTCAAACAGTTAAGCTTTAGTTGTTTTTCATAATTTTTATATAAATAATATATTGTTTTATTATATTTTATTCAGTGGATGATCCGCTAGAAACAACTGCCGTCCATTTTGGAGGTGGATTATGGGGAGTAATAGCTACACCGCTTTTTGTGAAAGGAGGATTCTGGAACAACCCAAATGCTATGCCAGTAAGTTTATATTTTTATGTAAAAAATTATTAGATGTACTGTACTCGATGTACATGCATCAAATAGCCTTACCGCCATCTTTTCCTAAATATATAATAAATTTTTAAATTTTTAAGTTTGTATATTATGACTATATTATTTTTAGCTACTTAGAATTTTATCCAATTTAAGGTACTGTGGCGGTACCAACTTCGCTTTTTAAATAAGAATCAAAGTTTATTGGTGTAAATTATTATAATTAATATTTTTTTTTAAATGTTGATGTAGATATCCAAATAAAAATTAAATTAAAAATTTTTACGAGTTATTAAATTCTACATAGGTTTTAAGGATAATAGTTCTTAAAAATGGTTTAACAAAAATATAAAATACATGTAAAATTAGATCTATAGTAGATGCATAAAATAAAATAACTTAAAAACTACTTGTTTTTAAACAAATTATGCGTTTAATAATTTACATGAAAAAGAGTAATTATTCTCGTTTCAAAAAAATAAGTATATATTTTTGTCATAGGATAATTTTTAAATGGTTTAAAATATTTAAGTATTTTAAAATAATGTCATAACTTCTAAGTATAAGTTTACTTGAAAATGTCGACAAATTCATTACTAAAGAAAAATTAGAGTAAGCATGCTTGGTGAATCTTCTTTTATACATTTTGTGAGGAAGACAACTCGTTTATAGAAAAATAAATAAATGATAAATATATAATAGAAAGATTATTTATATTTTCTATTGTTTTATTTATTTAAAATACGGGTTGTTTAAATAAATAGTTAATAATTATATTATCTATTACATGTATCTAGCCAGATTTATATGTATAGGAAAACAAAATTACAAGTGTGATGGATTTTGAAAAATATATTTTTTTTTTAACTTTACAGCTATTGAAATCGAATCTAATCGGCGCCGGATCGATTATTTTATGGTCAGTAGTAAACAGTGCAATATTATTCGGATTTCTTAAAGTGTTTGACCTACTCAGAGTGTCTACAGACAAAGAAATTATAGGTAAATGAATATTTTATTATATCATAATTAAATTTTAGATGTATTATAATAGTAGAATAAGTAGAATAAATACGTACGTAATGGGAACGTGAATACTATATTTATATTCTATTGATATGTACATTTTTTACGAACTAAGCATATTATTACATACCTATTATATCTTTTCGTGTATGCATATATTTAATTATCCGATGTTCTTCTAGGTTTGGACATGAGTCTTCATAAGGAACAAGCATACCCAGTGACTAACATTTCTATTGAAAACGGACATAAAATTAACAGTAAGTGATCAATGTATACATAATTGCATTCTGAAACTGTAGAAAAAAAAACAAAAAAAAAATAGTTTTGTTTACCGGTAATCGCGATTAAAGAAAAAAAATAATACTAAGGACAAATTAGTGTATAATATAGTATATAAATAATATAATATAAAATTATGAGTGCGAATTACTTTTAAAAGTATTATAACATAATTTTTAAAAAACGTTCAAATTAATTTTTTATTTTTTAGTCGCTTTTTTTGAATTTTGACAGTTGTTTTAATTTTAATTCCTGTAGCAGAATATTTTTCCAAAAATGTTGTATTTTTTTAACTTCATTTTTGATTGAGACAATGATTTTCATCTAGCTTATTACAATTAATAAGCTATAAATTAAATAAATGGTATAAAATAATAATAAGAAGAAGATAATCAAGTAAAGAGAAATTTTCTTAATATTTTTCAACGCAATTCTGAAGAATCAATCAGTTATAATAGCAAAATTTATTTCCACTATCATATCTTTATAATTTTACTTATTACATTTTTCAGACAATAAAACCACAGTCGTCAGACACGCCTATGATAATATGGCAATGCAACACACCCTCCAAAAGTGACCAAATATTTTACATATTGTATGACAACAATACCTACATATAATATCTCATAAAGTCATAGAAAATCAATACGTATAATATAATAATATGATTGGTGTATATAATTATAATTATATACATATATTGTGTTAAACGTACTACCAGTAAATGCGTATTACCACGATATAGGTAACGACGGTATTATAATATTATAATGTATGTTATATTCAGTGGCGTAGCGTGTGTTTTGAGAAAGTGTAAGCAGAAAAACTAGTGTATTTGAAATTCAATAGCAAGTCTACAATCAACTATACATTTAATACATTAATTGGTAAAAATTAATCAAGATGTCCGCTTAGCTTAGGATCAAGTGTTCCCATTAAATTTATTAACTCTACATAATTTCCCCTATTAACTGAAGTTAATTGTTCGTCATGTCCGCGAAACGAAAGCTCTTGTTTCGCTAAATAACACGTTGCATCAATAAATCGACTTAGAACATATCTATTATTTTTTACAGTCTCATTATGTTTTTCAATATTTTTTTTAAATGCCTCACTAAGACATGTTTCTATTCTTACATTACCAAATTTTTTTAAAGTAATTAAAGATTCAATATGAGAACGACTTATTTCATGACGATGCTTTAAATTATAAAAATTGTTCAAATCATTGCAACCATACTTCGACCAAATATTAGATTCATGTGAAAATAATAAACAAGGCCAACAGTATAATTTTTGGGTATATTGACAACCAGATAGCCATTTGTTTGAATCGTAATATGAAAAGTTAAAATACCGAAAATTTTTTATACATTTGGTTTTCAAATCTAAAAGTTTTGGAGTTGGTCTACCATTATTTATAATATTCTGTTTTTCAACAAAAGTATTCGATCCAAACGATTTTACTAATAATTGTTCAATAATACATTTACAATAATTATTAATATTTAAATTCACACCTGAAGAACATGAAGGCAGATCCATTTCCATTGTAAAATAATTAAATAAGTGTATATAATTATAAATCTATTATTTAAAATACTGATACAAAAATAATAAACATGTGCGTTGAATGAATCCAAACACTGCAATGCAATCGCACAAATGTACTCAGCCGTCGATTATCGTTTTATCGGAAATATAAATAATAATAAACCGTTTGGTACTGTGGTGTATGCAAAATCATAAGTGCTTACAAATTGCGTTTGAATACGAACCCCCTCTACGACATTGTACGTATATCGTGTCTATTAGCTCACGTAAGCAGTTTCAGAACATGTTACACCACGGCACGACGCGACGCGTCAATATCAAATATTAATAGAACGATAGTAAATTTTCCATCGTCTTATGCAACAATCGACGACGACGACGACGACCAAAACATGTGTTCGTCAAGATTTTTATCTTATATTCTAAACATATTATTTATTATTTTTATTATTGTTAAAAACAAAAAAAAAGTAGTCAATGATTTAATTTGAAATGCAATTTGTTATTATAATAATATTAATATTAATTTTTATTTTTCCTATTTTTCAAGTGTAAGCAGTGCTTACAGTGCTTACATGCACGCTACGCCCCTGGTTATATTATTTATATTATATAGTATGTGTGATGCTCAGGTCATCAACTGTGCCCACAGTGGTGATGGCGTACTCATTAGTACTTATAGGATGAGTGTTGAACACAGATTAGATTTAATTAGGTTAGAGGTTGTATCAGTGGTGTAGCCAGAATTTTAAAATGGGTGGGATGGGAAAACCTAAAATACTAAAACAATATAATCAACAATTAACAATAACAGTTGATGGCCCACTTGCCCCCCATGACTACGCCACTGGGTTGTATCCTCCTCTCCAATTATAATTTTTTGTTTAACCGATCTACTAAATGTAGAGCTGTCATTAATTGTTACCTAATATGGGTACTTATTACTATGTCCACTGCGACCCTGCTTCTATGTACATTGAGTATTAACTACAAAGCCTTATACAATCATATCAAACGCCTGATAGTCACTTATATCTTAGTCAATGATTATGAGGTAGGTAATAACAATTTTATTTTGGTGGGTGGGGGATAAAAGAATGAGTGTTCGAACTCTTACAGCAGTAAAGCCTATACCTAATTATTTGTTTGGTTTTACCAATACGGCTATACAATTAACTAAAATAGTGAAATATAATATGGTTAGTGATTATTTACAATATTCCCTCCCTAAACTTTGAAATTTTAAACAAAATTACACCGCTCTACAGTATGCTTATCACGAGTCATCGTCAAAAATTAAGTACTTAGGTACGTTTTCCAAACCATTATTATACATATTAATATATTATAAATTACTTTCCTAAATAATATTTTCATTCAAAATCTATCCATTTAATCTAAATTAATATTACGACATAATCTAGACAAAACTCGGATCATTCATACTATTACTTATGTAATATTATTGTTCATGTTCATAATGGTGAGGGGAATTTAAACTGCATTTATACCTACTGTTTACTTACATAGTTATATGGCTATATACTCGGATTTTTAAGGATTTTATTTCACCAATAATAAACTGTATTACTGGATCATTTGTATATAATAATATATAGTATATTTTATAGCCATAAAAGTATATATTTTATTTTGGATGATTCAAAACGTATTTATGTAATCATGTACTATTATTTATATGTTATATTAGATATAATTTATTATGTATATATTGATATGTAACTTTAAACATGTAAAATTGTATTACTTGATTTAATTGTAAATTATATTTTTATTCTTCAATATTATATGTACCTATATCTAATTTTTGTAACATAATATAAAATATAGTTCAACCTACAAACATTACCCTACAGTTAATCATCTCAAGATTTTTATATATTATCACAGGTACTCCGTGAAACATAAAAAATGTAGCTTTTGATAATAACCTAAAATTAATAACAATAAAAAACTTGTAAAAACTACTACAAATAATAAATAAATTGGCATAAACCCTTGTCAAAAAAATATCTCTATTTCTTCTTATTATTATTATTATTATTATTATCCCTACATTACCAAAAAATTTTATCGTTAATTTAAAAAGTGAGTAGGCAAAACGTTGAGAAATTAATTATCATAAAAAAAAAGAAAAATTTAAAACTTAAATTTTGAAGTTTTGTTGCCTGCTTAATAGTCCTTAATAGTCTTATCTTCGTGAAATTTCAGATTTGTGTTTAATTTTCTTATTGATGTTATTTATTGTTTATGTAAAAAAAAAGTATTGTAAATAATATATTTGAATAAAAAATATTATAGTTGTGGGGACAAATTTTCTTTGTTGACAATGTGTAGGTAGTTATTTAAAAAATCTTTATTAGCATTGAATGATGGAATTCGTGGATTTTAGACTGAGCAAGTCGTCTGATTTACAATTCAATAATTATTATTTCCCATATCGTATTCATTTATAGTCTTTAAATCATATATTATCTACTTAAATAGATACATTTATATAAGTATCTAGGTACTTTAATGTACCTATACCTATTGTTAAATCTTAAAATATTTAAATGTACCTATACTATACAGTACACATTCACAATTTACAAGTTAAACAATCAATCTGAATCATCAATTAACACTATAAAAAAAAAGTAAATAGTAAAAACTACAATTATGTCAATAATTATCACACAAACAAAGATTAATATTCAATAGAATTTAAAAAAATAAGTATTAAGCAAACATTTAACTTTTTTTTGCTATCACGGACACGTTTCTTATAAAACGTAGATTATTTTTTTTTAATTTACAGACCACGAAAACAAGAACAGTATATGTGCTGCCATCTATTTATACAATTGTAACAAACACATACTAAATAATATTATATTTTTTACATACATTTTTCAGAATTATAGAGAAATTATTAATTTGTAGCTCATAGTAAGTTAATTATATTTAAACGGTAGACTGTAGTAAAATATTGAAATTTATGATCATAAATATATGAATCTATATTTCTACAGTAATTGGTAAAAAGCATAGAATAATCATATTTTGTTTCATAATTAAAATATCTAATTTTTTTTATTTTTAATCATTTATGTGATTTTATTAATTTTATTTTGTTATATTCAATGGTATGATGGCGAAGAATTAAATACCTTTATCCAATACAGCTTAGAAACATTATTAAGCCATACATTAAACATAGATAAATATTAAAATTAATAGATAAATGACAAAAGTATCAAGAAAATTCACAGAAATTAACACAATAAATTGTATACACCTAATAGTTGTACAGTTTATTATGGAAAGAACCATGAAAATGTTGAAACTATTTAGAAATAATATTGCTCAGATAACAAACTTAATTTAATTTAATACCTACACAACAAATCACTTTGTACCAATAAGCATTAATTAAATATACTTGTAAGAATTATAAGATTTGGTAATGTCTGGTTACATATTGAAAAATCACTTAATGTTTAGTGAATCAATAGTGAAGTGTGTTACATGATTTAGTACCCCATGATTGGTCGATTACATTTTAACAAGCTATTAAATAAATACATTTTTTGTGCAACATGGTGTGTGAAGTTGAATGTTTTTCAATAATTTAACTCAAAGTTTTATTATTATTATTATTGAAAAAGCTTAATTTACAATTTATACAACATCAAGTATAATAATTAAATGACATGAATAACCTGAGGAATAGATCCATTCAGCAACAGTACCTCTTGATTAAGCTATGTAAATAATACCTAGAATAAAGTTTTGATGTTTTGAACTATTAAATTATTTGGCTAGTTTTGATCTTTGACTTTATTCTCAACTAATTTTATATCCTCAATAGTAGTAAGAGACACAAGAAATTAAATGTTATTGCATCAAGTACTAATTGAAAAGAACTTTGTAATGAATTTAAATAAAAATTCAATAAATACAGTTAATCAATATTTTGAATAAATTTAATTTACCTGGAGTTTTATTTAAACAAAGCACAGATATTTATTATATAATTATTTAAAATTAAATGTCTTTTTTTTTCTGACTGAATAATATGTTATCACTAATATCTATCTTAAAAAAAAAATAATTAGAGTAGATTTAAATTATTTACTCTGAAGACACAAACATCTTTATAATATATATTTACAACAATTTAACATATAAAAATAAAATGTCAATACTATATTATTCTAGGTAAATAGTGGTAATGGCATTCATGCACTCATAAAATACGTACTGATTCCATATTAAATTTTTAGGTGAAAATATACATACAAGGAATTTATTTGTCATTCGGTAGTTATATATATTTATTGCTTTTATATTTTTCATACTTAGTTTTAATAAGCAAATAATATACCTAGTTATATTAATTCTGCTCAAAAATTACACAATTATTTTAATATAATAAATATAAATTATAGCCCATGAGAAAACTGATTTTTCTCTTATTGACCGTACCATAAATATTATTTTTCTTATTTAAAATATTCAAATTCATAAAAAAAACTTTTGAAAATTAAATTCATTACAGTGATAAATTTAGGTCAGGGCTCCCAAGTTACATCCAAGTGAGGGGAAGGGAGGCACAGTACATTTGATATGACAAAAAAATATGATTTATTATTTTTTCTTTATCAAACAAATGCTTGAAAAGTTCATTTTTAAGTATAAAATATTATTGTTTTATGTTGAAAGTAATAAAACAATAATATTATTATTAAAAATTGTATTAACTTCTAACATTACTCTTTCTAGTACCACTATTTATTAATTTAATTTCTATATTTAAAGGGGCCTCCTTTTCCCAATAATGTATACTAAATACTAATACTTATATCTATAGTTAGCAAAACACATATTACAACAAAACATATTACTTTACTTTAATGAATTAATGTTTCAGTCATTATATTAATTTAAATATTTTAAAGAAATTTGTTTATGACCCACAAAATAATGGTTAGCTTTATCACAAATAGACAAGCAATAGTATACTAACAGAATTTTATAAAACTATTAAATAAAGAAATGTATTAATTTTTTTCAAGATTATATATGGAAAACCTAATAAAATAAAATATATTTAATTAAAAATTAAGAGTTAATACATTTCATAAATAATATTTTAATTTTTACAGATGCTTTTAAAATAATATCATGTGGACCATAAAAAACCATTAGCTACGTAGCACCTCCTGAATGTAGTATTGACATACAATTTTTCATTAGTTAAAAATCTATTTTTAATTGATTGAAAAGGTCTTAATATATCCATAGATTTCACATAATCAAATTTTTATTAGCCAGTTCAGAGAAAATTTACAATCCTTTCCATTTTCAGGCCTATAACAGTTATAAATAAAAGTCAATATAATAAATTAAAATAAACAGATAGATATCTACTTCCTTTGAAAAATTAAATTAGTTCCTAAGAAGCGCCAATAAAACATATTCAGTTTCATGGCAATTTGAATATTAAGAATTTTACTTAAATTGCTCTAATTTATAACGTAAGCAACCACACAAGCAGTTGGTAGTAATAGTTTACATTCGACTATAACAATTTAAAAATAATTATTAATTAATAATACATAAATAAATAATATTAATATCATAATAATTATACCTACAAACGAAAAATATTTTATTCATAAACATCAGAGAAAAGATTATGACTCTCGAGGTTAGACCGAACATAAAACTTATTGAAGTATATAAAGCATATGTCTATATCGCAATTTCGCAATAATTGAACAATTTAAAGAAAAACAAATTAAATACTATAGGTATATTAATCTTGTGATTTGAACATGGAATATTACCGTTGATTATGTTATCTTATTTATGAAATCATGGAATATCTAACAACAGACATAGAAAAGAGATTAGGAGTCATCGTTTTCACCATGACTTCATGTGAAATTATGAATAACGAATTTTTTGATTTTGCAGTTCTTAGTGTTCTTATATCATCTGAAATTCAGAACTTGTTGTTTCAAGTTATTTAATATTTAACTACTTTAATTGTTCATCTTCTATCTGTCTCGTATAATTGTGTATTGTTTTTACTTAATAATTACTTAACTAATAGGTATCTATCATAATTCGTGTTTTAATCCAAAAGACGAGTTAACTAACCGCCAAAAGGACGCAAACAAAGTAATGAATAAATCAAACAACATTTAACAACCGATAACGGTTATTTCAATTTTTGTTTGACGACTGATATTTTTAACATAAGCTTTATTAATCTTATAGCATCTATCACATTATAATTTATTACTCAACATTCATCCTTGTGAAGTTTTTCAAACGATTACCTACATAAGTAATTGAATACAATATTATTTTGTTTTAAATATTTCTATAATAAACTTATTATTTTTAGTCTTTACACGGGAATAAAACGAGATGAGTGATAATTGTACTCCAAAAATACTGCGCTCCACAGCAAAATTACCAGAAACACCAGCTTTGGAACGTATTGGATATGGAACAGGTGTGTTTTTTCTCAACCTATGTAAATTTCCTATAATGTTAACCATTTTAATGACTTAGGTGTTGGTGTATTCAATTTGCAAAGAAAAGATCAGTCGCCATGGGCAGCAAAAATTATTAGTCGTAATGCTGGTAGAGATCGCAAACAGTATAGCAACCGTTTACAGTTGGAAGCAAAAGTATTATCGTCACTCAACCATCCTAATATAATTGGCTACAGGGCATTTGTCAAAAGACCTGATGGCCGAGAAGTATGTAATTATAAGTTACAATAACTGCTATTGTTTAAAAGTTTTTTTATAAGGCTTTTTTGAATTTTAGGTACTGTTAATGGAACAATGTGAACAGAGTTTAATTGATTTAATTGAAATACGCAAGGAAGAAAACCTTGGACCATACCCTGTAGAATATATCACAAAAGTTGCTGTGGACATTGCAAAAGCATTAGAATATTTGCATTCTTCTTTGGTATTGCATGGAGATATAAAATCTGGAAATGTTTTAGTGAAAAGTAAGTGTTGTAACTAGACATGTATATTATAACAGGTCATATACCAAAACAATAATTTAAATGTTTTAGGATTGTGACTATTATGACTTATATTTCATAACAAATATTTTCTATTCTAGTTCCAATAGTGAAACTTAATATATTATATTCGGATAAAAATTTCAAAACAAATTTTACTAGGAAATGAATGAAGTACATTTTAATTTAATGTAAATCATATCCTTTATAAAGTTATAAGCCATTAGACTTATTTTAAATTAAATTATCTCTGGACTTTTGTAGTTCATAAATAGTAACAATAAAATTGTAGAAGACAGATGAACCATGGGCTACGAACTGATGTCTCTCATTATCATTCTCTAAGACTTCTAACTCGTTTGAAATATTGATTAAAAAACTTATAATACTATATTATTATTTATTAGCACAATTGGTTTAGAAGATTTTGAACTACTACAATTTTAACATTATACTAATTGAATAATATATACAATTTAAATTATAAATCTATATTCTAACAATAAAAATTAAACATATTATAGAAATAAATAAAACTGCTTTGATTATTTTTTTAAATGGTTTCCTGACTGAAGGTTCTATTTTTATGTGTTTATGTAATGAACCACATAATAGTTTGAACAACTTATTTTGTCTTTTAGTAGTCATAAAAAATAAAAACATCAAGATCCGTCATCTGATATATTTTATATGATTTAAGTTTAATAAAATACAAACAAAATTAATATATGTATATAGGTAGTTTTTTTAATATTATAAATGAATATTTGTTATCTATGCTTTAAGGCATTATAAGAAAATTATACAGCATTAAACAATAACTGAAAAAGAAAAGCCATCCAGTGATAGTTCTTAACACTTTTTCTAATTTCTAATTAATTTACCAATTTAACCATCTAAGAGATTCTGAAACTACTTTTTTTAATTAAATAGAATATTAAATTAAAAAAATTATAAAATTTCTAAATTCTTGTATTGTTTTCAGATTTGTCATTAAGTTAATATTAAATGCCTATGCATTTAGTTATTAATTTTGTATTTCTAAAATTAATTGGATATTATAATTTTCACAGATAATTTTGAGATTGTAAAACTTTGTGATTTTGGTGTCAGTTTACCCTTAAAAGCTGATGGAACATTGCATAAAATCAAAGGCTGTAAAGCATTTTACATTGGGACTCCTTGTTGGTCCGCTCCAGAAGTGTTAAAAGGAGAAGAATATTTGGGAGCCATCATCACAAGTAAAGCTGATATTTTCAGTTATGGTTTGGTACTTTGGGAGATGATGACATTATCATTTCCAAATTCAAGCACTGCTATGGATGAATCATATTACACTGGTATCAGTGACGACTTGGATGCTCATTTAGGTGATCTTTTTTCAAGTCAATTAATTTAGATATAATTTTTAGTATATTAATAAATGTAATTAAAATATATTTGTATTCAGGTGAGCGACCACCATTACCTGACAATTTAGCAAGGGATCCAAAATATCAACAAATTGTTGAACTGTTCAATATGTGTACTATACAAGATTATAAAAAGAGACCTTCAGCAAAACAGATATTGCAGTTTATGGGTATTTACTAACCCTTAAAAACCTATATTTGATCCAACTATAATTTTAGTACATTTATTCAAATTATTTTTTATACCTTATGTGTTTTATAGTTTATAAGTGTACATAAAAAAGCATTTCAATTGTTTATAATATGTTACCATTAAAAATATCTCTTAGCTTATGAAAGTTATAATTTTCTTGCAAAATCTCTAACTATTGATGCTAAAATATATTTAATTTCTAAATTTTATTTAAACTTTTTAAACTATTATTTTAATTCAAAAATTATATTTTTATTTTCCTTATAAAGACACATTGCATTCTAAAACTAAATTTATACTTAAAATCTTGATTCTTGCAGAGTTAAACTCACATTTTATTCTTGTACTATTATTTATTTACTCTATAGTTTTTACAATAATGTTGAAAATTATGTTTTATTTTATTATTAAATAATTTGTCTTGATTATCTCAGTTATTAGTTTAAAGTATATCTAAGAGTCAAACAATTTTTATTAAATTTTAAACAAATGCTTCAATTTGCTACTAGAGTAGTAATAGTAGTGTTACTAGTAGCAAATTAAATCTAGATGGTACTTTGGTTTAAAGAAAAATAAGTGCTCAATAACTTTAGAAATAAATCAACTTTAAGTTATTGAATTGATTATTAGTAAGGTTTTGATCTAAAAGCTATAAAATCTATCAAGAAATGTTTTATAAATAGCTTAAAAAAAATATCATTAAGAGGATATTATACCCACATCTGTCTTGCTGACGTACATTATAGCAAATATGTGTTCAGCAGAACAAATTTTATGATGTTAGCTTTAATATTAGAGTAAATTTACCTATTATCAAATTTAAAGGTAAGAATATTATCATTGATAGCAACCATCTATTACTAATAATGCCTGTATTGGCTGTATTTAACACTAAAACGATCAAATAATATAAATATGATAATAATATACATTATGTGTATCGTATCACTTTGCTTGTCCGGCGCATTGTACAGACAATTTCACTACATTTATGTGTAGAGCAACACATTAATGATAATAATATATCATAATGTCTAATCAAAGTGTTTAAACATACTATCTGCAGCTTATTTAACTGGACACTTTGACACACAGTGTAGTATACTGTTAGTTGAGAACATAATAATATATAGCTGAATAGATATTTTTAGTTAAAAGTTTTTTGAAAAAGTATGTTAGGTTTATAGTTAATAATAATGTTCTTTTTGGTTAGAAGAATATAATATAATTGTTTAAAAGTTTTATAAGTATAGATCAAGCGATCAATTTTCTATAGTAATAGTAGATATTAAAATTCTCAAAACATTTTAAGTAGATACAAACATAAAAATAAGAATAATTAATAAGTCATACATAAACAAAAATGTGACATAAAAGAAAATGTTTTAAATTAAAAATGTCTATGATTGTACTGGTATACCTGGCATCGTTTATTTATATTCTACGCAAAATATATGATGGAATGGACCAAATATAAAATGTTCGTGTTGACTGTGCACATATTAATAGTAGAAAATTAAGATTGTGTTCAGTATTATTATTATTAGGGATCGGATTTATATGCACAAAAAATCTTCAAAATATGCTTCTAAAAATGCTTTAATATGTTATAAAATATGTACTTAAATATGCACTTAAAATTTTGTTTAAAACTATGTAAAAATATGTAAAATTATGTAACAATATTTATTAATTAATAAGGTATTAAAAAAGTATAAAAAGCTTTTAAAGTATTTTTTCGTCTTCGTCGCCATTCAACATTCTGTATCTTCAATCTATAAAGTATTAGCTCACATTAATAAAAACTGAAACAAAAATTGAATTCATATTTTGCCTTATTGCATTGGATGATCAGAAGTTCCTTAATGTGTTCAAACGTTAAATTCCTCTGATTATCTGTAAGTACATTTTTATACATTGAAAAACTTCGCTCGACCTCAGCAGTATTTATAGGAGCGTATTTCATACATGCAATATCACTTGCATTTAAATCTTCAGGTAGTTCATAGTTTCCGTCTATTTCTCCTTCCAAAATCTTAGAAATTGTCTTCATTATTTTATATCCAGGGTTTTTTCTTAGTACAGTTGTAAGTTTGGCATTTATAATACCACCAATTTTGTTTTTTGATAATTTTAATGTGGTTTTTATAATTTTAATTTTGATCATGGCTTCTGATAACAAGTAATCTTTTGATTCTAATATTTTTATCGTGCTCGGAATTATTTCAAAATTTGATTTAATGTAAATTAAATTAGCTTTGAAATTAGGATCTTTTATCAAATCTTGCGATTTTTTAATTGAAATAGAGTCTTCACTGTACAATTGAAGAACTATTTCTTTAATGATTTCCAAGTTGTCACAATAATAAAATGCGGCGTTTAGCCATGTACCCCCAACGCGTTAATATAGGTTGTGGTGGAAGTGCGAGATTAGGGGCCATATTTCGGAAAAGTATCGTACGCGATAGAGCTTTTAAAAAAACTTTTTTGACGTTAGAAATAACTTCATCAACTTGAGGGAATTAATTTCTTATTTCTTCCGCAACCCTGTGTAATCTATGTGCTACACATGTAGTATGAACGACTTTTGGATAAAATGATTTAATAGATTTACCTGATTTAATCATAATATAGGGTGCAGCGTCATTTAAAAATAGCAATACCTTATTGTGCCGAATACCAGTAGGCCATAAAATTGATAGCGCCCGATCGAAAAGTTGAGCAATTGTGCTATGGTTTGCTTTTTTCAAAGCCTCGGAATGAAGTGAAAATGTTTGACTTGGTCGATCTATTTCTAATGTACCGACAATTACATTCGCTACATATCGTCCCTCATAATCGGTAGTTTCGTCGATTGAAATCCAGATATTATGATCCCCAATTGAACTTCTTATGTTTTTCATAGTTTCAGAGTAGCATTTTTTCACACAATTTTTTCGTAAGGTCGACTCATCTGGTATGTGTCGTTTAGTATATTTTTCTAGGAAAGCGCGAAGAGATGGATTTGTAAATTAAATAAAGGAATATTTGCAGAAATAAAAGCTTGGTAAATATCTTCAATAAAGTTATCCACGTTCATATTAGAAATAAAAGTTTGTTTTTATTTATTGAATGTGTTTCTTTGAGTTTTAAATTGTTCTTGTGTTTATCACGTGATAAATGTTGGTCTACCAAAAACTTTGTAGTCGCATTAACTGGAATTTCACAAATATAGCAATACAAAATTGAACCATCGGTTATAAAAATATCTTTATGATCGTTTACGTATGTCTGTAAACGACACCTAATTGGAGTATTTACTTTAGGCATTTAAAAGTTCCGAATTAAAATTATATCAAAACTCACTAGACGCACTGGGGCACAATTTTAAACATCAAACGCAAGACACGGACTGACATCGAAAACTGACCAACTAACACTTGAACACTATTATATGAGCAACGAATTTATCTATATTTATTATATATGTTGCATATGAGTATATGACTATATGAAGTATGTAATCTTATCTTTGGAAATAACAACCGGTGTCAATTTTATCGATTTTATATGTCTGTGAACGTGAAATTACGACAAAAAACGAATATATGTGTTATAAAAAATAATATGCACTTTAAAACTACAAATATGAATTCAATATGTATTTAATAGGTAAAAACGTTGAAATATGCAAAATATGCAAAATAAAATTGGTGTTATTTCAATAAGAGTGATCGAAATCAGGGAAAATTTTCATCAGATTTCAAAAAGCTTATACTAATACTTATATGCATTTGCATATAAATCCGGTCCCTCATTATTATTATGATTCAGTATCTATAACACTAAAAACTATATACTGAAAGAGTTTAACTGAAAAAACGTGATATTTCCAATATTTTTTTTTTATTTTAGCCCCTTCGTCACTTTTTGACGGCAATCATCATGTTTCGCATATTTTGACGTAAAAAACTGATTTTACGTATATTAAAGTATTAATATCGTCCGGGACGCACTGAAAACGCTTGAGCGTCGATCGAGGGAATATATGACTATGTTTGTGCATCAGAAGAATTGCGAAAAACCAAATATTTAATACCTAAGTACACTAAACACTGTTTTTTTGAAAAAAACTCGAATGATCAATTTTTGGGTGAGGGATTTGTTTTTTGACTCTGAAACTTTACAAGGATCGCCAGTAATGCTGCCGTAATCGTTTCACTGCAAAAAAGAGAGGAATTTCCATAATTTTATTTTTATTTTAGCCCCTTCGTCACTTTTTGACGACAATCGTCATGTTTCGTATATTTTGACGTAAAAAACTGATTTTACGTATATTTAAGTATTTATATCGTACCGGACGCCTCCGAAAACGCTAGAAAGCTGACGTGGGAGTATAGGAGTATGTTTGTGCATCAGAAGAATTGCGAAAAACCAAATATTTAATACATAAGTACACCATAAACTGTTTTTTTGAAAAAAACTCGAATGATCAATTTTTGGGTGAGGGATTTGTTTTTGGACTCTGAAACTTTACACGGATCGCCAGTAATGTTATTGAAAAAGTTTCACTGCAAAAAAAAGAGGAATTTCCAAAATTTTATTTTTATTTTAGCCCCTTCGTCACTTTTTGACGGCAATCGTCATGTTTCGTATATTTTGACGTAAAAAACTGATTTTATGTATATTTAAGTATTAATATCGTCCGGGACGCACCGAAAACGCTTGAGCGTGGAACGAGGGAATATAGGACTATGTTTATGCATCAGAAGAATTACGAAAAACCAAATATTTAATACCTAAGTACACCATAAACTGTTTTTTTGAAAAAAACTCGAATGATCAATTTTTGGGTGAGGGATTTGTTTTTGGACTCTGAAACTGTATACGGATCGCCAGTAGTGCTGCCGTAATCGTTTCACTGCAAAAAACGAGAAATTTCCAATATTTTATTTTTATTTTAGCCCCTTCGTCACTTTTTGACGGCAATAGTCATAATTCGTATATTTTGTCGTAAAAAACTGATTTTACGTATATTTAAGTATTAATATCGTCCGGGACGCACTGAAAACGCTTGAGCGTCGAACGAGGGAATATATGACTATGTTTGTGCATCAGAAGAATTGCGAAAAACCAAATATTTAATACCTAAGTACACTAAACACTGTTTTTTTGGAAAAAACTCGAATGATCAATTTTTGGGTGAGGGATTTATTTTTGGACTCTGTAACTTTACACGGATCGCCAGTAATGTTATTGAAACAGTGTCACTGCAAAAAAGAGAGGAATTTCCATAATTTTATTTTTATTTTAGCCCCTTCGTCACTTTTTGACGGCAATCGTCGTGTTTCGTATATTTTGACGTAAAAAACTGATTTTACGTATATTTAAGTATTTATATCATACGGGACGCACCGAAAACGCTTGAGCGTCGAACGAGGGAATATATGACTATGTTTGTGCATCAGAAGAATTGCGAAAAACCAAATATTTAATACCTAAGTACACTAAACACTGTTTTTTTGGAAAAAACTCGAATGATCAATTTTTGGGTGAGGGATTTATTTTTGGACTCTGTAACTTTACACGGATCGCCAGTAATGCTGCCGTAATCGTTTCACTGCAAAAAAAAGAGGAATTTCCAAAATTTTAATTTAATTTTTGCCCCTTTGTCACTTTTTGACGGCAATCGTCATGTTTCGTATATTTTGACGTAAAAAACTGATTATACGTATTTTTAAGTATTTAAATCTTACTGGACGCCTCCAAAAACGCTAGAAAGTTGACGTGGGAATATAGGACTATGTTTGTGCATCAAAAGAATTGCGAAAAACCAAATATTTAATACCTAAGTACACCAAAAACCGTTTTTTTAAAAAAAATTCGAATGATCAATTTTTAGGATAGGTATTTGTTTTTGGACTCTGAAGCATTACAATGATCATCAGTATTTTGCCGAATCAGTTTATGCTTAAATAAATATGGCGTTTTTAATATTTTTTTTTATTTTAGCGGCTTTTGTCACATTTTGATGGTATTTATCATTTTATCGTGTAATCATTCATTTATATACACTTATTTATTCAAATACGACGATATTTGTGTAACAACGCACTTGTTTCATGCTTTTTCGAATTGGTTTTAACGATTTACTTGCGGTAGTTATATGGATTAATATTTGACTACATCCATAGTGATTTTATACACTCCTCTGTCGCCATGACTCGGTTTACTCATCCCTTTCTTGCACGTTGAACGAACACCACGGTTTACTGTGGCCGCATTCGCTTGAGCTTGGTAGCATTAAGAGGGAATAAAAGGCTGTGGGTCGCATCCAATGAAAACAATACCGTCGAATGTCGTTGGCCTGTACCGATAACCACGACAAGTTACTAGCATATTAATATATCGGTCACTGGTCACAGATTGACATGAATAGTATATAGTGAACGTATTTAATACGGCACAATTACAAGGTGCCTTGTTCGTGTTTGCACTGTTAAGACAAGTGTTTTATTCGTGAGGCGTCGTCCGAAAAAATGCATGTAAAAGAGGGCCGTATTGACATGGAAACTGATTTGTCACCGATAAAAAAAACTCAGCCGATGTCTTAAAAATATAGCTATATTGGTGGTGATAAAGCAATGTGAACACCAAAATGAATGGTCGTGCGTCTATGCTTTTTACGTACCAAAACGATACACTGTTTTGACTTTTGAGTGTACTAATATATACACTCATCATTCAATCAACACTAATTGTTTTATATTATTCTTTATCATGAACTAATAATAATAAATTGTATATATTTACAAAAATTGTTACAGTTACTTGTTATATATTTTATACTAGCACCTATATGTATATATTAATTAAATAATTTATTATTTTATTATTTTATAATTTTATATTATAAAAATCATATGATTGATTATAACTTATAACTTACCAATCCATAAGGGTTTGTAGCAACTTTACCTGTAGTATGTACAATGTACATACACATATTCAACAATGTGCGGAAATTGAAAATATTTTTTTTTCTTTTCATAAAGCAAATAAAAATTTTACCATGTATCCGATTAACTATCTATTTGATTATTTATCAGGGCTTTAGTGTGATGTCTGTGGATTATCGAAGTTTCTACTAAGTTAAGGGATTGTAATTGATTACCAATTTATACCAATTCTGAGAACTATAAGGTTTGTTTCACAGTAACAACAAACTCAACAAACTATTCTTCACCTTGTCATTATGAGTCATGGTGTAAAAATATAGAAATCAGAATTATAAATCATAGTATTGATTATAAATATTAGCTAGAAAATATTATATGCTTTTATGATATTATTATTTTAAAGTGATAATTAAAATTTTCATAAATCACTTTTAAATGATAATATCAATAAATCATATGACATTTTCTAGAGAATATTCTTAGCTTTAAATTTGATTATAGGTAAATTTACTTTAATATTAAGCTAATATTACAAAATGTGTTCTGCTGAACCTAAATTTGCAATAATATACGTTTGTAAGATAGTGACGATACATGCGGGTGTAATGTCCTCTAAAAACAGTTTTTTATTGTCGCAAATATGTAATTGCGTAATTGATAGTTATTTTTTTTTCATATTAAGTATCAATTTAATACATATTTAAATGTTGATGGAGTTAAATAATTCTAAGAATTGATGGTAAAAAAAATTACAAATAACTATTTTCAATAATATCAAAGATAACGCAACATTCTGAGTATGCTATTTCTTCGCAGTTATGATTTTCTGTTATCTTATTTTCATATGCGATGCGGCTTAGCTCAGTGTAATATTTTGGTTTTATAATGCTGAAAATCAATAGTATATGGTATTTCATATTGAAATGCAATAAATAATAATTTATAATAATTAAACAAACCGCAAAAAATGATTTATTTGTTAGATTGAGCTTCATATAACAACAAAAAAAAAAAAACTTAAACTAAAAAAAAAATAATAAAAATAAGAGGGGGATTTAACGGTACAATAGAATGGAAAAAAAATTAACTCATAAGTGTCAAACGAGAAAAAATTTGTACATATGTGACTTGTTTTGCTAAACAATTTTACGACTTGAATGGGTTTACAGGTGGGGAGGGGGTACTGGTGTTACGTACACAACGTATTTGGTTAGTTTTGTAACACTATTCAACAAAAAAAAAAAAAAACTAATATCGAAAAAAAAATAATGCAATAATAAAACTACGATAAAACACGCAACGACGAACATATTACAATTTCGTATTACGATACATAATCAACTTATGAGAAGAAAAACAAATATTGTATAATAATTATATATTCAAAATATTTAACGCCTTCGGTCTCATCGCTCGTCGTTGCCACACAATATAATACACAATACGTTTGAGTAAAAGTACAATACTCACGACTATAACTATTTTAATAATGTGCATTATAATAATTAATAATACGACTACGAAATACTTCAATAATATATATATATATTGTTATGCACATCACGTACAATTATGTACAACTGTATTATTATTATTATTGGTATACAAAACTAATAAAGCGGCTGAACACATGCGTTTTTCCAAACGTATAAAGGAGGGAAGAAAAAAACATATTTTTTTTAAAACGCGAAAAAAAAACATAATAATATTCAATAATATATAATAGGTTTATATATATATTATAACATAATATAACGATAAAGAACAAAAACGATTCAATATGAATCACACACACACGCACATACTAGCGTGCATGTCACATAATATACATACATTATAAATACTGGTATTGCGCGTGCGCGTGGAGGTATATAATATAATATATTATTATAATTCGGTATCAATCGTATAATATATTGTATATCGTAGCAATAACTATATAATATACGGGTGATACGTCGTTGATCGCGCACGGGATGTACGACGACGACTTCCGGCGAACGGGTGCAACATATTTTACCGCCGTTCGAACATTTTCTTCCGGTCGGCCACCACGCCGCACATGGCCGGTGACCTCAGCAAGATACTGTTGGCTCTGCACAGTTTCTTCGGAGACCTCTTCGGCTCTGCGAACGTAACACATTTTGCGGTCATTATACACGTATGGTTACGATATCGTTTGTATTTGTTTGATCACATATAGTGAATATTATACACTTTAATAAATTTAACAACCACGGAATAAGACGTAGGTCGGACAGATTTATTTTTAATCTGACGAAAAAGATTGAGACTTAAACTGATTTAATATAAAACAGAGAATTCTTGCAATCAGTAAAACGAAAATCGGCGAGGCCTGACCGATTTTATTTTAATTATGCTTAATCAAATAGTACCGTGACTGGATTAAATTGGAACAGACTGATATGGCGTGATTATTGACATTTATTCGAAGATTTTGAACGAAATATAACTATTCAATGTTTAGTTTTAATAAAATAGAATTATACAAATCGATAAGTTAGGGTAGATACTTAGCATTATAGTTTCAGAATCGTATAAGATATATTTCTAAAGAACAATTAGTTTAAACAATATTAACACGCGTAATAAAAGAAATATTCCGTATCATTGTATAAACTCAACATTTTAATTTATCATGAAAACCGGGAAAAATAAATGTATAAGTGTATATCATTACCTGCTGATGGGTTTAGAGCCGAGGGTTCCGCGTGACAGGGAGTCACGTTACTCGTTTTTGGTGTAACGAGTGACCTGTCGATAGTGGGCTCTACAAAATCAGAACAAAAAATTCAAAAATGTTAATACATTTATTATTTATTCACAATATTGTGTTGCATAAACGAGTAAAACAGTATTACGGTTTCGCTACTTAGTAAGTATTATTAGAGTCCGGACTTTAATGTCCTTAATAAGCTTAAAACATGCAATCGATAACAAGTTTAGGTACTTGCTATAATAAACAGTAAATATATAGTTTAGTTATTTTTGTCAAAATATTCCATTACATTCTCATTGCAGTGTTTGCAAAAGTATGTACATAATGTTTGATTTTAGATTATAGAATGGATACATCCGCGTTTCTTACTTCTTGTATAAAAATCGTTTTTAATAATAAAATAATTTTGAATTATAGAATAGTAAGAAAGTCTATGTTACCTCAATAATTTTGCGTTAATTTGTACTTCGAAAAGAAAAATTAAAATACATTTTTAATATACCTAAGTAAAGCGATAAAAAAGGATATTAGCATCCGACTCAACACACAGATTTGTTTTTTTAGTATAAAATGAAAATAAAAAAATTAATTTAGTAATCAAAAGCTAGAGTTAAAAGATACTAAAATAAAAAATAGGACTTTATGATTTTAATATATTATGATACTCTAAGCCTTAAAAACAAATTTTTACACGTCTATTTTAAGTTCTGAATAATTGATCTATAATTCTTAACCACGTCAAAAAAGAGTACTCTCAAAAAATATATGTTAAAAACAAAAAATCCAGACTCTAATATTATTGTTTAAGTAGGATAAAAAATGTTTTAATTTATAGTTGTCGACCGACTTTTCATTCTAGTCGGGCGGACGGGCGTGCTGGATTGATCCGAAATCAGCGAAATGTGACATATTTCTTTATAGTTATAAGTGGAAGTAATGATAATTAATCACTCCGACAACGTATGCATACACACACACACACACACACACACACACACACACACACACACACGAATACACAGGCACTAATAACGAATAATGCGTTTAGTAATACGTCCTAACTGATAACATATTATACTCTTATGTCGAATAATAGATATACCTACGTATCCGAATCGTGTATAGCTAATGTCATGTGAAGGAGCTATTGCAAACCAACCGGAACCGAACCAAAACCAACAATACAATTGCCAAAGATATAATATATACATAATATGTATATTATACAAGGAAAAAATACACCGAAACCAGAGCAGAGAGTGTTGAAAGTGGTGCTGGTTCTCGCAGCAATATTGTTTTGCGAATCGTATAATATATATATATATCTATCTAAAAGGAACGATCCTCGGGAACCTGATCAACCCCCCTAAAACAGCCGCCCGCCGCCACCGGTCGCGCGCCTGTGTATAAAAGTACGCGTCCTCGGTTACTTTGGTTGTGCGTGTGCTGTATAGTGAATACCTCGAGTGCGGCTCCTGCAGGTCACGACCGTCCGCAACTTATTTACCAGCGCCACTACGACGGGCCGTTCGACTCGCGTCACAGTCGCGTCGTACTGTTCAAAACTGTTCAAAATGCTGTCAAGCGATTCGCCATGCTGTTGTGTGCGGTCAAGCAATAAAAGGTATATATAAAAAAAAATATTGATTATACAAACAGGGATTATATTATTAGGTAGGTACTAGGTATATACTACAATATTATACAATTGTTATATTATTATTAAACTACGAGTAAAATCAATATAAATATTACCTAAAGGTATATAAGTAGATACAAGACAAGAGTATAATGTACGATTACATATTGTATTATATTACCTATGTTCGACTACGCATAATAATAATATACGCAGTCTATGATTTAGAATATATATTATGATTAGTGATAAGATTCGTAAAACATCAAATGTTATCATTTCGTAATGAAATCTGAGTAAAAACAAATGAACACCAATGGTTGTACAGCTCATAACTGCACAGCAATCAAAAAATCTTAAGTACGTAGTTATTATATTAACCTAGTTTTGGCTTTTAGGTTCTTAAAAAGGTTAAAATATAGTGCAATTATACGGATTAAAACACATTGTACATAGATATACCTACATGTAATAAATTATACTTACAAAAACTGTAATACGCGTATTTCAAGTGGTTTGCATTCCATTTTCAGTGTTTCATAAATTTCGACAAGTAAGAAAAAAGTCACCTCTATTCTGTATTTAAACTACAACTACCATTACCGTACAACGTACTATAGTTACTACTACCACTACAACTTCTACTATTATACAAGAGCGTTGTCTACGGTGTAAAAATAGCGAATAATAGGTGTCATGCAATATCGCATTATTAAATAAACAATGTGATCATGCTCGATGTCCACTTACGAGTATGTCTTGTTTCAATCGACCTAGTTCGGGATCCGTCGTGATTTCGAAGTCTGACAATATATTATCGTTGGTCTCGGACACCAAGTGAGCTCGGAGTTGCTTGTTCCTAAAATACATGTGTTTAACGCGAAAAATATAAGACATTAGATCAAAATATGATAGTGTATAATATTATAATAAATTTTGGCAAGGAAGTTAGTGTAAGCATTTGTCAAAAGATTTGGTTGATACAAATAGTTGAAGAAAAATATTTTTCGGATAAAATACAACTTTGGCGTGTATGTTCTAAAAGGATTTAAAGAGAGCAACATACCTGGAATCCAATTGTATGATCTGCTGCTGAGCTTGCGCCAATTGAGAGTTGGCCGTTTTCAGTTCTTCTTCCAAGTTAGCCGATTCGACACACTTGATTGAGTACTTTTCGGATAACGAGAGAATTTCTTTTTTAATCTCTTCCATTTCAGCTCTGAAATTCAAAACGAGCGGTCATTAGTACAAAAATTCTCCTTACAACTAGAGTTTGCAATTTTCGACAACGTACTCGTGTTCTTTGTGCAGAGCACCGATGTCGTGATTGGATTGGATCTTTTTTAAAAATTCAGTCTTGAATTTCGTCACTTCTTTTTGCACTTCAGCCTCGTGCGCTTTTCTCATCGCGTCCAACGCTATAACCAAATAATACAATTGTATTATACAGTGTACATAACAGTTTAACTAATAACCATCTTTATTATTCATTATTAATATAATAATATATGATAATCGGTTCTCACCGGCCAAAGTCGCATGTGTTTCTTCGGCAAGTGCCTGTTCTTTTTCCAGTTTTAGTGATTCAGTTTCTTGCCGGTGTTTTTCCTCCAGTTCGACGATTATACGTCTATGCGAGTTTTCCATTGCCAGCAGACCTTTTTCACATAATGCCTAAAAACCGATTATGTGATTAAAAACGGATTTTAATATTTTTAAGTTTGTTACCAACGGGTCATTTAAAACTTTATCACAACCATCACCCTTTAATTTTTTACCTATCATCTTCCCGACAATTTGACACGTAGTCTCAAAATAAGTTAGTGGCGTAGCTTACTAAGTTAGCTAATAAATAAACCAATTATATAGAGGGTTTAATTACTCGATTACTTCTCTCATTATGTGACTGAATGTTTTTTTTATGAATAGGTATGTTATTTATAATATTACCATCACATTTACTTATAGTTTAAAAATATATGTTTCGTGAAGAAATAAGAATATTTAATTTTCCGAGTTATAGTTTATTTTGTTATTATTTATTTCTTACCCTTAAATGTTCGATTTCCGTTTGATACCTCAACTTGGTCGATTCTTCTGTCATAACACTGTTAGATGAATCATTTGAAGCCAACGAAATTTGATAGGATAATCTTAAATTATCCATTTGTTGACTATATTCGGAGTCCAATGCGCTCAAGCGTTTTTCTAATTTTTTTACTCTGTCTTTGAGTACATTTTGTTCTTGATCGTTTACGGCCGACAATTTACGTTTCTCCTCTTCCAAACGACTCTTTAGTTCAGCCACATCCATCTGGTGTCGCTTATTAACGGCTTCCAGTTCGACATCGCGTTCTTGTTCGTATCCCTTGATTTTTTCTTGTAGATAAACACATCTCTGACATTCCTGGCACTGTGCTAGATACATTTGTAGTGAAGCTATTTGCATGCGCAAGTCGTGACATTTGTTACACACATCTTCTATCCAAGATGTAGTTTTGTTTTCATTACGTAAAGGCTGTGGGTCGGACACAGGTCCATTCAACTGTCGCTTATCAATTATCTCTTCCATGCATGACCGTAAAGCCATCACTTCAGTTTCAACTCCTCCCAAACTATCATGCAACATACGCTTATCGTCTAATGGAGGCAAACATTGACACATTTTGGCCGCTAGGTATTGGCACTCAGATAAAGCCTCACTTTCGTCAATGTCCGTCTTACATTTTGGAGTCTTCTCCACCAGGTTCAAACCGGACTCGAGCATACAATGAAGCACTGCCACTTCGAAATATTCCTCTAAGCAACTTTTTTCTTCAGCGCGTTTTGCTTTGATCGGTAAAGTCTGCAAGACTTCGTCAATTTTTATTTCAATTGAATTCCGAACCTCATTCAACCACGTTTCTAATTTACCTCTATTCATTACACATTGGATTAGCATGACGCTACCTTTGTCGGATAGATCTTGAGTTTTGAAATAATAGTCTAATGCCATGTGCATTTCAGTGTCCGTAACAATGTTCTCCAAACAGTCATAAGCGATAGTTTTCACTTCATCAGCATCCCATTTGTATTTTTGTATTAGACTCATCCGGTTGTCCATAAATTCCTTTACTCTTTTTTCGGTGTTATTTTTTATTCCAACTATTTTATCTACCTCAGCAAATAAATCGATATTAGAATCGAGTCGGGTTTTAATTCGGTTCGTTGTTTCTATTGCAATGTCATTTTTAATTAAGTGCCTTAATTTGTTTAAAAAAACTGATTCAGTCGCAACTTTTTCAGCTAATAATGTTGTTTTGGCTTCGTCGTCCAAACGGCCTTCACTTTGAAGTTTTCTTCTTTTGGATGCAATCTCGCTCATTTTATCACGCCAAGCGCACTCGATTTTGCAGATTTCAGCTTCTTTGGTATCAATACCATCTTCTACAATGATATTCATAGTATCTGAATTAGCTTTTTGCAAGTCGGCGACTCTATTTTCTAAAGAAGTCATTCTAATAAGCACTTTCATAGGTTCGCTACTTGTAGCGCTATCTAATGATTTTCGGCGCAGCCTAGATGCAACTGTGCTAGCTCGACATCCCGTATCCTTGGAATCTGATTTTTCTATTGCATTACTATTAGTTGTGTCAAATTTACCGATTTTCTTTTCCAAATCCACTAGCTTCTCTTCCAACTCTTTGCATATAGTAAACGATTCACGTCCTTTGAGTGACAGCGAACGACGTTTTTCTCGCCCCTCTGATTTGGTAAGTTTTTGTTTTAACAAACGAATCTAAAAAATCAAGATGGAAATAGATGAGATTTATCACAAATATTTATTTATATTTTTTCTTTTACCTGTTTATCAGCTGCAGAAAGTTTGGTTGTTAGATCTTGAATTCTAGCTGCCATCATAGAAGCTTGAGCCTCATACGTTTGTTGTCTAATTTGTAAATCTTGTCTGGCATTAATCAATTCCAATTCCAAACAATCAGTTTGAATGTTTGATTCTCTGAGTTCGCGTTTCATTGCTCTTATTTCTTGAACAGCCTTTTCAAATCTACAGCGTAAATCTTCATATTCTTCAATAATCCTATTAAAAAAATACAGTTCTTTGTATAATTAAGGGTAAAAAATTTAATTTTTTATTATAAAAATACTAACCTCTCTTTATCCATGTTTTCGGTATCCAAGTCTAAATCTATATTAGTTAAATCACTAAGTGAATCTAAACTTCTAGCTCTGCTATCCCGAATAGATACATTTATTGGCACTGATCGGCCTTCTAGCTCACGAACTCTCCTGTAAAGGGATTCATTTTCTTCGATTCCTCTAGCTAATCGATCGGATACATCTGAAAGTGTGCCTCTAAGTCTAGAAACCTGTTCTCTGGTTCTTTCCAATTCTTCTAGGTGTTTTTCCGACTCATTTTGCACCGAACACATGGCAGTTTCCCAGTTTTTCTTTTCATCTCTATAACTATTAATATACAGTGGTATTAGTGTTGTAGCTATCAAAATATTACAAATTTCAAGATTTACATTTTTTTCATTGAATCAAATTCCATCAATTGGTCCGATTTCTGTTTTATCATGTCCTCGGCCATTTTTAATGATGTCCCCATTGTTTCTACTTGCTTTTGTAACGCTAACACATCATGTTTACGTTGACGCAGTCTTATTAACTCTTGCTCAGCATTACTTAACTGGCACAACACACTAGTTAATTGTTTTTTCACATCATCCAGCTCATCCGTTTGTTTCCCTACTCGGCCCACTAATGAACTTCGATCACTCTAAAATATGAACAAAAATAGCTTTTTTTAAGTATAATGTACTATAATTTTAAACGTATTTCGGTTTATTCACCTTAGTATCATCAGATTCTGCGCACGATGATAACAAAAGTTCATCGGACTTTGAACTTTCAGATATGCTTCTTGGAGACACAGGAGGAGAAGATTTTGAACGCTTAGCAGCTAGAGATCCTCCGGTAAATATTCTACTTCTAGGTCCACCTCTAGCTCTTTCTTTAACTTTTGATATAGGAGTCCGGTTAAGAGGAGGTGAGGGTGGTAAAGTATCACCCCAATCACTACTTTCACGTCTTCCACATTCAGACGCTGTTCTGTATTCGTCATCCGAAGAAAAAACAATTGACCTCGAAGAAGACAATGTACCATCCAAACTAAAATATAGACAAATACATGTAGTTTATAACTACCTACATTATAAAACGAATAAAAATCTAAATATATTTACGAAGGTTTGGTCATAATATTTTCGTCAGTAAGACCAGCAGATCTTCGTATGGCCGATACCCAATTAGTTCGGATTCCAGACGTTATTGCTGATAATACAACTTTTTTATCATCCCAAGACTGCAAACAGAATGTTTATTAGTCAACTTATTGATTTATTGGTGCTAACTTACTACTTACAATTGTTTGAAACCCGTAATTCCTGTTGACTTGTACTTCATTAACGGTAGTTACACAACTTAAATCGACTACACCATCTAAGATACCCTGATCTTCAGCCGTCGGGTCACGATAAAATAATAAAGCAGAACCCCTCAATACAAACCAATGTTTGTTCCATTCCTAAACAGATGCATTTAAATGATCACTTATTCAAGTTTTGTTTTTTCTTCATTATGAATAATATTCACAACTTACATCTGATGTGCTTCCTTGTTTCATAAGCCAGCCTTTCTTTATATTTAATAAATCCTCAGTCGGTAAATCAACTCTCAGTTCTGAACTAGGCGAGTACCGCAAAGACAAATCCAAACCACAACCGTCTGGATCTCCACGTACCTATAAATAACGTTCAGTTTTTCTTTATTTCTTCAATATATTATAAAAGTATAAATGATCGAACAGGTGCGTTGCAAAATATACCTGTTTTTGATTGGTAATATCTGAATCCCTCGTGGGCTCCATGTTTCTAGGCTTAGATAATATTCCATTACTGATATTACGAGGATGTAACCGAGTGATTGAATCAGCGATTTCTTTTAGCTTACATTCACTTTCGTACTCCTCAATCAGCAATCTTCTGGTAACGCAATCTAAAATCACAATTATATTTTAAAAAAATTTCTTTTTTAATAACCCAATTTTCAACTTCACTTGCCTGTCGAATCAGTTTGATCCCACCCGGAAGAAGATGTTTGAGACAAACTGGAATTTGACCGATGTTGCTCAGAGGACCTAAGTCGTACATTATCATCAGTGCGAACTTTTTCCCGAGTAGGGGGTGAATTTGAATAAACTGTAAACAAAAACGTAGTGTTAGTATATCTACAAAGAACAAAATTGTACATTGGTTCTTGTAAATTTAATTTTTTACTTTTTCTATCAGTTTTATTTGTAGGGACCGTGGCCACGATAACGGGAGCTGTTGATGAACGCGGTCTTTGATCTCGATCAGGTACACTTGGCGCTGAAGTCACCCATCCTGTCGTTTGCTGCTGATGACTAGTCAAATTTGTACTCGTGGAAATCGTGGTGGCTAATTAAAAAGAAGAAAAATTAATATGTTTAATGATAAAGTATTAAATAATAATATAAACGAATCCATAAAAGAAATACATATTATAGATCAACGACCAATTATGTAAACAACAATATTTAATAATATAATATATTAAGATGGGACAGCACATAGAAATAAATAATAGTATATGAACACTATAGCTGTTTGCGTAGGAACATTTCTAATTATATTTAATTTTATTATTCCTACTTATAACAAAATTGCACAAATATTATTGTGTTTATGAGTAATAATTTTTTTTATAATAAACGAACTTTAACAAATCAACCTACAATTGTACTTTTTTGTACGCCATTCGTCAAAGAACCTTCCTTTTTTGCTTTACATTAACTTTTAAGTAATCGACAATAACTGTTGACTAATACAATCGACAGTAGAATATAATAACGCGCGTACGCATTATAAATACTACCTATACCTATGTATAAGTATAATAATATAATGCGTATTAAAAATTACCATATTATAATAATACGTACTATAGCTGGACGAATGCTATTTGTATACTAAGAACTATATACAGAGCGACCACCGACCCGTCTGTTATGAATAAATTCGTATTCATATTTAAATATATTATAAATTTATACATAAACACACAGCATCGACAGTACCTATACTTATATATTTATGTATAATATAATGCCCGCGCGAGTTTTCTGGTATATACCTAACATATATAACCTAAAGGTTCAAAACACATAATACCTCTTTTAAAATATTATAATCTACACACACGCGCGCGCGCGCGCACTTTACGATAGGAATTCGGTACACCTATTGCGTTTTTGAAAATGGGTAACCCATACTCGTGTCGAACAGTTAACGATTTGGTACGCGTGCACCTAAGGCGCTAAGTTTTTACACCGAACGCGCAATCGTTGCGCGTGCCGAGCATTATTATGGGTAGGTGTATCTACACATATACGCGCGTTGTGAAACTCTTATGGTTTTTACGACAAACGACGACGTTCCGAAATAAAACGACGATATGTGATAATAGTGAACAACATAGACGAGAAAAACTGGTTTTAAGACACAATGGAAAGTTTGACAATAAACCACGCGCCGGGGAACATGGCAACAACGATTATCCTAGGGTAATAAAAATAAAAATAAAAAACAAAAAACCAACCGTCTCGTACGCACTTCGGACGTAAGCGAGCACGATTTACTTGCCCCGGTAGATAATATTATTATAATTTATAATAATATATTATGTACGCGGTTGACGGAATTACATGTCGTGGTGAGTCGCAAAACAATAATATTATTACGACGAGACTTTTTTGGCGCTCGTGCGTATATTTCGTCGTGTAGGTACAATAATATATTTATTATAATATGCTTGAACTGCCAGGACACTTATGGAGCATTTGTGGTTCATGACACACATAATAGAAAACACAATAATTTTTAATAAGTGATCGGCTGAACGCGTATATTTTAATATTATAAATTATAATTGTTTTGGATGTACAATGCACGTGTGAATTTGCGAGGCTACTATGTATGTTCTTCGATGTTCGCCACCAACTTTCTATACATACCTGTCGTGATTTATTGTCATGCCTATGTGTGCGCGAGATGATTTTATTATTATTATTTTAGCGACTATAAACATGTACGCCTAATATTATCTACACAATAATTTTCGTACATCGGACTGATTATTATTATTATCCGTTTACGTATGAACGTCCGATCGATATCGTTGTCGTCGTTATTATACGTTTTAACTCGTAACGCGATATCACGTACATACATAATATTAAAGGTACACAATGATTAATGTTAATTTTATCATCGTATCGTGTGCAACGCGAAATCTCGACCTTTGCAACAACGTGGACATCCCATTCCCGTTAGAATAGACTATCGTGGCTTTTCGAATCACCGACATACATTATAAATATGTTTTATGTTAGGCTCCAGGTCGCACGAAAGCTTTTGTAACGTCATGGAATACAGAACACTGATAACATGACGGCGATAAATAAAATTTAAAACGTGAAGTATTTAGTTTTTACTTTGTTAAATTATATAATAAACTAGCATTTCCTTTAACAACTCCAGAGTCTTCTAGTGTGTCTGAGGGTCAGTAATCCTGTTTAGAACAAACTTAACAATTATATTTAAAAAAAATAATTGATGTTTAATCATGAAGATTAAGTTATAAATTATAATAAAAATAAAAGTATTTGCAATAATTTTATCATGTTTTTAATATTTTAGCAGACTGAAAAAGTTTTAGTAATGCTTTCATATATTAGGTATAATAAATAAATGACAATATAATATTTTATTAGCTATCTTATGTTTATCATTTACAATTCGGAAAATCGGACAAGACGTCGGCCCGCGCTGTTGCATAACATACAAAAACACATACTGTATAGTAATACTATCCTCATTATCTGTTCGTCCAATCTGAGAAGAGAATACAACGCATATATAACGTATCTATGTGCACGTATACAATATGCAGTAACCTGTAATAAAAGACAAATAGAGCTACCTCCAGCCTCGGGCCTTGCTTCTTTATCTGCGATATTATTTGATTTTTTCGTAATTTTTTATTTTTATACATACTTAACGCGTGTACGGTTTATTACGGGACACGAAAATAATAATAATAATAAACCGTTGGTTTTCATCTTTCGTAATCACACTCGTGGTCGTCATCGACGTCGTATATGTATATTGTATGATGTATATATATATATGGTCGACGGTTTAGAGTAGCCACTGGGCGAAACGTGTTTTTTCTTACCTATTTTTTGTTTTATTTTTTTAATCAGATCGCATTCCGATTTTCCGTTTGGCAATCGCATCATACGTGAATATTATTATCGTATAGATATATTATATTAGGTATGTCGACTCGAAGAGACCACCAAAGTTATCATGCAGAGACGGCGCGTGCAGTGGCATCGGTCGCGCGAAGAACAACTATTTTCTCTCTCACTCTATGTACATAATATATATACATATAAACAGATGCGTATTTCGCGAATGAAGGCCCCAATATACGTGCATGTTGCATGTATATGAACGGTAGCCCGTTAATTTATTTCACGTTAAATGTACCGTATTACGCGCGTCGAATAAAATATTGTTCTTTACCACTGTCATGTGTCCAAAAATATACATTATAGTTACAATCGAACGGAAATAGATCCTATTTTGTAGTCTGCAATTATAACAGAGATTATACCCATTGGGCGCACATAAACTGTGTCGACCACTGCCACACGGAAACGAATTCCATTATAATCGACAGAAATAAAAAACAAATCAGATATAATACACACATACACACACAAACACACACACACAGCGTGCGCGCATATATATATATACACACACATGAATATATATTATAATCATTAATACATATCAAAATGCTCAAATGATACAATATCATGTACAATATACAAGTATATAATATGTAGTTACAATATACGAGGATTAATTGCAATCGGTGGTTTTTAAGTTGTGGTTTCATCTGCAGATAAAATCTGACGATAAAAACGATATATCAGATTTCAAAGCGATACATATTGATCTACACAACGGTCGGACTTCGACCATCGTTTCCAATCATATAAACACATATATGTAGGTAGAAACGACATTATTATAATATCTATTTAAATTTATATTATAATTACAACCAGCTATACATCACACGTATCGATATCCACAAAACAGATATCATAACGTAGGAATAATATTATTAATTTTTACCGGACACTCAGTTTATCTTTAAAATATATATTACAATATTATACCGTTGATTATACGTACAGTAGGTTTATACTTCGATATAAGGAATTTATAAATTATATTATGTTATAGTTTTGGTTTCCCGCACAGTATCTCAAATACCTGCCAACTATTATCGTATCGTACCTTCTCATCGCGTGGAGTCTGAATCAAATGTAGACCGCACTCACTATGTCTAAATATAGTATAATAATAATATAATAATAATGGGACGCGCCTAATTGTTGTTTTCAAGCAACGTTCAAAATTATTACGAAATGAACTTTGATGGCGGCTAGAGTAGTATAGAACTGTAGAGTATAATATAGTATTTACATATAATAAGTAGCTGTAATACCTTAACGAGACATTCATCATATAATAATATAGTAAATAAATATATAGATCTATACCCTATACGTATTATAACAAGCAAGAAAAACCAAACTGTTAATAATTCTTTGACAGTGCCATTATATATATATATATATATATATGCACTGCAACACGTGGCATATATATACACGATACGTAAAATATACAGAAACCAGACGTTTCCGATAACAATACACGCATATATCTACACCGCGGTGACGAAAAGTATTATAGTAAACGTGTGCAGAATAAAATATATAGTATTATATTATTGTCAAAAGAGACTTAAACGCACGCCGCGTATAATTTAGTCAAGCCAAAATACTAATAATAATATGACGATGACGATCTGCCGGGCATGTATTCCACAGTATACACGGGGCACTCATCATCATGTTTCTCGTGCCAACAAAAATTTCGACAGCTTTATAATATCATATTTATGATATCTATCTATAGATATATAAACATATTATATATATATATATATATATATATATATTAAATCGGAATTCAAAAACATCGTTCTCGCGTTTCCTCAAATATAATATATAGTTACGTACATATTAAGATAGCCGTTGATAATAAAAAAAAAAATAAAAAATCGATACGGAAAACGATATGACGCTATTTATTGTTTATAGGTGTGTATTATACGCAACGGATCGTTTCAATTTTACCGTTAGCTTAACCTATACACGATAGAATAGGCCGCCACCCAGCCGCTATTAGAAGCGCATCGTTGTTCGCCATATATTATATATATATAAGCGTGCGGGTATAATATAATATTATACATAATATTGGTATATACTTTTAATAACACATGTATGTGTATGTGTGTGTGCGTATGTATGTGCTAGTGTTTGCAAATATAATTCACTTTCTCTGGCGTTCAATCATGCCGCGCGTCTAACTATTGGTCTGTTGCGGCAGGAAGAAGAAGAAGCGGTATAGACGGAGGAGACAACGAAAATCAGAAGGGGATATTATTATAAAGTGGCGGCGGAACAGAAGAAAACAATATTTGTAAAACAACTTTCTAAGCACATGTATAATAATAATAATAATAATAATACTCTGGAGATATATATATAGGTACCGTAGTATATAATATATAATAATATACACACGTGCATGTGTGCAGATACGCCGACAGCGGATGTAAGCGCACGGTCGGTCTATGAAGGGGCGGCGCGTAAATCGACGTATACGATATAGAAGTATTATCATCGCGCGCGCGCGAGAGTGTGTATGTCAACGGGTCAGACTCTACAGTGGTCCTTATCTCCATCGGGTTATGTCTAGGCGTATGTTATATAGATAGGTACATAATATATAATATATAACTATTACCTATACTTTCTCTCTCATATGGTCCCGTTTTGGTCGATAGTGTGCCGAGCCGGTACCAGCGAAACGAAGCGACAATCGCGGGAAAAAACACACCCCCCGGACTACATGTATAGCCATGTAGTTATGTATTCTATATTAAATCGCGGCCACGGTATCATACTATTATAATATATGCGAGTACTATATTTCATTCGAATATTTAGTGTAAATAAATATATACGTAAAACGTACCTATATATATATATTATGTATGTATATTATATGCTGGCCGGTTATCATAATATTATATACGCAGTTATTTTTTGGTAAATTTATTACTTATTTTATTATAATTAATTCATTAATATTTTCAGTATATTTTTTTATTGATATAATTCTTTAAACTTTTTATGTTTTTAAATGACAGTACATATGACATTAGGATGTTCGGCTATCTAAACGTTGAATACTAGTTTATAACTATAATTATCAATTCGGGTTCGAAAATCTCAAGAAATTACTCTACTTCGGAACAATTAAAACAATGTAAGTCATTTAAATAGTAAAAACTGTTTTAAAAGTTTTTAACATTTTTCAAATTATAGTTATGATAGATTATCCATTAAAAATTATAAAGGTGCGATGTAGTTCATTACTTTTAATAAAAAAGGCTGAGACCGCAGATGTTTTTTTCATTTATAAATTGTTAAGTTATATAATTGATTACCCAAAGAATTTTTTAGAAAAAGTATTAGCTTATAATGTAAATAATTAAAATTTACCATATTTATTTTCTAGAAACTATTAATTATATGACCAACTAAATCTAATATTATAGACAATAACGGTCATGCAATAAGTATAAAATTTCGAATTTTAATTTAGATCTACTAAGAAAATTTTAATACTTGTTATTTAATTAATTTTCTCTACTCCTTTTATTCTGTTATACTTATTCAATTAATATATAATACATTTCAAGTATTATATTCCACTTTATTATTTATAGTCAAAATTTAAATGATAATTAAATTACTATTATGGGGATGTTATATAATAAAAAAAAACACACGAATTTACTCAGAAAATAGCTGTAATACCTATATAGCGATGATTGTTATACAATCGCTGTATATTTACCTGATGTTTTCCCACGAGGTTGACTACATGAGTAATACATAATAAGAAAAACGAGAAGACCTACCATGATTCAACACCCTGTACTCGCATATTAAGCTATTTACCCATAGTTCGGCAGATTTTTGCGATTTCTTGCCCACAAACGTAGGTATTATTTATTTTATTATACAGCCGTGTTTGAGTTATTTTTCTATCATGGTCCGAGAGGTGTCACGGCATTAAAGGGGTCTAAATAAGTGGCGGTAATAAACTGAATTTGAGAACGTTTGTCGACGTGGTCCACGTGAGAAATATTCCATAAACTAACAGCATAGACCATCATACATCGAATAGCAAGTATAAATAGAAATAATCGTGTTAAAATAATGATCGTCATCGTACGTCCTTCAAAACTAAACTGTAGTAGTATATTCCGGACCGTTTTATAGCGGTATGTTTAATTTTTTTTACATCGAATCAACGATTTCTCATATATAGACACCGCCGATTCAATTCTAGTCGTTTTGAAATGTCAAACATTATAGTACCTATATTTTACCGAGTTTTAGCACTTTCTACAACCAAATCAATATTATATTATGTATGTACATGATCTGTTCTCATATTTTATGCACATGTACGATAGAATATTTTACAGCTCCTAAAGATGAAAAACAGACGTACAGTAAACACGTTGATAATAGTATTACGTCATTAGATCAAAAATGTTGCGTCCCCCGTGTAATTATATTTACGAAATATAATAAAGTGATTTCAAAACAACGGCTATTTAAAGCTGAATCGAATAATTATACCTGTTACTCAAGGTATAATAATGATAGGTATAAAAATAAAGCACTTAATGTGTCTATTTCAATTATTTGTCTAGTAATCATTTTTGAATTATCGTTGAAATATAAGTTTCGACAAAACGTGGAAAGCGCCATTCCGAAACGACTACTATACTTAAATTATGTCGTAAAAAAAAACGCTACGATATCGGCAAATAAACCAACTGCATTTTTAAACTGCAGCGGTTATAATAACAATTAATAAATTTTGATGTTTATATAAAATAGATAGGTACTTAAGTATAATATAATAGGCATTTATATATTATATAATATAATTAATATAAATTAACTTTTGGGCAGTAATTATAAGTGATGTGGTAAGTTTTTCGAAAAACCAGAACAGAATCAATCGAAACTTAGTTTTTGATTTAAATAGTATCTACATATAATTACTTTATATTATTTTTACAATACCCGAGAATGATATAGATACTGTTTATTCGGTTCCCAACTGGTTGGTTGAAACAAAGCACTCATCTTCGTTTCGAGATTTAATTTTTTCACCGGTATGTGGTACTGTGGTTGTACATACATGTGGGTCAATACAATGATACACGATGTTACGACCCGAATACATGATTCAATGTGCGTTCTGCGATCTATAACGTGAGTGATATCAGTCGATGATTCGAGACTCATACCAATAATACGAATAGATAATGATATATTAAGACGACAATAACAATTTTTATTTTTAAATATTTTATTATATGTATAAGTATAGAATATGCATATTTATTTCTACTGCTCAATATATGGGGTCGAGGATTTCCAAGTTTCACCTTTGTCATGTGGCGTCTATGCAACAATATTTATAATGTAGCATCGGTGGTTTTAAAATTATATATATAATATTATATAACGCGATGGTATTTATTATTATACCGTTTATTATAACATTACACAGTTGTACAAATGCTGGTGTACACCAGCCGAATTTAGCTGTTATGTCCAGTTGAAAGGCATTTCGCTCCGGTGCAGGTCATCATTCGCTAAATCACGCAAGGACTCAATAAATCATATTGACTATATAATACACTGTCGACGAGAAAAACGTAGAACAAATCGAAAAACCATCCTTGTATGCGCTCACACTGCATATGTCGTTCATATATAAGTATCATTATACAAGACGGATGAATGAATCGGACGGTAATATAATGAAAAAAAAACATTCACATATTCCAACATTTCCGGTCGCTTTTTAGATTAAGTAGCTACTAGCTACAATATAAATAAGCTAATGATATTGTTATATACGTAGAATGAGCCCATACAACTTGACAAATTATTAATAGTTAATACTATAGTTTTTCGTTTAAAAGTTGATGTAAAGGATTGTTTTAAAGAAATTCACGCATTAATATTTGAGCAGTGGAATACAGGTGGCTATAGTAATATGAACCGTTAATATATTAGTGTATTGCATCTGTGTGTAGATATTATAGTTTCTGCGAGTACATGCATTTTTTAGCTTTATTTAACTTAATTTTATTATTGTAATTTAGTATATGTGGTAGTAATAAACAAATTCATAGTTTACACACTGCACGGTAATTATTACTCATCGACATACGTACAGCACATAATTTGTATGTGTAATAGTTTTTCAAACATCTTTTAACGTTTTATTATAATATATAGATGACAGAGAAAATTGACAATATAATATAATAACATGATTTATGAAGGCCACTGAACGAAATTATCTGCAAAGAATTTTCAGTGAAGGGTATTATGACGTATCGAAAAATATTGAAAAACAGTTCTGTTACAAATATGTATAGATGTATTTACAGGACTAGATCTTGGGGAGGGACGAACTAGGTCACTTGCTCCGGAAATCTTGATCGGAAGCACCAAATTACTAAATAACAGTGGCATAATGGAGGGGGCTAAATTATGAGAGGACACCAATTTTATAATTTACCCCAAGTATAAAATAGGCTAGATCACCCCTGTGCATTCGTAAAATTACATCTTCCTTGTCAGCTTATCCAGCAGCTATTTTCAGATTACAAGCGAGTCGAATATCGCGGTCATGTGACTAATCGATCATCGCAACATGAATTAAATACGTATACATTGTATAAAATATTAAAATATATAATAATAATACGTGTATGTATAGATCCACTAGAGTGTTGGTAATTTTCGCTATACAGTTACATGCGCGTGGCGATGATAATACGCTCGTCATAAAATGACAATACCGCCGCAGGACAGCATTTTTGGACGTCGGCCCTGTTGTCCAGAAGTCTTCGCGCCTGCATGTACATAAATTGGTAATAGAGGTACTTGTAGTAACGTAGTAAACATACCTAATATAATAATATCACGTTCTAGCTACCAACATCGAGTCGTAGGTATAATATGCAATATAATATTATTATATAGTCTATATAGATATATTTTGAATTAACAAAAGTATGACCGACAGTGAAACACGCATAACAGGCGTTTTTCGGTAAATGGACATAAATAACCGACCGAGAAACGCGTAATATAATATATATATATATATATATATATATTATGTTATAAACGTTTTTTTCAAACGATTTTTCTTTCTTTCCGAGAAATAGACCGAAGTACGTTTTGCACGCTACTGATTAAATAATCGGTGTAACGACACATAGATAAGTATACACTACCTATATGCAATACGTATGTACATTTAATAGTACGTATTATAAAAAAAATCGTAAACATACGCCCGATCGTCAAAATCAGCCAAAGTTCATTTTCATCCTACAAAGTGAAAATGAAACACCTTCCTATATATGGATAAAGAATAACGGAAAAGGCAATAGCCACAATACATTAAGATTTTCTATCTTTAACAATAGTGTTAACAATTCGCACATAACGATAATTTCAAAATAAACCATACATTGGTGTTTGGTAGATACATTAATATGCGATTGTTAAGATAAATCTGGTATAGGTATAGGTATAGTGTATACTATATAGGTACGATTATATTATAGTGGTTACTGGCTGCAGCAGAGGAATGTATAATAAGGTACGGCGCCACTGATGAGCTAAATAATATTAAATTATACGCATTAACGCTATAACATCATTGAGTTTGTATTGTATTGAATAGATAATAATGATATAGTATTGTAACTGCAATCTGTGTATACTCAATTCTAAAATCTAATAATATATTTTCCATCAAACACTGCAGAGATATTGTCTACCCGCATATGTAAAATAAATCTATCCTTCTTCAAATATTAATGCAGGTATTGATCGTTAATCGATAAAAAAAAAATTAATCGACAGATACAGAATATATATTTTTAATTATTATAGGAGCCACTATGTTGTTACACTGCAATATCAAGTATATAATATAGATGGCTGTTTTTCAACCATCATCAGTTGATTTAAATCGTATACAAATAGTGCACCAAGGACCGCGGAAAATATTAAAGTATGTGCGGTCAAATTTAAGGTAGTCAAGAAGGTTTATTGCTCGTGGTAGGAAAAAAATAAAAATACTGTCGTTTATGCATAGTAATCATTTTCAAAGTACGTTTCTCTTTTCATTGTCCGACAAGACGATAACGTTATTTCATTTTTTTTTTCAGCCGTGCGAATTTTTAGCTCTAAACACAATTTTATATAATATTATATATACATACAGTCTTCGGCACGTCGTCGTGACCACACAATATCCAAATCACGTGTCGTCTTGAAAACTAATTTTGAATTGACACCGATCACACGATACCAGAAGCTGCTGTATATGTTACAGATGCCTACCTCCTAATAATATTGTTTTGTTGATCGATACCGTTGTATAAGAGTATAAAACAAAAATCGTTTTCATCGAAAGAAGTGATTACATAAAAGACACAGCAATATCTAGGTCAAGTAATAAAAAAACAAAATAAACTCGTGCTTTTAAAAAGTTACTTCGTTCGAAATTGTATAGGAAAAATGATTAATAATATTTTAAATCGGCGGTGAAAAATATCACAGCACTCCAATAATATGATAGGTATCAATTATCAAACAATAATTCGTGGAATTTCTTCATATAACTATCAACTTCAGTTGTTCATTTAATTTGTCCTAGTGAAATAACTAAGAATATAAGACAAAAAACCGTCCAAGGAGTCAAATATATAAATACATTATATTAATATGGCATCTGAATATCATAATAATAATTATTAATGTTCGCATAACGTGAGTTATGAATTCTTATGTATACAGTTCAACAACAATAGAATGAAAGAAAATTGATAACAATATAGGCCAAAAAAGTATTTCGTCATAACTGCGTGATGTTATTTTGTAGATTAAGAAAAAATTTAATTTTAATAGAATCGTAATCTGTACATTTTCGATAAACCTATATAACAAAGTTTAGTTCATATTATACTGTATGTGAGTTTGTAATCGGGCGATTAAAAATACAAATTGAACATCTATGTTTACCTATATATAAATATATTATATTTTATAAGTATTAATAATAAAGAACAGCTAGTGGTAAAATGCAATAAACTATGATTAATTTATTAGAATTACAATAATATATAATGTGTAACATATTAACATAGTTGTATATAGTATTTATTAATCTCGCGTTGTGTCATTATTATGCAATATTTTTTTTTTAATATTTTTGATTAATAAAATAAAAAATGATATACTTTTGTAATTAAGCCGATTCTAGTCAATATTAAAAAAATGTTGTCAAATCAATAAATTATGTTTTTTTTTATATTTAAACGGAAAACAACGATTAACTGCGCAATAAAAACAGTGAAAGCAATAATCAATTTAGAACTCTAAAAAAAAATATTTGCGTTTCGTTTGCTACATAATATATAATTCTGTTAATGTTTTAAATGACCGCGTATTTTTTTTTCAATATGGTATTAATTATACACTCTGCGGTTGTATTCTATCAGCATGAAATGAATAGGTATTATGATGTTTAATTATAATATAATTGACCATATTATTATAAGTCTATACGCAAGTCAATCTCACGATAAATATTTACCTAAACGGAGTGATCTATATTTAAACGGTTACGTTAATTTTTGAGGTCAGTTATTATTTTGTTAAATTAATTCCAAATATTGAAATATTTAAGTATAACAAAAGATAAAACATATTTATAAAAAAAATCCATTTTTTTTATCCTTGTGTTTTTCTAAGGTCTTAAATTTTTTTATGACAACCCATATTTAAATTTAATAATCTGAAACATCTATAATATCACTTCTATAATAATCATATTATATTGAACAATTAGTTTTTTTTTCAAAGCATTTAAAAGTTTAGATTCTTTAAGTGAAATAGCAATGACGGATATTCCGTGAATCTGTTATAATATATTGTATACATAAATGTATTTCTATAATTTAAAAAATAAATCGAGTTAACCTGTTTGCAGTATATATCATTTAGCCGGTACAAAAGTTAAAGTATTTACTACTTTTAATTAAATTTTCGTTCGATTTTAACAAAAGTTAGTGTACTATTCGGTATATTGAATATTATTATACATAATTATTGATTATTAATTATACTATATAATAAGAAGTAACATTGCCTGACAGTGATGATGTCGTAACTCGTAAACTATGTATATACGTTCATTGAAGTAACTGGTAAATGAAGTCGTATATTATAATAACTAGAGACTAGAGAAGAAACTGGTAGAAAGAAAGAGAAATGAAACTAAATTCTACAGCAATATTGTATATATACCAGTATACCTATATATATTTTATAAAAATCAAACATAATTTATACATTTCGCGCTGCACACCATCAGAGACCTATCGATAACGCGCATTCTAAACGAAAACGCTATATTTCGCGCGAACTTCTTTTAGAGCCCAACAATATTATTAGTATTACAATATATAAATATGCATGTCTAGCGTACTTTATATAATGATGATATACGTACGCAAGTACCACTCGTTAGTTGTATACATTTTTCTAGTGAGCGGATTTATCGTAGGAGCGTCAGAGGTTTGACCCGGAGGATGTGTGTGTGTTCGTGTACGTAGCATGTAATATATATATTTATAACACGATTCCCATCACGCCATATCTATTATATAGATATATATGTATATAAAAGTAATATATATATTATATATATCTATAATGATCTGATTGCTTTTTTGTTTATTTATAAAAATTTTTGTTGACTTAGATTCCTTATTATTTATTTTATTACCCAAAAGGCCGTATATTATAATAATAATTAGTAAATTTTCTTCAAATCAGGTAAAAATGAAACAAAATCCATTCACTACAAATATATGCTAAGACCAACAATTTGTCTTATGCCATCACACTTAATAATCTACCTCTGTCTACTATACAAAATGTACGTTACTAAGGACTTAATCTAAACAAACTGTAGATTAACACGAATAACACGGGTAACCTACATACACTAAAATACTAAACGTTTTGCTTTGAATTACTGATTTCAACAATCACGACCTATTCTTATATCTAAACACGAAAAATAAAATTCTTCTTTACAAACTTCTTCTTAAGCCTTCCTTATATAGTTATATGGAATATAACTTTGAGGTGCCACCTAATCTTCAATAACAAAATCCAAACAATTTTGTCAAAACGTATCCATTACATCACTAAAGCATCTTCTTCATTTTTGTATCTAAAATCACACTCAACAATAAGATCTCTCAGTTTTCGCAACTATACAAATGTAGCTAACTACTCCACTCCAATCTCAATCATCGCAATACTCTCAATTCTCATTTTCAACTGTTCTTACAGTCCCAAATGATCCAGGAAAATGACCTCAGAAATATTGCTGCCACCACCTATTTTTATAAATTACGCCAATAAAGTTCCATCAATAGATGAATTCTCCACGCAGTACTAAATAACCACCTACTTATAATTTAATACATCACTTTCGTTTATTTTAAATATTTAACTTACTGATTGTGAAATATTATTATAAATATAATGAACAAAAATTGATTTAAAATTATTTAAAAACCGTATCGTCGCATGAATAATAAAGATCGTTTTAAAATTTGGTTTTGTTTAAAATTGTTGTTATTGTTGCCCATTCGTGTTGTTAAAACAATGTAGCAGTCGACGTCCTATATATTAATTTAATGAGTTATGCGTCTAAACGCATATCACGATAATAACATTAATATATATATCATATTCGTAATGCGACACCACGAAGTTAAAAAATGAATTCCAACGATGGAATATTTAGAATAAGCATTACATACTGACATACATTATATACATTATATACTATTATCCCTATATTATTATTCCGTCACCGCCAACACGTATTGTTATAAGTTCGATCGACCACGCTAAATGTATTATATATACATATAATATAATATATATATATAGGTTCATTATTCCATCGTAAACCAGCAAGCAATATATTTTTCAAGCGTAAAATACTTTGATTTAGAAAAACATTTAAAAATTATAACTTTGATAGATTATGTTAAAAATATATATATTTAACATAATAAATACAATCCTAATACAGAAGTTTAAAAAAAAAGAAGTCAGAGGTGACATTTTTTGGTGAACAAATTATAGCGTTAATTTTTTACCAACGTTGGTACTGATCAAATTTCGCACTATACTATAATTATATCATGTTTCTTACTGCACACTACTTTAGGCTCTGGTGGTCTTTGTTTCAGCAGCTATAATGTTATTATGAGAAAATAAAATCGTCACAATGCGCCAATGCGTTTCCAAATCAACATTTATTTTTAATATGATTCACGTACTCTGCATCGCAGCTATTTGCAGGCCGTTCACGGGCGACGCGCCAGGATCGAAATATGCGCGCGTTGGTTCCACACATATTCTTATGAAATGTTTATACTTTTCAATTTTAAACTAGACAAACGTCAGTAGATTTTGTTTCAAATATAATAAATATATATAGTATATAGAATAAACAGCGCCAAAGATACCAGCACGCCGCTAAGCAATAATATTCGAAAAAACGTAGATATTATATAGGTGCTTAATATTAAAATATACTCATCACAGCGGGTTTATTCTTGATGATTTATAATAAAATATAATACAAGAACATTGTTCACTAGCTGGGATAAAAATCACTCGACAGGATAAAAAGAAGTTGTTTTTTTTTTTTACTTCGACGAATCCCTTTCATTTGCGAGGGATTTAATTGTATATTTATGGACTGCAGCCGGCCGACCCCTATAAAGTATAAACACTCGTATAATATACGCGCATATACGTTGTAAAATTCTCCTCAGACGTAGTAATAATAATAATAATAATAATAAAAATAATATAATATTGTCGATGGAAAAAAAAATAATACCCAAACGTTATATTATCTCCAGCGGCAAGAATTTATTTCTATTATTCTCCCTTTTAAACATCTATCTCATGAGCGAGTGTGCACCTGTTTATTATTGTGGTACCCAAAAAACAATTTTATATAGTTATAAGTTATAACGTTTGAAAAAAAAACCCATAATGTAAGTAGGTATGTAATATATTCTTCTGCGCAGTTCTTTTTACGTTTTGTCACATGTCAACTACCAACTGGTCACGTCAATATACTTCTCGAAGATGTACAATCTAAGGTGTGTATTATAATAAGGTATTTTTAAGTTTTACACACAGTCGTACGTATAATGATAGTCATTAACGTGTACAATATGGGATATTTAATGACCAATGCTACACAGTAAAAGAAAAAAATAATTACAAGCTGTTTTCGTGTTTATTTATTAGTTTCGGTCCACGTTTCATGTGATAATAATATACGTTCTAAACCAATATTTTCAAAAATGGAATTCAAACGACCGTGGCACTAAATTCTTTTGCAGTTGATAATTATCTAGGTACTCGGTATTAGGTTCAACTTTTTTTTTGCTTGGCCACATTCAACATTTAATACACTTTCAACGGATACAATAAGAAGTTTATTCCTTACGCGCGAAGGACACTTTTATAATAATATAATGACGAAATATTACAGACATAATAATATTATGATATGGCAATAATTGTAACACGATAATGAAATTGTACATAATACACAACAATAACGATCCGACTTATACAAAATAATAAATACGAATGTCGTGATAAAGGTTTACTTTAACGACACTCGCCTCGATGCGGCGTAAATACAACCTTAAAACGATATCGATATATATATAATATTTGTATAATATGCATTGAAGTAATAATAATAATAATAAATAGATAATATAAAATATAAAACAACCTCGTTGTATCATATTCGTATACTAACTTTATTATATAGAAATCGTTCACAAATTTTGCGTATCCTTATCTCATTTCTCGCCAAAATGGCGAAATATATTTAATGTAAACCACAGAATGATGATTAACGGCTAAAATATATTAAAGTAACTACGGAGCTGTCAACGGTATATTAATAAGGTGAAAATTGTTCGGAATAAAAAATAAAGTCGAATTAATACGCGTCGTGCGTATAGCTCGATCGCTGTAATAAATATATACTATCGACGACGATTGTGTATAGGTATATTATATTAATTCGACGCGGTGTCTGAACTCGGCCAAATCAAACTGTTTATTATTTCTGTGTCAATTTACACTACGTGCATACATAATATCGTAATACTCGCGGCCTTATATACGTATGCATGTGGAGAATTCGGTCACGTTGAACGTTCGGTTCGAAATCTAGATCGTCGCATTATTGAGTATAGCCAGTATACATCAGGGAGGATTATAAAGGTCGAGGATCGTAAAAAAAAATCGAATATGACTCGTGGTGGCTGTGGTTTGACTATACGGTACGTGCGATTATTATAATATACAATTGTCACACATACAACGGTGGTGCATATTCTTTTTTTTGTCCTTATAATAACTCTTTCTCCGAGGGTTCAGTGGCTAAGACGTCCCGTAGGCTCAGACGATCTATATGTGTGTTGACTACGATTCGGCAATCTTTATTGTTATACACCTTATGTAATATATAGGGCTCGAATTTAAATGCCCTTTCAAAAAATGCATTTATGACCTAAAAACTCTAAAAAAATGCCCTAAAAATATCAAAAAATGACAATGTACAAAAAAAAATTAAAATTAAAAACTAAATTATATTTGCATTGCATTGTACAATAAGAATTTCTTTAATGTTTTGGAATTTAAATGATCGACGGTTGTCTGTCAATAAGTTTTTATATATTGAAAATTACCTCTCTACATCAACTGAGGTGATAGGAGTAAACTTGAAAAATGTCAGATCGTTAGGTGTTAAGTCTTCTGGAATAATATTTTCTGGATTAATATCTTCTTCTCCTTTTAATATTTGAAATATTTTTTTTATTTGATTAAAGCCTTTATTTTTCTTTAAAACGTTGTCAAATTTTAAATTTACGTTTATTCCAATTTGACTTGGTGATTTTCTTATAATATTTTTAATCATAGCTACAATATTTATAGACTCTGTTAAAGCTAATCCTGATGTTTCTAGCTTAGTTATCGCCACTGGAAGGTTACTAAAGTTTGATTTAATGTATATTAATTTATATCTCCACTAAGTAATTGTTGACATTTCGCAATTGAAATTGCATCTCCTTTATCAAATTGGTTTATAATGGCTTCAATAATCGGAAAGTGCTCACAATAATATAATGCTGCAGTTAACCATGTACCCCATCGCGTCACTATAGGTTGAGGGGGCAAAGGAATACCAGGATTTTTTTAGTCATAATACGACAAATAGGTCAAAAATGTCCTAAAAAATTAAAAAATGCATTAAAACCGTCAAAAAATGCTCCAAAAATGATGAAATCCGCTAAAAATGCAAAAAAAGCAAAAAACTGCCCCAAAATATTATTGTGGTTAGATTGCGAAGTACTTGAAACATATTTGTAGCTTAGAAAGCATCGCGTAAGATATCCCAAAAAAAAGATGCAAATGCATTGAAATCCAAGCCCTAGTAATATACATACAGGGTGATTCTTATACGATCAGAAATTTAGAAGACACAACATTTTTTCTAAATAACTGCTTAAAGTTAGTCAATTGGTTACGTATTAGGTTAAAAATCAGGAAGATCATACATAGATGTCATAATCTACTTATCCACAAAGTATTGAAAAATAAGGAAGAAAAGGTACATTAGTCACATATACGAACTAAACATATTTTTTAAAAATGCATATAAGCAGAATATAGAGGGACTGGTTCAGTAGATTGCGTAAAAGGTTTTTATTTTACTATTCAATGTAATTGAAATTGAGAGCAATAATCTGCAGATCCACTTCAGTTCATTGTAGCTCGATTTTTCATAATATGGTAAAATATAAGATTAGGTCATCAAGGGAATATCAAGGGAATATCCAGCATAGTGTTCTGTGCGATATAAAAGAATCACCCTGTAAAATACACGATCATCACACATGAATCCTTTAGATTCTCCAGAGTCACCACCTCTCCTCTATAAACATACATCTACATATATATAATATATATATGAATGTAATTATTATTATTATTGCATATGTATGTGTATCGTACACTGCATAATATCATTATAAGTATTACACGTGTACGAATCATACACGTCGTTTTTTTCATATAGGTACTTACTACCTACGTCGTCGCTATTTTCATTAAGGAAACTAGGCCACCGCGAGGGAATGCGCGAACGTACATATCATTGTATGCATGTGTATAGTATATACATTTATATATCATATATACTAATTAATACGGGGCCGTGCGCGCTCATATATGAACTATTATTATATTATGTATTATACATGTATACGGCAGAAAAATATTTGTAATACTGGCTGCGATCGCGCACGCGCGTGTGTGTGCATCCGGAGAGCGGTTTCATCAAACGCTGCACACCGTTACATGCAGACACACACACGTTTTGTTTTTTTTTTTTTTTATTCTATTTCTATACACGCGGAGACAGCGACATTCATTAAACGCGTATAAAGCACGACACCATCCACCCGGTGTGCCAATGTAGTGCAGCACGAGTAGCTTCTTTTCACAGCCAATATTTGAGGGAGGTATATTATCTATAAAAAAATATTCGTAAATAAGGCGAAGTATTTTTTTCGAATCTACTTTCATTAACTGCCGAAAAGTATTATCGAAAAAAGAGATATAATAACGCATCTCGTGACATGGGAGTCCCCAATGCAATGACTGGCTGGATGGGCAAAAATGTACGATTTGTCTGACCGGTCTGGAGTTTTGCGGAGGGTATATAGTTATACGACGACACAAGTTTCATATTATATTTGCAAGGTTTTTTTTTTGTTTTTGTAGTTAGATCCGCTGTATTTTGTATACTACGCGCAGTCTCAGAAGTCCTCTATATTCGATACTGCAAATGTCAGCTGCATTGAAATATAATATAGACAAATTTGATCCGTTAAAGACTTCAGACAGGAATATAAACAGATATTTTTCCAATTAGCTACACATTATGCCTCAAAAAATTCAAATAAAAGTTTACTAGCAGAGATAAATTAACAGAATAAAGATAAAAGTTAGTCATATTTTCTTAAACTTTTAGTCACCACTCCCCTAATTATAATTACGTATGGTCATTAAAAAGTTAATATTAGTCAGTTTTGGTATGTGGTTCAACAATGACGAGACTCGGCAATGGCAAATCATGTACCGCACCTGCATGTAGGTACATTACCAGCTAACCTACCAATTAAATGAATGTATATTAATAAATAGATCTAAATATCGTTGACTATACAAATTCTTATTTACATATATTGTATAAATATTATATTTTATAAATCATAGTAATTCGTTTTAAAATTAACATTTAGTATTAGTTTCCAACAACATTCAAGTTAAAATTCAACTAATCATTTTACCTAACAAATCTATAGTTTATACCTTCTAATTTCTATTACCTAATACCTGCGGTATACTATATGTTAGCTAATTTATGCTTTACTCATCGAGGAATTTTTACAAAAATAGATAAATAAATAAATAAATAAAATGAAGTAAAATATGGATAAAATGTATAATAATAGGAGTACAGACATTTTTGTCATCCAAATAATACAGTTTTTTAAAAGTTAAATGAAAGTTATGAAGACGAAGAAAAATATAATAATAGTCATAAATTATAAAATATATTTCCAACTTTTTTTTTTGTTTTTAAACGACATTAATATTGTATTATAGTAATGAACTATACCTAATATTAAGCAACTATATTATGTTGTGAAAAAACTAAAAATCTATTTAACTTCGTTTAATATTTCAAGCTAGTTAAATCATAATTAATACGTAACGAATTGTTTATATACGTATCTACGTATTATGTTATACTGCATGGTTTAGCTTTTCAATTTCCAGATTATTTGACCGGAAGTTAGTCCAACGGTATACACACGCTTTATTAATCGTTACACGTCGTACACAATACAAGGAGCATTGTTTATTCACATTTTTGGTAATGTTTTTTTCATTTGTTGACGAAAATCTATACGTGAAAACGTGCACCACATTTGTAATGTAATACTTACGCGTACGCGTATAATATTATAAACGAATAATAATAATATATCACAGGAAGTCATTATTCATTAGAACACTTTTTGAATCCCGTTCCGATTACAATATCATATATATACTAAATATACGAACTCGTTAACTTTGAATTATTGGTGGAAATTTTAATTTAAATTAATTCACATCCAGTCATTAAGCCGATAAATCGGTTTCGACCAAGAAGGCAAGAAATAATAATAATCTGCGTCCTGCATATTACATTGTTACGTAACAAAAGATTAGTATATAGATTAGACTTATTTAATAAAATAATGTACTAAGACATAGGAACGAATACGCATTTATTATATGCAAATATAGATCGGTATCAATTTATTTTAAATAAATTTGTTTCTCTATGCCGGTAATAATAATATTATTCAAACACGTCACGAATCACGATTTACGTTTTAAATTTTAATATAAACAAGAAAAATACAACTATAATTTTGAAGCATTGTGTGTATTTTAAACCTTTGGTATTGGTTCTAAAATAATTAAAATTGAGATTTTTTTGAAAATCTCATAAATAGGTGAATTTTGGGAAGTATACGAAAGAGTAGTCGTTTGTCATTTGTCTGTGGAAAAAAAATTAACATACAACTATATTTCATTATACACCAAGCAAACCCGTTTAAAGCTACTATTTTTAGCATATTCTAAATAAAAAAAACACACACACGTTTCATATAAGCATTTAATTAAATTTAAACACAAAACAAAATATAAATGGCGTCTTATTTGAAAGTGCATGTTTTGTAATAATATGAATAATTGGTTCCATGTTACGGGTTCCATAAAATAATTCATTTTCAACTAATTTTTTTTTATAAAATATATACATCATCATGTTTCTATACCACGTTTAAAATAGTACACTACATTTGAATAATATAATTAAATTGTAGTCTGTAGTTGCACTATATATAATATATATATATGTTATTAAGAAATTATAATAATAACACATATAATAAGAAATTACCAAATTGAGAGTTATTGAAACAACTACGTTACCATTATAATATACCTTTAGGTATACGAGAATATTATATATATTTAGTATTGGCAATTACTCTCTACGGGTGATAACTAATCAAATATGGTTTTAACTTTTAATACACACTCCAACGTGAAGTAGTACATGCACCGGAGATAAAGAAAAAAAATAGCAAACTGGCTTTACCGCAGATTTAACCTTTATACCGCCATCGACGTTAAAACATTTATATTTATCATATTACATACCTATATATGCAAAATTTCGCGGGTAATTGTGACCGAACCCGACGGTTCTCGTGTAAAATGACAAAACTGGTTTTTTTTCTTTTTTTTTACTAAACCTGAAATTCCATTACTGAGGGCGAGATTTATCGAAACATAGGTAGTTATTGAACTTCTAATTAAACTAAAGAAAGCCGCCACAATTTTCAGCTATACCACCACTACTATTTTTTCGACACCAATTAATATTCGTACGCATAATCAGATAACGATATGATATATTATAAGAGAATTTGGGTTAATATATTTTTTTATTAAATGTGTCTCTTGTCTGTAATAGATGTACTATTTTTTCATCATTATTATTATTAATCAGATCGTGAAACCATCACAAAAGAGGACGATGACCGGCGGCCGTATACGATACATGATAGTCTTACGCTCTTACATCAGGACGCGTATAATAATAATATATATATATATTATAGGTAAAACGCGTCGTTTTGAATATTGAACACGGCCGAGGGGCTATCTGCTTTTCAACACGCTCGTCATGTACGCTGCAGCCCATAGAATTTAAGATAATGTGATACGCCAGCGATCGGGCTCTGACAAAAATAGCAAAAAACAATGACAACAGAGTCAGGGTACCCACTACAATATATACGCTGCATAACAAACTATTACAGGCACGTGGACTGCAATAGTGTCTCCTATTATTATTGTCGTACAAAACGGTACTTAAACGTTTAATAATATAAGAACGCGCAAGATTAATAGAAACAGAACAGGCTGCTATAGGTTATATTGATAAACATTCTGCATAATATACTATACTCAGTATATCCAACCTGTGGATAAGAACAGTCCCGTTATTTCAGATTTTATTAGACCATATTATGTGGAAAATTATTTACCGACTAAAAAATATGTCATATGGTCATCCATATCAACTACATCTTATATAGACTATAAATAATTGTTCTAAATTGTTGAATATATAATATATATTTAATTTTTAGTAGTAATATACTAATATAAGTAATAATATACAGGACGTCCCGCGCACCGACTATATCATGATTATGTGTAAGTATTTAATTATTGTAGTATGTATACTTTTAAAACTTCCTATATGTCCTCAGATAAACTTGTACAATAATGGTCCAGACGATAATCTCGATAATTTTGATGTGACTATACCATAACAACTTTACAAGTTTAAATCTATTAGTTGTACGTAATACTTTTTCAAAATTCCAAGCTTTAAATCGAGTTTAACATACTATATATAGAACCTAAAGTGATAATAGATTATTAAATCTAATGTACAAATAACCCCCTTACCTAACTAAATAACGCCATGAGTTGATGTGAATTCGGCAGAAATTTCGTTTATATATGTATATATAGTATGCAGTTCAGCAGTTGTTAAAATGGAAATATAGTACAACAGGAACATATTAACAAAACCAATATTAAAACAAGACGAATATTAACATTATTAACATAATCAAATAAACGTATATAACTATTCTGTCTTTTAAGAGATACATTAGATATTTTTTTGTGTAAATAGCTTTTATGTTTAAATTACTAAACGATCAGCTTCAATCGTCTTGACTAGTGTGTAAACATACTAAAATATGTACTTTTAGTTTTTATGATATAACGTTGCACGCAAGAATTTGAAAAAATATATACTCACGAGCAGTGATTTTCATTTTTCACACACTATAATATATTGTAATAAGAATATTATCCGCACGTATATACTTACCGAAGCCGTGTGTGGTTGCCTGAAAACACGTCTAAACAGTCATGGTATCCCGTTTTTGCGGTTTTCGACGATGTATAGATTATAGATGGTGTATGTATATTAAAGTGCAAGAAACTGCGTTGTATAATAATGTGATGAGATTCCAAAAAATTCGTATTACAACAAAAAGCAACGCGCGATATTCTAAAAAATATTTTCACACATAATACGCGGCATATGCAAATAAAATGGAAATATCGCCACATAATACCAGAGAAAAAATTAAATCAGTAAATAGGTACTACGCACTCGATAAAAGAGTCGAGGTGGAATATTATACATATTAAACCTATTTGTACAAATGCGTATATTATTATATATATGTATATGTATGTTTATATATGAAACTCTACAGTAAATTTGAATACTAAGACAAGACCGTAATATTATGGTAAAAAGTCGAGGATCAACAACGCGTTAATTTATACTATAATAATAATATATAAGGACATTTATCGAACATACAGACAGTTGTTTCGGACGTATGCATATTATAATATAGGTACCTACAAAATAATAATATACGTATCACCCGGCGACTTTTTCACGTTCGGAATATTATATTGACGCAAACCGAAAAGAATGTTCGAATTGGTTTAATTACGTATTTACATTATATTATACATAGGTCTCTACGATTGCGTATCTATATATTATTATATATAGCAACCAGTTTAACCAGCGTCCGACGCGAACCCGTTACACAATTGCCTGCACACGCGCGTATTATATATCAGATCCAAGGATAACACGCGCGAGCACTACTGCAGCAGCAGTAGCGCGATTGTCCGAGCGCGAACACTTGCAAGCACCATCCGCCGGAAGTAAAATTGTATTTTATTTTTTATTTTAATTATTTTATTTTTTCATTATTTTCCTTTTGCATAATAAACACGCATGCCCGTTGTTGTGTACACAATACAGTCATTGTTAATATTCAATAATTTACCTCTAACTACTACTGGTCCATTCAGAACACCGGATGTAGTGTTCGGACCTGGGAATGTCGAGTTCCGCTTGTGCTTTGGTACACCGCTATTGGTCGTTGGAGTTATCTAAAACAACGAAATAAAAATGTATAAACACGTGTAACGAATAAAATATAATATATTAAGTAATAGATAAATATTTATGATAACAATTCGTTAAGGCACACGGTGTGCCATATATAGGCACAAAAACATTATTCGATCAGATTACGTATTATACATAAATATGTACTCGTATTTAATATATAACATTATAATGTCTATTTAAATAATTTAATCATCAATATTAGATATAGATAAAATTTACCCACCCCTAACTGTAGTGGAATTTTGTATTAAAATATAAATTATTATAATAATATTAATATAAATATGAATTAGTAATAGTGATGAAAATATGAATTAATTATATATTATTGTTTTGTGTAATTTATTTTATTGACCTATAACACTGATTCCCAAACTGGAGGGCGTGTACACATTGCTAGGGAGGCGTAAGCAGTTATTACAAAATACATTTATTATTTACTATTATTTATATTTTATAATTATTATCATCAATAAAAAAGTAGTCATTCTAAATATTGTATAGTTTATTTTTAAAGTACACAAAAAAAGGTGACTAATTTTTTTTAATTTATTGGAGGGTGCCGTAAGATTTTTGATTTTCAAAAATGAAGATTTTCTACAAAGGGAGCGTAGAATAGAAGAGGTTGGGAACCACTGACCTATAAATTATAATAATTTTATTATAATAACTAGAGGTAAAATACACACCAGACGACGCTGACGGTTTTTGTATTGACTCTCGATCGAATTTACATAAAATCTATTAACACAAATATTGTTTTAAACTTGATTATCTATATCGTCATATAAAGGAAATCATGAGTCCATAACAAACATAGAAATGTCGATTTTATAGTTATACCTTATATATGTGCTCATTACTCAAAGTACAATAGTATCGACTATTGAGTGACTTATATCATACGGATTTGAATGGAGATAGCCACTGCGAACATAATATGCTAAATCTAGTAATATATATATTATATTATCTAACAACGTATTATATAGGTACACTTTTATATTATTGAGATCGTAATCTGAAACACTTTTAACTCTACATCGTTAGAATAAATAGAATAAGAAAAACCAACCAAAGTCTATCACAAAACGTCAATTTTGAGGGGTGTGTATAAGTACGACGATACAATAATAATATAATGTAAATATCGTGGGCGCGGGATAACGCGTGGTAAACCCTTATGGCCCGCCTACACTAGCACTTAAATACTGCAGGACTATCCGATAGTCTAAGTCAAGATATATATTTGTATTATTATAGTATATATCCTCCATATGACCATATCGCGAAACTAATGGCATATATATAATGATATATAAACGTCGTTGTTGGAAATAAAAAAAAAAAACAAAAAGGGTGTGCGCCATTAAACGAGTATAAACGATTGCGATAGTTCATGACAGACTGTCACTGCTGCTGTTAGTTGTGCACAAAATTTATGTAAATCAAAACAAAAAATAATTCCGTACCAACCCTGCCGTCTGTGACGTTGATAATAAATCACACATGACACACACATACAGGTATAAGGTATACCACAATTGCGCGTCAGCCAGACATTCGATTATACAATTAACATGTGAATTGTGATTGAGCTACTGCAGCATTATACAGAGTGATCCATCTGATAGCAAGGCTTCAGGGTATCTTTAAATAATGCAATAATTAAAATTCGGATTTTTAGATAAAAATATGAATTATGATTAATTATTTATTATACATAAAACATAAAACATAAAATACATTAAATTATATTTAATCAAGTTATTCAGAAAACTTTTTAAATCGTTATAGTTCCCAATAGGCCTTAGGTCTTTATCGTTGACTATTATTTTTGATACATAAAATTAACCTATTTTTGTTTTTATTTAGATAGGTACATTTAAAAGTTAAAAAAAACCATCTGCCTAATAATTTACACTGAATTACATACAGTGTAAAGGGGGAGTTATCAATAGAAAAAAGAAGTTTATACCACTACATGGGCACTGTAAATTCTGTATAAAATCTATTTAAAAATAAGGTCATAAATAAGTAAAAAAAATTTCAAAACTTTAATAAATGCTTATTTAATAGATTACGCGGGGGTGATGATGCTTGATGAATCACTCTGTATATACTTGGACGACCTTGACGATATTATATATTTATATTATACATATTATGTACATGTACACCACAACGTGGCGGAGAACATTAGTCATTTTTTCCTTTTCTCGCTGTCAGGATGGCCACTGCCGTGCACCTTCTAAAACGCGCTTATTATTACTATATGGGAAGCCTAAGGCGAATTCCTAAACCGTAATTGGCCAATCGTGATCGAGTTTGCGAGTAAATATCACCCGTAGCAGTTATTCCCTCTCGCAACGTAGACGTTATATCGTCATTCAGCGTTTATTGTACATAATATAAAATTATACTAATGTATATATTTATATAATACACATATTATCAGCATTCCTTTAATAAATAAAAAATAAATGTTACTCATCTCATCGATAAATGTCAGCCTTAGCGTCATGACAAATTTTTTTGGCGTTCGAAAGTTGGACTGTATATGCGTGCACATCTCGTCGATGCCGGTATTTAAATAACGTTTAGCTAGAACCGATACGATCAAATTGATCATTGGTCACGGCTCGTTAAAACGTCCGTCTATATACGTGGTCTTAATTAATAGATAAAACAATCTACGGAGAGACAAAAAAAAGGGAAAACGATCTGGTTTATAACCCACGTGCCAGTGTTCCAAGACAATAAGCATCGACAAACTATAATACAAATATACACACACAATTTTATATTGTTATATAAACAATCTAATCTTCATTGGCTGATATTCGTAAGTGGTTTGAAGTACTATAATAACATGATGGGTATACCAGCCTGGATTTATATATTTTAGTAATTAGTCTCAGCGACCGAGTGCGTTAACCTTGTTTAAATGCATTTAGGAATCAAATGATAATATTACGAATTTACGATATACAAGTAAGTAGCATTTAAGTTTATTATATAATATATAGACGACTATTAGTAAAGAGGCGGGACACGGACTTAACTCTCTCAAATAATTCTTTAGGCAAACAAAAATATTTAAAACATTTAGAATAATTATTGGGAAGTTTTGTTGTGCGAATTTGTTGTACTTTTGTAAATGAAAGCTTTAAAAAAAAATTAAGATTAAATTCCTTTTAATCTTCACCTATGCTTGTATACATATTACAGGCATTATATATATGTATGTACTATACATGATAATAGTGCAATTCTACGTGACCCAACGAGTCAAAAGTTTATTTTTAAATCGATCTAAGTAGGTACATATTTTTGTATAGTTGCGAGGATAGAAAAATACGAGCGAGTCAAATAGATCGGTTGAAAAGTTTGCTATTAAATATTTTCCTCTTTTCACCACTGAGATCTTCGTTCGATTTGACAGCACACAAGCTGTTTCGGGTTTCCATAACACGCAATATCGTATACTGTATACACAATAGACGCGTTGTGTATCATATGCCGAGTAATATTTATAACGATGAACTAGATCACACAGTCTACAGTATACGTATCTAAAGCGAACCGAAACGAATTAATGGAGAGGGAGGCTGATGAATCGTAGGATTTTGCTGACACGCGGCTGACATATGTGAACATAACAGACCGATACTATAATATAGCAGCTATATAGTATACATCACGATCATCGGGAGGATAGGCTCGCAATAACAGTAATAATATAGATCGGGATATCGGCTCTGGTTGGATTGGAGGTCTTGGAACCGGTTTATCTGAGTACACTGGTACCCGTGTGTATATTTTTCATACGAAACAAAACAAAGTTAATAATTATATATATTTTATAGGCCCTCCAAAAATATAGAAAAAACCTATCACGATCGGCACTCCCAATAAAATAACAGATATGTACTTTTTCGGACGATATAATAGTTACGTTAATAAAAATGACATAATGACAGACACAGGCCAATGAAAGTAATTTTATTTTTAACTTAACCTCGAAGGCACGACTAAATCGTTTTAAATAATATTTAAAAAAATGTATATAACTCAAAAGGTAGTCAATTTTAGTGAATTATTTTCAACAATGGAGATCAGTTTCTTCAACAAAGTTTATAATAATATGAATGTCTCATCGGTCAATCTATGTAATAAATTACAATAAATAATTATTTTTTAATTTTTTGTTATTTGCTTACGTTTTTAATAATGCAATTAAATCAATAGCATACTTAAAAATGCAGTATATACCTAACATATATTATTTATTTTTATAATTCACATCCAATAAAATGTAAATATCCTTACTTTCCATTTACAATTACTTCTTTCATATATTAAATACCAGAAGCCAAGAAAATCAAATACAAGATCAAAAAAAAAATATATATATATAATTGATTGATTGAGTATGAATAAATACTGTTAATCTGAACAATAATATAATATATATATATAGGTGTTGATATATTTAATATAATACTTAAATTTGCAACTTAATACAACTTAAATTAAATGATGAACTTAATCATGTAATAAAATAAATCAGAACATAATGCTTCTATTATTCGTATATTCTTAGCAATAATATTCTTGATTTGTTGAATTTATTTTTACGTGTAATGTAAAATATGGCTAAAAGTAACGAATATAACATGATGATAAACTTTTTTGAAAAAAAATAGCCACCCATTAACACATTCTAATATACTATTTTTTTTTTATATTATTAATAAATCTAGTATCAGATCAACTTGCGCTCTAAGCGACCAAGAGGAATAATTGGTACTGTAGCGGAGGTCAACTTTTTAATTAAGTGATTCGTATTAATACCTAAGTTATGATGATTTGTTGATTTAAATATTTAATAATTATAATTTGATTCAAATTAAATACAGTTATTTATTATAATTAGATGATACTATTAAATATGATTTAATAGAATTATATTTCAATTACATCAGTGTAAATAATAAGCAACTAACACAAAATAATTTAACAACAATAACTACACAGTTTGTTTTTTATTTATATTATATATTATAAACAGTAGAATTAGTTATTCATACCTGAGTAGTATGACGCATATATGAGGTAAGTACGTCCTTCCAACCCTTGGCTTCTTCTCTGCAAGCTCCTCTGACGAAGTGAATACTCCGGTCGGAGGATGTAACGGCTAAACTGTGTGGATTTCCAGTCGCTTCGTCAGCTTCTTCCACAGCGACGGCTGTGAACATATCCAATCGGGCTTGCGGTACGGTGTCCGGCTAAAAGGAAAAATAAATATATATATATAAATAAGACACTTTTTAAATATTCATCATTGATGTCTGCATATATTGTTATTATACGGTAAGAAACTGAGGCACTACGCTGTCCGGAAGCCATTCTATTCTAACAAACGCCTACGTGGGACATTCGAGGACATAAAATACACATAACATGAATTATCGATGGACGCTGCAAGTCTTTGAAACAAGGTCGCATAGCTATATTTTGACATAGACGATGATGAAGAATCAATTTATCTAATTACAATAGGTTTGTGCGTCTTAAAATTGAATAGCACGTAGATACCTATATATACCAGAGTATTATCAAGAACCTAGCTATACCTATAATGACTTCAAACAAAACTATTAAGGGCTTACGACGACAGAAGCAAAACCTATATGTGAATTAAAAAACTTTATTTTAAAATGTTGATAGATATAAAATCACACACGTGATATTTCCATACATTTAATTAAATATTAAAATAACACTATTTATTACCTATCTAGAAAATAATTTAATGTTTACGGTTGCATAAATCGTCATTCAACTTCCGTAAATGAGGTGAGGTGACCAACAAAATATTATATTATTTTTAGGTAGGTACACAATCCACCATTATCTACCTGAGGCTTATTTTTAAAATTGTATAGATGTGTAATGTATACCTAGCTATAGTATATTATTTTTATTTACATCCATACGGCAAATGTATAAAAATAAAAATTTCAAACAGTATAATGATATATTTTTGCTATACATTGAGTGTTCCAAGGAATCTAAATAAATAGGTAGGTATTCTATATTTATTATAGTATTAAAATTTTAAAAACATCGACGATAATATAAAAATCGAGTGACCTATTGAAACTTGGTAATTAATTAAAATTCTTTTTTTTTTAATATAAATAGTATTACTTAAAGACAAATAATACGCACCATGGTATTTTGTTCTAACCATGTTTAATGAACCTGCAGCTATACTAAAGGAATAAGAGGTATATTTGGAACTAAAATTATCATAAAGTTATGAGGTACGATGAAATTTTTATTCTGTCTGAACACCGGGTGTTGTAAAAAAAAAGTATAAATCGTTTAGTCATAAACATAAACGTCAAGTGTAATAAAAACCGTTAAAAACGCAAAGAAAGAAGTTCGTATATATATATATATGTGTGTGTGTGTGTGTGTGTGTGTGTGTTTGTGTGTGTGTGTGTGTGTGTGTGTGTGTGTGTGCGTATGTGTGTGTACTTATTAATATTTAATAATATATAGATACCCATGTTTATTCATACTAGTATTTGTCAATACCTTTTAATGTTAATTTTTTCCCAAGAAGTATATACATATAGCACGCATGTACACAAAATTATTATTAATGTGTATAATATACACACACGCGCACACTATATAGGCTAACTAATGCATCTAAAACGGTGAATAATATAATTATTATATTTTTATGAAACACTTTAATAATAATAGATTGAAATCCACGTTTTGTAAATGTTTTCAAAATACCATTTTGGATCGAATTAATACGTTTACTTAAAGCTATAAATAATAGGGATAATAATGCATGTTTACAGTATCACTAAGTCGGAAATACATGTATACCTTTTAACAGCATGTTTAACTTACATTTATTTTATATTCATATATAAAAGATATAATAAGATATATATAAGATATAATCGTGTGCACGTGTAGGACCACCCCCTCCATATGCCCAGAAAAATTACCGAATATTAAAATACCTATAGAAAGTTAATGACGACTGCAGCGACTGAATAACTTAACAGCTAAATATGTTCAAAAATCAATACTATCGTTGTGAGTTTATATTAATTACTTTAAATATAAATATATATATATATATGTGCATAATATATAATATAGTATACCATGCGATACTAAACGTACATGGATAGTGGATACACTCCCACACGGTAGCAGTAGAACGTCAGCTGCATTATGTTTACAATAGATTAAACGGTATATTATATCTCATAGACGATTTGATAAATTCGAAAGGTAAAAGCTCAGTAAACACGTTTAAAAAATAATCATCAAACAAACCTATGGTACATATAATACGAGGATGTTTCTATTTCTTGTGCGCTCGGTCGGTAAAACGTCTATAAATAATAATATATACTTTAAAAAAAAAAAAAGTTGAATACTGATCGTGCGATATCCGCGTGTATACACAATAATAAAACAATTGGTGTCGGCATTCGATCTTCATGATAATATACTATGTTATATTTATATACCTATTATAATATTACCTACATATTATTATTATAGAATATTAGATCTAGAGACGAAATCGCTACGAAGGCGTCTACGCCGCAACTATAGGACAATCACCGAAGCCGTCATTGCAGATTGCACGTGCAATTTTCGCTCGTAGGGTATATACGGCGATGATTATTATTTTTTTCACTTTTACAATAAAATAACTTACTATATAAAAAAACAATTATAATCATGGTTCTTTATTAGACGCCCAGAGAATAGAGATACGATTGTATACAAATGATATCGGAAATGTCATCTAAACATATTATATTAAACGATATACATAATGTATATGTGTATTATTTATATGCATCTATCTATGTATAAACATGTTCAGTGAGACCATTACTCTCTTGGGGATTAAATTAAAATTAAAATTAAATATTACGTGTATTATGCACTTACATATAAACGCAATTTTAAAAAATAAAATTTTAACAAAACACTTTAAATATAGCTATATATAGTTGCGTATTTATTATGCCTACTATATTAAACATAATAATAAATGTGTATGTAGGTGTATAATACCAAATTTCAAAAACAGTATCCTTATAACGACGATCTTATTTATACATAAAATGGAGTGGTTTTAAAAATATTGATTAATAACGATAACCAAAATACAGTGGAACCTCGATACGTTGAAATTAAAAGTTGCAAAAAATGCAATTTTTCTACTTATCGAGGTTTTCAACTTACTAAGGTTTTCGAGTTATCAAAATTTTAGGAAAAAATTTCGACATAAAGAGTTTTTAAAATGTATATACGTATATTATAGTTTTTAATTATTATAAAGTTATAGTATAAACATATAATTACAGTGTGTTTTTTTATTGCTATTATTTTAAAATTATCACTAAAAAATTATGATAAAAAATGTGATTAAATTATTAATAATTTTTATATTCGATACCACCGTAAACGTTTAACTAATCGATCGCATCTGACAATATCGAATGTACTGAAAATATACTGAATGAAAAATACAATAAATAACATAATATCAATGCGATTAGGTTAATTATCGGAACGCACAAGCTGATTAGATAAATAATTATAAAAATTATCAATCATTATACATCTATACTCGGAACTCAGAATGTTCGGGTTATCCGTAGTTTTTTTTATTTTTTCAAGTATTGAATGTTTTCGCAAGGGAATGGCATTTATTTTGATTTATCAAGGTTTTTGAAGTATGGAGGTTTGACTTATCGAAGTTCGACTATGATCATAGAATAAATAAATATAGAATATAATATACTAATATAGTAAGGTATTCAGATTTTTTTAAGAGCGGGCGGGGGGTTGATAAATTGCTACAAATTAAATTGTGTGTGGTTCTTATTATAAATATACATTGTTTTACAATTTTTTTACGATATTATTATATTTATTATTACAGACAGATTACATTAACATTTCAATACGGACAATATTATTTTGAAAAACGCTATGGAAATTCGAAAATGCACTAAGGTAGGAATTGAAAGATATCGATATAATATAGACATATTACATCAACGCGAATTAACAGCGACAGTGTACTACTATACTGCTAGTGAGTATCATCTTACAGAGATCCAATAATAGTTATATTGTTGATGTGTACTGTGTAGTAGTAACCACTGGGCATTTAATCTAAACAGGCTTCAGGTTATATATTTTATCTAAAATTATTGAAATTGGATGCAATATTATAGTGAATAGTACACACCACTTCAGTTATTATTCGTATTTTTTTTTATTATTAAACAATTTTCAAAACCACATAACCCCATCATGAATATGCCACTATACTAATATATGTATTTATTATTACCTATATACAATATTTATAAATTATAATAAATAATTAATATAATTAATTAAATTTAAAGGACATAGTAAAGTTTCCAAAATTTCATAGATCAGCGGTAATATAGCTGGTGTACCTACTTTGTTGCCGAAACAACTTATGTTAATTTTTTTTTGACATTAATATTTCTATTTAAAATTATATATAATATAATATAAAATTAAAATAAATTCTTGATAAAACAAATAAAAAATAAATAGAAAATTATTTAAAAAATAAATTTTTAATGAACTAAAAATTGTTTATTCAAATTTTAGCGTTATTTCACTTAACTCATCTCTCCAAAATTGTTATCATAAATCAAAGCCCACTAATAATTCACCATCAATCATCATTGTGTGTTACGAATATAATAATAATGAAAACTAATTTGATGAAATGTAATGGTTATCGATAGGTTTTTTTTGCAATTTATTTTGTTACCACATTGCTAATACATATTATGTACAATACCTGCAGTTACCTTAATAGTAATAATAATTAGGCGTCACCGCGCCGTGCCTCACTGCTGGTGTCCTATTATTGACCAGCGTGTGTGCAAGGGGCACAGATAAACAATGAAATATATCCGTTAAAATATCCAATTTTTCATTCCTTTTGCCATCTTTTGTCAAATATATTATTAAGTTAACACCAATATGATTATTTGAGTACGCAGTTTTTATCATACTAGCAGAGCTCCGAAAAAGTATAATATTAATATATTATTAATATGGTATTGATAGTATTGTGTATGTCGTAAGATATCGGAAAACTGTACATGCGTGTTTTCAAGGAGAATATAATTACGTGCACCGAATCGGTGGACGGTAAAATATTTTTAAGGTATACAACTATAATGATATATAAAATATGATATTTTCGTAAAAGTGTTTCGATATATTATTCTAAAGAAGAGGTGAGGTGAAAACGGGTAAAAAAAATACTAGCACCATTTTCCACGGTAGCCTATAAGAGGTGAACGGACCCCGTTGAGTTTCCGTGTTCAGTCGCTCGCCATCATCGTCATGTGTACATGCAGATTTAATATTAGCCTTGATCATCATCAATACATAATCACGATAATAATAAAATAGTGATAATAACAACGACACGTTAAAGATTAGACGATGGTTATATACTTGTATTATTATTATTAGTATTATATAGCTGGCCGCATGGGCAAGGAGGCGTGTTTTTACAGAGAAGCAAACATAATAATATATGAGCACGTTTTGTGAGGGAATTTTATTGAATACGAATAACAAAATGAAAATTAAATAACGCGTAACTAATTATGCGTGATATTAATCATTACGCATCATACTTTTGGTGTATTTTTTAATTTTAATTTAGGAATATAGAGGTTTTTTAGGACATTGTATTAATCAAATATTAATAACCTCGTCGTCCAATTAAAATTTAGATTTGATTTATTCAAATTAAATTCCATCGTTTTACTGTAAATTATCAATAACTGAAAATTATAGTATTTATTAAATTTATTTTAACTTAAAGAAACAAGATAAGTACATAACTAGTATTAACTACTGCCAATAGTGCTAATGAAAGGACAATTATTTCGCAAAATGAATATTTGCATATAGGTACCTCTACATTCCTGTGAATGTTTTATTTTTTCATTTTACGAAATACTGACAATAAAATATTTAATAATTAATTTATATGGACAATTATTATATTATTGTTAGTATATCTACATTAATAAATAAGCTTCAACCAATATAATAATATATTATACTCTTTTTAATTATAGGTCATAAAGATTTAATGATAATAAATTACTCACAAAGATATAATACATAAAATAAAATCAATTTAAAGAAAATACAATGACAAGCCGTACATTATTATTACATCCAATCATAATAATATTCATTTAAGATAATAATTATCGAACTATAAAATAATAAATACTTGAATATTACAATACAATAAATTCTAAAAAATTAAAAACCGTCAAATTCTTAATTCAATTAATATGAATAATATGATAGAACAATATATTCTCTTTAAATTATTGCTATTTAATATGTTTTATGATATTTTATATTGACTCTTGCCTGTGAGAAAATACTATAACCATCATACCTATATCTTAATAATAAAATACAAATTTAAACCTACTAATCATATACAATGGTTATGTCTAATAATTAATATTAATTTTAATATTAAAAAAACCATAGGTCATTTGCCCAATTGGAAATTCAGATTACATAAATTGTATTTTTTTAAATTAAAATAAAATTAACAAATAAATTAACAGAATAGACAAACAAAAAAAAAAGGTCAATATATAGGTATGTAATATGTTTATATAAATACAGTAAGAACCCTTATATAATATAATTGTCGATTATAAATAGAAAATTCAATTTATGATAAAAGCGGCAGTATACAATATAATTACAATATACATGCACTTTGAGAAAATTTCCTTATTCAGATCAGATATAAGTTTAAGTTAGTGATACCAAATGTATAAAGTATTTGTATGTAAGTATTTTGAGTGGATCCGAGTTGGGTCCGAAAATAATATAAATTTTAAATTTTGTACGAATTGGGTCCAGGCATGTAAAATGATGTGTTTGAATTGGGTCCGTTTATAATTATTTATTGAATGAGAAGTCCAGAGGGAAGAAGAAGAAACTGTATGATATCTCAAGAAGATTTTGTAAAGGAAAAATGACAGAAAAAATATTGGGAAAAATTAATTGTTACGAATTTATTAAATCTGCATCTTATAAATGTCAACCTAATTATTAAAAATATTTTTAACCATATCTATAATAACTACATGTTATTAGACAGTCCTAAATTTGTAAAAATGGCAAAGAAAATATTTTTTTTCTGAGACCCAAGTAGTACAGCAGGCTTTTTATATGGGACCCAATTAGCAAATAATTGAAATCTGGAACCCAATTAGTATGCGCCGAGTATTTTAATATTTTATTTTGTATTTGAATATTATTTTAAATACTTAAAAAAAATATATTCGAATACAAATTCTGAATATGTTTTTTTAATATTTTTATTTTATATTTCAATACTATTTTCGAAAATAAATGTATTTGTATTTATAATTTATAAACCTGGGTATATTGGTCATTAAAAACATGAAATTTAGCATGAACACGAAAAACTTGATATTATAGTTTTTTTTATTATTACCATATTAATGTAAATGTATAATATAGCATCAATAAAATATATCTACATATATACAAAATATAATAAATAGTATTAATAATTAATATATGACTGTAGTAAATATTTTATTTAAACTTAAAAAATTGTATATTAGGTAAAAAAAAAATTAAAAATATTATTCTCAAAGTATTATTCAAAGTAATATTATATTTGAATAATTTTTCAAAAATTCAAAAATGTATTTTAAATAACTGTTACCACTTATCTTACTAAAAATAAAAGTATTCTTTACAATGCTAACCAACACATATTTTCAAATCTAAGAAATATATATTGCGTAATATAGTAGAAAGACTAATACCAATTCTATAAGATCACTTAACGTTGTTAAAACAAATTGCAATTATCCTGTTTTAGTAAAACTTAAGTTATAACCACTAATAATAATTAAGCAAAATGCACATTTTACTCTCTCTTTAAATACATATATAAGTTGTACTTTAAATTTCGAGAAAGTGAAACGTCAAGTTGACAATTTGAACTCTGCTACTAGTTTAGTAGTATGCTACTACTACGACGTACTCGTATCACCTGTTTTTATATTCACATTTCACATAATCGAACATCGTTATAATATTGGTATTATAAATGTATAAACAACTAAAAAATGCGGTTAGATATATTTAAGCGAAACGAAGGAAATTAGTCGACGAATCGAAATGTTGAGATTTTAATTAGATAAAGAGGATAACGCAAGAGACACCACTATTTCACATATATAGACCGTGTCGAAAACGCTCTTACTTCGGGAAAAGTTATCCGTTTCGATTTCAATTATGTATACCGCAGCTGCAGGTATGTTGAAATTCTAAATATTGTTTTTTAATACATATTGTTGCTTAACGACTTCTTAATAAAATACTTAAAGAATATAGTGAATAGTTTAGACTGTCGTCATAATGTACTTGTTGAAATTAAATATAAATATTACAATTTTATTAAAACCATTAATCAGTATTTAGCACTAATTATATTATTTCTAAAAAACCTTGAATTAAATTGTACAAATGAAGAAGTATGTTTAATTTTTAAATTAATAAACATCATAACTTTACAAGTTTGTAGTTATGTTTTACATAATTTGTTAGTAAAATAATAAAACAATTTCCAATAAAAATTTTCATTTACTTATTATTTTTAAACTTTTTATGTTTGAAATGAGAACGTTAAGTACCAATATTTTAATGAATTCCCCTAAATTATATTAATGATTTATGTTTTTATATAAAAAATACTATTATACTAAGCTAACACGTAATAGCCTATTAAAATTCAAAGAACATAATATATATATATCTGTTCAAGATGAGTTCTTATTTAATGTTAAACGTTTATTAAGACACGGCAATTTCCAGCAAACGGTAAATTCTACACCAACAGTTAGTCCAGCCAATTTCAACAATTTTGTGTTTAGCCCTAAAAAAAATGTATTTATCAGACCGTAAATTAAATATTAAAAGCACAATTTCCTCAAATAGCGTTAATATCATAATTGAAGTTGAATTTCATATTTTAAACATTTTAGTGTCTATCTAATAATTAATAACAAATGGTTTTTTTTTTTTTTTTGGTCTTGATAGTTCTTACCATATTTTCAATTGTTGTTATGCTCAACGACACCCAGTTATATTTTAAAAGTTATGTATGAATTTATTTGATTATTTCATAGTTCATTTATTTTAATTGTATGCAGTTCATTGATTAATATTGTTCGAAAAATATATAAATAAAATTAAGTTTTTGTTAGTCTTCGTATAGCGGTTCTAACCATATTTTTTAAAATACCAAAAATATTTTCGTTGTAGATTGGCGAATAATATTTTAAAAACAATAAATTATATTTAAACTAACATATTTTTCAGCAGTGTATAAATGCACGTCACGACAATTTCAAAAATATATCTAAGTATACTATCAAGGTATCACTATAATTCTGACTAACTGCCAATTTGCGTCGTTAATAAAAAAAAAATCTTTGCATATTGACATAATATAGTTAATGTTATTTTTTAAAATAACACGAAGAAATTCAACAATAAGATTATACAATATTTCAAAATAGTAAATTTCTAATATTATAAACGAGAAACGCTGTGAAGTATATATAATTACCAAAATTAGAGAAACATTATATTACACGATATTATAGTGTGGTTGTTTGTTAATAATTATATAATATAATAATAATATATATGACAAGAAGCACTATTATCTGTTTACTCGAATAATATCTAATACCTAAATAGTACCTATATAAAGTGACGTTTTCAAAGATTTGTAATAAGTCATATATTATCTACTATAACTATGTTATGTTTTAAGTGTATAACACAAAAAGTAGGTGCTTAGTTAAATAATTACTTATGTAAAGATTCGTGATCATATGAATAATAATATAGCCTGAACAAAAAATATTCAGCAGTAAACAAATACAGTGAAATACACACCCCCAAATCCTCGTCATATATGCTATAATATTATTCACTTGGGGCGAGTGGCTCACACGTGTTTTTTTATGATTTATAACGTTTTGAGAAGATAAAGATAGATGAGCGTCTACTTAATATAAAAACAAATAATATAGTGCAGTATACTACGCGATACCCTCGTGCATAATATAAATCGTAATAAAGCAGTAAACGTAGTTATAATAAAGCCATAAGTGTGTAATTTTTTTATTAATGTTATTTTATTTTTATTTTTATTTTTTTATTTTGATCACACATTAAGGTGGTGATGGCGCCTTTCTATATCAGATACAGACTAAGGATAGTCTATACATAATACAGATTATAATAAAATACCCAAATTGATATAATATAATAGGGTGTGGTAAACATACGCGACGACACGGCTTATATTAGTAATAAGCAAAACTCGAGACGATTGTAAGATTGCATTAGAGTTATAAAATATAAAAGACTACAGCAGTTTGAGATTTAAATCGTAAATCAAAATTTACGAATTAATATAAATATATTTTGCTTTTGATTATTTAAACAATAAAGTTATTCAATGTATTATAATATGATAAACCAAATGTACTAAAAAATGGGTATAGTCCGTAAATACTAGCCAACAGAATACTGGACGATAATTACGAGTAAATGAAAAAGTATATATAATATAATCTATATAGCATTATACAATTTTTGTTATTATCTCCATTAAGCTAAAAAATTATACATATTGTACAAGTTGTTGCACTTTACTGGATGACAACACAAATAAAATAAAAAATATCCTATAATAATACGAACATTTTGACTTATAATCAATAATAAGTATAAAAAACATAAACGGAAAAAATATTGCCACAACCGCACATACGACATATAGCAAATTTGAACTCAGTAGAAATAATGTTATTCCGATACAACATGTTTTAATATTTGAGTTAACTTGTTATCAAATTTAAGGTAAGTATATTAACTGTGTCTGTACGTCAGTTTTCTACGGTATAATATATAAGCAATTTAAAATTTTAATATTTTACATTTTCATAACTTGTTTAAAAATTAAAATATCGTAAACAATCACAAATTAGAAGTACAAATAGTGTCTTTGCCTTAATTTTATGATAGGTTAATTTCCTTCAATATTAAAGAATAAAGTTTATATTACAATATTGGATCTGCTGAACTCAAAACTTGATAGGTTTATGTTGTATAACGTTTGTAACAGAACCAATATTCATTAAATATAGTGGGATGTCTTCTGAAAAAAAAATCACAATAATTCGATTATTGTTTCTTTTGCCGACGAACTTCGAACTATATATTATTATCTAGATTTGTCTGCTATTACACGTTTGAACAAAACACACCGCGGCGACGGGCGCAAACGAGAGACGTAAATATGTGTGTGTGAGTGTGGCGGACGGCGGCACATCTCATCACACACACTCACACACGGCATATACACACGTGCACGCGGACACGCATATGTGTGAGGGAATGCGGTCGGGGCCCGGGCCGACGACGAGGAGTTAGTACGCATACATATACGACGACGCGCGGCACACAAGGTAGATGACCTTGGGATACGACCTCCATCGGGCCAGGTGAATGTTTGTATAATAATATTATTATATTATCCGACGTGTATACGGATAATAATAATATGTATCCCACTACGACGATGATGATTTTCGGGTAAACGATGGCGGCGACGACCAAATAGCCGATGGGGTAGATTGTGTAAGATATAGATGCTGAGATTGAGATTAATCGTGAGAGAGTGAGAAGACGATTGCGCTGCACCATTGATCGGCCCTGCAGATTCGATACGATTATATTATTGGCGAACTATCGACGGACATCGCATTCCTCAACAACCGCAGTGATCCACCCTTATTTGTTATAGCATCATGAATAGATCACTTCAGTTACGAGTTACATTTTATTATCGATAGGGGTATTTTTTATTATTCGATATATTGAACATCACGTCTTTCAGTGTACATAGACATTGAGAGACCTATAAAATAGTAATATATGGTTTTTCTGCGCTATGCGCACAATACAGGAATCTGTATCATATATCAAAGATTTAAGACATAATAATACATTATACGCATTTCAAATCGATTAGCCTCTCTGTCGCCGTAACCGAAACCACAATCATACCTATATAGGTATAATATATAATAAATTGCTGCACGGATGTCCGGGATACAATACAATTATATTATATACTTATACAGTTTATAATACATATATTTCTATACTCTACTTGGAATATAGGCATCTTACACCTCTACACAGCAAATTTTTTGTAAATATTATTTATTATTAATAATATTAGGAATATTATATCCTGAGTTCTAATCAACACATCTGATAGAATAATGCACTTTTCTTATAGAGTAGACACCGGTTATATTGTATGACATTTTAATAACACCATTTTTATTTCCTATATGGGTGGTTGTATACACATATTATGCATTATACTTATATGAGATCGGATGTCATATTGACGTACCGACATTATTCAGACTGCAACAAGGCCAACTACATTAACCAGTGACCACGATTGATTAATTTTTAATATAATATACGCGTTTTTAACCACAACATTTCAACTACCTACAACTGTAACTACGATTTATATAGGTAAATATATTTTTTCGTCAATATTATAACATTTTTTTTCAATACAACTTTGTTTCAATCAGAATGTTTTTAATTAGTATTAAGATAATACAAAATATGCAATATAACTTCTAGAATTTAATTATTTTTTGTTCTATGAAATTAAAATTAAATTACTTTTAAATAAATAAACAGTATAAGCACTATATAACGAATCTCGTACAAACAAGTTATTAGAAATTTATAATGAAAACAATTTTAAATAAGTTATTATTATAGACTATAATAATTAAAGAATGACTAATCATTATACTATAATGTATTTGAATCTAATATCAATTAGTATTGAATACATGAGAATTTTGTTAAATACCATTAGACGATAATCTTATGTAAACCATGTCAATTACATTTATTTTATTGTATACATATATTTATTTTCATCGTGTTAATGATATTATTAACATTTTTTTTTTAATGAAAACTATTTTCTGTATGCTTTTTAAGATTGATTTACTATAAATATTAATTACGAATATTAAGTCTTAAGTAGGTATTTGTTTTAAGATTTGGTTATATTTTTAACTGTAAAAAGTAACACAGAAATCTATGTGACATCCTATTACCATATTTGACATTATTCATAACCAAAAAAAATCGAATACATGTTTATTGCTTTTATAAGTTTGAATACGTGAACTGGAAATATGAGCACACACAAATTTTTACGATATTTCTGCTTGATTAGGTAATTAAATGAACACATTTTTCACAACTAATAAGTAAAGAAAACCTCGTAATGTTGGACTATATAAATTCGTGGATCGTGGTACTTATTGCTGCAGGGTTTATAACACGAACGACAGCATGTCTATAAATACGCTACATATTACATATACTCGTATATATATATACTTATATGTGTGTATATAAAGCCCCGGACAATGCCAACAATTTCTCCAGCTGTCGCAGACCATATGGAAACCATTATAAATAAAAACTCGCAATGAGCTCACACGTTTTGTGGCCTATATGAGATACGTTTAAGTATAGAAACACTCACGTGTTCGTCCAGCGAATAAATCAGTTCTCCGTCGTCGAATAGCACGAACCACCTTCTCTGCCATCTCTGAAAAAAAAGATAAAATTAAGTGATTACTATATTCTTGAATCTGGCTTCAATTAATTTGCTTATGTTTTAGTAAAAAAAAATATATTAATAGTTAAAATGCAAGGTTTTATAGTTAATTATTCAAGTCAAACTATAGTCTTAATCAGATATTCGTCGTTAAATTATGATTATAATATTTAAGTTAATCTATTAGATGTTGATCAATCTATGGGTACAATACTATACAATGTTTGAATCAATATCATGTGCAGTTATTCACACTCAAAAGTAACAAATTGGAGATAATGGTGTCAAATTCAGTCCTTAGGGAACGTAGCCACGTAGGTAACTATCCAAATACCGTTAGTCTAGGTAAACGCTGAAAAGAAACACCAAATCATTCGATACTTTTATAACAATACACTACAATGATGGACGAGCCTCATGCAAAGCGAAGGCGAGTGAAGACTGTATAGTATATATTCAAGAGTCTGCAAAGGAACGACAGATCAAATATCGCTGAATCTCAATCAAGCGCATTGAATATTATTATATTTTCTTTTTTCTGCAGACGCGTCAAAATTGGTAACAATAATATTACAATATAGTCAGTTTGGCGATGACAGATATCTACTTATACCTATATGGATAGGTATTATATCTAGATCACCGTGTTCTTACATATAATACATTATCAAAAATATGATTCAGCAGTTGAGAAGATTCAATGGTAAAGGAATGATAGGTATGTTAAATTTATGGAATATAATAATAATAATATTAATAATTACAAATATTACTACACTACACTTTCAAATCTCAATGTTCGTACATTTTTATTTTATGATTAACCGAAAACACCGGAGGTAATTATTTACATTTTCCGAGTGCACACACGACGACATAAATACACAGTGTAATTTTTCATACATATCTAACATAACATATCATATACATATTATTCGTATTTATTTATCGTACAGCTCGGTTAAAACTCTATGGGAAAACACTTGCTTAATAATGAGATTTTATACATCCTATATTTCGCACTGTTCTATAATTATGATTTGGCAACACGTGGGTAAAACTGCGTCGCCGATTTCTCTGTATTATAAAATGAGGATAATTGCGTGTACTTAAGGAGCGGAACGCCAGTGTGCTAATTACCTTTACCGCGTTATGTATGTTATTGTGGCACAGTAAAAGGACTAGTTATCTTATTGTGGTCAAATAAAATGATAGTGTTTAAGAAACGAAGGTGAATGATGTATATACTATTATTATTCGTATACTTATACGTGCAACAGTAGCACACTATCAACGTTGAAAATATTGTCAAGTATTCTGAGAACCGTAAGACGTGACTGAAGTTACGGAAACAAAACAACGAGCCACAGATTTACAATAAAAAACATAACTAATTTGTCATAATCGTGTAGTTGTGTGACACGATGATGAAGGAGGTATAATACACTAAAATTTGCAAATGAGTAATTTAAAAAGGGACATCATAGTTTTACATCTATATATAATCATGTATTATAAATTTATTTTACCACCTAGTATGATATATAAAATTTAATTAAAAGAATATTCACATTATTTTTTAATTGTTTATTGGCAATAGGTGTTTGATTTTCCACATATTTAAATCTTAAAACTAATGATAAACAGTATTATAGTGTGTTATATTAGTAGTTTATTGTTTATTTTATCAAATATCAACGTATTTTATTATACATAATTTAAATATAATAAAAAAAATTTGCAAAAATGTAATATAAGTTAAAAACAATTCATTGTCATAATAATTAAAAATAATCAAATTCTTTTTTTAAGTTGGTATAACTCAATAATATTTTTAAAATATGAATATATTTCTTATTATTGTAAAAAACATAATACACGTAAAACTAATTCAAGTGGACAGTTTATTTAAAGTACTTACTCATTATATATACCTATTATTATTATGATTATTATTGTTATTACTTACGGCAGCTATATTATATAGTTATTGGTTAATACGCCATAGTGCCATACTATAATAAAAATGTAATAAGAGTACAAAGTAATAATGTACACATCAATATGTGGCATTTCATCGTCGTCGTTTAACATTAAACTGTTTATTTTAAAATTACTAAGTTTAATAAGCACTATAAAAATGCTTTGACTATGTAGCATAGATATAGTAGAATATTACTAATAAAAATAAACGACCAATATTAACGAGTTAACATTTTGTATTTATACTTCAGATTCAATTTTCAATTACATTTCACCGATACAATGGTGCAGCTATATCGGACAGCATATTAAATAAGTAACCAACTACAACTAAAGACATTACTTTTACTTTAAAAAAACATGGTATACACATATAATCACACACACACACACACACACACACACAAACTCGTAGTCATATATACAGATATATGTATTGTATTATATATACATATATTTTAGTATAGATGCACTAAGCAAGCAACCCTAATATGTAACCCTAGTTACATATTAATGTATTATTGTAGTATATCGCATTTAAATCATATAAACGGGTGTTCGAAATTAGTTCAGCTTAATAATATTACATATATTATGTCTCAGAAAAGAATGGGAGAACATCATTTCGCGTTTAGTCGTAATGAATAATGAAAATCTAAGCTATCGAAAAAAACCTACTCGTCCTATAAATTATACCTTGCATACCTATAAAAGCCACGTATGTTAAATCAAATTTTATCTATAAAACGTAGGAACAAACTAATGTATTATTATTATAACAATATAGATGTTCGTCGGGTAGCTGATTTAGAGATCAGCTGAGAAAACTTTCAGTAATTTAAGATTTTTTGTTTTTACCTTATCCAAAACAATTAAAATTAATATCATATCATAAATTAATGTTTTTGTTAGAAATATATTAAAACATATATTAATGTATTAAATAATTTATTTTATACACAAGTATTAAATACACGCAAAAGCTAACGGCGAACACTATTTTATATGCAAGTAAAGCAAAACCGGAATATCATGTAGAAGCGACCAAGTTAACGCAATTACAATATTGTTAACATCTCAATTTTTAATTTTATACATGATGTTTCTTAATAATATATCGATTTTGTAATCAAAGTTAACTGATGTTTCTTGGCAATTTACCAGTTTCGTGTTTTTTGCGGCCTCTGTGTAATGTGATAAAAAAAGTTTTGTAATCGATTTTTACTTTACTATTTAACATATATATATGTATAAAGTATATTGTACATTTTAGTATTTTACACGTAATAACAAGTATGGACAAAGATTTTTAACAGGGGGAACCCTTAATGGTTACGCAAATTATAAGAACCCTCAAAAATCCTAAAACTAAATACTTATAAATTCAAGTGATCTCGAATAGTGTAACAACCGAATTAACGATAACCCTATAAAATATTAGTTGTGCTTGAAATATTAATATGGCATACAATATTTTGAATATAATTACAAATATTATGTTAACATGAACTTATTTAATTAAACAATAATAATATTTTAAATTAAAACTTTAAAATATTCATAACTATAAGCAGCTCTATAATTTATAGCTCTTATACGTTAAGAAAATGCAATTACAGAATTAAATGCATCTTTATATGTATTCATTTAAATAATAATAGTTAATATGGTTTGTTTGGTTTTTGATCATATCGAATTAGTACATAAAATAAATTATGTAGGTTAGATATAAAATACTATTATTTTTTCATTGGTTACAATTTATTTACTATACTATACATCTGATTTTGACAATATATATATATTAACATATCAATCAATTTTTAGGCATGCCTATTATTAAATTTACTTTATTACACTGCAGAAAACCTTGGAGATTGGAGAACATGAAATAATATATTTGTAACGAAGAAAAATGCCCAAAACCAATAAAAGTATTTAATTTGTTTATTGGTAACGATATTGAATCATTAAAATTTGCAACAATCTGATCTCATTTTATGTACACATACTATGTGCTAATGTTTGCATGTAGATCGAATTTTTAAAACGACTGCGTCATACACAGCTGCATAATGCACACAAATATATAATTTGATCGAAACAAAAATAATAACACTACATAATATTAAACATTCTATACATTATTTACACATAGTGAAATTTGTTTTGTACTAAAAAAAAAATTTTAAAATCACACGATGAGTAGTATATTTCACCATATTATATATAATTTTCCACATATGAATTATAAATATTAGACGCATATTTTAATTATATATGCATATCATACTAACCCCACTCGGTAAAACACCAGTACTCTACTCAAAGTCTAAAATTATATTAGTGTATTACTTTCAAATTGCAGTTACATCAATATTCATATAAGTTTAGAACGAGAACAAAAAATATACCGATCAATTGAAAAAAGAAGCGTACCTCAAATAACCGCTTGACGAAAATTATGACATGCTATGATATGTGAGCTAGCTGACTCGAGTACAATGAACCCATTTGGCAGTGAGATGATTGTTTATTCACACACACATATGCACTTGAGTGTGCGGGTCAAGTCAATCCAACATATATGTAAAGAATAGAAAAATAATAATAATAAAAACAAATCGCCTATCACATATTCCCTCTTTTGTGAACGTGTATTATTATGCACACATGCGGTTTTCGATAATGATATTGGATTGATAACACCAGAGAAATAGTACAGAGGTCCCCGGGTGGGCGCAATTGTATCTACATTATATATATATACATATATAGGTACCTATGATATTGGAAATCAAATGCGAACAGTGCTACATATATTATAATGATATGTAGAATAGTAGCGGTTCTTTTTAATCCAACAAAATAAATATGACTTGATACATTTTTGAAATTTTAATTACACTTACATTAATTGGTTTTACTATTCATATAATATAACTGCAGTTATACCCCGGAGATTCGTGATGAGCATAATATATTATGTCTAAATATAAAGAGTCTTACAATAGAAAAAAATATATGGAAATTGAAACATTGGAATTAACTACTGAAAATATATTGTTATCATCATTATACATTATATTATATAATAGTATAATATTAATCAATACAAATTGTATTTCGAAATTATATCCAACACTGAAATTTATAGCTGTAGGAACTCCTTTAGTAGATAATATACTTTAAATTCCTAAAAATAAATTAATGAGACAAAATAAAACGGGTCTATAAGAACAAAGTTATTGCTAATTTAAAATTATTTCTATTACATGAATATATAATAAATGTTGGTGTAAATCAGTAGTTTAATACTATTCACATGATATTGTATTCATTTCCATGCACATATGTGTACACGACCCAATTATAATCCTTCACATTGATTAATCTCGCTTTTTCCAGCTATGCGACTTCCGTTTTCAAGCACTCCTCAGCATATATGAAAATCAAATTTAACGCAATCTGCCTCCGACCTACTTATTATTGTAAGTTATAACTATTATTTCCCACTCTCATCTTAAACTAGTCACGCCTACATACTAATATTATTATAAATGTAAATTTAAACACATGAAATTAAAACATTAAAACAATATTATATATGCGTATATATAATTCTAAAATACCTTTGATAGAATAAGAATAAATTTAGGTTATTTTAATAATATTAATAATAATCAATAACTTACATTAATAATATAATAGTTAATTGGACAAACAAAGTATTGCCGAATGAATAAGTTAAAATTTAAAAATAATCGATTTGATCATAAATTTGAAGGTCGCTGTAGTGTAATATATAGCAGGGATACTTAGTATTAATTACAAATGTAATCACCATTATTTTATTGAAATTAACAGCTGTCTGCACAATAATACATTTATTGTAACAGTATGGAATTGAAATAATTATCTATATTTACGAACAGCTTAATTGGCAAATTAAATAAATAAATTAAATAATTATTTTATTTAACTTTATAATAATATATTCTATAAACATGCATCTATTGGCTATTTAATTTGTTTATCAATTTATTATTATCACAAATCACACAAGTATTTCTTCATTTAAAACTTATACCTGAAATATAAATTCATTCGATTGTAGCATAGGATAGTCTATTTAAGAATCTACACTTGATATTTAAAAAATACAATTTTACATAATTGTATGTAATTAAAAAACAGCAAGTTTTAAAAAAAATTCATATTTTACATCGTAATTATTTTTAATTTTTCATATGATAAGACTTTAAGTTTTAAATTCCAAACTAAAATATTTTCTGAGTATTTTGGTGTATAAAAATTAAATGTTGAATCATTTAGGTATAATTAATTAAAATGTTAGTCCTCTCAACTAAGTTTTAAAAATTTATAAGTTATAATTAATCAACTAATTGCTAGAAATTTAAATTTTATACATCAAAATATTTCACAAAATGTTCTAATTTTAGGTAGCAATATTGAATTAAAAATATGTTAGTTAAGTTTGTAAAACTTAAAATTTGATAGTACTAAATAATATATTTTTTCGAAAATTCTGTCTACAATAAAATTATATAAAAAAAAACTATTTTCAGAATATTGGTTGTAGACAGTTAAATGGATCACCTTATATAACCTTAAAATGTATGTATAAGTAAAATTATATTTAAATATAATGGCTTAACTGATAATACCATTATTATTATATTTAAAACATATAAAACACACTAAAAATAAAAAGAAATTCCTTTTAAAAAAAAAACTTTTTTCAAGTTTAATTCCAAACTTATGAAGTTATATAAAGTTACAGTAAAATAAATATTTTTTAAATTATTTAAATTATATGTACATGAAACGTGAGAACCAGAAAACATTTAGATGTCTAAACCTTATTGTTGATTAGGTTTAACATAATATAATGGCATATATAATATATTAATTAATAAAATTAAAAGCATCGATTAAAAATAAAGTAGATAATAATAATTTTTATACTTATGTATCTATACATATTTTTTTCTCTAATAATTATTCATGTTTATAAACTTTTAAAACTCGCGCATACGTAATATTTATTAACTAATAAAAATTTATACCATTTTAATTTATAACTAAAAATGTATCAGGGTATCAAACGATAAATAATTGACAATAAATTATGATGTATAGTGTATACAATATAAATTATTATTCTTAGTATTGATTGTTATATATCATAATATTAAAAATAACTAGATATTTCTTTTTTATTCTTCTTATTCGTAACATTGTGATTTTGAATGAAACAATTAAGTAATACAGTTTTTTCTTCAAATTTAGTAATAGATTACGTACTGATTAGAACCTGATATGAACATGTAGTTTACCTACTCGATAGTTTGATGTAAAAATAAATATTTAAAAAATCCAAACATTTCTGCTATTACAGAAAAAAAGATACGCGTGTATCATCAAAGTTTATCTGAATTTTCAAGGACATATTAAATACATGTTACCTTTTCTACTACCATGTTATGGACACCACTGCCTGTTAGCTCAGGGCAAATTACACTTTAATTACCGGTTTGAAAAAAAAATGATAACAACAATAATAAAACGTGAACGAATCGTGCGTTACAAAATCGTTAACAAATTGTTAGTATAATAACACAACACCAAACTAGTATCAAGGTCGATGAAATACAATATAAAATACTTTAGCTGTAAGGCGTGATGACTCGGAAAAACGTTTAAGTTTGAAATACCAAGTGCGAAAAAAAATCCCAAGTAAATTTAACGAATGTATGATTTTATGGGTACGATCTGATGACAGGTTACTTGACGGATAAATCCACTTCAAGCGGCTGTCCTTAACATCGGTAATATAGTATAAAGTAAACGTATGATATACGCGCGAATTACAGAAAAAAAACACCTAAACAACATTGACACCAGGCTAGTTAAGTCCAATTATAAGAATATTCATTTTACGTGTTACAATAGCAAATTGGAATTACTAAACTTTAAAATTAATTTGAAAAAAATCATCAATACCACATGGGACATATTATAATAATAATATGCCTTATTTTTTAATGCTATTCCAAAACAATGCTAAAGCCTGATTGTCTGAAGTATTATAAAACATAAAATCTAGTCATTAAAATGATGAATCCGTTCGACAAGACTTGCAACCATACTGTAATACGCATTAATATTTAATATAAACTTAGATATACACGAATGCACTACCACGGCTGCAGTCTACTCGTTAATATTTCGAACGATAATATTATGTTCTACTCACGATGTTATTACAGTATTTATCCTTCATACGTGTAAATAAATGTATACATCACAGGATACTAGATAGGTTTTATGTAAGTAAAGTAACTCGTCGTTTCACTTATAAATACCTGCGATTTTATTATAGACCTGAGTTAGTACGATACTGCGGTATAAACATATATATATAGTAGAATTCCGAATTGGTGCGAGCTAACATTATAACCATACCGCATAAACTATAAATCATAAACGTATATTAACAAATTCATCTCAATAAAACAGCTTCATTTGACATTCATACTACTGCTGGCCACTAAGATAAAATAGCATATATGATTCGAATTTATCAATTCTGCTGAGCGGCTCTGATCGTGCTCAAGACTGGCTCAGCATGTTTGCCGCGTAAAACTAAAATACCGCAATTCCTTGTGTTTACACTTGTGTGTATGCACTATGCATATTTCAACGCATTTTTTTCATACCATTTTGACAATTACACGCATTTTCCGCGTTTTATGCAAAAATTGCGATTAAATCAAGCGGCCGCCGAAGGTCTCTTATCCCAAGCCCGCACAGTGAAAGTATACCTATACTATACCTACATATTTCCTTTCCACCAGCTCTACTCAGCCGCTGCACACGGTCAAATCGATAAGTCATTATATTCGTGTCATACATAAAATGCACATACGCACGTGCAGCGTTGTAGTGTGATTAAAAAAAAAAAATATGTATAGGTAGATACGCGCCAATACATGGTAATAATGCAGCTATTGCACCAATCGAACCTTGATTCTACATGCATTATATTATTAACAGCGTACTATTATAATATACACCTGTATAAACCACTACTGACTCCGATTAGACACGATGTCAATCTGATTTTTGGGTATAACGGAGAAACTTAACGAATAATATAATATTGGTCCCCGTCGCCTTATAATTATTAGCTATAGATATAAAATATAGATAATATATACATAGATAATTGTAGTATAATACATTAATACAGTATATTATAGTATTCGCGTTAAAAAAAACAATTTACTCTATTACGACGTACTTCCTTTACAAACATACCTATATAGTATTATAGGTACTTCATTTTTCTGCGAATATATAATATTAAATTATTGGTGTAAGCTGCGTGATATGGCATTTTTCACAGAACATAATATTATATTATTATGTACTTTTTACCGAATGCAGTACACCTGTTGATGACTGAGTGCCTACTGAATATAGTTAATAATTTTAGTTTTAATAAATTGAATATGTAGATATATACGCTAAAAGTAAAGTTTTACATTAATAAAGTAATATTTACTTTTCAAACTGCGAGTATATTAGGTCTATATCTTTTACAATTCGGTCGATCTTTATATGAGCCAATAAATTCCAGTTATTTCAGCTAACTTTTCTTATAAAAATCGTCGAGACGGTAGGATTCTTGTTATATAATATGGTATACCAACGGCGATAACAATAATATAATTCGATTTGTTGTAGAAGCTTAACGTTTCTGTAGTGTGCACACATATTTAAATCTATAATACAATAGTCAACGTCGTTTGATTTCAACATCATTGTATTATTTATATTGATCTATAAATATTTATCCTATGTGGATCTGGCCTTCGTCACACGCCGAATGCCAAAAAAGGGGGGCTCGGCACGTGGCCTAGTCTAGCCCACACGGCGCAACAATGCGAAATGCACGTAACGACAACGATGTTTCCCACCCGTCTATAGCGTATATGCCCTATGCGCACGCGAACCATCCTCATTTGGTAACATCGATGTACCTATATAATATATTATATTAGGTTTATACAATTATTTGACGACGATGACTGTTCGACCGGTGGCGTATGATAATATGTGTACGCGTTTTGTCGGGATAGGCACGCACCGCACACCGTCCTTCCAGCGACGCCTACTCGAAAAGACAATACGTCGTTCCCGAGTATACCTACCGATGATTATTATTGTATTGCATGTTACTATTATTATTATTATTATTATTACTATTATTATTATATATATCCAATGATGAAGAAGAAAAATCCTACGTATACACACACATACTAAATAAAGGGCGTTGTTTCTGTATATTACGTCATATTAAAAAGAGGAAAAACAAACGTGATGCGTATTCCAACAACGAAGATGTGGTATTTGTCACGAGTCGCAGACTCTAGTTAGAAGACTCTGGTCAAAAAGGACGTTTAATTCACACGTTTTTGTATGCGAACGAATTCAAATGATCGAAAATATTTGCATAATATATTTTATCAAGTTTTTGAAAATGTTTATATTATTATAATTAACACAGTGGCGTAGCCAAGATTTTAAAATGGGGGGAGGAGGGCAAACCCAAAACACTAAAAAAAAATAACCAATAATTATTTTTAATAATTTAAATTTTTGTTCATTTTTATATTAAGTTAATACGGCCGATGGGGGGGGGGGGGGCATAGCCCACTGCCCTCCATGACTACGCGACTACACCACTGAATAAACAGTTATAATTTGAATTTTTTCGTACATCTCCCTATAGATAAGTAAATAAATATCTAGATTTAAAAGTGTTTCAATTACCAAAGCATCAAAATCATACGATGTTACAACATAACTTATAGTGAACAATTTTAGTAATCGTAAGGAAAATAATATAATAAATTCTTCTATAGATGTAAAAATAATATATTTAATTAAAAATAGTAATTAAAGTTATTAATTATTACTTATTTAATTATTTTAAAATTTGTAAAACAATAATGTATACAAATACTACTAACCTACAACCTACTATACACTAATATACTGTTGCTACGTGCTCTGACATCTTGGATAATCTAGGAGTATCAATATTAATAATAATAATAGTAATACTTAATTATTATAATAACGAAAACATGTTTTGAAGACAAATGATAAGAATAGGTTATTAGAAAAGATTAGTAGAAAAGATTATTAGAAAAGATTATTAGGCCTACAATTAATTAGGATTATACACCTTTTTTAGGTATGGTGTTTTTCTACATATTCTGAAAATCCTAGAAATGACTAGTGATAGCAATAATTATAATAGTAACGCGCATCTAATTAAGTCATCGCACGTTCACAGAATCCTAAACCGCGTAAACAGCGTGTGAACAACAAATTAGTCACATCCGTTGACCAAAAGGGACAACAGGAAATGAGTAGGGGAACTCTACTATATAAGGGAGCCCTGGAGAGCTCCCCGGCAGACGTGATCCACCAGAGTCAGCACGAGCACCTTCACATCAGATGTCATCACGATTCAGTCCCTGTGATTTAGTCTAATTTTCTAATTAAATTACACTTAAAATAATTTACGATATAATTTATTTATCAATAAACCACACTTATAAACAAAATATCTGCACTGTCTAATCATTTATCACGGCTATACCGCTCAAGTAATCAGTTGCTGGTTAGTCCACCACACTGTGTACTATATAGAATTTTAAATATTAAAATCATACTAATAATTAATTAAGTATACCAACATATCATAACAATACTATATTATACGAGACATATTTAGGTATAAAGATATATATTATATTTTTTGCTGCAGATAGTACGCAAAAATGAGATAGAAATATGAATACTCAATAAATTTGTATCATTTTTAAAATACAAATTCATCAACAACGAAATCTATAATGCTATATCTATATAATATATATTGTGTGATTATAAATATGAAAAAAAAGATCATCTGTTACGTGCTTGTTCGGGTTGACTGACGACCGAAGTCACGTCGTCTTCGTCGTCTCTATCGTTGTCTTTGACTCCAGCCACTATCCGTGTTTGGTGTTTTTTTTCATCACTTGTATTATTTTCCTTATTTTTTGACCGTTAATTTTTTCAACTACGGTCGTCTTCCATTAATAACAATACTACGTGACGAACACGTATACCCATCCTGTTTCTGTTCTTACTCCGAGTATAGGAATACAACAACGAACAAGAAGTGTATACGTATTATGTTGTATATATATATATTTATTCCGTACCGAGTAACGTATAATAATATTATATTATTATATTTACTATACAGGGTGTGCGCGTTGTCTTAAACTGTATAGGGAGCGCGTCTTTTGCGTGAATATTCAAAGTATTTATAAATATTAAACATGATAACAGGGTAAAGCACCATAATTTCATATCACTAGAGGAATTGCGTGAATACACAGTTTATTATTTATACTAGTATGACATTGAAGATTCAAGGAATAAATACTGAGCAGTTAGCATAATAAGTACAGAACTGATAGACTAAAAATGAAAAGATTTCTTATATACAAGGGATATTAAGTGTGGGCTTTGTGCGTTTTCCAAATAATGAAATAAATTTACTTTAAAACAGACAGAAAAACGGGAAAACACCTGCATATGGTATAATTCTGTAAAGCACGCCGTGAGAATGAAAAATAAGTGGCGACGATTGTTCGGTAAAACGCATTAAATTATCTCCTTTTGAAACAACAACTCCCTGTAGACGACCGACAACTATCGGACTGGTTTCGTTATAATAGTGTATATATTTTTTACTCTTCATGTCTCTCATGCACTGCAGTCCATTTAGTATATTATGTACTCGCTACTCGTCATATAAATATATAATATAATATTTAACGCAGGATTGTCTTAAATTAAAATATAATACATCGATACGCACGACAATGTGCCTAACCCGGCAGATTGAACGATGTAGTAGATAATAAAACATTATTATTTGGATTTGAACAAAAACTTAATGAATAAATCAGGATTTATTTATTTCTATTTCCTTTGGGAAAGACATATAATAATAATTTATTAAATACAAACTATACTCAGAAGTAATATAATATAATCAATGTAGATTCGACTGTATACTCAATGAAAAATCAATAAGAGAACAGTAGTATAACATATATTCATATGCTAACATGCCTAAATGTAAATAATTACAATTAATATACTATTTATGTTTAAAAAGAAAATAGGTATTTTATGGTATAAAAATGAAATAAACTTTCGAAATTATATTTTCAAATTTTGAAAGTAAATTCTTTTTCATTCTTTGATTTTTCAATTATTACATTACATACGAATACATCAATATTATATCAAACATTAAAGCAATAATACATTTTTTTTTTTTAAAAATGACATAGATTTGATTATGCCAGGTGATATTTTAGGAATACATGAACAAATTATGTTACAATATTTGTGTCATTTTTACGGGTAACCACAATCTGCTAGTATAACTTACCATGTTGATTTATTTAAATAGGAATTTAACAAAATAATAATATGATTATAAAAAGAAAAACATTTAAACTAATTATTACTCATATTTTTAATGAAAAAAAACGTATACCGTTTTCTATTTTATTTGAAAAGAAAAAAGTATATTCATAGGTACTTTAAAAACTACATATTCACAGAAAAATAAAACCATATAGCTTTAATAGTATTTAAACCAAACAAATAAATTTTAAAAACAACATATTTTTACAATAAACCCATTTAAAAAAATGAATATAATAACAATATTAATAAATATTATATTTATTAATATTATTAATTTAATAAGCCAAATATAACAGTTTATATCAGAATTCTATTCAATCATTTATATAATTTATTAAGTTAATAAATTGTTATTTGCTGGTGTTTATTAATTTGTTATTATATATAACATAATAATTTATAAATTATTTTTATATTATATAAAGATAGTCTCAGATTGAAACTAGTAGTTTTCTTATTACAAATATAATACTATTGGTGATTGTAAAATATTATTTTAAAACTATTTATTCATATGTTATAAATTTATAATTAATTTTTTTTAAATATATAATTAGTATACTGCGGTTGCAATATGCAATTATACTATTGTAATGAGTGTAAATCACTTAACACTTTCAACAGAACTAAGTGTAAACCGAATTATAATCATCAACATTTTATCCTCGATCAAATAAATTCAATATAATTTTTTTTTTTGTTCACAGATTTTTGTAATTTTATAAAAATCCAATGAGTTTGTTGGCTTTTAAAAATAAAATATTTTGTTTTATACCTTACACTTGAAGTATACAATTTAAGATAGGTATAATTTACGTTTTGTTCTTAAATAGTAACATAACCTAAAAGGGCTATGACAGAATAACATGAATATACATATAAGTATAGACAGGTATGCAGACACGTTACGAAAACAATAGGCAATTTTCGCTAATCACAATAACACGAAAAGAATACATCAAAGTAGACTTCATATTAAAGTTTTCTGGTATTTAGATTCTTACTACGTTTATAATGTTATGTACCACAGTCATTAAATTTTACTAGCTCACACACGACATTCGTGAACAATGTGTGCATACTGCAGTATATGGGGGAAAATGATAATAAACAAAATTATCTCGGAGTAAAAAAAAAACAAGTTGTGATCATTACTGCATTATTATGGTAGACCATTATATTTATATATACACACTGACCACGACCAACTGTTGTAATAGTTCTCTTCTTATCCCATTCAAAACGTAATTATGGTCAAAAACTTTCTGATAAAAAAAAAGAGAAACCAAAATAATATCATCTATCCCTTAGGTGAAAACATCATTGATAACTTTCACTATTTCCGATCGACTGGTTTTTGCGATTCGAAAAAATGTCTACCAGCTAAAAAAAAACCTGATTCGCGAGGGATTAATGGAGCAAAACAATACTCTTTAAAATAAACAAATTCGTTAATTTATAATTCTATCAATAATTTACTAAAATTTAGATATTTATTATTTCACAATGACTACGAAATATTTTTCATCCAGATTAAATAAAACTAAACATCTAATGGCCAACCATGAAATCTGATAATGTTGATTTATTAAAAACTACAACCATATTGATATTATTATGGTTTAAAATTGTACTTAACAAGTTAAAAACAAAATGATTCATCGATTTTTTTTAAAAAAAACTTAAAACTTTTTTCGTAATACATGCACAAATGTCTAAAACACATTTTGTAATGTCTATCAATTATTTTAAAATTCTATTTTCGATGTAACATAAACAAGTATACAATAGATGAATCATAAATATATGTTAAAATATTTACTTTTGTTCGATTGATGGGATTGGTGAAGTCTCGCCCAGGCGCAACGAATAAATATCCGCATTTCACAGCCTTTCTTGTAGCCTAAAACAAAAATTATAATAACATATATTATTATCGAAATAAAAACACATTTAATTTGAATGCATATTTTATTATTTCGTGATATTTAAATAGAGTAAATAGAAAAAATATTGCTTCAAGAGTGGTTTTAAAAAAATCAAACCGTAGTAATATATTATCTAATAACAAAGTAATACGCATGTTTCTACATCGGTTATTATTATCATTTATAACCATTATTCATTACTTATAATTTTTTTAAAACATTTTGGCAAATACGATCCAATGACGTATAAAAACCAACATAACTTCCATATCTAGATTCGTCATACATAATCAGGTCAAAAGGTTATAATTTGCCTACAAGTCAACGACATGGTTGTAGTATAGCATAGTCAGTATATATACGAATATAAGTACTTGTAGGTCTTCTATAATTCGTTACCTGTCATATCTGATGGATTATTGAGAAATTTTAACGACTTCTTAGATTTATCACAGGATTAGTGAAAGAAAAGGCTTTAACAAGGAAGACTTTCGACATGCATTTTGCTCTAATTTTAATCGTATTTAACAAATATTAAAGTTTGAAAATTCAATAAATATAATATGATAAATATCAAATATATTTACTTGCTCAATATATATTAAGAGAATAATAAAATTAACCAACGAAAACAACATATATTATAATTATATATATATAAATTAGATGTAATTTTCTATCCTACTATATAACTACTACTGTTTTGTTCGGCCTAAGCTAACGAGTGTTGTAAACAGCAAAGTAATTAAAAAAACAGTTGTTTTATTATTCGCCCAGACGCGCGACGTAATAAGCATGTTTCAATGTGGTCGCGAAAAAAAAATTAAATTACACCTATTCAGTTGCACCGTTGTGCGTAAAAGTATTGTTGGCATGAACCGTGAAACCGTCATAGCGAGTTTTCAAATTCTCATTTTACATGTATATTTTAAATTTAACATTTATATTATTTATACACAAATAGTATGAAAAAACAACGTGTTCGAATAATATGCGATTCATATTATTGTCATACCGGCCAAACTTCGAATTTTAAAATTTTTTTAAAGGATTTTAGATTTAGATACTCGATATATTTTTAAAGATAACTACCTAGTATCTACTGTAGATATCTACTTATTCTAATACAAAAATTGCATATGATTAAGTTCTTCTTTCACATTCTGTTAAGATAGGAGGTATCTATCTACTGCTTTTAAATGTATCTAACATAAAAGAATACAACCATTTTTAAATTATTAGAAATATAAATTACGTTATTCTAAATATTTTTATTGAGAAGTATTTTAACTTAATACTAATATTGGAAAATGATGAATTTATTGTGTGTAATTTCATAATTTACCTATTTTTGTAGGTTTCTATTTATATCTATTGTTCGTTAATTAAGAATTAAACAAATAAAACAACGTCACTATCAACAAGTATACTTATATATTACGATATGTTATGTCATATTAACTAACGTGATTAACGAAATTATTATTTAAAAAATCCGAAAGTTAAACCACGAAACTACGGCAGTTGTAGCAATTATTCTTAAAAATAACAGTCGAAAATGTTCTAGGGTGCTCTCTATTTAGTTTCTAAAACCTAACATCTATGTTCAAAATACGAGTTCATGATATTAACGTAATATTATACTAACTCGTCTGTGTAATGTTTATTTTCGACCAAAATCATTTAGGACTGTATTACGTTCTACTAAAAAAAAGAATAGAGAAAATTGCAATTACTCATATATTATAAATTATAATAAAATAATATTCATACATATGTGTGTTGACATTTATTCCTCGTTCGTTTTATACAAGCCAGTTGCTGTCCGAACATTATTTATTGTACGAACAATATAGAAAAAAATAATAACGCTATATATTATACATTATTAAATACACCACGTCCAGTACTACTCGTATTGCAACACATTTGACTCAAATTGTATAAATATACATATACATATATATATATATATTATATTTAATATTATTATGTATCATATAATATTGTATTATTATACATACGGGTATTAAATGCATAATTTTATAATATTTAACCGCTATTGTTGCTAAAGCTGCGAGTCGGATACTAAATCGTACATTAGATCAACATATTGATTGATAATGAAATAAAAGGGTTTGGCTTCAAAGGTCTATAACAAGTAGACCTCGGTGAACAATGGGAAAAGTTTCGACTATATAAGTAGTATTTATATGTATACTATACGTATACCTACATAGTATGCCAATATTGACAATATGGATTCCAATGACACTATATATAACATAGATTATGTAAAATAATATGTTTTAAACAGTGAACACCGCAAGTTCATCGACCTACACAATCTTTGAAATGATATACTAACTTTTATCAGGCTTAAAGTATTAATAATAAATCACATGTAAAAAAACTATACCATTAATAATTAAAATTATTCACTTAGGCTTTCATGAGTAAAACCTTTATCAGTTTCAAAAGTTGTTGGTTTTAAAAAAAGTAATAAGTATAACTCATTAATATGATTAAAATGTATTGAAATAGCCAATACACTTACAATACAAAATTAATACTAGTACTTCTATAGATAATAAAATATATATTAGGTACTAATAATTTTATTTTTTAATAATAGTTTAAGTAATAGTGTTTTAAATAATCCATACTTAATTTTCTCGTTCGAATATAATCGATCCAGGATTTATTATTATTTTCGACGTAAAAAGCATTTAACTGTTTAAGTATGCGGCCATAACTCGCGTTAATCGAATACAGTCAAACACATACAAATCACAAAGAAATTTATATATGTACAATATTAATTTAAAATAAGGTAAAATAGATGCTGAGAGTATATATGTATATTTACGTAAAAAATGTTTCAAAATGTACATTCTACGAACTATAAGACCGGCTGGCGGTCGGGTCTCTTTTTGGGAGAGACCGTTAATCATGGCATTAACGTTGCGGCGTTTCGATGCATGGATTGCACTCTTATGTTTAATACATTATAATGACGGTAGTCTATGAGATTTTAAACGTAATTATTACAAGCATTTCCCTGCCCCTATCTCCCCAAGCCTATCAGCTGTACATATTTAAAATACATATCTCCTTTAAGAGGGGAAGGGGTATATTATATAATCATATGTGTGTAAACTTAACATATTACATAATATTAATTATTATTTTATTTCTATATACAATGTGCGTATTGTGTCCATTTCTTATTCTTCATTAATGTATATAAACGACATTGGTTGAAGAGTCATATGATTATATATGAACCGTAAAGTAGGAAAAATTAAAGTCACATTACACCCATTTAGCGTGACAACGATAGTTCTCACACGTTGTGTTAATAATGTTCAGCGACCTTGACCTACAGAAACGCGCGTCGGTCAAACGATGTGTGATAAGTGTTTTGCTCTCGTCGCTCCAAGTTCTTTCGAAGCGGCAACGAAAGTATGTGGACTGAGAATTACGCGTGTAACTACAGGCAGTAGTATATTGTAATAACAATATTATTATTATAGTGAGCAGTCGGTGGCTTTGTGGATTTCCATCATAACAAAAAAACACAAGTACGACTTATTAAGAACACACCATAATACGATACATATATGCAGTGAATTTAGATTAAAAACGAATTGGTCGTCAACAACGAAGTTCCATTTAACTTGTTTTAGAAAAATTATGGGAACCTCCTTCTTATTCCTCAAGAAAAAATCTTAAATACGCTACTGGCCATTGTCGAATGTAATGATAAACGATAGCGGGGTATTTATATGAAATATATATATAATGTATTGTTTAGACATCAATTTAACATTTTTTTAAATCAATAGGTGATTGTAATAATATTTTTAAAAGTATTAATAATTAAGTGTTTTAGTTGACCGATGAATAACATCATAATGTAAGAGTACCTACATATTATACAAATTATATTATGCAAATTGTTATATATTATATTCAATATTTAATGAATAGTATGCCTGACGATTTTAATTTTAAATTCAAAATATATATATATATATATACCAATATAATGCACATTTTCATAACTTACAATATTTTCACTATTTATTATCATATAGTCATAATGCTGTACCTAGTCAGCTAATCAAACAATACTGTCATGTTTATGTATAATACAATTAAAATAACTATATTTTTAAGTATCTACTTAATTATAGAACAGTTTACTTTAAAGTTTAAGCTATTTATACGATTTAAACTTTGATAATTATGACAAATGATAACTGATAAGGAATTGAACCAACTCACATCTATTATTATGAGTTACTTTTTCAAATAGTATATTTACGGGATGTTTAATTTATAGTATTTATTACATTTAATTGTTGTGCAGTTATATTAAAAATAGGTAGATACTAGGTAGAGCAGAAACATTAAAAACAATTCCAAACTTGTCAGTGAAATTTGGTAAAATATTAAATAAAATACGAAGAAAATTTAAAAATAACACAAATTAGTTTTTGTGGTTTATAATATAGATTATTTTATGGTTAAGGAAATAACGATTGTCACAGCGGTGATTTTCATTTCCATAAAATAAAATAATATTATTATAAAATTGAGGATAAAAACCAATTTCATAAAAGGCATTTAGACATATTACAATATTAGGTCACATAAATTGAATATAGATCACCACAATTAACTAATATTAACAAGTTTTGAAATTAAAAAATACTCTAATACAATTACACATAAATATTTACGACTCTAATACATAAAATAACGCGTACATAGAAATTTATGAAAGAATTTTTAACAAATGCACATTAAATTTCGTAAATAAGAAATTAGAATTAAGAATACCATAATAAGAAATAAGAATTCATATTTAAAATGATCACACAATGTTGAAGCATTTAAATCAATAAAAAAAGTTGATTTAATAGTTATATGAAATATCACTGATTTTTTTAACAATTTCGATCCATTAAAAACTTTAAAATTGCTTGATAGGTACGCAAGTAGGTATATAGTCCTAATAACAATTCAGGTTTAAACTCATCCTATAAAATAATTTATTAAAATAATTCATATCTTTACATCTTGATTTATTTAATTTTAAATTATCATATAATATAGTAAATTCATAATATTATGCATATAATTTATTCTAATAATAACTATTAATTATTATATTTATACATATAGATATGATGTAAAACATTTACAAACATTTAAGTACATTTATATTTTAAATTTTGATTATATTCACTGCGCCTTAAAAAAAATATTATTTTATGTGATAGCACTCTTTTCCTCTCAATGGTCATTAAATACGATAAAACCGATAAGATTTCTACTATACTTGTAGTCATTGTAGTTTGTACCTATAGGTACAGTATACAATATACACAATATATTAAGTTTAACTAGGGTTGAGAGACTCGTACTAAAATCTACATTTTACGAGTTTCATCTCGCGTGATTTTCTCGTATTATAATATAGAGTCGTCATCAACCCAACTACCTCCGATTGTAAAACGATTATTATTATTCTATTTTACGTCAAGAAACTCGCACACACTAACAATTCTCAAACGTGTTCTCAATATTATCTGCTCACCGCTCACGCCTATCATTAACACGCTTGCATATGTGTGCGTTGCACACGGACAGGATAAGCCGTAAGTATACGAATACAACCTGTGCACTATTATTATTATTCAAATAAAATATCAATAAATATACGAGGCTACGTCGAGAAAAACGCAGTGTAATCTCTGATGATGCCGTACCGTGGCGTACATGTATACTTATATTATACTCGTTGTGTCGATCGGCCGACGGGGAACCCGTTATATTTTACACAACTAAAAGCGCGCTGAGCTATAGTGGTGATTGAAAAAATAAATAAACATGAAAAGGAAGAGTGTCCGGGGTGGGACGAAACATTAAAAGAAAAAAATAGTTAACATCTGCGGTATATAATAAATATTGTGATATCCCCGTGTACATTGCTCTGCTGTACGCGGAAATACTGTATTATAAATTATAATAAACTGATTATTACCGGCTATTCTGTGCCGTTTACATTCAGATAATAATACTATTATAGGTACTAGGTAGGTAGGTATTAATTTTTTATATGAATTAAAATAATATCTTTAGAATTTATTATACATACCACCGAAGTGATTATAATAACTGACCTACGTTGACAACACCAGCAATTATATATGTATATTTTATTATAATTATACATAGATAGGTGAATATTCAACGGCATTACTATTTTCCTTTTATTTTATACAGCAATTCTCCGCGAACAATCTATTTAAACGATATACATGTAGGTGCATTTATTTAACGCTTGATAATATACGCGCGCGCGTGTGTGTGTGTGTATGTATATGTGTAATGGCATTCTAAGCATTTCGATGATGATAATTACACGGTTTGCATATTATGATAATATTTCCAACTCGTCGTCGGCGGCGGCAGTATGGTGTGGTGGACTGTACATGCACACCAAGTAAGTTCGGCGGCGACGGGTTTAATTGGAATTTTATTTTTTTTCCTACCTTTGGCTCCTCCGGGAACCGCTCTATTGGCGTCAAAAACAATAATTATATACATATATACCTAGGTGTGTATGTGTGTGTACATAATATTATATACGCGTGCAGGGTGAAGACGCCAAGGAAATAACAAAAATAATGCATCGTTCGCGTTCTCCTACAATATAATATGTATTACAATATAATAAACGAAATATCTAATACTTATAAGTAATTACTGATTACCATACCTATAAGGACTGAATTTTAAAAATGGTTATTTTTTAAGAACGTAAATATTAAAATGTATTATGAACATAGGATATAGATATCAATCATCTTGTTTCTACGATTTTACTCATACCTTATAATAATCTTACAGTTTTTCGGAATAAAAATGTATAAGTAATATGTACTTATTTAACGCAATAAGCAAAAGATAAGTAATTATTACATAATATTTTATACAGATTATTAAATGATAATTTGTCAGAAAAATAAGCTACAAACGTGCGTTGTTTAAAATTATAATTGCAATTTGCATGCAATTTTTTTTTTTTTTTTGCAGTTGTAAAATGAGAAATGTACTAATTTATGAATACTATTAAATAAATTACGACAGACTTTAATAGACGACATTGGTACGTTGGATGATAATTATTAGTATCTTGTGTTATAAATTTAACGTACTAAAGTCTAACAATTTTTAGACAACTCAACTCAATCAAAAAATAATTTTTGAACATTATTTACACATCTTATAATACCTATACCTACACAGATATTATGTATAAATAGTCATGCCGACAGTAGGTATAATATAATATAGTCTATAGAAATTATATGTATTAATCTATTATCTTACAACAAAAGTAAGTATAATACAGACATAATATTTTTTTATATCGTTTTTTTTAAACATACACAGACTCTGATGTGACGTAAGCAGTATTTAATTTTTTTTTATAATAAAATTATTAGAAAATGTTTGTTAAGGTTTCTATTTGCATACCAATATATTAATCACAACTGTATACAGAATGTTTATATTATTTTAACTGTTTTCTTTTATATCAACTGATTAAAAAAAAGTACAGAAAAAAAATCAAGGCAAGTTAAAATTGAACAAACAAATGCATTTTGTAAAAATATACTATATAAAAGTTAAAATTTTCCATAGATTTTTAACATTATTGTATGTAATACTATTATATATTATCGTGTATTTTGTAATAATATGCGTTCGTTATTACTTATTATATATGAATATAATACTATAATATGACGTTGTATATACTCGCGTGACATTCTACGGTCTTCCGCGAACGCGATCAAGAGCTGCAATCGTAAATACGAGTATAATATAATATATAGATATTATACCGCATAATTCGCCGCCCAACTTAAACCAGACTTACAATCCACATGCAAAAGAACAATGCAAATCGATCGAAAAAAAAGGAAAAGAATGGTAAAGAAAAAAATAATAGAATAACGACAACACAACAGACCCAATAATTACGACGGGCACATGTAAAGTACAGTTAAACGGGTGTGACTCGTTTGTGGTCACATGTGGGTCGGTGTTTGTGTATATAATATATACACAGGTATATTATATATATATACATATATATGACGAGAGCGGTACAACGGTATACGCGATCCCGCGCGATTTTCTTGTTTTTCCCATTCAGTCTCTATATTATACTCCTCCACGCGTCCGTCCATCGTACAATAGTCGCCGCCTCTTATCGCGAGCGCGAGTTCTGAATACCTGCAGCAGTGTAGCGACGGATATTGCGTGTGTTTTTCCACATGATGTCCGTCTGACAACAGCGATCGTGCGCCAAGGTGGTCCTATTACAGAGGTTATATAGTCGAGGATTATCATCGATTTGAGGATGGAGTCTGTAATGCTGTATAATATAATATGATGTAAACGAATATTACATTATTACATTACTACCTTAGTCTACAGGTATTAAGTCGCGATATTTCACCATATACTCAACTAACCAGACTTTGATACCGTGTTTAATTCCTAAAACAATACATTATATAATAATAATATCCGGGATAACGTGCGCAGCTTAAACCATACGTTGGTAGGTATTAAACACCAATTTGCAGTACCACAGTAATATAGAGTACATTAAAATATATTTATACTTATTTACAAAACTGAAGAAGTTAAAAATTGGAACATGGAAAACAAATTGGATACAAAATATCTCATATAAATTGCAACGTCCAATTAATTTTACGATCGTGTGAAAGTGATACCCCAGCTAAAATTAGTAATATTTTAATTTGACTCGTGGTAATAGTATATGACGAATAAAAAAGATGGCTGGGCTGGTTTTGTATAAAAAATGTGACTCACGTCAACCCCTGAACTCTGAAGGAAAGGGGTGCCAACGAGCGATGTCCCTTCGACGTTACGTAATCTTGTCCGTTAAACAACATAATAAGTTATTGATTTTTGTGTTTTAACATAATAAAAATTCTCTATCAGCATTTCCACAATACAATCAGACACTATTAGAATATAATATATAATCACTACTAGTATATATGTAATTTATTATTAGAACTCCGGACAACGCACATTCCAGAACTCACCTGTTAAGGAATTTAATTATTACATAAAAATTTCATAACAAATCTATGATCAAAAATGTCAACGAAAAAAATACAACAAATGATGCATAACAATTAATAATAATTTATAATATTTATCATTTGCGTAAATCTACATAATAATTTGCATAGTTAGTCAATTATTTAGATTCAAAATTTTAGACCGTGTTTTGCAGAAATGTAAAGAAAAAAATTTTGATCAAACCTCTGAAAACTATAGACCACTCGTAGAGTATCGAAGTATTCATTGATTTAATACACAAGTATACATATATATTTAATCAATGGTATAAGTATAAAATAAAGTAAATACTGTATGCACATGCATATATAATATATACACAAAATCTAGGTGTATAAATTCTCTTCGTGTAGTGCTGCGCATGCTTTTTTAGTATAGTTCCGTATTTTAAGTTTAGCAGTTTAATATTAATTAAAATATGATTATTTTCGTTACGTATGAGTATTTTGAATATCACGAAAGTATAATTAAAAATGTACGCCAAAGTATAATACATATGGGACAAAATATGTTTCATAAAATTATACAACCAATACCTATGAACAATATAAAGATAATATTAATTTACGTTGCAGTTTTTGGTTTTTCGTTAAAGCAATTTATTCCTAAAACTGGAGCACTCAACACACATGTTATATATATATATTTATATATAATTGCATAAAAGGAGAAATATATAAATGCATATATAGCTAAAAGAATAAAAGAAACTACACATTCTTAATAAAACATAAAGCTATATCATTATGATCTCTAAGGTAAATCGCAATATCTATTTTTTAAATTTTTAAATATTAAATGAATATTTTTATAGAATGCTGTTGTTGTAGAAAATATATTTCTTCGAGTTAAGTTTATTATACTATATTATAAGAGTATATTAACGTCAGAGTAACCAACCTAATTATATTATATATTATATTATTATTATAAAAACGGATAAAATAAATATTTTTTTATTACAATTATAATTGTTTAAAATATAACTGAACATTATTTTTTAATTTAACATAACTATGAAAAAGAAACAAGCATTTATAAAAGTTATTCATACATCAAAATTAAAAGTATTATATAATTATAAGCAGTTATTTTCATAATTGTATTAAATAATAGAAAATTAGGAAAAATACATCAAGTAACAATACATAGACATATTGAGTGATGTTTTTAAGAATAATTAATACTCATTATTACAATGAAAAGTAATTTTTTTAGATAATTAGAATTCATTACAAATAACACTTAAAAAAATTATATTTATCTATTTCTAATTTTTTTAATGACCACTTACATTTTTTATTTTATTTTCTAAAGCATAATATTTTTCTAAGAATTTTAATGTATAAAAATCAAATTTTTAACAAGTTTATATAGTTAATTATAAATTATAACACTCATAACCTAAATAAGCGTTTAAACACTTTTATAAAATATCTATAAACAAAGTAGAATTGCACAGAGATACTCCGTAAAATGTTGGTTCACTGCTTAGAATCTAAGCCTTAGGTCATCTAAACTTTATCACCCAATTACGTTTCTTAAGTATATAGGTATAGTTAGGTAAATACTTCAATAATATAGTTTCACTAGAACTATATTAATTAGTTTGATTAAGGTGAAAGTAAAATGTGCGGATTCAAGATGTCACATCGGTGTAACTTGAATATTGTAAATAAATATAACTGATTCGCTTTTTAAGCTTAAATGTACAAACCAATATTCCAATATTATATAACCAATACATATTATTTATAATTTTAGAGCATTTGAGATTATTAACTCTCTTCAAAAAATCTTTTCCAATACTGATAATCTATTGCTGCAATAATATAATTGAATCTAAGTATGACCAAAATGGTGTAATATCGCAACCTAATGTTGTTAGTTTGAAATTGTAAGAACACGATTTAAATGAACTATAGACTATAATATACTGAAAAGGGGGAAACACCATCAAATTATTTATGATTTAGCATTATAAATTAACGACACATGCATGGCGAACCAGGTCACGTGTATGACCCTCTAAGACCTAGTGACCGCAGTAAATAGCTTATAAGTTGATTTCATAAACGAAATTCTACATTTTAAAAACAAAAAAAAAATAATGAAAATCTATCAAGCATTTTTTAAGATATTGAAATATATTCTTAACTATGTCACGAGTTTAATTAATAAACAGCCAGCATGTTTCGCAACTTTAAACACATCTGAATAATAGGCCTCTCCCTCAGCATGCACATAAGACCATATTTTATCCTCCCACTTCTTCACACGTTGCCCGTGAAAAATTAACTGTGCAAAAAAAATACTCACAAACAGAACTCTAATAAAATAACAGAGTAAGTCTTATACATAGTTTTATATAGTCATATAGGTAATTTGTACATATTATACATTGTTACGAAGTACTGAATATTAGTTATAAAATGAATTGTATACGTTAAAAATACATTATAATATAGGTGCACAATATACATATATATATAAGAGTGGTGTCAAAATGTATAGAATAGGCAATTTTGCAGTTTATGTACATAATATTACACAATATTTAATGCAAATTTATACAAAATATTAAAACAAAAACATTGGAGATTATATAGTAACTAGCGATATATCTTTGCTCAGTAGATTTTTTTTTTTAAATTCCAAATTAAATAATTAATATTGGTAAAAATATTTCATTTATCCTTATATCATCACATGAAATACTGTCGTAAATGCTAATAACTATGTAATTAATATTATTTAAAAGTGATTTTAAACGATAAATCTAGATCACAAAAGTTATTTATCATTAAACAGTATTTATACTATATACATGCATTTAGAAATTAAACCATCCAACAATCTTGTTACATTTTAAATTTAATTTGTATCACAACGAACGTTAGCGATTTTTTTTTATATATAACGACAAATTGTTGTATCAGTATAAACAGCAATTATTTATTTTAATCATATGTGTTTAACAATTTTTAATAATGTGTACATCGTATTATAAAAATATGCCCAACGTGTACCTTTTTTTATCTGAAAATCGGGAAATACGTATAGTTAGGCAGTAATATGATCAATTCAACAATTTAGATATTTTACGCAATTTAAATTTTATTTTTTTTAAAGTTTAATATAATATGATAAATAAATAGTATTATAATAATTGATAAATAGTTATTATTTATTTGCTAATATTATATCTGTATTATGTATTTTTCACGATATATAGTATAGATGTTATAAACGTAATCGCCTCTTCGAGGAAAATAAAATAAGACACTATTGGTGAAGTTTGCGTTACTATACATTGTGCGCATTTTCCGGAGATGATCTGTATACATCACGAAACCAATTTTAGATACCGGTACGCGCACTGCGAATACGATGACAACAAACAACTGATGCAGTGTCGCAGCGGTCTGTTCTACTGAATGACGACAACGCAACAGACTGACGGATCGACAGATCTACTAGTTCTGACCCGTTATGGGTTTCCTATTCAACGTCTGGTTTGATTTCTCTTTACTAAATTTGTACCTTGTTCTTTCCTCGTTGTTGAGCATTTTTTTCAACATTTTCTAAATAAGAGTGACCTAACCTACTTTTTTTAAAGGACTATCAATGAATATTTTTAGCACTTGTCAACAATTTTATATGTTCATAATATTATCACCTTTATTGACTAAAACGAAAATAGACAAATAATGGTAATGAGTAATAACTATGTATGAACATGGGAGATAAATTCAAAATAATAATAATAGAAGGGTGGCCATTTGAGTAAATCTATTCACAAGAATTAAATAATTGTTGATAATGGATAAAAATAATGATTTATTGTACATTATGTAATACTAACAAAAGGTAAATACTTCACCATAATTATCCCTTTCTAACATTTAAATTTCAAAATATTTAATACGAAATGCTATGTAAAATATGTCAAAAATTAATATATTAATATAAATTACTTATAAATAGATAAGGAATATCATCAGATTGTTATTTATTATTACAAAATAATAACAATGATGTTATTTAATTATCAAAAACATGGAGAAATACATAAACAAAAAATATCATTATAATATTATAACAGTTAATATTTTAAATTTGTTATGGATTAATTTAATTTAATTCTAATCGAATTTAATATTAAAATTAAAATTTCTTTAACAAACTTATATATTGATATTTGATATATTTATAAGAATTTATATTGTAATATAATATTAATATAGTTCCGATATAAGGATACGTACACAATAAATACCTAAGAATATATTATATCAATAGATAAATTTAAAAATATTTTCCTCCTCACATGAAATTAGACCTAAAAAATAAAACATTTTTTTTTTTTACTTCATAAATCTACACTTTTTTTCTCAAGTTTAAATTATTATGTCACTAAATAATTCTAATTTCATGGTTTGACAGTTTAATTAACGAATCCTCAATGTTTATAGTTGAGTTACTTGAATGTTTAATCATCAGAGTATTTTTTTCTACCACCAGTAAGAAATACAATTACACTTATGGTCTATAGACAACTATTGTATTAATAATCAAAAGAATATAAAAATTATACTACTAAAAATAAATCTTTATTTATAAAATACAAATAATTTGAAAATTTAAGTAATTTAAAATGAAATTCATAGTAAACACAAAACTAAATTAGTATATTGATATTAAACAATACATTCTCATAATTGTATGTGCGTACAATGAAGTAATTTTTAATGTGAATTTAGATTATTATAATATCTCAAGTTATAGGTACTATATTTTTTTATTTTTTAACAATAGCGTCCTGTTATTTATTTTACCAATAAATGATTAAAAACAAAATAGTAGTTAATTATTCCTGTATCTTTGTATGGTAAGATACTCAAGCTTCGATAATATTTTCGTAAAAGATTTAACCATCAATATTATCATATAATATACATGTAAAGTACCAAGGCCATTGTGCGTGAGTGTAAAAATACTTCTAGATTCAATTAATCATTTATTTATTTAATCTATCAAATTATATCTCAACATGGATATTATAAAAACAATACTAGGTATACAATTATAAATGATTAATAACATAATCAACAAGGATAAATCAATATTAAATTAAGTTATATTCTTATAACGGTACCTAAATATTTTTTTCAGCGTGATTGTATTGCTACTAATATTCTTAAAGATATCATCGAAATAAAAGAGTATATTACATTTTAAATAATAATATACTATTCATAACTTTAATATTTTGCACGCAAATTTACATCAATATAAGAGTGGAAAGTAAAATCTCATTGTTTCCGGAGAATCTGGGTTGCATAAAACCAAAATCGCCTTCATCAGTTTAGTAATAACAGTTATTATTGTTTTAACAATTTCGTTTTTTCTTCTACCTTGTCATTTAGTTTGATTTAAATTACATAAATCCGTGCATTTCAATTTTCACGTAGAGTAAGGAATAAAAAATAGTTACTCAATACAACCACCAACAACGAAGAAGAAAAAAGTTAGTCTGACCCGTTCAACATGAATGCTTTCTCAATTTTCTAATTATTGACATATTACAATCTTAATTAAAATATTAGTTTCGGACTGAATAAGCCAAGCACGAATAAACTTAAATATATATTAAATATTTATCATCTATATTTCGATAAAATATTTTAAATGCTTTCAAATGTTGAGAGTTTGTGTAAGTGTACCTATTATATATATTATAAATTATACCCGAAATTATATGATATGGTTTAAAAAAAAAAGTTTTAAAAAATAACCAAGCTCAAATAAATTTCCTAGCCAAAATAAAAAAAGTATAATTGTGTAAAAATGTTGAATAACATTTTAAACATGTACACGCTATGTGTACTGTTAGCAGTATTAGTACTAATATAATATAGCACCAGAAATTATTTATTTTTCATGCAAATTTTGAACTAAACTGATAATTCGGACTTCACTACTAGACTTTCTAGTTGTAATCCAATGCGATTAATTATTGTTTAATGTTCAAGCGAAACCGAAAAAATGACATTGTAGTTATATGTTACGAATGTGGAAAACAATAGACTTTCTCTTTCATTTCAATATTAATTAATGAAATCATAATCGCGAAGTCGTTATTGAATTTCAAACTGGTGAAATCGATAAAGAAACCCTTCACAGAGATTTTTTTTTAACAAATGTGACGTTTCAAGTTACGTCAGTTGTTTCATTTTATAAACTTAACGGGATTCACCAATTGGTTCTCATATAAAATCCATTTATAATCGAGAAAACAGTCAACTAATACAACAAGTTACAAGTTTACAACATAAGATTATAATATACTACTACCTGTCGAAAACACACTATCATTATAGGTAGTGTTGACGATGGTCGGTTTAAGCTAATGATATCTGAACAATTTTGATTGGCCTAACATAATAGCGCCAGTGGTATGTATACAAGGTTTTGTCGATCTAAAAACAGTTTTGAAGTACACATGGAGGAAACCAACGTTGAAAAAACCGGTTTCTTCATATTCTGCAGAAACATGAATACAGTATACTCTCTTATCTCGAAGTCAGTATTTATAATCGTATGAATTGAGAAGATATTAGTCAGGCGTAAAAAAAAAAATTGCCGTGTTTTTCACCAAGAAATATGCGAACAAGTCTAGCCAGTGGCCTAATAACTTGTGGATCTACCCGTTATACCAAACTCAAACGAGAAACTGTTAACAATGTATCCCATTAGAACTATATCAGTAATCTAAATTTCAAAATTGTCATGTATAAAATAAAATATATTTTCAAAACTCAACAAATATGCTTAAATATGTTTATGAAATTACATTTATATATTTAATAATTGCATACACAATCAACACGTCTTGGCAGATTATAAAAATATACAGCGAAAACAACTTAAGAACACGTCCTATTACGCGATAGTTGAACTTGAATTATTCACATATAGGTATTATTACTACTACAAATCTATACTAGGTAGTGTATAATATGTATTTAAAATTAATATTAAACAAATATATAACGACAAAACGAAACATGTGTATATTTGACTCTTCATTAACACTATATTTACATGGACATTTGTACACTCGTAGATATTTTTGAAATTTTATTCGAACCAATTTAACAACTTAAATGATTAAACTAATTTTTGTTATACTACAAAACGTTGCATATACAAAAATATATACGTGCTTGTAAACATAAAAAAATAATCGTCTATACTAAAAAAAGTAATAGTATTAAAACGAATAGGAAATATTATAGGTACGTGTTCACAAATATTTTCTAAAGAAACCTCGTAACGACGTCCGATCGAACTTTTGCGCGTGACTATAATACTTAACTATACAAACAACCACGACACTGCGTAATATCTAGTATTTTTTAGAACTCATATAAACGTACTGACGTTTATACTATTAGAAGAAATAGTTTCAAAATAAGAATGATATATTATTTGCACAATACTACAGTTAACACCATCATTATAAATCATAACATTTACATCAACAAACTTAGGTAAGCATGTACAATAAAATGTAAATACCGGCACATATGCGACTAACAATTCCATACAAAAAATAGGTGATAAGCGATTCTCCATGGAAAAAATGGAATAGATATATCGTTAAATTAATTTTATGATATTACTCACTCGATTGCTCTCCAAAGCTTCGGCACTGTGTTCTTCCTTCTGCCTGAAGCAATTGGTACATTTCGACTTGTTGAATATGTTGGGTGAGAACTTCTTACATTCACCGTTCCGTGTCATGGGCCCTACAGTCATCGTTTATTACACACACTGTGACCCAACAACAATGACCAAAACCGACGATAATCCCGCGAACTCGGACACCGCTTGACTTTGCGAAGCCATTCGAAACGAATTACGAATCTCAATACAGGAAATGTCTTTCCTGAAAATAACGAACTCACGCACACTGTATAATATTACGTCTAAACGACAACACATACACACACACTAATCCGTTTTGTTTAATTCACTTGCGTACAGTTACACTACACCGATCGAGTGAGCGCACCGAGTACCGACTACGAATGTTATTTTGGAAAAAAAAACGTACATACAACCGCCGCATAACCGCGCACGCCGAAGGTTGGTCGATAGCTGCTGTCGCCGTTGTTGCTGATACCGGGATGAACGTGCGTGTCCTAGGACAGTGGACGTGGAAGAAGGGGGACCAAGTTGGTAACCAGTGCTTGGAATTTAATACACACGCAGTGCCATCTGTCGGTGCCATTACAATTCCAGAAACGCTATTTACAGAAATGCTGATAATCTGAGTTTATTGGAATTGTTTATTTATACTATTTTTTTTTATTATTATTATTATTGTTAAGAGTAAAAGAAATATACAGTCTGTACAGAATAGCACGATAAGCATAATAATATGTAAAGATGGTAAAAAAAAAATAACAAGAGATTATACTTGATTAAAACATTACTCAATATTAACACTTATCTTTGAATTGAAAAGAAAGAGCAAAAAAAAAAAAATTATTTTAGCTTAAATCAAGAAATTTACAACATTTACGTTCTTTTCAGTCGATGGCAAGAATTTCTTGGAAGAATCGAGGTATTTCATTTTTTGATGAGTGAATGTTCGTGATTACCTAAACGTGAGAAGAATTTATAACTTGTAAAATACAGTAAATTCTTCTTAGATTGTTTTAATATGTAAATCATTGTTAATTGTTAGATTTGAAATGTATAATGTAGCGTTTGTAACTATTTGACAAAGTGAAATATTTTGGAAAAATTCGTTTTTTTTTTTAGTTGCGTCTTACAGTTATAAACCGTAATAATGGTGTTTTATAATATACTAATAGTTTGATTTTTAAATTTGTATAATATTTATTTGTTGCTAAAATAATTTTAAGCATACTCGAACAAAAATCTAGAATTAATCTTTTTGGCCTTATGTGTTGTTTCCAAGTTAATCTCTCATCCAGTATGTGCAGGTTTAAATATTAAACTGTATCAGATGAAATTATAGGTATGATATCTGCTGAAATAAAGCGATGGAATTCACATCTTAACTTTTAAGCCTTTAAAGCTTAAAATGACTATCATAAGTATCCATTTACTATGGTTGAATTGTATTCTCCATTTAGAGTACCACAATGAAATAACATTTTGGCGGGACTATAAGTTGACCATAACATTGATTTTATAATATTATATAATCAATGACCATAATTATTGAATGATTTTCATGGAATGTGATTATAGCTTTATCATCTATCTGCAGCAATGATACATAATATGTCATGTATCTTGTATATGGGGTGATCTGAGGTATAAATATTAATGTTTACTAGTAGTCAATTAAAAATAATAAACTATAAAGAAATAACTCCAGGACATTTAAAAATTTGAGTCTAGTACTATCTGCTCTCAAAAATAATGTAAATGTAAAAATTGTGTTGCCATGCATGTAGAGTTATGTATTATGATAGCAAATCTTCTAATCTTAAATTTGTAATAAAGGTTTCCGTAGGCCGTTACTCGATCATAAAAAGATTCATACTCTGGCAGTAATCGCTCCTGATTTTAATTTCACAATTATTTTTATATTATGTTTAGATTATTAATTCGATTTATACAGCCATGCATAGGTAGTCTTATTTTTAATTTTGGAGAATAGACAGATACTCTATATGAGTTATGATCCTATTATAAAATAAATTTACACATCAACTAGATACAAAAAAGTATCAAAATCCAACAGAATATGGCTATATTCCTATAAACGGAAATAGTTTTTTAATCAATTATTACAACAATATCTAATAAAATATTTTGATTTCCGGTAATTCATAAAAAAATTAAGAAAGAAATATTTTAAGGCTGTCGTTTCTATAGATTTTACATGATACAATTCTGAATTCATAGTTTAGTTTAATAATTAAAATTATTAAATTGCCAATTCAAATAATTTATACCCTTTATGTTCAAACAAAGCATTTGACATACCAATGTTTATTTGTATTTTACTGCATTTTTATATTTTTATTGAAGTAAGTTTATAATACTTATTAATAGATGCTTAATTAAATATAAACATTTTAAAAATATATTGTAGGTACGATATGTATTTTTTTTTTAAACAAATTCAATTAATTTAATTTTGAATAATTTTTTTATTGACAATAAATAATTTTTTTTTAATCAATATATATTATAATTAATTATATTCTAAATTAACATTAAAAATATATATTTATTAACTATTATACTTATTATTTAAATTTTGTATTAAAGAATAAAATAATTATCATAACATTATAAAATATTAATAATAGGTAGGTACATTTTATATTATATTTAAATTCGTAAGTTTGTATAAATAATAAAAATAAATTAGTTAAAAATAATAGATGAAGTTACTAACAATACTTTAGGTAGAAATGAACAACCAATTTAAGAAACGATGTAAGTCACAAAATATTGAAATAATACGTAGAATAAGTTATGTATGGATAGATACATCATGTGTGATGAAAATTAAAAAAAAAAATATTTAATTTTAAATCTCACTGGGACAAAATAATAGCTAGGTAATCACTAAAATTAGTTTATTACAATAATCTACAAGTATTACTCCTTTTTGCCCTTTCATTAAAGAAAAATACATAATATTTTAATAATATTATTTTAAAGGCGTAATTGGGGCTGACTACATGTATTTGAGAATAAATATAAATCTAGTATGAACCTATTGTAATTCAACCGCGCATTTACATCACGGAGATTCGTGTATAAATTCAGGAACTTTACATACACCTCCCTCAAGCCAAAGCGTAGTTATTTATTTTTTTATTTTTTTAAATTGTGTATCTTGCCGAGTTCTTTGCGTTAGATCTCTTAGTTTACCTATACCATGTATAACTGGTTCTATAAAAACAGTTTTTATTGTTTTCTTCGAATTATCATTTATCGACTTACGTCGTTTCTCAAATAGGTAGGTGGTTCAAATATTAAGTACTTATAACTTATAAGTTATTGCTAGGTAATCAAATTCAATACTTTAAAATTTACCTATTACTAGTAAGAAAACAGTAGGTAGGTAAATAAACTAGCAATTAACTGTATAGTTATATAAATATTTTAAAAAACTATATAGGTATCTATAACATATAGTGCATAAACTATAACCTATAAACGATATATATATATATATATATAAATGTAAAAAAATATTAGAATATTTCATTAATTTAGAGCAATAAGGCATAATGTATTAAAAAACAATATGACTATTATGGTTTTTGGGTAATTATAAAAACGATAGTCATTTGAACAGATGATCACAGTTTATAATATGAGAAAGATACAGAGTAATATGTTGACCGTAAATATTATAAAGTACGAGTACCTCTACCTATTCCCAATATATATAACTGTATAAGTTTGCAATTGTTATTTATATTTTAAACTATTAATTTAATTGTTTTTTAACAGAATGCGGTCCACTTAAACGAAGTTTATAATACAAATCTAAAAGTATTGAACAGTAAAATTCTCGTATTTTTATCTATCTTGCCAATATACTTCACACATTACATATTAATAATATCTGCATTTATTAATATAATACAATTTTAAATTAATTTGTATTACAATATTCTATTAACAAATTAAAATAATAATAGATTAATAATAATAATAACATAACTTAGTATTTTTAGTTTTTTGTAATGCTTGCCAATAAATACTTTTTTTGTATTTCATTATTTGTATTATACATATTACATATACATACTTTTTATAATACATTGGTATTTTATAGAAATATTATAGAGATTAAAATACTTTTTTCAGGTACCCTTATAAAATAAGTCTTAAATAATAACAACCTTCGAACCATCTAACCATCCCCATAAAATATATAATTTATCTAAATTCTGAATGTTCCCTATCATTTACATTATAGCTACTCGTCAGGCCAAGTCTCTCAGTGTAACTAAAACCAATAATTATTTTCATCCATCACAATTTACCTATCTGCTTTATAATACGAAAGTATAAAACATATATGATAAAAAAAAAAAGAGGAAAATATATTGAGGATAACAGGTCTGACCAGTTTTATTCAAATGATTGAGTAAGAAAAATAACATCGTAGAACATAAATATTAAAATAAATTTAATAAAACAAATTATATTTATAGTTTTTGATAAAAAGTGTATTACATAATATAAGCCATATTACTAACCTAATTTATTAATATACTAAAATTAAAATTATTATTTAATACAATTTAAAACGCAAGTGTATCATTTAATAAAAGTTAATCTATATTTTTAATAATATCATACTTCTAAATGTGTAGAATAATTGTAATTCAATAATCATGTAACTATTTTCTGTAATATTTTTAAATATTATAACACAACTAATATAACAATAACTAATTTGTAGTATAAATTAATTTCGCCGTTCAAATATTACAAAATACTCATAGACGCTAGATAACATTAATGTTTATTGATTTGACTATGTTATAAAATTAAAGGATTTTATATAAGTATACACTATATAGTATTACGTATATCTATTTAAATGAAAAATCAAAACATTGACCTACACTAGCTATACTTATAACTCTGTAGGTTATAAAAAAAATAATACAATATTATTAATTTCAATATTTTATATTATAAAATTATCAAATCATTTATATATTTAATTGATAACCCATTAATTAAATAATTAAGACATTCAACAAATAGCTTGTTATTGAATCAACAACTGTTACACACCTGTTAAATTTTAAAACTTGATCAAAACTTATATAATTGTAAACCATTTATAATAATTAATTATAATATATTCAATATTTGAATCTATAAAGTATATTGTATCCACAGGCATAATTTATTTTTCATCAAACACAAACCAGCGAAAATAGTTACAAATATAACACTTCTTTTAGATAAATAGTTGATTAGATTAAAATAAACAGTATATTTTAAAATTCAACTCTATATTATACAAGAGTTTTCAAATTATTTACCATCCAATTTTTTTTAATTGTTTGTGTGTAATGTGTATAGTGTATAATCTATATAGGAAATAGAAATAGACAGAGAAATAAATTGTATTAATCTGTAAACTATAAATTGTAATATTCAGTCATTATTTTACCAACGAAACTTATGTAAAACAAGACTTTTCTCTACAAAAACATAATCAATAAATTCTGGACGCGTCAACAGGTACACGATAATATTTTGTGAACCCAACACACATCCGTTTCAATTAGGCGATCTCTCGGTGTAGGTCGACGAGTAGGCGAACGTATACGCGATGTTCCCCCGAATTTAAATAGCTATTATATTTTATATACTTTATAAATTCGTGTGCAGTAAAACAGAGGGACCCAAAGCTTAATCGCATCAATCAACCGTATTGACTTGACCGAAACAGTCGTATCCTTAACATTTTATCATGGGCAGATTTTGGTGTACTACTTACAGGGCAGAGTGGAATAATACAGAGCCAAAACCATGGTTGGTTTACGATCCATGTGATATGGAGCTTTTCAATGTGATTACATTTGGATTCGCACTTTATGCAAATATGTTAATATTTATATACATAAAATGCATTTCGACGAGGTAAGTCATTCGATCAATTATACATAAAAAATAGTGAAAAGTATACAAATATACAATAATAATACATTTTAATATGTATAACTGATAATATACTAATAAAATATATTTATAAAACATTGAAGTATTTAACTTTCATTTTAGGTACATTTTTAGTATTTATTTATGTATATTATACAATATATTATATTTTTTAAATAAGTTATGCATATAGGTAACTGCAATTTTAAAATGAATTACAACACGATATTCATTTTTCTAAACAAAATACAATTCAAATTAAACATTTACTGATTTAACAAGTTATTATGCAGAATGCTTATAGAATATAATATTATAAATAGATACCTGATATTTTTTACCTATAGTTATATTATATATTAACTGAAATACATTTTTTTTATTTACTCAAATAAAGTATTTATTTGATTATTTCTTGAACAATAAAAGAAATACTAATAAATATTACATATAGTATGTATTGTACTCGTAATTTGAAACATATCTTATAACTAATAATCAAAAAATCTATATTATAATAATATTTTAAAAACCTATATTTTGAATTACCTAAAGGTTTTTTTGATTTTTACTTTTTAATTTCTAACAAATTAGTTTTGGTTTTATTTCATTAAATATTTTGGATGATTAATCAGTCGCTTAGTGGGTACTTAACAATAAACAGTACTACATAATATTTTATAATATAATACAATTATTGTGTTGTATTCATAGGCGTAACTAAGGGGCGGCTTGGGTGGACTTCAGCCCCCCCAGAATTTTTGAATAAATGTATGTGTTTATAAACATATTAGTATTAACTTTATTTTTGCCTACAAAAATAAAATATATAATGTTTCATATAAACAAATTATCATTCAAGTCAGTTGTAAATACAAATAGAAACAATAAATAATAATCTAATTAAAAAAAATTTGCTATAAAACATTTTAAGGATTCTAGCACTTAAAAGACTAGCTATGGTTATATTTAATATGTATATTCATTGATTATATATACAATAATATAAATATTATATTATATGATCTATATGTAACTATATATTTATTAACTATTATGTTTATGTTGGGTATCCGGATATTTCAACGCATTTAAATTCAACGCGTGTATAACTCACCGCGCGTACAATTCATCGCAATTGTTTCATAGATTATGTTTTCACACGTTATACTGAAATCTTAAAACTAATTTTTCAGTTAGTAATTTATACATTATTAAATTACAACATGGCATTTTTTATCTGATGAGCAAAGTTGAAGAGTATTCTATGGACGTAAAAAGAAAATACAAGGACTTTGCTGAAAGATTAAAAAATATTTACGATGTCTATCAATAGAATTACAGAAGATTATTTAAGAGGCATAGTCCATCATTTTCAGTTAAATGTTTAATTATTATTTATACATTAATTTTAGGAGTAGTACTACACGGGTGAAAGGGTGGGCAGGTGCCCCCCGAAAATAATTTCATTTTGTCCCTCCATTCCCCCCCTATAATTTAATGTTAAAAATATTTAAGTAGATAAAAAAATTGTAAATCAATATTAATATAAAATAGTATTAATTAATTTAAAGAGTTTTTAGGCTGAGGTTATATTATTATTTTATTTTTTTTTTTTTTACTATTATATTCAAATTAAATATGCTTTTTTTACAAATTTAGAAATAAAAAACTCAATAAAGTATATTAACTGTACACTTTCTAAAATCTTGTACATTAAAAAGTAAAAAGTTATGTATTTTTAAATACAAATAAAAGAAAACGGAAGAAATTTTAAATTTTACTGTAATACATTTGTGATAATAATAATGTAGGTATATTTTTAAATTATTTATTTAGAAATATAACATATTATATCCAAAATATTTTTAGCAATACATTCCTGAAAATATGGTAAAACAAATTAATGGGTGATCGAGTAGCCATACATAAATGCCCTCCCCCCACTAAAAAATATCTGGCTATGAATTGTTGGCGGTAAATAGTTATCGCAGTGACTTTTCCGTGATCCTTATATTGTATAAGTGGCAGGTATTTAAATTTACTTTTAATTTTAAAAACGGACATAGTAATGGCAATATTAAAAATGTTTTATTTGTAGTGATTTACAATACCACGAGCTATATTAACTGGACCTTTAATAATAATAATTATAATGATTTTAAAAAACCACTAGCGGAAATCTCGATTTTTACATAATTACGTAATAATAATAAATTAACAACACTAAAACAACTTTTTTTCGTTGACTTGAATGTGCTGCGTGTAACAAAACACGTAATTATTATTATAAATTGTTATAACCGTTGCAGTAATCCGTCACCGAGACGATTGCTGTTCAGGGGCCACTCGGCCAGGTGTACCGTCAACACGATTGCGTGCCTGATCGAGTTCGCGCTGACCATTGACTATACACTGAGCACGTGCGGTTCTCTGGTGCTAGCCACCGTCGGCCTGCTGGCTCAACTCAGCTCTGGGCTGGTATGCTACATGCTCGAGGTGGCCGGCCAACCCGGCCCAATGGGATGCGGCGTGCTGGCGTGGCTGGTGTGCGGCCTCAGCCGAGCCTTGCTGTTTGTGTCGCTCGCCGACGCTGGTTTTGCTGTGCACACGCACGTTCGACCACCGGCGCTAGCCCTGTCAGCGGCCTGCTGTTACGCCACTGCGGCACTTCACCTGTACGCCATGTTCGGACGGGTAAGCAGGCCCGTTTATATAATAATTTATTTATTTGAAAATTTAAAAATTTAAACGGACCAAACCCAATATATATATATATATATATAAAACAATAATCGTATTGAATAATATTATTGATAATATTATCATTATTACACACACACCTGTTCATCGTGCATGCATATAAATACGTGAAGAACTTAAAATTTTTAGTAAAGACTATATAATATTCCATCCATCCAAAGCCTAAATAAAATCATTTACTCTCAACTTTTAAACTACCTTTCGTATTTAATACGAAAATAATATAGTTAATATTAAATTATTAATTTATTACCCACATTGGTAACCCGTCGTCTCCTTAAAATACTCATAGGCGGCAGTCTTTCGATTATTTCTGTCAGTAGCTGCACGTCACGTCATCACGTATGTTAACGCAACGACGATATTATTGTTTACAATTGTGAACGATGACTGCATAAAAGATCAAAAAATCCGTTAAACAGGATAAAAGACGATTTTGAAAATTTTGAAAACTTATATGATATGGTGTATTTATATTTGTTGAAAAGTTTTAATAGAATACCCTAAAAAATTTAATTTATTATTTTTAATCAAATAATAAGTACCTATTGGCTATCAATAAATATTCTTGATATACATATATTATTACATCAACTTATGTATTTAATATCGTAATGGATTACCTATGAGATAAAAATAAATATTTCCATCCACAATTTATTTGAACAAAATACTCGATTAAATTTTCAATTCTGTTTGAGCATTCTTCTTCCTTGAACTAAAAATGTTCAAGTGAAATCTATAAAGCAGCTCAACTCAGAGATTTATGAGATTTTCTAATTAAAGATTGCATAATATATATAATGCCCCAACACAAATCCAAATGATTAAATCGTTCTCTAGAACTCTAGTCATATTGTATTTATAAACAAATATATATGCCGATATCATGTACTATGACCAGTATGACGGTGACAATATCGAAAAAAATTTTATGTTTGGCGTTTGCTGGAAATATTAAATGAATTGCGTGATGTATAGATTTATAATTTATTTCATGTAATATAACATACGTTTATAGAGCTTGGAGAGTTTATTTTTTCACATTTTACAAATAATAAACTTACTAAAATGTATACGATGGAACACAAATTGGTAAAATCAGCAGACAATCATCGCTGGAACGTCGATGAAAGTAGGTATTACAAAAAATGAACATCGCCACGTGACTGACATTAATTAATTAGTTGTTCATATGGACCAAGTGATCCGTAGGTGTTAAATTATATAGGTATTGGAAAAATTCACGTTTGCGTTTTTAATTAATATTGCACCTACGTATATACGTGACAAGTCTTTTAGACATATATAACGGTTTAATCTATAAACGCGTTTGAAAAAAAATAATATATTTTCATATTTTATTTCATGTTTCTTATAAAATATAAAAACTGCAGTCGAGGATAAACAAAACAGATTTAGATCTACAGTTTTTTACGTACAAACATGATCTATGCAGCTGGTACTCAAGAATAACATTTTATTGGTTAACCGGATTTCTACGTAACTGTTACAAACATTTAATTCAATTGGAAGATTTAGGACAATTACCAAATCGTGAAAAATCTACAACTCAATATGAAAGACTTTACAATATTTATCTACAGCAAAAGGTTTGTTTGTATTTAACTTTATAACGATTAAAATTAATATAGATACCTTTAAAGTTTATTAATTTACAGAATATTATCTGGCGAATTTCCAATTTTTTTTTATGATGAAGTTGAGGGGTTTATAATTATAAAAAATATTTTTTAAGCCTCTGTTAAATGCTAAAAATAAATTAACTTTTACTTAATTATATTATATACTACAGGGAATGATAAATTCTATGTGAACCTAAAATATATATTATAATATGTACAGTTCCTATACAAGATATATCGATATTTATTTAAAGAGTTCCATATAAATTAATAAAATAAATATTGTAATTCTTATACTGAAAATAATGGATACTGAAAGCAACATTTTTTTTCATTATATTTATTGTTATTTTTTGTCATATGTATAAATTCAAGAAAATATAAAAATTATAGCAAAATCTCTATTGTATGTTGTAAGGGCCCGCTTCATAGCATAAATAAACTACTAAGTTATAAACTTGATATCATTAATTTATGTAGTATTTGGTACACGTTATATGTATGAAATATAATTTGTTATATACTTAATACTCGTGTTTATTTTAATTTTTAGGAAAAATATGGCACATCTACAAAAGTGTCTATGTGGAAATGCTATTGCAAAGTGTACTGGAAAGAGTTTTTAGTAGGCGGAATTCTAAAAATGATGGGCGACTTTGTAGGTTATATTGGACCTTTAGGTGTATCGGTAATAGTTAATTTTGTTGCAAAAAAACAAAGTGTTACTAGTATGACAAATTATGAAACGGTAATTTTTATAAATCAATAAATATGAAAATTAATTTAAAATTGTATTGATTTATCTATTAATTCATTAATGTGATTTAAATTAATAAATGATACTTTTTTTTCACAATATTATATTTTTAGGACAATTCGTGTTGTATAACGTTTCGTGAATTTTTGAACAATGGTTATGTAATGGCTTTTATTATGTTAATAAGTTGTATTGCTCAGGGAAGTTTTTCACAAGCTAGTACTCATATTTTAAACGCTGAAGGCATACGTCTTAAATCTGGACTTCAAGTTTAGTTTAAAAATAACATTTTTTAATTGAGGAGATAAAATCTAACAAATATGTTTTTTTAGGCTATGCTTTATTGTAAAATGTTAAAGTTACAACAAACTCAAGTAGACTCTACTTCTGAAAATGGACACATTATAAATTTATTGTCCGAAGATACGACAAATATTATGTCAAGTTTTTGGATTGGACACTATATATGGGCAATTCCTTTAAAGGTATATAACGTTTACTTAATAATTATTGCAATGTAATAGCAGTGTACTAGGTACTCAATGTCATAATAATATATTACTCATAATAGGTATTCAATATTATATATAACTAATTTTAGAAAAACCAAGTATAAATTATTTTAAAACGCTATAGTTAACTATAAGCTAATCACATGTGAAAACCTTAATTTGTAGCCAATTTTTTTAATAACAATGTCTATCAAATTATCGTTAATATTATGTTTGTGATTCCACGATTAACTGATTACCACAATACTGAAAAATTTGAATAAATATATCTTCTAAATAAAAAACATTTATTTTTTATGGATTAATTTTCTTTTAGATAATCATTTTAATTTATCTATTGTATCTGAAACTCGGATGGAGTGCTATTATTGGATCTGCTTGTTGTATAGTGATTATGATACCTTTACAATTTTTCATTGGTAAAAAGATGTCTAGTAACTCAAAAGAGATATCGGTAAATAAATGTCCCGATGAACATTATTATTGTTATTCAAATATTTTATAATTTAATCATAGAACTTGTCAGATAAACGTCTGCAATTAACAAATGAAGTATTACAAGGTATTCGACTTGTAAAATTATGTGGATGGGAAAATGAGTTTGTTGATCGCATTACGGATGCACGTAATAACGAGTTGGATCTCTTAGATAAAGACTCAATTTATTGGGGATCAATGAGTACATAAAACTATTAATTTTTTTTTGTTTCTTATTGAAGTGTAATTGTTTAAATATTTGTTTATGATGTTTTCAGCATTTTTAACACACGCGTCATCGGTTTTAGTATCATTATTTTGTTTAGGTCTATATTGCTTACAAAACGGGACGCAATTAGACTCTGGTGCAATATTTTCAAGTCTCGCGTTGTCAAATCAGTTAACAGTTCCTTTGTTTATTTTCCCTATAACAGTACCGATTATTATTGCAGCCATTGTAAGTTTAAATACACTTATAAAATATCTATTAATTTGTTTTGAAATTATCAAACTTTTATTCTAATATAGGTGAGCACAAAAAGAATCGAAGAATTTATGTCACTTCCGGAAATAACACCCAATATAAATCATTTAAAAACACGCCCAAATAAAAACAATAAGCACAAACAATCGGTATATGTACTTATAAATTCTAATTAAAACGTGATTTAATTTAAAATACATTTTTATCTTAGGCAAATGTGTCATGGACTAAATCTGATATGAGTATATCAAACAGTTTAATAGAAAATAATATTTCCGAAGAAAATGAAATCACTAAACAAAATGTGGAAACGGAAGTGTGTGTTTCTATCAAGGATGCAACATTTGCTTGGCCCAATTCAAAAATTCCAGTGCTGGCAGTTGATAATTTAAAAATTGAAGAAGGTACATTTTTCCATATTAAATAGAGGACCATACTATTTATAGCCTTGAAATGTATTGTCATTTATCCAATGTGTATAGTAATATTGTGAAATTGTGTTCAGGTAAACTAACGATAATTACTGGAAAAGTAGGAAGTGGAAAGACATCGATGCTACTCGCTTTACTCGGAGAAATGAATTGTTTATTCGGAGAAATAGATTTTAAACGAGGAACTACAGTAGCATACGTATCACAACGAACGTGGCTGTTAAATGCATCGGTTTTAGAAAATATTGTCTTTGGAGACAAATATAACAAGTCGAGGTTCAAAAGAGTAATAGAAGCTTGTGCTTTGGGCCCAGATATTGACATATTGCCGGATAAAGAGAGGACAATAATTGGTGATCGAGGAATAGCTTTGAGTGGTGGTCAACAACAACGAGTTGCGATTGCTAGGGCTTTATATTCAAAGGCCAATATTATTTTGATGGTAATAAAAACATATAATAATAATTTTTTTTAACATTAATATTGCATTTTTGTCATTACTTTAAATAGGATAATCCTTTGTCTGCATTAGATAGCGATGTTAGTCAACATGTGCTCTTTAACGGAATAAAAAAATCAACTTTAAATCAAATTAAAACAGTTATCATGACTACGAGTTTCGCTAGCGATCTTTCGTTCGCTGATACGGTACTTACTATAATTTAAGTAATTTAATTAATAAAAATTACAATTTAAAAAAAAATATTATGTATAGAATCAATTGTGAAGCATGATAAAAATATTGGACAATGAGTTAAACTAGTATTTATAACATTATTCTCAAAACTATTAAAATAAAGTGTAGTTTTAATACTTAAAATATATATATATAATTTATTTATAAAATATAAAAATATTTGACTTAAGATTGAATAACAGCTATTTTATTTTAGATAGTACTTGTGGAAGCGGGTAAAATCGAGTTTTTTGGTAGTTTAGCAGATCTTGAAACAAGAGGAGTTCAAAATATGATAGTAAAAATGGAAAACCAAGATCATGGTCGACGAACAGCCTCTGAACGCTGGAAGTTATTCAAATTAGTTAGTAAAATAGGTCATCAACTTCATCGAAATTGGCCAACAATTGAAAGCCAAAAAAAGGTAAATTTAAAATTTAAACGTATTATTATAATATTAAAATGTACATATATTTTAGCAAAATATTATAGATGTTTTTAGATACTTTTTTTCTGGCCGATTTCACGTTATAGTTGTCATGGCATCAAATATTGATTAACAAATAGTGTTTACTATTTTGTAAATCAATTTTTTTTCGGACGTTATATAGTTTCTAATGTAAAAACAATAACACAAATTAAATACATTTTTCAACTTTATAATATCTAATATCAGTAATACACTAATACCTACTTAAGCTATCCCGTATAATCCAATTACTTTAACCGATCAATTTCACATTATGATACCTAAGTTATAACGCCCCATTTCATAATTCTAATTTTCTAAAAAGCTTATTCCTATCTGAAGTGCAATAACTTTTACGCAATTATTATCCTGACTTACTTTCTGATCCATTAAATATGATAACTATAGGCGTCGCCCAAAGTTTTGATAAACTATATTTTTTTTTATAGTATTGTTTATTGAGTATTGACTATTCCACTATATTTATTATTCACTGTTATTTTATTTTCTATATACCTGCAACCTGCTATGCATATTTTTACTTTAAATTTATTTTATTCTGTTTATTAACCTGCTGATTTAATTTAAGTATATCATCAATTATTAACAATTGGGCTTTAGCATTTAGCCGGTTTTATTCAAATTAATATATTATTATTATTATTATTATTATTATTACCATATATCGTTACCATATTAATCAAAAAACTAACCACACAATTCAATAAAGGAAATCAAACTCACTACGTTTTTTTTTATGTCGTACATACTACATACGTATAATGATAAAAAAACAAGGAATTGTTAATAAGCCACACTGTAATAAATGTTTTAAATTTAAATTCAATGACTCAGTCATAAATGTTTGTAGTGGATACATTTATAAATAAATATATAAATCTTGTTATTTATTATACTAAAAATATTTTTAATTTTAATAGCAGAAATGTTATATTTATATATTAAATTTACCTAAGAAAATCAGAAAAATTTTCAGATAAAAATAATTAATATAGTATGACGTTTATTACATAAAATAATATACTAGATTATTGATTATCCTTTACAAGATTTATGAGGGGCGTTGGGGCGTAACCTCCACGGGTTTGTTTGATTTTAATATTTATAATTCTTTCAAATCAATAATGTAAATTGCACCTATGTATATGTTTGGGGTAGATAATGACAAGTGTCAACAATAATCAGATAAATTAAAACAAAATCATCAATACCATCCATAAATCATAATTTTAAAACCAATTAATCAATAACATTTATTCAAAATCTAAAAACACAAATAAAAAGAACCACTTTACTACCAGTATTGTTCTGCTACATAGATACAAGTGTATTTTATGAACTTAAACTATAATTAAAACTTAAAAGTATTGTAAGTTATAATCTTAATTTAAAAATTAAATAATTGAATAGTTTTGGTTTTTTTTTCAGTTAAAAAAAAATTTTGGAGCATTATATGGTTCTAGATACCTTACCCATGATCTTTTACTTCCAACTGATGAATGTGGTGATGGAGATTCTATAATTGAAAGAAATCATTGGCAAACTTCAAATAAAAAAAGAGAAAGATCAGCTACTATTGCAGATATACAATTGCCGAGACGTAAACCATTTATCGATGAAATTTTAGTGAATCAACCAGCCATAAGTTTTCATTCGAGTATTAAATATCGAAACTATTCACAAGAAAAACAAGTTCAAAAAAGTTTGAGACGTCAAATCTTGTCATCAGTAAGGTAAGACAGACAACTTTTGAACTGTATGTATAAATCCATGTGACTATGTGTAGGTAATGGTGAATAATATTATTTTATTTTGTTCCTGTATATATCGAATTATATTAAAGAATACCTTATTCTCCTAATCGGTCAAACAAAATTACACAGCATAGTATCAAACGAAAATTAAAGTATGTTCAAAATTTTGTTTTTTTTTATAAATTTAAAATACTTTAAAAAAATGTATTCCAGACAAGATGATTTAACTGAGGAAGCAATTATGCTAAAAAAAGTTCCTTCTAATGTATCTAATATTAGCGACAATAATACATCAGGTATGGTGTATAAAATATATACTTGTAAATTTTATTTATCTATATATAATTCATATATTTTATTATAAGATTTAAAAAGTGAACGAAGTAGATTTGAAGATGAATTTATTTATAAATCAGTTTCATTGAGAACGTATTTCAAATATATATCATGGAGCGGATGGACTACTTATATTTGTTATATAATACTCACAATTTCTTGGCAAACATCAAGAGTTATCATCGATTTTTGGCTAAGTTATTGGTCTAATATAGATTTTCGTTCAGAAACACAAGTAAGTATATTTTATTAAAATAACTAACTAAATAATTTACAATGAGAATGTATTTCAGGCATTTTGGGACTTGGTTGTGTACAGTCTTTTTTGCATGATTTCTATAGTTTTATCCGCCCTATCAAATACGTTCGGTCAGTATGGAGCATTAAAAGCCAGAAAACTAGTTCATCGCCATATGCTTAATAATATAATTCTATGTCCGCTGTCGTTTTTTGATTCAACACCGATTGGAAGAATAGATAACTGTTTTTCCAATGACTTAGTTATTATTGACAAAGTCTGTATTGTATACAATTCATACATTATACATTATAATAAATAAGTGTTAGGTGATTCAAAAGATGTAACCTTTAATAATTTTTTGTTTAGAAAATTGGTACATCTATGCAACGCCTGGTGCATTTTGTATTTTTGTGTTTGTGTGGAATCATCGTGAATGCTATCATAACACCTTGGTTTCTAATAATCGTTGTACCCATATGTCTTGTTTATTATACAGTTCAAAAATTTTATCGATGTTCTTCCAGGTACCTAGTTAAATATGAACTTATATACATATTATATATTTATAATATAATGCATAATTTTAATTAAATAGTAAAAGCATTAAAGAAATATTAATTATTTTAGAGATTTGCAAAAATTGGAAAGTAACTTAAGGTCACCAATGATAACTCACTGCAATGAAACAATATCTGGGCTAGATACAATAAGAGCTTTTGGAAAACAAACTTGGTTTATGTCCGAGATGATAAATAGAATTGATAATCACACGAAAGTATTTTTGATAATTAGTTCATCAAATCGTTGGTTGGGTATAGCATTGGTGAGTACCTATATTCAGAGCTTGAAACTTTATGTACTTATTTATATACCTATAATCTAATATATAATCTACACCATGATATCTAGGCTTAAATAAATCACAAAGAAATATTTTTTTGTTATCATATTATTGTAAAATATGTATCTACGTCTATAAATGAATATAATATATACTGTGTTCATAGCGCAGGATAAAGGCAAATGATATATTAATAAATTTACTGTTATTAAAATTAAACGATCATTTAAAAATTACATTAAATAGCCATATTCACTTTTGATATGCAATTGATAAATCATTGAATCACATTAACATATTATGTTTTTTTTTATGATAAAAATAAAAATGTTATGATTTTTTTTAATGTCTCTTATTTTAAAATGTATAAAGTGTTTATAATTTAGTTTTTTTCAAATTCACTATAAATTTAATTTATACTTACGTATACTATGTACGCATATTTTGATTTCGATCTTAAAATTTTTAATATTTTTCATGTTATTATTGCATATTTTAGTACCTTTTATTTTACTATTTTTAACACATATAAAGTCCAAGTTCTGTTTATTAGTTATACTCGTATAGATTTATTATACATACATATTATAGTGTACAATTATTATAAGACAAAATAAAATAATTTGCTTTTATAATATTCATTATTAAAGCATATCTAAATAGATAATACATAATAAACTGATTTTGCAACATTGATATATTCAGGATTACTTAGGTGGAGCAATAGTTTTTGTAGCGACTATGGTGGCTTTAATAACAACTACGTTCTTTTCTTCTGCTATTTCATCAGCAATGGTTGGACTAGCTATTAATTATACGCTTCTGGTTCCTGTATACTTAAATTGGGTAGTCAAATTTTTCGCGGACCTAGAAACGTATATGAGCGCTGTAGAGAGAACCGAGGAATTTGCAACCATCCCAATCGAAAATTATAGAAGCGAAAGTAAACTTATAAGTTATATTTGATACCTACCTGTTTATCAACTATATTATATAGGTACCTTTATTTGATAATTCATTTTTACAGCTATAATTACAAGAGCTTGGCCGTCTAAGGGATACATAGTTTTAGATAAGGTTTCGGTAAAGTATAATGAGAACCTAGAACCAGTTATTAGTAACGTGAGCTTAAATATTCCACCTGGCCAAAAAGTAAAACTTTATCAAAAAAAATTTTTAGTATTTTAACAGTTTTAAAATTCAAGGTCGGAATTTGTGGTCGAACCGGCAGTGGTAAATCATCTTTAGTGATGAGCATTTTAAATATGGTCCCAATTAGAGATGGAACAATAATGATTGATGGCATTGATATCAATAATGTTCCTTTGCAAAGTTTGAGATCCCGGATATCTGTAATACCTCAGGATGTCAAAATGTTTGGTGGAACAATAAGGCAAAATTTAGATTTAAAAAACGAATACTCAGATAACGAAATTTGGAGCAGTTTAAGAATGGCTCAAATGGAAGATACAGTCAAATTACAATTAGGAGGGCTTGGTAAGCCATACAACAAATTAATATCTTATATAGATAAAATAATTTTAATTCTGGACGTGTAGTATATTAATATAAATATACAAAAATAAAAAATATAATTTAAATAATCCATTAAAACATTGAAGATTAATTAAGTTACAAGTAATTAAGTTAATCATAATTTTTATCTATAAAATGCTATAGGTTAACCATTATAACCGCGATTCCAAAATAGCTAAAAAAACATAATAATGAATATTCAAACAGCTAAAGTATATTATTTTAAAATTATTATTTTTATTATTTATTTATTTATCTGTAGCTATAGTATTACTTATAAGTTGTAAAGATACAGATAATCACAGTCAGTTTTATAACTGGGTATTCCAATGTATATATTATTTTATATACAAATTATTATTATAGTGGTTTTAATCATTTACTTGGATCGTATATCCGTGTCATCCAACACTTTGGAAACTTATAGAAGGGTTCAAACAAGAACAAACTAACACAAAAATGCACGTAGAGCAATACATAAACTTTTAAAACCTAATAAAAAAAAATATATATATATATATCAAGATATTACATTAAGAATTTTTGAAACAATGTACGGAAAGAAATATTGTAAATTATTTAAAAGGCATAGCCTATAATTTATCACTACAAGTATAAATTATTTTATTCGATGTATGACTAAACACTAGTGTATCACTATAAACACGTATATTAATAATAATTTTAAAATAATATACCTAATAGTTGTTTGAACATTTGCTATTATGCCTTTTAACTATTTTATGCTTAACTTTTTTGCCGTCGCTATTTTGACATTCGCTTTTTTGGATTCACGGTTTTGACATGATGCCATGCTATAGAATATAGCATATATTACCATAGGTCGTATAGCTCAATTAATACCAACATAATACTTATCAATGCTTATAGAAATATAGATACCTACTATAATATTTATAAATTACGATCAATCGTAGAGCACTTGTGTTGGCATTGAATTTATGCTGTTTGAAAAATAATACAACTACTGCCATATTTTGAAATTTTGTGGATTTTTCTTAGTTGAGGTATTAAACGTAAGAAATAAAAAATGCGCCATTTTAACATAATAATTCTCAACTGGATGATACTCATACTCGAAAAAAAACCATTTAATATTTTCTCTGCTCTATTCTTTTGGTATAGTTGTTTTTGACGTTCATCTATACTCTATAATGTGTTTATATTTTTGATAGTCTTTCTTGCGTACAGATTTCAAAGTCTTGAATACAAATAATATATAATAAAAAATATATATATAATTTGGTTACTATGGTAAAATAATTATATATTATATTTATTATACATCGACTGTTAGGAGTACCCAATCTAGAAATTATTACACAAAATCAATCCGAAAAAAAAGTGGTAAAAAACATATCTATATTTAAAACTATGATAACATATATAGTACCTATATTCGAAGATTTTATAAATAATTTATGGTTAATTTAAAATTAAATTAAATTTATAAACGAAAAAAAATTATAAAATATGTAAATTACACTTACTTACGTATGTACCTATATATTAATTATTTACTTATTATTTTTTTTAATAGAAGGTATAGTGAATAATTCAGGTGATAATTTGAGTAATGGACAAAAACAATTATTATGTTTGGCAAGAGCTATTTTGCAAGACAATGTTTGTCTAATAATGGACGAACCAACTAGTTCTGTAGACGATGAAACCGAAAATAAATTATTAGAAGCGATAAAAAAATCATTCAATGGCCGAACAGTCATTACAATTGCTGTAATTACAATTTATATTTAAAATGCTCATTTATTAAGCTATAGTAACAATATATTAACATATCATTATGTATTCTTATAATTTAGCATAGATTATCTACAATTGTAGACTATGATCGAGTACTTATTTTAGAGGGAGGCAAGATTATCGAAGATACCACACCATCATGTATCAAATCATTTCCAGAATGTCTTTGAATTAATAAATATTGTTTTATGAAGATATATACTTGAAAATATGATCATATTAATTTCACATATACCTATCTTAAAATAAAATATTAATTCGACAAAATAATATGTTTTAATTCAATTTATCCAATGTAATAAGTTACCTACATCATTATTATATATATATATAGGTAAAAATAAATAAATAATAAAACTGGGCTAAAAATTAAGCCTTATCTAATAAATTTAAAAAATTAGAAACATGAACAACGTATCTACTTATCTTATCTCCATATAAATATGTATTTTTAAATGGAATCTCTATCTTTCTGATCTTAATGTTATGTAATTTAATATTTATATCGGTGTCCTTTTTGCTTAAAAATTATTTATCTTAATTTTCCTGTTTTAAAATCTACATCAAGATAAATTGAAATTTGTATAGTTCACAATAATTCAAATGCATTAATAATGAAAAAAAACATATGTATAAGTGCCATATACTTAATCTTTGTTTAGTAGAACATCTGGTAGGGTATTTCAATGATCTCTTTATACCATGTGTATTTATAAGTATAGTGTATATGTTGTGATATATGTAGTGTTCAGTGTATATACTGACAGATTTTTTTCTTTTTATAAAATGTAAAGTATTAAAATATGTAAAAGTAGTGTAAAATATAAACGAAATGTGATATATATATATATAAACATAATATACAACTTGTAACCATTTTTTGTATATTAAGCAAAGATTATTGTCAGAGAATAATATTCTACATATGGACACGTCACACATGGTAATGATACGTGTGTTGAGCATAGATGACAAATGCAGTTAACCCAATAACGTAGGTATATAGCAAGTTTTAAGAACAAGCATTGTACAACACTATACAGTATAGAAGTTACAAACAATAATAAAACATCGGATTTCATACAAATTTCAGATTGTATTCACGATGTAGATACTGAGAGAGAATGTATAGTGATAATTAAAAGAAAATTTATAAAATCGGATCATTACGTATTTACGTATAGTAGGTATCGTAATTATCGAAGTACGTGACACACTCAAAGGTTTTCCCGCGCAACTTGTACAGCGTTCGCACTTTCAGCATGATATTGATGTATATATACATCCACCATTGATGTAATGGTATGATCAAATTGGCGTAATGGAGTACAAGTACAAAGCAATTTTCAAAGGATTCATTACTATTATAAATTCCAAATTATTTTTTAAAAAAAAAGTTAAATAGGTAAATAGGTACCATGTTTAAAATACAAAATCCAATTAAAATTCAAGTAATATAAAGGAAAAAAATATTATAATGTAAAACATCATTACCTTACGTGTATGCTCCAATGTTCCACAGATGATGAACAAATATTAATGATACCCTTATATATTATAATTATTAAAAAGTACTTAGACCTAATGTTACCCACACATAGTTACACGTTTTTAAAATTAATAATAATTCTATTTAAAAAATAATGACTAATGCTGTATTCACCCGGAAGTTTGAAATATTATCAATAGATATGTAAAATATGTAAGCATTGTAAGCACTAAGTGCTAATTAATTATCATCTACACTATTTTAGATTGTAATAACGATTACAATGACTATTTCTATGGGCTATAGCACGGTCAGAAGTATCGAGGACCATATTGAATTATATAGAACGAGTGCCACAGCGGTGGACGGTAGTTACAGTGATAGGACGTGCGCTGGACGCGAATACTCGATAAGTGTATACGATACTGCGATAAACAATGTTTTTTTATTTTTTACCTCTTGTTCGCTATTAACTTTTTGTTAATATCAAAATCGTTTCCAACTGCGTTAGCTAGACTGGTCTATTCAAGTCGTCCAAATCATTTGGACGTTATGCGATTGCAGAGTAGGTAGGTAGGTCCACACAACCACGTTATGCACTAAGTACTTACATACACGACGTATCTACTAAATACTAATAAGTAATAAGTGATAATAATAATTAAAAAATAATAGTATTACAACGATACGGCAATTGGCATAGGCCGTACCGCTTATTCGCGTATAATATAGGTATGTACGTTGCGGCACGTTGGCACGGCCATATAGATAATTATTATTTATAAATTACAATGATCACAATAATTTTAGAGTTCAACAAGTTAGTGTGCAATGTGCGGGTATCACCGCGAGCCGTGAGGCACGACGCTTTGTCCGTTTCGACAGTGCGGCCACCGCCACGACGATCATCGGGCACAGTCTCGGGAGAATATGACGTACCATATTATTATCTTTGTATTTTTATGGAAGACAGTGTCCGGTTAGGTTAGATGGTCTGATAGTATCCGCCCCCCACCAATCGACGACGCTCGATTCCCGTGATTAGACAATCGCAAGTATTGCGTATGTATACCGTGTGATCGTGTTTGCGTGTGTGTACGTGTGTGTGTGTATGTATGTGTATGTGTGGGTGTGTGCGGCGTGTGTGTGTGTGTGTGCAGTGTGCGCGTGCGTTTGTATCCCTCATAATAACAATAATAATAATAATATTATGTGCAAATGTGCAATTGTCATTAACTACTGAACAACAACATTAATCATTATGCAGTATTGCAGCCAGCACTGAGCGTTACAGGCTCTTAACGGTCGTGTTACCAATTAGTACTGTTTAAGTTGTTGTAGTTTCGAGTTTACGTCTGTTTGTCGAAGTGTCTGTGGTGTTTCGTAAATGTTAATGTTCGTAATAATAATATATTGAAGTACGACAGCAGTTGTAGTGCCGAAAAACGATAAAATTATTCGGTAGTCGGAGGACAACTATGGTCCCACTACGCGATTGATCTTGTGCAGTTCGTAATTTCTACCTGTCGCGCTTTCGGTTCTAAGCCTCTTCCTCTTCTCAGGAATATCGAAGCTTAAACAATATTATGTTGTCGTTGACACACGGGTTGCTGGTCGTGTTGTGCTTAGGCCGAACCATGGCGTATATCGAAAGTAAGTTAAAACCGTCTAAGAACACACCACTTATACCTAACATTTATAAGGCTCCAACTAGTGGGAATTCTGTAACCTCTACATCACTATACTCACAATATTAAAATGTCGCTATTCTAAGCATGATCAGCTTTTGTCTTGGTCTTCTCGAACATTAACTTTTATTGTCTGGTAACCAAGGTCCAAGTTGATTTATCAATGCTCATCTTTTTTATGTAATTAAAACTCCAACAATACTTGTAATGTTGTTGGCATATACTCTGATTAATAATTGGGATATACCTATTAGTATTATTATTAATACAAGTTTTTAAATGTTTATCCTTTTATTATTCATTGTATACTTAATATTTTCTGTGTTGCTGATGAGTGATGACTCAACCAAGGAATTATAGTTTTATTACTAATAGTCGATGGATGTAGAGTGAGGTATTATTTTTACATTTACAATTATAGATCTATCGAAGAATGATGTTTTAAAAGCAATAACCAATAGGTAAATAATTAAAAAAAAAATAAAAATAATCAATAGGTTACTCTTATGTCAGTATTTGTTTAAATAATAAGTTTATTCTTATTGATATTTATATTTTATTTAGATATTAAACAAAAATATTTTTATTTTAATAAATAAAAAATAATTCCATGTATGAACAATATTGAAGCCAAATAACAATTAAATTGCTGATGAGTGTATTTTGTTCACATAAATAGCTAGTTTTTTTATGTAAAAAAGTTATTTACATGAACTTACTTACATGTTAAGCACATTTTTAGCATTTTTTTTTGCCATTTCTCTCAACATAAAAAAATTACTAGTCTGATCAAAATATTTTTATCTTATCACATGGGTATTGAAATTATTAACTAAGTATGACAAACAAAATTATTTTCATTCAAAATAGTTTTAAATATTCATACACTTTACATATACTAATTTTGTATTCATCTATTGATGAACCTATACAAACATTAAAAGTGTTATAAGTTTATTGACCTTTTAGTAGTTCTTCCATCTCATTTTACCTTAATTTTGTGTGACTATATCACTATATTATGTATTTAATGTTTTATATTTTTGTCAATCATTCTCTTAATGCAAGGCTGTAACTGAAAAAAAAATTTAGAAGGGTCCAACATTTTTTTTAAATATAGATACTAAAAATTCTAATCAATAAACTACTAAAATGTTTCTACTTTTAAAAAACTCAGGAGGTCTAGATCTCTGGAGACATGAATTATTGAGACTCTTTAAAAAAAATGCTTTCATTCAGACTTTTCTGAAGAACATAATTTACATATTTGTTTAACAATACAAAATAATTAAACTGTTTTATTATCTTTTGTTTTTAGAAATCTTGGAAAATGATAGTGTCTGTTCGATGAGTTTCTTTTCAAATAACTTAAACCTATCTGGTCGTGAAGATCAATCAGCTATGGTGATCAAAGATAACCAATATTTTCAGAAGTGGACTGGCAAACACGAATTTAACTGTAAATTTACAGTCACTTCCTCACTTGGGTTGGGTGTTTTTGCTGTCATACAGCATTTGTCTTTTAGACGTAATGCTCAAGGACAATGTATTGACTATGTTCAAGTATGTATTTTCTTTCATTATTTATATTTATGTATAATCCATTTTTTATAATTTGACTTCTATAGTTTCGCCATGCTGATAAAACCTTAAGTGTTCTTGACTTAAATATTAAATTTAAGCCGTCATCAGACTCCTGGAGTGAGAAAATTTGTGGAAAATTAAATGCATTTGAAACCAATGTTGATAATGAATCTTACCAAGGCAATGATAGTAATGATGATAAAGAAATCAAAAATTCATTCACTGATCATAGGGGTATGATTGAAGTTAAAATATTTCTTGGCAATAGAACTATAGAATCCAATGATGAATTAAAGTTTGAGATTGTATTTACAGCATTTCAAGGTATGATATTTTTAGTTTAATACTTTGCTAAATTTATTATATTTTAAAAATACCTATATTTTTATTTTTGTAAACATGATATTGAATTGACTTATTTTATTATAGAATGCAAATTTGACAATGGTCATTGGAAAAGTTGTGGTAGAAAAACATGTATTTTTAAAGACTTCTTCAATGATGGAAAAGTTAACTGTCCATACAAAAGCTGTAAAGATGAGAGTGGTTGTCGCCCAGTAATCTCAGTACTAAATAGTAACTATATGAGCACATCAACTTTAGCGACCAAAGTTGTAGCTGCAACAGTTGCCTGCCTGGTTACAATGATTTTAGTATTTATTGCGTTCCTATGGATATTCAGACACTGCGGAACTGCATTTTGTTGCATGGGAAACCCTAATAGCCATCCACATTCTTCTGAAATGCAACCAGTACCACGTTTAGATACAATGGCTATTGTAGCTACAGCTCCACCTGATTTTATGGTGCCAAGTAGTACTGAAGTTGAAGTGAGTACAGCTGACAAAGATCTACCACCTTCATACGAGTCATTGTTCCCAAGTAAATAGTAACTGATCAATATTATATGGAGTTATATAATTTCTTCATCAATCTCATGTAGTTTTTAAGGTGGATTTTATACTTTTATTTAACATTTCTATCTGAACAAATTTATCATTATTATTATTTTTAATTATTTTATTTGGAGAGAAATAAGTAAGACATTTTAAACTAAGTACACCGACCATGTATGATTGTACCAGTAATTTTATAATTTTCAAGACAAAATTGTTTTTCTCTCAATTCGACTATTCAACAAATTAAAAATAAATCATTTATAAAATATTAAAATTATGACTAATTTAGATTATTTTTTTACGGTTTATTGTGATACAGTGTTTTATTATTTTCTCAAAATGTTGATAAAGAAAAACATTGTAGCCTACACTTGATTTGATCAGTTAATAGTAAAAACCATCATCTATATTATATTAGTATTTTTTTGTTACACAAATTTATTATAATATACATAGTATATTTTTTTTTATTTACGGTTATGTATTAAAAATAAATAACTATCAATTGAAATATCACGTACAATAAGTATACTCATTTTAACTAAAATAAAACTAAATATTGTAGACACACAAGACTGAATATCACATAAATTTCAAATTAATTATTACATATTATATTTTTTATGTACCTATTTTGGATATCATGTAATAACTTAACTAACTTAACCGAATTAAAAAATTAATAAATAACGTTTTATTATCATCGATGTTTTACTATAAAACTTAAAATCATAACTATAATTTTCTATTGTTTAATAAGTACTTTTCTCAAATATGAATTCATCATATACGACACATTTTCTTTTTAATATTATAAGTCAATTTATAAAATACAGTGGATTCCGCTTAACGTGGGCATGTCAGCCCTGTTTGCCCGCATTAAACGGTTGCCCATTAAAACCGTAATTATTTGTATTGGGACCAGACCATTTTGCCCATATTAACCGTTGCCCACATTAGGCGCAATCCACTGTATTCAGATTTGTATATTGTACTAAGATATACTGTGTAAATGTATTTATTTTTATCAACTAAAACAGTATTTATAATAGTTTTAGTTTTTAAACTTTACGCACAGTACGGTATATTTTTAAATATCTTCTATAGCTTACGTAATTAACTGAGCATCTAACAGGCAAATTTATTTTGAATCTGAATTGTTGCACTTGAATCATAGTGCAACATTTATTAACATTAATATTCAATGTTCAATGAACAAGAATATCTCATAATACATTTTTCCAGTGATTTCAGTCTTTTAGAATATGGTCTATGGATGTAAACTACCAGCTTTCTAAGTAATTTTTCTGTTATACAATTATTTTATTATTGCCTTTTAAAAAATTATTTTAATCGAATTTTGTGAGGTCTTACCTTATATTATAATATAAAGTATAGTATAAGTATACTATGTGATTTACATTTTACTTAACACTAATAGTAAGTGCAATACCACATCACTCTACTATAAATGTGTACCATTACTTTGAATGTTTGAATAATAAGTCAAATATGCAAAATGTCTAATATTGTGAAACATTATTATATATTATTTTTACACGATAAGACATTAAGTATAACTCAATTAATTTGACAAAGTATTCTTAAAGAACAACTTTTTTGTATTTGTACAACTATTTTATTATTGGCTAACATTAAGTAAAATCAACTTTCATATTCTTGTATTCCTTATGTTTTTATATTGATTTAAGTACCAAAGACAAAATATATTGCTGTACCTTAATAATGTTAGATACTTTGGTATTTATAAGAAATAATTACATTTTTATGTTTATGCATTATATATCTATAAACTATGTCAATATACATTAAAATATATTCATGTTTGTAAGACATTGTATATATAATTAATATTATACATTTATATTTGAAGTATTATTTACTACACTTCAATACTGTAAATTGATACTGTGATAAAAAAGTATATTTATATCTAATATATAAAATTTGTTATTGAACATAATAAATCTTTTTTTTATTTTTTCCTGAATTGATTTGTATTGGTCAAAAATGTATTATATGCTATAAAAACACTAAGAAACTCAATAATAGCAAATTTATCAGAATTTATTGAATAACAATGTAAATATTAAATAATATAAAAAAAAAACTACCTTAACGGTATGCCAGTTAAAAATGATATTAGTACCCAGCAGCGAATTGGCCCACCAAGGTATCAGAAAAGTTCCCAATGGGCTAATAATGGTATTACAACTAGGTCAATGTACTTGGTAATTGGTGGACCTGTCATACGGTAATTTCCTGGTCTGGATATTTTAGTCAATCCGCCGCTGTAAGTACCTATTAGCCAAAATATTTAAAATTTCTTATGCATATAAAAAAAAATATAATATAAATATTTAGTGAAAATGAAAAAAAAATGTAAACATGTAATAATATAAAAAAATTAAAAATTAATGTGTTAAATACATTTTTGAAACCTAATTTTTTTATATAACTGTGTTATCTCATTCTATGCAAAATTTGTCAATGATGTTTTCAATGAGCTCCTGTTTTTTCGATTTAGATATATTGACATAACTTCAAGCTTTAATTTGTGTTTCTGATTGTATTTCTGTCAGTATGTCAATTATCTTAAAAATATTTGAATGAACAGTATTTAATTCACAATATATATTTTTTTAATTTACTTAAAATAAAACTTTAAAAAATATCAACCTATTTTTAACCCATACCTCGTTTAAGACATTCCTAAATCTGTGGGATGGAATTTTTGTTATAAAAAACCGAGACCATTTGGGAATTTACTTGTTTGTAAAACCTTTTTCAATGGGAGCCGTTTGTAATGCACCGAAATATTAATTGAAATTAAATATTTTTAAATCATTATGATATTGAAAAATGTTTATGTGTTATGAAGTTGCAATAATTTTTAGATTTTGAAAACATGTATTTCATTCAAATTTATAACCGTAGAATACATACATTTTTCTGTATGAGTGATGAATGATGACTAATAATTAAGATCCCCAATCTAGACCATTGATTTATGTTCAGATTTTTCTTATACACGGCGTAACAAATAGGCAATATAGGTCCATGGCAGTATTGAAAACAATATTTCTTTATTCATAAGTCATAACATAAAAATGATTCATAATAATAGAGTATAATATATTTCCATAATAAGTTGTTCTTGCTATTTTTGGTATCATTGCATTGCCAAACTGTTTATGACGTTTATATAGAACATCACGTGAGTAACCATTCTACATAGTTTTCAGTGACGTGCGAAGATATTTGAAGCTTAATAAGCACCAAAAAAACTTCTATTTATTGAATGTTCGATATCAGAAAATTTGTTCTAAAAGTATTTATATAATCACTCAATAATCAATACGTGTACAAAGCTAAGCATTAGCGAAGGTCTGGAGAAAATTGAACGATTTAGAAGCGAAAGCAACTTACCAAATGTGCCGAATTATTATAATTGTTCATATTTTAAGTATACATTAAGATTTTGATATGGTTATAAATTATAATAAAATAATTTATCCAAGTGGCCGTCTATATTACAAATATTAAGTAACTTATTACAATTCCAAACAAATCAATTACACTATATTAGTAAACTTTATAATGTCATACTCAATAAAGTATATCCACTAGTATTTATATATATTAGTTATTATTACGTTTTGTCATAAAAATTACATAATCATCATAGACTTAAGGAAGTATGATACTCATTAAGAAATGGATTGAAAACGTAACCAAATGCCGTTTTTTGCCACCATCATAGGTAATCCATTTTGTAACTTAAGCGGAACTTCCGTTTTTTCACATGCCAAAATTTGAAACGTCGTCAATATTTGTGACAGTACCATTTTAATTTCCAGTTCAGCAAATCGTTTTCCTGTCAAACGATTTTAATATTAAAATTCGTAAATAATATAGTATACATCGTAAAATTCAAATCATTATTAAACACTAATCTTGATGATAAATGGTACCTATGCAAAATCGCGGTCCATCACCAAACGGTAAATAAGTACCGGATGGTCGTTTTGCCTTTTCTTCCGGTGAAAACCTTTCCGGGTCAAAGGTGTACGGATCGGGGTAATACTTTGGGTCGTGATGAATACTGTTAACAGGAATCATGATCTTAGTACCCTTTTCGATCACCAATGAGTCGCCAGGTACATGATATGTCTTCACAGCTTCTCTAAATAGCGCATTTGTCACTACATACATACGTTCCGTTTCTAAAACGTACAATAGACAATGACAGTTTTAGTATATTAGTATAAGTTAGGTATTATAATACATTATTTTTCATATTATACACACAGAAATTACATTACCCGTGAATTAACAAATACAATTCTAAGGAACCTACTCGATAAATATTTATTTCTGTCACGAGACTGATATGTTTAAACGTGTTGTTTGTTTGTTTTTCTTTTTAATTTATATCATAACAAAGAAATAAGTGTTTAGACAATATTAATAGTTTATAAATATGATATGATCTCGTTTTACTAAAGTACCTATCAAATATCAAGTTATTACTATTAAGTCATGGCCTGTGTATATACATAGCAAGTACAGTTCAATATTTACAAAAGTAATGTATAATATATGATCAATGATACTTTAATTATTAATTCTTACAGGGCCTAAAATAGTGTGCAGTGCGACACTGTTAGTGTAGTACTAAATTGGTATAGTGCAGTACAAAATGAAAAAGTGTGTTGATTATTTTAGTGTTATGTTTAGACTTTGATAATTCCGTCAATTAACCACATAGTTAAAACTTATATTTTTAAATTTAAATTTTAATCTATGGTCATATTATTAACTTTTATTTACTAATATACATATATATGTGATAATACTATTGACATTTTTAACTTAAATTTTATTTTCAGACAAAGAGAACTCATATTAAATTAAGCGAAATTATAAAATAATGTAGTACGAAGTTCTATTTATTTTAGGCCCTGAACTCTTAATATATATAGGTATATTCGTATAACAATGAAATAAAACAATTTGACAATATTTATATCTTAGCCCCGTTCTATACTGTGCAATGCAGTCAATGTAATATAAATTTATATTTGTTGGAAATTATTACTTATATATAAATTTTCATTATTAAATAGCACTGATATTTACCCGCCAAAACCATATCAGTGTAATGAAGATCCACCAAAAAATCATTGTTCAGTTGTCCGTGTTGTTCCAATTTTAAATTCATTTCGTCACGCATTTTGTCTTGGACGTGTTGGTTTAGCGCTAACTGATACAAACAGAAACTCAACGTGGAAGACACAGGTTCAAAACCGGCCAAAAACATCAGGATCGCATTTGCGATAATATCCTGTTCAGTAAATTCATCTAAAATAATATAAATTAAAACACTAATTTATTATTTTAATACATAGAAATTGAAGACATATAACTTTATTCGGTAAATAATTTTAAACAAAAGTGATTCGATAAAATTACAAAAATAATATTACGAGTATTTATATGATATTTTAGACCAGGGTATTGTGGATATAAAATATAAATAACCGGATTTAGTGATACTCGACTAAAGTATATTGATAATCTATTATGATTTTTGTGTAATATAGAAAAGCTATCGAATCAACTTTACTTTCATCGGTTGAGTCAAGTACCAACTCTTTTCTCGCTTGTATTAAGCTCTGTGCCACGTCATGTCTGATTATGCCGTTTTCCTCCCTGTACCTGATAACCTCGTTGAATGCCGAATCAAAAAACGCAGAAGCTTCGGGGGACAGCTCGGTGATTCCCAACAGTTTCAATATTTTCGGTGACACCGTTTCGGTCAACAAAAACCGGAAGTTCATCTTCAATATTTTCCGGGCGTACATCCGGAAATCGGAATCGTCGTTCTTGACGGTGTCCAATTTCAAACCGAATGCACACGTTCCGATGACGTCTGTCGAATACTTGCCCATGGTCTCCTTGACTTCGATCTGATCGTTTTCTTCCATTTTGGCCTTGATAAACCGCATCAGCTCATCGCTGCACTCTGCTATTTGGTCGTGAGCGAGCTTCAGCTTGCCCGACGTGAACCCCGGGCTCAGTTTCTGTCTCATCACCTTCCACTTAGACCCCTCCATGAAGAATAACGCGTTGGCCATTATATTCAGTGCCGGGTCCTTGTGGAAGCCTCGGTCTGGGAAGTACGAGAAATCTTTGATTAATATATTATTGATCAGCTCTGGGTCTCTAATCATCAGGAACGGCGTCTTCATCTGATAGAAACCGCAATACCGTTCGCTGGCAAACCGTTTATAAATTCCGTCGATGGTAGTCAACTGGTGTTCGACCAAAGTCAACATCTTAACCGTGTTGCCCACTAGCGGCCACGGTCGGTCGTGCGGTACGTTCAACTTTAGCCATTTGTCGTACGTGTTGGTCGTATAATAATAAATAAACGCCGCGAGGACGGCTACTGCGCTGATAACAGGAGTGTCGAACAAAAAACCGATCAAACACGAAATCATGGTGGCCGATATGAAATTTCAAATTTCAAAACTCTCTTAATGATATATGTGCGTATGATAACATCACAATAAATCAATTTATTCCACTCGAAACCAACTCTACGCGAGAACTGCGTTTGTGTAATATTTTACTCGTGTACAAATCCGAATTCACCGTCCACGAGTGGGATTTAAAGCATCTATCTGCGATTGTGTATGTTTTTTATGTACGCCACATTTTCGAATGGAAACTTAGTCGTGGGGGAAATACGGAAAATTATAATATGTGTAATTATATCTCGTACGAATTGTCAAGGCCATCGATGTATCTTGTAAATTACATACGCCCACACTCAAGGGCGCCCACAGAAATATAAACCCGGGGGGGGGGGGCAAATTCAAAAGCATAAATACTTAAGCCATGCAAGTATAAGTACTAAAACAGTGCATATTTAATACTAACTAAAATAGCGGGGGAGCCATGCCCCTCTCCATTGCAAGCGCTCTTGTCCACAATTAACTTAGTACGTGGGTATATATATATGTATATATGTTATCATAAAATGTCACACTCATTGTAATAAATCATGTAGAATAACAAATTTGCGTACTTCGTTGACTAGTGAGCCAGTAACGTCATTAGGGGAGGGGAGTGAATGAAACCTCTCTCGTGGCTTTTTTTCCTTCAAATTTTCGTAATTTATATTACTGCCTAGTAATTTGTGTGTTTATATATATAATGTATGAAGTTCGCCCCCTTCTTATAAAGGGGTCCTATCGATAATCGATATACCTATTCTAATATAACTATAATATAAAATAAATTAGTACAATATCAATATTGTAGTTAGTATAACTTTTTATAAAAGTTACATAGATATATATTAATGCAATACAGTTGTTACTAAACATTAACATAGAATACGAAAAAATATTTAAAAAAAAAATATTAAAATTATACTGTAATATTATATTTATTTAATTTTAATTCCTTATAATAAAATACTAGACCCCACTTAGAAGACTCGTGTAACGCCCGAGAGTTCCTATTACGTTAACATTTTTTGACAATAATATAATAAAATATAGGTAATATAATAGTACAGTAAAGTAAAAAATAACTGAGACAAAAATATAAGAGTGCATATAAATTAACTAACATTAACATATATATAGTATAATAATTTATTATTTATCATATAATGTTATTTAAATCTAATGATCATAGAGGAATTCTTTTTTTAAATATTTTAAGAGGAAAATTTAGAATGTCATAGGAGAGGTATTTTATTTATTATTTTAGTATCTATTGTTTGGTAATGCCTACCTGATGTGGTTTTATTTGGCCAATTTATAAAGAAATTGTTTTTGCATACATAGTATTGATGCCATGTGCCTTATGGTATAGTGTTAATCATATTATGTTTTTTTTTAAATATAACGATTACTTAATACTTTTTTATAAATAGTAACTTTAAATCTTTATTAAGAGTTTCAGTATGAAATTTTATATTTTTATTAAATGTCAATTTCACAATCATATTTTAGCTAACTTGTAATTCTGTTAAAATATTATTAAAGGCACCACGCCATGAAATGTTTTTATTTTTTACATATACCCCGTAATTACGCCATTGGACCCTCCAATATATCAGGATCGCGGTGCGTTGCGGTTCGCTGAATTTCTTTTTCGTTGCGAGGCGATCCCATTTCCGGCGACCGCCGATTTTGCTGCATCATATCTTCGCTTGCCCCGTACTATTTGGTCTCCGCCATCTATCGCTCGCGGAGTCGTCATCTGCACCACCGTACACGTGCACTAGACTAGCATTTCTTAACCGGGAGGTCGTGCAGGTCAAAAATTATACAAATTTATACTTAATATAGATAGTGAGGGGGTCGCAAAGTGATTGATCATATTTTATACCTTTTGTTGTGGTTGCGAGATTAAAAAGGTAGAGAAACGTTGCACTAGACGTACACCCTCACCCGTTACAATTTTCTAATTTTTTCAACGCCAATATTTAGTACTTGATTCCTGCCAAACTCACTACATATATCTTGCACACTTTTCATCATTGCATATTCTTCTCCCCGCGTCGTTTATAGTGTTTTCCTGCCGACGTACTTTATTTCCTTCCCTTTTAAATTTTTTTTTTTTTTTGTATCAAAATTGTGTCATGTTTGTTCTTGTTATTGGCAAAATTAAAAATTTTTTAAAAAATATTATTTTATTTTTTCTTATTGTAGCGTATATGAATTGTTACAAAATTAACGACTTATAAAACCGTTAAAATATTTTTAAAAACCACACATTGCAAGGGAGATTAAAAACAAAAGGAAGCAAAAAATAGTTTTAATATTTAGAACTATCCGATTATCGAGAACCTCTTCTGAAGAGACCACTGAGAAGGCTGAAACCCGACATAAAAAGGATTCAACCATGTATTCCATGGAGAGTAGCAGCAGAAGAAAGGAACAGATGGAGAGGAATTAGCAGAATGGTTTCGATGACTGAGAACACAAAAATATATTTAATACGCTCGCATATTGTGTAAAGACAAAAGGTTTACATTAAATTGAACTTCAATCTAGAACTAAAAATTGACAAAGTAATCAGTGACACACTTTTAGTAGTCAAGTATCAACTTTCAAGTCTCAACCTTTGAATCGCTTAGGATCAGAGTGATGATCGTAAAAGCAGACGATATATTAATAACAAAAGAATTATAACAATCCTGTAAAATACGGCTTTAAAATACCAATGATTGGTGATACATGATCCAGCAAGATGCATGTATTATGAGTTTTCTTTAAATTTAAGCATTATTCAAATTTATCATAGGATTTTTAATAATATTTATTTTTCACTTTTTTAACTGTAATAACTAATTCCAAATATCAATATCTGTTAAAAGACTTACATTGATTAAAATTAAATTAAATGAGCGTACACAATCTTAAATATATTACAATTTTATAAGAAAATCTTTTATTAATACACAAAAACGAAAAAAAAAAATTATAAAAATTATAAAATACAATGGAAATAATATTAAAATACAATAATTATTCACAATTTTATACGACAATATTCATATTATATTTGTGTTGACGATAAAAAATGATCATTTCCTTTTATCACCTGTCCTGTGCGTATAATGATAATATTAAGAAAAATTTTGAATTATAATAGATTAGAAAATATAATACTGTAATAATAAACTTCAACTATATACCAAGTAAATAACAAATGTTTTTTCGTTTCCTCTTAGTAATTAAATATTTATATATTTTACTATATTAATTTAATAATTTTTTTTAGTATTTAGTATTTTTACGAGGCACATAATCTCAAGTGATCAACAAATCACAATATTAAATTAATAATAGAATATGAATATTAACACATTCTCATACTTACACTTCTAAGTGATATAAAGTGATAACATTTCAAATAATAGTTTTTACTTCAACCAATTATTTTTGTATCCATTTAACTATCTATGTCAGCGTTTCCCAAACTCTTGTTTGATCTGGCCCAGTAATTAATATTTTTCCTCTTCATGACCCACCAAAATATTTTACATTTATGAATGTGTAAAAAAAAGCAAAAGAAAACACATATTTGCATATCCACATAGAATTTTATAATAAAATTGAAGCATTAATTTGTAACATCAATTTAATAATTATAATATAGTTACCTATTTAATATATATATATAATAAATATATATTTTATTAAATTCTGCGACACAGTATTATATTTTCGTAACAAGGTAGTGGGTAGCAACACAATTATTTGGGAAACGCTGATCTACGTTACTTTAAGATTATAATAATTAATTAAAATCAAAATTAAAAATTAAAAAGGATATCTTTTATGACGTGATTCAGTTCTCTCAGACCATTCTTTCGGATGAGGAGATTTTTCCTGCAAATATAAACCATGTTATTAATATATTATGTTGAAATTATAACTGATTTAGTAAAGATTTAAAATACTAACTCTACTAGACCGATGTTTATCACCCACTATGTCATCATGACGAATATCAGCTGATGATTTTACATCTATTGGTAAAACAAATTTATATTTAACAGTACGTCATAAAACTATTTTTGTTGAACCCACACTCATCATAGGAAATGCACATTCAGTAGAACCAAATTTTTGTTGTTACCTTTAAGTAAATTGGTTTTATTATTAAAGTTAAAACTAAGAATATTAACTAGAACACCTGAACACCTCAATCATGGTATTCACAGGGCGTTGGCTGTCAACATCAGGATATTATCAATATTTTTATTTTAAAGTACAGTGTAGCATTAATTATTATTATCAATATGACATTTTTTAAAAAAAAAATTATTTCGAATTTTTAAAAAAAAAAAATGAATTATTTAACATACTTTTAACAATACATGAGTTTTATTTTTATTTATACAAAATATTAAAATTCATGTTTGTTGTATAATTTTAATCATTATTTATCTGCACCCCACACTCCACTGTAAGTTATAACTATAAAAAAATAATTTAATTTTAGTATTAAAATATCAATAAAATCCTAAAAAGTAGCCTAAATAATATTATTATTTAATTCCTTTAAAATTTAATAATAGGACCATTTACTTTAATATTAAAGCTAACAACAAAAAATTTGTTCTGTTTAATACAAATTTCTGTTACACATGGGTTAGAAAACATAACATAAAAAATTAAAAATTTTAATATTAACATACGTTTTTCGTCTTCTTTGCGTCTCTTTAATTCAGGTGTAGTTTCATCACGTCGTTCATGCTAAAATAAAAAAAAATATGAATTCACATTAAGTAATTATATTAATGTCTTTTAAATCAAATTATACATACTCTTTTGCGGCTTAATTTACGATCTTTACGAATTTCCTTTAGTGAAGTTGAATCAGTAGATTGTGATTTTTTAATCTTCTTATCTTTTTTCTCTATCAAAGCTGATCCATTTGTCTCAGATTTAATGTCAGGATTATGCTTCATGAGTTGCTGTGAGTTAAAAAGGATAACGAAAATGCAAACCAAAAATAACAATATATAAAAAAGATACCAAATTACCAAAGTATATAAGCTATAGATAACAATTTCTTTTCTTTTTTTCTCCAAAAACACAAAAACAATAACCAAAATGTTATTTATTTAAAGGGATTGAATAACAATATTTAATTTACTAATGCAGATGATAAATAAGTGTAAATAAATGACAAGGTTGTTCTTCAATCTTCGTCGAAAGTAGGTATTCAGCTACAACAGCTATTCATTGTTCCATTGTGTTTGAATGAATCAATTTCAATACATATTCGAAAATTTCAGTAATAATTGTAGTAACAACAAATTATTGAGGAAACATCATTCAGGTGACACTCAAAACACCATAAATTAAAGCTGCTTGAGCAATTGTTTGAAAGATGAGACTACTTATTATTTGTTTTGTGAATATCAAGAGGAATGGAATTGTGATTATGTTGGCTCCATACTTCAGTTCTTACCTTCGTAATTGGACTGGTATCCATTTTTTTTCGTTTTATATCTGAAATAAAATAAAACCTTTTAAATTTAAAAAAACAATTTTAATAATTATATAGTACACAACCATTTTAATACTCTATATTTATAATTTATTTACAAATTACATATTTAACTTTTGTATTTATAATATTAAATTTATAAGAATATAATAACATTATTTTAAATCTACACCCTAAAGTATAGTAATAATAAATTAACTCGGTGATACATATGAATTTGACTAAATTATAATTAAACATTTGCATTTTAAAAGGATTGTTTAAAGTCTTCTAAGTAAAATAATATATTGATCTGGTGAAAAAATGTACATTCAATTTAAAAATTAGTTAAAATCTTCATTATATACTATTATTTAGTAGGTACTGAAATTTACATAAGTCATTAAAATAAATATAAATATAAGTACAAAGAATATATATTTAAGTATCACAAGTAAGCAAGATTAATTTTAAAAAAAAGCTCTGATATTTTTTTATTTATTAAGTGTGTTATTAATCTAAATTGAATTTTAACAATTTGTAAAATTTAATATATCATTAAAATGAAATGCATAAAATGTTTAAAACAATGTTTGATATTTACTATTTAACAATAAATTTAACTTTATTATATAATTTGAAGGTAAGCTAATGCACTCTAACAAAAGAAAAATTAATTTAAGTTTTTCAAATTATTTTGAGTATCAAACTCTATCTCTTACCTTTTTCTTCAGCAGTGTGAGAACCATTACTTGCCACATCTACAACACAAACAGATATTTGTGATAAATTAATCCTCGGAATCTGAACTTTATTATGACTATTAGCAGGTTGACCACTTGGACTAGCAGTAAGTACTTGTGCTTTCGTCACATCATTCTAATTAATAAAATAAACACCAAAAAATCATAAAATTTACTATAAACAAAATGATTTCTAAAATAATAAAAATTAAAAACTTGCATAAGAATCTTTTACTCTGTCAACATTATCATCTCTTTGTCGTTTATCTCTTTTCTTCTCATTTGATTCATCAAATTTTTCTTCCTTCAATACTTCTGTGATATTCTCTTGCACTATAACTTTTTCACTAAAAAAATGTTAAAAATAAAAAAAATTACGATTATAATTTTGAATTTTAAGAAGTTTAAAATTTTAACACACTTGACTTTTTCAGCATTTGGGATTTTTATAGGCCGTTTATCTGTTTTCACTTTGTTATCAATAACCTTCTTTTCAGCTTCAACCCATTCTATGATATGAATATAATATAATTAGGAATAAAATACTATAATATAAAAATTAGAAAAATTTGTATTTACCTGTTGATGATGTTCCATTAATAACTTTAATAACGGGCAGTGGTGGAGTTTTGGCTTCAGGAACTGTATCTTCGTCTTTTTTCTTAATAGATTGATTATTTTTTGTAACATCAGACTTATTATCAACAATGTTTTTTATTTGACTTACCTATAAAAATTAATTAAAATTGAATAAACAATTCTTATAAGTAGAAAAATAATTATACCTTTTCATGAACTAGATGGAAATCACTGTCCTTAAGAAACTGACTAGCTCTACCTTTCAGTAGCCCACAATAAGATGTTGCTAAAGTGTAGAGATCTTGTCGTTTATCCTTTTCATCCTCTCTTACCTTTTCTACCTTTTTTTCGATTAATGTGGCTAATTTTGCCAGAACAGGAAAATGATTAACAATTTTAATGAGAATAATCAATGAGTTACGAATTTGTACATAATCCTTAGACTCTAAACAAACCATCATGGCCTAATAAACAAAATAATTATTTTATACATTTTAAAAATAAAATTTAATTTGATTCAACTCACTTTAGTAATCTTGTAATGCCATTTATGACAAACGTGTCTGAAGTTTTCATACCCTACATGATCATTGTTAGATTGAACAAATTGATCACTATTCTTACATTTAGTCACAAATCCAGGATATGTAGCACATTCTTTTTCGAATATATCTTTGGTTGAATGCCAACGAGTAACATTTTTTAGCATTTCGTTAAGAAATATACCATAACGATGTGCTTCATTTTCTGTGCATAGTGTTACTGAATATGTTATATCACAGAACAACTAAAAAAAAAAATGTAATCATTAGTTGAATAATTTATACTATTTTAAGTTCTAAATACTTAATATACACTTACTCTATCATAGCATAAAAGAGTTGAAAAATTAGCAGTTTTCAATGAATGTAATGTTTGAACAAATTTAGCACAATACATAGCATCTGTATGTGTAAAAATACATCGGGGAAATAAACACAACTGTAAAAACTGTGTAATAGTCTCATTTTTTGCTGCTTTAGCTGAACGAGATAAAAACCAGGAATCTTTTTCCTGAAAATATATTAATACATATTTTAATAAAAATAAATTAGTATAAATAAAAAATGTTTTTACCTGATTCAACATAAAAAATATTTTTTCAACGTGCTCTTGTTGTTTTTTTTTTTCATCATTCAATTTAGCAATGGTAATTCCTAATCGCTCTTGTTCTTTTTTTACTTTAGTACTCTAGAATGATACAAGATAATATATTAGTTATAATATTTAAATTTATACTTGCGCAAAATTGATATTTATCAATTTATCAGTAATTTATAGAATTAAATCAAAGTTATAGTTATAATTATAATTAGAGTCAGGAGTAGGTTGACACTATCTTTTCACTGGCTACCTACATACCACAAAAATAAAACACATTGATATGAATATACACAAATGACCATACTATCTAGTAAGCAGCATTTCATTGATCTATCAACTTGATCTCACCTCAACATATTGTGTTAACAACAGATTCCAAAACCAGTTCCTCCATCAAACAGATTGGTTTTAATGTAGGTATATAATCATAGATTTAAGGTATACCCCTAAGGTATCCATGCATATATGGCATAGACAAAAACAAATTAAAAATGAATGGTTTAGCCAACAAAAACACATCAGTTTTCAAATAAAGTAACAATTGAAAAGTATGACCAAGCACTTACATAGAATAAGTAACTTATAACTAATATAAAAATTGCAAAATATTACAAAATAAAATAACTAATAATTTCAAAACCATCATTAAATAAAAAAACTTTTTTTTAAAATTATTATTCAATCTATTACAAAATAATAGAACAATAAGAACAATTGATGGATTTAGAAAGTAAGCAAAATAACAGGTAAAACAGACTATAGAGGCCTCCCAATGACATGGTAAAAATTTTTAATAGGTTAATAATCATAACACCACTGCTTCTTGAGTGTTTTATTTGAGTTGCCTGTGATAGTGATAAGTAATAATTTGGAGATTTCAAAGAGATTTTTATAGAGAGCTAGTCGGCATTTAATATATTTGTAGTGAATTTAGGTTTTTTCAGAAATGTAAAGTATTTTAGAATGAGAATGAAGAGTGTAATTTGAAACATAAAATGGGGCTTAGTTATGGTACGTAAAAATTTGGATTAATACTTTTAGATGCGGTTGATATTGGATATTTTGCCTCTGATCCATTGGTGAATACTGTATGTCGAAATGGACATACCAAAAATTTATAGAACAGTAGTTTGTTGGAGAGTTTCATGTATTTTGAAGTAAGTAGTGGTCAAAAATCAGAAATAATCATTTAGGGTTGAAGTATGATTACCAAATACGTCAATAATCAATGAAGATATCAAGATAGTATACACATTGGACAAGAGGGAGCGGCTGATTGAGTGTTGGGAAAATTATATAGTGAAGAGTAAAAATATAGTGAATGGATTTAGTTTTTTTTATTTTAACTCTCCATGTTTTGTACCATGTTACAAAGATGTTTAGATGGTCCTATATAAAAGTAGAGAGTAAGTCAGAATTTAAGCTGTTTGATAATATAGCTATGTTATCAGCGAAAACACCAACACTTTTAAAGTCAGCTAGTCAGAAATCAAAAGAGCAATTACTGCACCTTGAGATACACTAGTTTGTATTTCTATTGAAGGTAAGAAGGAAAAGCCCTCAGAAAAGCCTAAACGTACAGTGAATAATCGATCTCCAATATAGGATTTGAGAATAAATAATAGTGACTACAGATGAAAACAAGAAAACTAAAAGTTCATCTAATATAAGTCTCCATCTTGTAACTATAAATTAGTGTAAATATCCAATATAAAGCTAATGGCCCCTGACAACAAACTATTAAATTAAAAAATAAATACATGTTTTTATGCTATTAAATATAAAATTAAATTATTGTTTCAAGTTCTCTTCATAATAATATGATAGCCAATGTAATAATCCTATAAACGTTCCCAATATTGATAATATTCAATAAATATTAAATTGGATAATGTGATAATTGGCTGTCAACATTACCCAGTTGTTAAATTTTTAATTTATAGTATAATTTTTCTTATTGGTTGAAAACCACTAATATAATATATACAATTTAAATAAGACTTACTGCTTGTTTTGAATCTCCCATCGCTGAAGACTGAGCTTTAAGTTTATTTATTTCTCGTTTATAGGCTTCATTTGGAACACATAAGTCATATAAAGTCAATGACCAAAATGTGACTAAAAATCCAGGTGACACATCTTCCCATACCTTCTCAGGATGGAGTGGAACAACAGATTTAACAATAGATGACATCACTTCTTTATGAGCTTCTGCATACTTTGTTTGCCTAACAGCTAATGATTTTTTTGCGTTGGGGTCAGCTTTGCGCAAAGCATCAAAACGAGTCTATAATAAATTATACAAAAATTAATACATTTTTTAGAGTAAAACAAAAAAAAAATGATACTTACATTAATAGAATGATTAAACATAGGCCTAGCTAAAAAAAATGCTACATCCATATGAACATGATGTTGATCAAGTAAATCATGTACAGAGGGCAAGTGATTGATATATTCCTCCATTGAAAATGTAGACCCCAAAAATGTACCATATTGAACCAATGTATCTTGACACTATAAAAGTAATTTCATTATTATTTTTATGACACATATATATACACACATATAAAGAATAGTATACTAGATTTGATATGAAAGCTGAATGTGGAGTCAATTACTAAAAGATAATAATATTTAATAATAGTTTTATAGTGGGGGAAGAAATTAAATGCATTGATTAAGCCTTTTTTTTACTTTTACAATACCACTATCTAATAGTTATAAATACATTTTAGTAAGCATTAGTATAACCAAAAGGTGTATTTACTCCATAAGAATAAAACTATATATATATATATATTTAATAAAAACAATCAACTTTTATGTCCAGTTTTTAATATCTTAGTTTGTGATATTACTGATATTGATTAATTTATTTATATTATAACACATGAGATCTGGAATTTGTTCTGAAGATCAAATATTGTAATAACATTCTTTCATACTGAACATGACCTTTTCTCATAAACGAATTCCCGTATATAAGACTACCAGTTCACAAATTTATGAATATTTTATATAGGTAATTAATTAATAATTGTCATACTTGATCATAGAGCTGTCCAGCAAGTTTGATATGAATAGATTCGTGTTCTTTATAAATAACACTATGCCTTTGTTGAGCAATTAACAGACATAAAGCAACAGCCAAATTATTATCTAGTAATGATTCTTTCAGTCTAATAGAAGATTTTTTTGTATTTCTAATTTGATTGTAGTAACCAGCCTAAAATAGTAAAATATGAATCAAGTTTTAGTTATATTTAAAAGAAAAATTTTCAAGTTTTCTTACCTCAGTTTTTAAATAATCGCCTCCTGACATAGCTTCAATTTGATCAGGAGTTATTTGTTCCATAACCTCAATACCAGCCATTCTCAACACAATTTCTTTAAGTATTAGAAGATCCAAACTACAGAAATATAAATTTATGAGTGAAAAATTTTAATAACTACCAGATTTATATTATAATAATAATATATATACCTATTTTCTGTTTTTAATTGATTTGCTACATATTGAAGAATTCCTGTAAGTTCTACAGGGTGTTTTTTAAAAATGGCACCACAAAATGATGCCGTACTTTGAAGCCATACTGAAATAGAAGTACCATCATGTTTCACTCGATCTTGGCCACTTTTACCTAAGGTTTCCACAATACAATATCCAAGAACATCAAATGATAAACTTGTCATGTACTTTAAGCATTCAACTACAATGCTAGCCAAATTATCAAATACTTGAATTTGTCCCAGTATCTAAAAATAATTATAACATCCAACATAAATTTTAGTACAATAACAATATTATCCAAAAAAAAAATTAAATTTTGTATTTACATAATCAAATAAATAGCCAGGTGCATAATGTGATATTTTCCCAATAACACGACTTGATGGTTTAGTATTATCTTTACAAAGACGTTTCATTACAGATCTAGCTTTTTTCTGTACATCAACTTTTTTTGTTAATAATTTTGGATGATATTTATGTGTATCATTTTTCCAACTGTTATAAAGTGCATACCTATTTTTAATAAAAAAATTAAAAATATATATATCATGTGAAACCAAATAATAAAACTTATAATTATTGAGAAAAAAAAGTACAATTTAAAATTAATTTTATAAATTGCTAATACCTGCAGTGATAAGGATAAAGTTGTAATAAAGTCCACAAATGCTCTGAAATACTACTTCCTTCTGCTAATGAAAGAGTAGGTAATAAGACACGATCCAATAATGATAAAGTATCAAAATAAAAACCAGTTTCAGATGGAATATAATCTTTATTTTTAATTCCTTCCTAAAGTATAGATAAATCCAAATTAATATACTTATCTATTTAAAATATTTACTAATATTTTAACTATAAATATGAAATTTATAGACTTACATTAGTTAATGCTTCTCTAACAATTCTGACAATTTTAAACATAAGAACAGGATCACGGTGAAGTCCAGGACCTAATGTTATTAACATAGGTATAACTACATCATGAAATTCTTCTAGTGTTAATACATGTTTAAGAGAACGAGAATTTAGTTGAATATCAGTTGAATTTTTTACAGCTTTTGAATGAAGATTAAAAACTCTAAAATATATTTAACAAATAATAATAACAAGTCAATTGTATATAAAATAAAAACACTTACTGATTATAAACAGGTTTAATGACTTGATTAATAAGAGAGCAAAGTGCATCACCAATAGGAGGATACTCTACAGCATAGTATTCTGGAAATCTTTTAATTAATACTTGAGCAGTATTCCAATCTCCAATTTGTAACATAGCTTCACATAAACAAAATTTTTGATTTTCTTCGGGCTAAAATTGAAAAACTAAAATATGTAACAAAGATAATAATTTAAAAAAATAAAATATACTTTAGGCTGAATATTATCATCAATAGTTTCAGATTCCGGTGCTTTTGTTATGATCATACTTGAAGCTTTCCTCAAATAATCTTGTCCATTTTTTATATCTTTTTCCCAATTTGTTTTAATATCTTTATCATCTGGAGTTAACTACAAAGAAAAAATTAATGAAATTTAACTGAAAAATACAATAATAAAACCATAGTCTAATTTACCCAAGGATAAATGTTATCCAGTCCAATTAAATTGAATTGAATCAAAAAAGCAATCAATCTGTAAGATGAGCGAGTTAAATTATTCACTTGTCGTAATTTAAATGCCAATACTTCAGTCAGTCTTTGTGATTCAGGCATATAATCATGTAGTAATGGAATAAAAAAATGTTCAGCTTTATTGTCTGTATGGTGTTCAAATGAATCTAAAATTATATCTAAAACACGATTTGGATCCAAGTTGAAACATCCAATCAATGATTTAATAATTTCAACCATGATTTTAGGATCCATATTATCAGAATTTAATTCTGTAACTAATTTAGAGTAGCCTTCAGATTCTTCGCGAAATAAATTATACTTTCGCTGTTTATAGCTAAAAAATAAGAAGTAAAATTAATGTATGAGTTCATAGATACTAGATAAATTTAATTAGAAAAAAAAACAACTTACAAAAGTTTAGTTTTGATTTTAATGAATTTTGTAGAAAAAATATTATTTAATAACTTAATGTCTTTTAATGAGTCAATTTCTAACCGTTCTTTAAGTAGTTTGTCAGTCAATAACTATAAAAAAAAGACAAATTTTTTATTGAATAAGTTATTAAAAATTTATTAAAAATTCATGTTAACCTTTTGCGATTCTTTAACAAAATTTCCAAAATATTCTCTTTCTAGTCCTCCGTTATCTGAATGGGCTGTGTCAGTATCTAAATAATTAAAGACATCCATTACAACAGAAGCTATTTCTGCATTGGAACACTAAAAAACATACATACAAATAATCAATAACAAATTAAATTCTTATAAAACATTCTTGAACAATAAAACTAAGCTTTAATTTATAAATGAAAAAAAAAATTGGACTAGGACACAGAAATACATACTATAATTAATGACAAAAGTTGGTGGGAAACTAAAACAAAATTTGATACAAATGCTATACTTACTAAATCGCTTAAAATAGATAAACCAAGATTTGTTTTAATTTTTCCTTTAATACATGCTATTAATAATGAAAGAATAGCTTTGGCCAAATCTGAAAACAATAAATTATAACATTAATAATAAAAGTAATGAGTGTAAAATGATATAAATATATACTTTGAACCTAATTAGGTAATTGAACAGTAAACCCGGGTGTAAATAATTATATTTTGAATAATTTAGTACACAGATAACTCTTAAAATAAAACTACATTTAAAATACTTTGTTGATCAACGTACCAGTAGGATTGCCATTAGATGTAATTGTTAATGAAAATTCTGATTTAGAACTTTTAACAAGTTCATGACATTTTGACAAACTATAACAGAGTAAAAATGCAAACCAAATCAATTTTGAAACTACTAAATTTTATAAACACGAAAAAAATACATACAATTCAGTTTTTTCGGTTAAACCCCAACCTTCATACTTGTCCATCTTTAAGTGTTTAAATTTAAATTTTGAACAAAACAAAGTACCTAAAACGGAAACATTCCAAGATTCACCATTTGAATTGAAGTAAAAAATATAAATGATTGAGATGAATTAAAATTCAAAACGTATAGAAAATAAAACAAAATTACAATTTTATCATTTATCGGAGAATAAAGATAAAACAATGAAGTACAAGAAAAACAAACCTTATGCTAAAAATCGTGGCGGAAAAAAACAATACAGTAGTTTTCATTCGAAAACACACGCGGTTTGATAATCAATTCAAGGAGGTTGTAATTCAATGTGATTTTTATATACGATGTGTAAAGAAGATAATATTATCTTAATTCGTGATTCGTACCACTTCGCTGTTTTTAAATACAGTAAAGCCATTGAGTAATTTACTCAATGATAGATGATACTCAATAACATGGATAAAATTTATCTTAAATCTGTCAACACTCAACAGTATCAACAGTCGTAGAGACTAATAAGCCGTGCGCATATATATATATATATGTATATTTAATCAATGCTAATATTAAACTTGCTTCAAGGCTTATAGATAATAATATATATTATCTGTAAGTCTTTAAACCTATCAAAGTATACTCCTAAGTTGCCCCCCCCCCCGTACCATTATGGGACTTCCCCTTCCCGTCAATCAAATCTCGTCAAATTTACTTATTGTATAAGGTTAGATTATAAAATATAGTAAATACTAAATACAGATTGTAAATATCTTAAATTTTGTTTCAATAAAAAAAAAAAGTTGTCCCCTCCCCATTGATTATTTAAGGTTTGAACAAAACTAATAATTTTGCTTAAATATATCAGTTTATATCGAAAATTAATTTACAGAAGTGTATTCCCTGTGGTATATTGTATTCCCACATCTCTTTGTCACGATAAATTCATGATTTAGACTCGTCTCATGATAAACTTTCGGACAATTTTAATGACCTATTACGGATGATTTGAAAAAGTACCTATCTATAATTTTTCGTCATACGTCGTAATGAGAAGAACGACGTCATAGCATTATTTATATTTTATAGTCTTTCCATGCTATGTTCAAAGTATTAAATCAATACTAAGAGCGTACAGTATAATATACATTTTGTACGATAAAGTCAAATAAAATAAACCATAATAAACAAATATTTTCTCATAACATAATGTTTAAAATGTTATAATACCTAATATTATACTCATACCTGTTCAAAAGTGAGGTTATTTAAATTAGGCAAGTTTTGTTAAACGTATAGAAATTTCGTTAAAAAATATGCATATATAATATTTTATTATTATTGTTCTTTGAGACTAGTCAATCTAGGTACTCTAACCTAACTCGGTACTCGTATAATTAAATTCAAGAGGTATACTAGGTTAGGTTAGGTTATACGTGGTAAGCGAAAGACGAAGGTAATTACATATATATAATTATATATGTATATAGTTTAATACCTAAAATACCTTTATTAAATCAAATGACTGATTTCGTATAAGGATTTATTAAGGAGGAGGGTATAGATTGTAAATGTAATGTTGGTATAAACACCAATATACCATAATAAACATTTTATATGTGTACACCCGTCACCCATGAGTCATGATAATCACAAGCGGATTTTAGTTTTATCGTTATGCTAGTTAAACTGTATTCCATTCATTAATTATTATGGTAATAAAAAAACTATTGATGTTTTAAATTTGGTGTTACATATACCAACAACTTTTAAAAATATTAAATATATTAATTGAATATGAAAATTAAAAGATTATCACTACGCACAGATTTATATGACCCGTATACACACACATAGAAATTGTCTACATTAAACTCTTTAAAAACGGCCAGTATCTAATCTCCTCAAGAAAAATGTATAATATTTAATATAATTTTTAAAAATATTAAAATGTAAAAAATATGTTTATTTTGAAAAATGTAGTTTTCTTATTGCATAAAATTATGTGAAAAAATATAAAAAAAAATATAACTTTCATTCTTCATCTTTATATGGATAGTAGCTAGTAGGTACCTAAGCTAACCTACCTAGTATATTTTTATATATTAAATGCAATATATTAATATGTTATTACATTAACCTAATATAATATAGATTACCTATAGACTATTGAGTAAAATATTTTTTTATTACAACAATGTACGTACAACGTACATCATAACTATAATTTTCGTTCAGCAGAGTACATTTTGTGATGTTAGCTTTAATATTAGTGTAAACTTACCTATTATTAAATTTAAAGTTAAGAATATTATCTAGACAATGACATATGATTTTATTGATACTATTATTTTAAAGTGAATTATAAACATTTTAAAGTTGCAATATTTTACATAGCTGTAACTCACTTTAAAATAATATCATTAAAAATATATATCATTGTCTAGATAATATTTGTACCTTTAAATTTGATAATAAGTAAATTTAGTAAATTTAATTTACTTCAATATTAAAGCTCACACCACAAAATATATTTTGCTGAACAAAATTTTGTTATGATGTACGTTTGTAAGATAGAGACAATACATGCGGGTATTTCCTCTTAATGCAATTTGATAATATACAATATACTTTATCAGACTAAACGTAGATAGTCTGTGTGCAAAATTCATTATCATATGACATTTATCAATGGTCGAGTAAAGGTGGAGTCTTAACTCTAAAGTAGGTACCAAAAAATTTAATTTTTTTTTTGCTATCAACTTTACGCTATATTGTTGAGTATTATAGTTTTATTACACATCAAATAAAATCAAAATCCATAATATTTTATTGTATAAATGTGTTCAAAGTCTAAGGTATCTACCAACTTTATTTTAATTTAATTTTTGTGCTTATAAGTCCTTTACGTTTTTTTGTGTTGTTTACTTAGGACAATGAACAATGTCGATTCAGTTGGTCCTCCAGATCCAGTATCAAATTTAAGACCAATTAAATATCATATACCAAAACACGAGTCTCCAGTTGAACGCCAATTGCGGCTTAAGCGAATTGAAGTAGCAAAATGGAATCATGAATTTTGGACTAACCATAACCTGAGATTTATAAAAGAAAGGGAAGCATATAAAAAATGTTTATCCGACAAGGGCATTTCAACAGCTACAGCCGATCAAATGTCTGAATTTTACAAAGACTTTTTAGACAGAAACTGGAAAACACATATGACTTATAATTTTGAATGGTATAAAAAAAATATATCAATTGTACGTTTAATGATGAATAAAAATATATTCAAAGCAATTCAGTGGATTAAAATATTTAAATTTTAACTTAAGAATGCGTCTTTTAAAATCATTTGTAAGTCAAGTACTCAAGTTTATTTAATAAATTATTTTACTTATTCAATAACTGTATTTATACATTTGTTATTATAGGGCATAAATCGCTATTCTACTTTCATTCATCATATTCTTTTTGTGTTATTATTGTATAACATTTATCTCTCACTTACACTACTTAAAGCAAGTAGTTCCTTATCAAAAGATTGTGGTAATGAGAAATCAAACACCTCGTATTTCCATCTTACACTGTCTAATGGCCGATGGGATAGTAGACGTATGGTTAAGACATTTGACAATGTAATAATAGCAGAACAAAAACCAAGTGGAATGGTATGTTTAGCTACACAATGTTCAGTAGATAGATTACATTCTATTGTAGAACTAGCAAACAATTGGAATGGATCAATATCGACTGCAATTTATGTAGCTGGTGAAGAATTATATTATTTACAAGGTAGGATTATTGTATATCTGTGCTAAATTATTAAAAGTATTAACAACTACTTAATAATTATAGATTATATAAGATTTCTACGACGATGTTATCGATCAATTCGTCAAACAGTTACTTTTCATCTTGCCCTACCTGCAAATCAATTTCCACAAACTGCTCAATCAGGTTTTACAACAGATCAGTTGCCATGTCACCAGGATCCAATGACTGTTTTATCAAATTTGATGAAGCTATTACCAGAAACTCTTAAACGATGGAGAATTCGCATGCCTTATCCTCAAAATCATCTAAGAAATCTGGCTCGTTTAAATTGTCAAACTCATTATACATTGGTTACAGACATTGATATTATTCCTAGTATTGATTCAGCAATATTACTCAATACATTTTTGTCAGAAAGACCAAAATGTTTAAAGTGTGTATATGTTTTGCCTACATATGAAGTTCATAAATCAGCTATCCCGCCAAAAAATGTTACTGAGTTAATAAAATTAAAATCTACTGGACTTGCAAGATATTTCCACATGGAAGTCTTTAAATTAAACCAGATGCCAACTAATTTTCTAATGTATGTATTTAATATTCATTTGGGTAACCTAATCCTAGTAGTTAAAAATTGTTTCATATTATTATAATTCAGTTCACAATCCTATAAAAACCTACAATATTTACATACTTGATATTTATTTACTTAAATTTAGTATCAATTAACAAAACAAATAAAATTTACTTATTTGTTATAGACTCATCCTTTACTATTGCATAATGTTTGTGGTTCATTAGAACATTGTTAAATGTGTCTTGTCTTACTAAATATTTTTATAACCTACAGTGATAATTTATTTATAGGTTTGAAAAAAGCTCAAAAAAATATAGTGGTATACATATAAGTCATAAAGTATCCAAATATCAATTGTATTATGAACCATTTTACGTATCATTAAACAACGTTCCAAGTTACGATGAACGGTTCATTGGATATGGTTACACGAGGAATTCACAGGTTTAATTTAAGAAAAATACATTTTTATGTTTATTATTGTAGTGTTTGTTATTTTTAGGTGTACGAGATGTTTGCAGCTAAATATCAATTTGAAGTACTTGCTAATATTTTTACATTTCAGCATAGTTTTGCATCACAGAAAAAAAAATCTAACTACCGAGAAATTCAATATGCAGAAAATTTAGCATTATTCACTAAATTTAAAAAGGAAATAGCTGCACGATATTTACTAAGCCATTACTTATGAACTAAAAAATCATTTTGTTACATTTTTCTAATTTTACTAGCAATATTTTTGGATTTATATCAATTTGTTATTAGAAATTTAATGAGTACATAATGTGCTGATAAAAAATAATTTAAATTCAGATAATTATTTTTAAATATATCAAAATTTTGTTCTTCAATTTTATGGTAAAATCCTGATAAAAATTTGTTATATTATATATCAAACTTTATACTTATTTATATATGTTTTTCTAAATAGTATGTAAAATATTAATTGTTTATTGCACATTTAGAATTTTAAACAAATAAATAATACAATGTTTATGTAAATAATATGAGATTTATATATTATAATATGAATTTTTGGAGACCGATAACAATACTAAATCCATTAGTATAACTTTTTATCCGGTATTGCACAAACACTTTTAATACACGTAACAAAAATGAAAATAAATTAATCCTTAAATAAAAAAAAAATAAAAAAAATATGCAATCATTAAGAGTGCATTATTGTGTATAAAACAATACATTTTAAAATAAAAACTAATAAAATGTATACAGCATTTTTATTATTTGAAAAAATCGTATAAAACTCAGGTAACGTCTAAGTATTTATGTACAACATTCACGCAACTGGTTTGCAACTATTGTTTATAATTTTATAAATAATATAATAAAAATAATAATAATTAAAAAATCTAGGAAAACAATAATTGTTCGCTTAAAAGTTACACTATTAAATGCATACTGATATACTTATTTAATATAAATATTGTTTTTGTATTTTTTTTTTGTTTTTTTTTTCAAACTTAATACTAAATTCACTCTAAAACAAATCTTTTATTTACACAATATTTACAAAAGATCATTTTATTGAATAAAGAAAACTTTTTTTAAAACTTTACTTTTAAAATAATTTTTATGTAACAGAAGTTTAAGTAGAAGAACACAATCAGTCCAATTAAACTTGTCACTTTAAGTACTGTATATTTTTGTTTGTTGGAAGACAGTATGTCGATAGTCAGTTGATGAAAAATTAAAAAAACTATTTTATATGTACAAATAGATTGTACACTGTTGGCATTAAACTAAAATTTTAGGTACACCACAATTATGATTGATATGTACAAAAATTACAATTTAAACAAAATTAATCTTCTGTGCGTAGTCAGCTGGAATGACACAAATCAAATAAAAGCTGAGAAATTGTTCTTGATGATTCAACATTACTCAGTGCTATATTTGACAAGTGTGCTTCATATCGTTTTAAATGCCTAGAAATAACAATGCATAAATTAGATGCCATGAAAATATATTTAAGTAAATTCTATTTAATTTTTATACAAACCATCTTCCAGTTGAAGAATAAATGACTAGGTTCCTCAAAATAAGTGCTGACGTTAAACGTATGCTCTTAGTTACAGGACCTTCATTATCATCCTAAATAAAACATACATTTCATAAATGATAATATTATCACAGATATATAATACAACTAAATAAAGAAGCTAAATACAATTTAAAGTGAAATTTATAACTACATTTAGCTGTGATATAAAAATATATTAATTCTTTGTATTAGCTTTAAAAAAATATTTTTAGTTTTAAATTTAATTATTTCCAAAACATCTTGAATTTAAGAAATTTATATCTTAATTTATACTTTCTAAATATTTTTAAAATATAAATTGAAAAACTATTTGTGATCAGTTTTATTAAGTTTTAACTAGTTATTACATTTTGAAATGTATTAAGTAAGGAAATATTGATAAAATTGACTTTATGAGAAGTACACCAATCATTAGCTTTTAACATTAAATATACAACATTATACACATTAACTTGTGTTACTGATTCAATAATAAATTGATAACTATTTGATATTTATAAACTATTTAGTTTTAAAAACTAAAATAAATCATTAAAAAAAAACAAAAAAATAATAGTAACTTTTAAAGCTTAAATGAGTATATATATATAACTTTATAAAACAGAAAATTAGTATGAGTGGTTTATAAAAAAAAAACTAATCTTTATATTAATTAAATTTACTAATATTATGTTGGACCAAATATTTTGTTTTTTAGTTTTGAATATTTTTAATCTATATACATCATTGTAAAATAATTATTATGAGCATTGAATAATATAATAATATAATATGATAATAAATAAAATAAAATATATAAATAATAACAATACAAATTACATGTATTAATATATATAATTATTATATACATTGATACATCAATTGTACCATTTAATAAACAAAATTATCTACACAAATAAATAACTGATGCATCAAATTAATAAGAATTTCTATTTCGCAAACATATCTAAAGTGCTACTATAATTAAAGGTGCTTAGAATTTAATAAAGCTGTTTAAATGAAATTTCATTTAATAAAAATAACTATTAATAAAATAGCATTCGTTAATCAATATGTGGCTACAATGCTACCTACAAATTCCCTCTGAAGTAATGATATATTAACAATTTACAAGTAAATCATTGAAGTTATCATCAATACAATTCACAAGCATTGAAACGGTTGATTAAAATTTATAAAATCAAAATAATCCAAAACATAAATTAATTGAAGAATAATTATAAATATTTTAACTTTTCTATGTAGTCACTCTATTGTTAAAGCTTACAATACTTAGTTAAACTGATAAATACAAATTTGCTAAATAGTAGGGTTGTAAGAAAAAGACAAGAGATAAGACATGTAGAAGTTATGTCCTTTTAATAATTCAAATATTAAACTCAGTCACAATATTATTTGTTTTTACGTTATGTATAATAATATCTATAGAAATTTTTAATATTGAAAATTGAATTTTAATGTTACAAAATAATATGATATCTAATAGTTGTTTTCATTTAACACTCAAAAATAAAAGTGACACAGTTTTTAAAACAAAAGAATAAATAAAATCTTATTATTATTAATAATTGCTATTTAATACCTATTTATATTTTAAATTAAACAGTTGTTAAAAAAATATATATATAAATACATAAGCTGAAATAATTGGAAAATATAATATTTGATCCAATAATTAAAATGCAAATTTGTCAAATTAAAATAAAACAAATATTAACTGTGCATAATATTAAAAAATATAGTTTAACTTAAGATAAAATTGATTCATAATTAATAAGAAAATATTATCATTATTATCAAATAAATATTTGATAACTTCTAAGAATCAACTTCACAAGCACAGACGAAATCACTAGCAATAAATATAAACTCTCTTGAAACATGCAATATGAATTAATAGTAAAATAATTCACTTTTAATCAATATCATACAACCAAAATTTGAAAAGGCACACACTCAAACAGAATTTACCTGATCGACATTTCCAGCCGATTGATGATTGCCAGCCGCACTCACTAGTCTTTGCTATGTTTCAAGAATACATAAAATTAATTAATTTTCTAGTTCCAGAGTAATTCTATTTTATTTCTAACATAATATGTATGAAATTAAAGTTGATGTTTGTTAAAAATTTCAAACACAATATCTTTAGCATTAGTTTGCATTTTTTATGTAACTTAACTAGTTCTTATTTATAAAGTGAGTTAAGTATAAAATACTTATTAATATAGTTTAATTTTGAAAATCTTACCTGTAGTTCTTTGGGGTTAACAAATTCTAATGCATGCCTTTTAATAGCATTAAAGGCAGCATTTGGCGCATAACCAGGATGAGGTGTTGGTGGTGCTGGAGCTGGAATTTCACTACGACCACTTTGAGATAATTGTCTTCTTCGAACTGCCATCATTCTCAATACCTTAAGAAAAATAATTAACCATATAATATTTTAAGTTGTCATAAATTATTTTTAATACTTACATCAGGATTACAGTGCCTATCAAATAAATGTGTCATTAAAGAAAATCTCTTGCGTTTCATAGCATCACATCGTTCCCATAAACATTGCATTTCTTGTACACCATTAGAAGGACAATGAGACTCACATGCATGCATGTAAACCTCGTTTGCTGATTTAAAATTACGCATACAACCTCTCCACTCACATAAAAACTGTCCTTGGTGATTGGTAGTGGTATGGACTTCCCCAGTTACCTTTACTGGGGTTGTAGTACGTATTCTAGTTTGAACAGACGGTGTAGGCAAAGAGGCAGATACAATATGAGGTACAGTCTTAATGACTTTAATTTGCTGTTTATTAGCGTTAGAAGTGACAGGCGTTACAGGTCTAGTCACCATAGTTGTGGTTTGTTTAATAGTTGGTGTTGTTGGAATTCGTTGTACAATTACTTTAGATTGGTTCGATGGTGAAGAAGTTTGAACAAAATTAGTCTGACTTAAAGTCATAGTATTAGATGACTGATTATTATTTCCAGCAGGCTGTTGAAGAATTATAATTGTTTTAGCTCCTGAACCTTGTGGTGTGGTTTGGGCTACAAGAACAGTTTGAGCTTGACCTTGTACTAAAGCAGATTGAGGTTGTGCCAAAACATATTGTGGCCCACCAGCACTACCTTGATGAACCATTGTTACAATACCTCTTTGATTATTTGATGGCCATTGAGTGTTTGAAGACGATACAATGATTTGCCCAGGGGTTTGGAAAATTTGTTGAGTTGTTGGTTGAGTATTGACTTGAATTTGCTGTTGAGGAGCAGGAGTTGTTTTTGGTGGTTCATCATCTAAACCATCAATATCTTCTAAAACATCAGCTGCTAAAGCAGCATAAAGATTGGCAGCAGTTGAAGAAGCTTTCATATTACTTTCATCAACCTCCATGTTTTCTTCATCATTGCTACTGCTGTTACCATTAAGATGTGGTTTTTTAGGTGCTTGATCGCAAGGAATGTCCTTATCAGCTGATCGTTTTCCTCCAACAATCACTTTAACTAATTGCTGTCCAGGTTTTTCATCTCCTGCTTCCTGTTTAATTTTAATACAAGCAGGAGTTGATTTTTCTTTTGCTTCTGAGCATGCACCATTTAATTCTAATCCATTGTCCCCAACTTGTATTGATCCAAATAAAAATGGTGCATCTTTTTTCTCAATTTCTTTATCTAATAGCCCTGATAACATTACACTCTTTGATGCGATGTCGTTAACTTCTGTAACCTCTGGAGTTCCGTTTAGAAGAGATTCCTTTTTTGGTTCCAGTAAAATCATTTCACTTTGATCTATCAAAAAAAAAAAAATGCATGGAATATGAGTTATAACTCAATAAAAAATTAAAAGTAACTAAGTAATATACCTTTATCATTAATTTTATTCAAGCTATTGGCCAACATTTTATTACTGGAAGCAATTGTTGTAATTACAGACTGTTGTTCTGATTTAGACACAGTTACACTTGTATCATTTTTACATACATCCTATAATAATTAAGAGTTATTATTTATAATTAATTAGGCCAGTTAATAGCTTATCACTTACATCTGGAGTTGTAGTCCTGATACCATTGATTCTGGCAGTTTGCTTAGGTACTATCGATGATGCTGAAGCAAATGTAGTAGTTGAACTATTTTGTTGTTGTAATATTTTCTGTTGTTGCTGACGCTGTGCCACCTATTTGCAAAATGAAATAATACTCAATTATAGTAATAAAATACTATAAAATGATTAAATTCAAAAAGCCAATTGATTACATTTAATAGTTGATTCATAATGGAAATGAGATTTTCATTTAAAAAATATAATAGGAAGTTTAAAAAGAGATAAATATTTTGAAATAGATGATAAGAAAAATATAATTTATTAAATAGTAAAATGAAGAATTATACTTAATACCTGTTGATTACTTTTAATCAGAAATGTCAAACAAATTTATAAATAATATTGTGGTAGATAGCCGATTGTAAAATATTTTATTATTTATGAATTTAAAGATTTGTTAGTAATTAAAAGAATATCATACAAAAACTACTAAAACTAGAAAAATTGTTTTATTCAAATAAGAATTGTTATTGTTAAATACTAAGTAATAACATTAAAGAAAATAAGCTTAATTGTATGTTGGTTAATAAATATTAAATTTAATTAATTAATTATACATTATTATTCATCTACTTTTATAAACACATTTAGCTGTAAAACATAATATTAGTGGCACGTCATTAATTTAACCATGCTAACAAACCTTACTTCCACCTTCAGTTCACAGAATGAAATTATTTGAATAAACATCTATATTCAACATTTATAGTAACTAAAAACAGTAAACCCAAGAAATCTAAGAAAAATTGAAATATTCCCGTAATATTTTAGTTCTTTTTTTTTTAATTTACAATAATTAATTAAATAATGTTTTTATAATTTATTAATATGTTTTTATTTGTCAATTTAAAATACAACTTACCTCAGTAATTACTGATGAATTGCAATTTTGAGAAGAAGCATATAACGTGCATGACTCATTATTACTAAGTTTAATGGTCGCAGAAGGCACATTCAATTTTGGATCGCATACCTTGCTAGCTAATAATGTTTTAATTAAAGATGTATTGCTATTAGATAATAATGTTCCTTCAGATTGAGATACAGTAGTAGATGCAACTGTAGTAATGACAGATGTTTCATTTGCAGTGCTTGTGGATGATACAGGATTTTGTATTGTCTAGAAATATAATAATAAAATAATATAAATTGAAATAACCTAAATTTAATTTTTTTCAAAACCTTAAAAATATGTTAATAATGTTCAAAGTTAAAATTAAATAACACACATATATATAATACTAAATTTATATTTTGATCATTGATAAATATTTAATTATATTTAACACATATTTTTTTAAATTTATTTTTAATTAATAATTATAAATAAAATAAAATGATTACCTTTCCTAAGATTTCACGTTTAATTAAAGGAGAATTCTGTTGGACATTAGTAGCTGGTGCACTGAGTTGTGCTTTAAGGATAGGTGAGGTAGGAATGGACGATGGTGTTACAGATGTAGATTGTGTCACAACCAATGGTGTGTTGATCGGGAATGACAATGGTTTTGATCGAACCTGAATTCCTTCGTAAGCAATAATTTGAGTAGGCGGTTCCATGGCTATTCCACCCTGACTTTGTGCAAGCTTTACACTTTTTGGTCCAACACCAGGTCCAAACACAGCTCTAAAATAAAAGTTTAAATAAATTGTTAAATTTATAAAATTAAGGTAATCATAACTTACTTGACACAACGTGGAAAATGAAGTGGAGCAATAACTCCTCTTCTTCCAGCTCTAGCACAAGCAGTCATGTATAATTTATATAATTCAGCTTGATCAATTCCTCGTCCAGGTGTAGGGCACACTTCAAGCACAGCACGAATCCAATTTAATGCAAATTGTTCATTCTCTTGTTGGATCATATTGGCTGGTTGAGGAACGCTAGGAGAAGTTTGGTTTGTAGACACCACAGCTGAATTGGTTGTAACAGTCATAGTAACTAAATAATAATCAATAATATAAATGCAATGTTTAAAAATGAAATATAATTATATTATGTACCTGGAACCATAATTTTAGAGCTAGCAACTGATTGCACAGGTGGTGGTGGTGGTCCAGTTGGTGTTACAGATGTAAAAGTATTTAAAGTTGTAGACATAACAGGTACTGCACTTGGAGCATTAGGTAATATAACAGGGTTAGCCACCGCTGGTGTTGGCAGTGGGAGTACATTCTGAGACGTGAAAGTCGAAATGAGATGTTGGGATGCATTAGAAGGCGGAGGAACACTAGGAGCTGCCATCATATGAGTCTTAGGAGCTGATTCTGCAGCAAATGTTGTCGTTGAAGGGGTCGTAACAGTCTCAATAACTCTCATCAATATACATGCTTTAGGACCATATGTCTGTGCCTATAATGTGTACACCAAATAAATATATGTTCTAATAAATGTACGTTAAATTGTAAAAATTACCTCGACAGTAATTAAAGACACCAGAGTATCAATAACTCCATGAACATGAACTATTGCATTGCAAGCGCGTTCACCAAGTGAGCTCAATGAGTAAAGACATTCCAATGTTTGTATCAACAACATAATATCATGCAAGGATAACATGTTACAAATTTTATCGTATACCTAAAAAACACAACACATTTAATATATTTTTATTTTTATTAACTTTGCATTTTTTTACCTTTTGATTAATATTTTTTAATAAAAATTCTTCATTTGATTCTTTAGAGCCCATTCTATTTAAAGCCTCAACCGCACTTAGTATGATAGAACGATCGTTAGATTCAGTAATATTTTTACAGACAATATTTAATGTAGCATGCTGTAATGAACCAACATCAAGAGGTACTACAGGTCCAATATTACCCAACATTTCAAAACCAATTTGATGCAAACAATTCCATCTTGTTGCACAACATAACAAAACAAATCTTAAAAATGTTAAGTCTTGACCCATAACTTTCATATTTTCTTCAAAAAATGTCAAATTTCTGAGTATTAATGCCACTTGGTATACTCGTTGACCATATGGGTCATCTGTACCAAGGGGTCTTTTGAGACCAAACAATTCATCGTCAGATGGATCAAAATTTAATTTCACTTTATTATTTCTAAAATCATCATCATCATCACTACAAGAACTTGACTCATCATCTTTACGTGGAATAGTTTTAGGGGTTCTAGCAGAAAAACGATTTTCATCTGTCAAGTACATAAGTTCTTGTTCATCAAGAACTTCTTTCCAAAATGATTTTATTGACCATTTTCGTACTTTCCGATAGTAGTCATCCCAATATTTGCGTGAAGCAGCTATAAAAAATTGAAATTGTCATTAATATAAAAGGAAATTTTATAATTTTTAACTATATTTTTTAAATACTGATCTTACAATGAGTAAATACACCAGCATGAGCCAATAGATGGTGAAGAATTTGAGGGCACTTTGATAACTTAATTGCATGCTTGTTTTCATTAGATAACAGTATGCAGACATTAATTGCCAGGTCTTGCTCATTAGGTAAAGGTGATAGCAATGATAAAGATAATTTTTCATAATCACTTGCTTTGTAGAGATTGGTTGATAAACCATGAAATGCTCTTACAGGTTCTAAAAAGAAATTGTTTTTAACATTAGTTTTTATTAATTAGCTAATATGTACATACCATTAACAGCATGTTGATGGTGATTATAAACTAAAGGAACAGAATGCAATGCTCTAGCAGACCATTTTTTATGTCTACTATCTTCATCATCGTCACCAGCAATTGATCCAGTTTCTCCCAAAAAGTTAATTTTTTCATAACGATCTAAATACCTATTAATAAAATTTTAAATTACTACAGTTTCAAATTTGCAAAAATTATGCAAGCATACTTATTTTCAGTTTATTTTACAGAATGTTTAATAATAATATAATATGTATTTTTATCTTACCTTAAGTATATTTGTTTCAATGCAACTTCAGCATTAATACAAGATGAAAGCAGATCAAAATTTTCCAAAAGATTCTTCCAATCGTTTCTTTGGTTAACCTACAAGACAACAACAAATTATAAATTTTTTTTCAAATAAAATATTTCCAGTTTAAATGCCCAAAGGTTCCAATAATAAAACTAACAATGAATTTTTTAAATTTGAAAGAACAAAAAAGTGTGACTATAAAATGTAATACCTAAGCACTAAATTAATTCAGTATGATATTTTGAATTCAATTATTCTTAGAACCAAAGGTGTATTTGAAGAGGTGATGGCCCTATTCAATAAAAGGTACAAATGAGAACAGATTAGTTTTACCATGCATGCTCTCATAGACATAGATAAAATATGTTGTTGCAGAATACATAAAAGAATACAACACATTGAAGTAATGCCGATAACTGATGATCAAAATAAATATACAGTAGTACAGTTAAGAAATACTGAAAAAGATAATAATATTATCTAGACAAAAAATGTAATATCGTCGTCGAGTAACGTTTTATAGCGTAAATTAAATCGATAGTCAACTCATGTATCTTTTTTATTGACGCGACACCACGATGATGACGTGACTGCATCATTTACATGCATACTAACATAGTCAATAATTTAATGATAAAAATTCATAACTGACAGTTTTTGGGATTCGTTTTCGGTGAATTCTTTACACTAGTCGTGGTGGCATTGAAACCCCCGACGCAGCATGTTGTAACGCCAATTGACTGAAACCCGAAATCCTGGCACGCGCGTGGTAAAATAAAAAAAAAACCCCGGGAAATCGGGAAAAACGAAAAGGATAATGTGCGCGGGCGAGAGAGGCGCACACGCTGGTCAGAAGTGCCCCCCTCCATGTGACGGGTGCGTGTACCCAGATGTGTATAAAGTAATGTCGTCGGTGTGTTGTGCGATTCGCGGAGATGCTTAACGACGACGCCGACGATGACTACTACTATGACGGAACCACGTGGCGTCTGCCGGGGGTATCCCTCCAGCTGATCGGGTAACGGTGACGTCACACACACACACACACACACACACACACACACACACACACACACACACACACACACAGTGGAGAGGCTAACACAACTCTACAACTACAACAGCCCCACCACCAAAGTAGTGTTTTTATCAATGGCCCCTTGTGCGTCAAGATCAAGTACATGTCCGTGAAACCGTGTTCGCGATGCACACCGAGGTGCGTTTTAGACAAGACCCCCCCCCCACCCACACGGAGTGCCAAACAAATCGACGCGACTTGGTGCTGTTGCACCACTAGCCCTGAAATCGCTACAATATTAAGTATAACAAAATAAAATATTATAACATACTATGTATCATATGTGTAACTATGTTATAATTTATAACTTATAAGTATCGAACCGGTACACGTACAAGCGATAGCCGATAACTCATGACTCTCGTAGTCTCTTCGGATGACCCGATTTCTAATCGATCCGTAGCGTAATACTTTGTTTACAAAACATTCATCGAGATTTCTATCGACATTCAATAAACTGTTATTATTATTATTTACCTTTTGACGTATTTTTGGTCACGAATGATAAAATACTATGCAAGTACACTCATATAGTAGATCAGTCAGTACGCACGAATACTGTACACATTATAATAATATATAAGCAGTTGATGAATTAATATTACAATAGCTAATAAGTATTTAATACTACTATCTAACAAATTTTATTTTAGAATTGTATGTTTTTATTTTAATTGCATATTTAGCCATTCTAATATTGAATTAAAAATACTATCGGTTTGTTCAAAATATATCAGAACAATATACTTTATATAATTAAATAAGTACAAAGACAAATAAAAAAATATGATTGTTATTTTATTTATATAAATCATTGATAAAATTGCAGAATTAAGTTATAAAATATTATACTTTGTTCTTTAGATTTTTTTTATAATAAATTTTGTTCAGACTATAGTTTTTGATTTTATTCAAATAATAACAGTTATAAATAAATATTAACACGAATCCAAGAATGCATTAATATACAGTTATCTTAGTTTAAATCTTATGGACAGTCAATATTTCAATAATTCATAAGAAAAACTAAAAAGAATTAAAATAAAAACATAATTTATATTCAGGCTACTTGTATTATGTATTATAAATAAAATAAATATCAAAAAACAGCTAAATTATGCTGATTAATGTTGTGATTAATATTTTTGTAATAATAATTTAAATATAGTACAATCACATTAAAAAAGTAAATACTCGAATTACGTACATCTAAACAATATTAAATATTGTACAATAGGTTAGATCAGTTGCGTATAATTGGGGAGGGAGTAGGGGTTCAACCACCCTGAAAAGTATGGTTGGCACGGCCATTGATTTTGATTGCATAATTAATTGGAATCTAAGAATGGAAATATTTTTTTAACCCCCCCCCCTGAAATTAATTTCTATATACGCCAATGGGTTAGATATATATTTATATTATTATGCAATGTACTGATAGAAGAAATTAGGAGGTATGCGATAACACTTAAAAGGTCCTAATCTACCTAATTAAAATGATTTTGTATTTTTAAAAACTTTATTGTGAAAGGGCTCAGCTGAAAAAGAAAAGGAACGATTCATGCAGAAAAGAGTGACACCCTTTAATATTATTAAAATAATTAGTTGCACAGTAAAGATTAAAACAAATTATTCACTCTCCTCTTTTAGCCTACCAAGCACGTGAATATAGTGTATAATACGGTGCATAAGAACTTGAAATTATGCTACTACAGAAAAATGTTGAAATATATGTTATTATATCGTATACATATTTAATTCATCAAAAAACTATAATACCTACCATTATTATAAATAATAAAGAAACAGTAAAATCGATCCATAAAGCATATGTCAGCAATACTTAAAAAATAACGTATGCAATTGACGAAACTCAAAAAATTACACCAGCATGTGTTGTTAGTACCTACTTGTTATCGTCTGTAAGACATATTACAACAATGCAAATTTACATTCAGTAAAACAAATTATGAGTTTAGGATTAAATATTAATATAAAAATAAAAACATTATCTGTTATCGTTATATATGAGTATATTTTTATATTTTACGCGATCTTTTAACGCTTAAAAAAATATAAATATCATAAAAAACAACGAGAGATCGGTTAATTTTCTTACCTTAAAATTCGATTATAGGACAATTTATTTTAAAATAAATGCCAACAACACAAAATCAGTTCTACTGAAAGCTAATTTGTCATACAGATTTGTAAGTCGGAGACAACACTACGGGTGGCGTTTTAAAAAATGTGTAGTTTTTGTTAATTATTCGATTTTATTTAGTTTTAATTTAAATAAATCGATAAATAATTACAAACAATAGTAATTTGTTCATACTTATCTTCATCAATAATATCAAATATTACTTAGTATGTCATATTCATACACAGAAACTATAATAATTATACTAGTTTGAAAGAAGTATGAATTTTATTTTTAATTGCATAAATTGGCATTAATTTCTTTATATAGTTCATTCAGTATATATAGTATCGAACAGTTATTGTCGTTATTGAATCGTAGTAATTGTGTCGGAGAAAAATATTTACAAGGATACTTTAAACAGATTCTCTTAATATCGGTATACATGTAATGTGAAAATAAAATTATTTAAAATAACTACAAGCTACATATAAGCTAAGTAAACAATACTTCAACAATGGGGAAAAGATAATTTTGATTTACAATAACTAACACTCTCAAATATTAATTTTTAACTTATATAATCTATATTTATGCAAATAGCCAATAGTAGGTAAGGTTAAAAAAATCTCAGTTCAATAACGTTCCAATAGATTATATCTCTCATATAAGGAAGTTATGCAGTAAATACGGACTATCCATTTAAAATCACACCAAAATTTACTAATGCACGTGTAGTGTGCACAACATTAAAGAACTTATTCATATTATACTTCCATTAAAATGCTATCTATATTATACTATTATATATACCCAATCAATAATTATTCGTAAAAATATAACTTAAACAAGTATAATGTGTGGTTTAAATTTCAATAGTAGTCGTAAATCGTAATCGAATGACAGTCATTTTGCTATTTTATTTTTAACCGAAACATAATATTATACTGATAATTAAAAAATGTAAATGTTTTATAAACCACACCGTGTTATTCCAGTATTCGTAAAACACAAACGATTACAACAATTATTGTATTATCATTAACCAAGTAATATCTATTGACTTATTTTACTTATTTACTTATAGCTTATTTATAACTACTAGTACATAAACTACAATAAAAAAAGTTTGAATAAATTAAAATTTTAAAAAAGTTACAATATTATATTTTATTTATTTATCTACAAAATAAATAAATAAATAATAATCATTATAAACAACCCGTTTAACATATAAAAATATTATGTATTAAATGTAAACGCGATATTTACAACTAAATAATTACAGGTGCATTTTTATTAAATACAAATACAAATATAGTAATATTTATTTGCATGGTTATGAATAGATTAATATGATTAATGCAAATTAACAATACAAAAATTCATAAAATACGAAAATAAAACGTTTAAATGTATTTGTTCAATACATTTGTTTCTTCTTTAAACAGGAATATATTATACTAAACTGCCATAGTATCTATGTCGACCAAAAACAATGAAGTAATAATTAATAAATAATAATAAACTCAAGTTAAACTGAACAAGACTATATTAATTAAATAATAATAAAAAAAAAAAAACAAATTAAGACTTGCATTATAAATGTTTTCAATAGTACTAAATAATAAATTTTATTATTTTTATATTCATAATATTTTAATAATGGTAATTAATACACGGCAAGGTGTTTTACTATAGAGTAGAGATACTGTAAAATGTTTGATATGATTTTGACAGAACATTATAATTGCTCAAAAATAAATGGAATATATAGATAACCTCTATATGTAACGATTTTATTAAATGTATACACAATAATTGTTAGAATTCGTATTAAAACATAACATAAGGTTTCCTTTCAATTTTCGATGAAAATAGGTTTTTTATTTTGTACAACAACACAATGTCATTTTAAGATGAACATTTACTTAGAAATATACTAAGTAACCAGCAGCAGAGCGACAGAGTTATTGATTTCAATTTACAGAAATCCCAAGCGGTCTACAAACACTCGTCAACAACTACGTGCGCGCAAGCACTCGTTTTATTACGAGATGCAAAAGCTGCTTATTGAAGTTTCTAACGTAATTTCTTATCCGTACCAATTCCAATGCGCCGTTTGACGTTAGATTAAAAATAAAACTCAGCCATCAACAAATTATAAAATGGTATACACGTGGGGCCCTTACAGATTTTATAAAAATGGATTTAAGTAGTTTTTGGGTCTGGGTAGCGAAGAGAAAAATGTATAAGTAACAACACGGTCTGCACAAACAAGAGTTCGAATAGCACTGGAAAGCCAGATGTTAGTGTTTGGATAGATTGTAGTAGTGCCAAAGCTAGATTATATATGTGTATGGATAAAATGTTATACTTGAATACGAAGTATGTATATATTATAATACCATAACACTATTAATTATATATGTAGTGCGGTATAGACAAGGAACGCTAATAATCATAATATATTCTACGTATACAATAATAATAATAATAGTAATTGAACGCTTCGACAGAGCAGTAGTATGGATCACACTGGGGCGGCGCTTGCTCAGGCATACATATATTATTGAAACGGTAAGTCTGTAATGGTCGTAACGCATATTATAATACAATGCTTTGACCATTATTTTCTGTGGAATTTTTTTTGAGGAATACAAGGTACACAGCATTTAAAAATTCGTGTCAACTTAATGTAATAGTAATACAGGCTTATAACTTATAAGTAGGCAACAGTTATAATATAATATACAAGGTGTATCAGAAATATATGACAATTTTACATTTAAGTGTGTCAGATCATAACAAATAACGACACACAAAGCGTACAAAGATTCGTACGTAATAGTAAGGTTACCAATTTTATTCATGAGAACAATTTTTGTTATCAAAATCGTTCGTAAATGTGAGATGAGAACGATGAGACGATGATTTAAAAGCGGAGAAACAGCGACACTTCGTTCTTGGCGTTGGACTAATTTCAAATTTGTTTCAACGATAGCACAAAAAGTAGATAGACGAAAGGGACACGATTGTAATAAAATATCATGTCGATATAAGCGAAAATCGTTTTAGGGAGATGCTAGTATCGGGAGTTCGGGACGGCAGACGACGCGCCGCGATGGATGGCAACGCGAGGAGGCGGGAGCGGGACCGAAGGGCGCAGTGTTGACGCGGTTTGCGGATAAAAATATACATAAGCAAACTGAGGGGGGAGGGAGAATAAAAAATATCTTAAGGATTTTATATTTTAAAAAATAAACGTCTTATTAACGGCCGATACAACCCGCTACAGTAATGTGTATAATATCAATTTCACGAACACAACGTGCGCGTTGGGCGCGCAAAGAATGTGCGATATTCGACGAGTCGTTTATTACGGGCAGGAGGTTTCGTCGGTGCTCTGTGTATGCGTGTGGGTTTATGCGAACGATGGCCGACCGGAAGCGGTTCGACGACCGGCGGAGACACGGGCGGCGGCATATAATATTTTAGTTGGATATTATTATTATTAAATAGGTGCGGAGAACACCATCGCCGTCGACGCAACCGAATAGAGCGCAGCGGCGGCGGCGTCGGTCGTTGATGACTAGTGTGTGTGAGTGTGTGTGTGTGTGTGTGTGTGTGTGTGTGTGTGTGTGTGTGTGTGTGTGTGTGTGTGTGTGCGCGTACGGGCTATGTATGCGCGAGGTGGGGTTAAACAGACGCAGCGGTCGAAAGCAGGATTTCTGTGAACGGCGGCGGCGATTGGTGGGGAAAACGGCTGCGGCGCACAATCGTTGACAGCCGCGCGACGTTGCCGCATCGTGCGCGCCCCCGGATCCGTTCAATAGCGCCACGATGCCACGAAACGAGCGAGTGCGGGCACCGGGCCCCATTCCCTCCACCCGTCATCGTCACAACACAACAAACGCAATAACATTATACTATGCTATACATACATAATATTATATATAATAATATGATATACACGTCGTGTGGTACGACGAACGGCCGCGCGCGCTCACACGCCGTTTGTATACAATGCCGAACACCGTCGTGTACTCATAGGCCATACATAGTACACGACATTACGACGGTAAAACGTGTACGGTTTATAATATAATATTATTATGGATATAAGATTGTTATACGTCGTCTATGGGTATTACATTATTATTTGTCGTACATTAATAATATTATATATTTTTTTTTGACAAGCCTAAACGGTAGTGACGGCAGAACCCATTCGGATACACCGGTTGTGTGGTGTGACCGTCGCGGGGATTTCGGCGATTGTCCCATAAGGTATGCGCCGAATGCATTATACCTCGGGCGCGCTCGCGGCACGGGAAATGTGAGCGGAGGAAACCACGCCGTAAGCGGCTGGGCGGCATTCGGGAACCGGAAGTGGGGCCCCTGGCACGGCGGCGGCGCCGCCGATGTAAACAATCCGCGGCCCGTGCACTAGGTCAGGACCGCGCCACGGTGGTCACGTGCGCCGCCGACACTAGTGTGGATCGCGGTGGACGGCCGGAGGGGGGGAGCGCAGGCCGCGGCACCCGTGTGGCAGTAAGTCACCGGCGACAGTGATAGCGACGAGTACGCACCACGGTGGGTACATGGTAGGGCGGCGGCGGCGGCTGCGTCGCGTGATAAGCGCTCCGGCGTGTCTGCTTTTAGATCCCCGAGATCGACCGTGCCGACCGATCGTGTTCGCGTGCACACAACACGAGACACGAGTACTAGGACGTGCACATAACAAACACCTCGCGTAAATCGACTGCTCCACCGTCCGGACGGTTATCGAGTTTTCACAAGAGACGCTAAACATCATGCCAGCCCGACCGAATCACATCACACAACACGCCCAACAGCTTTCTGATTTTCTTACACCATTTACGAAAATGACCGTATTATCGTACCTATATTATAATCGTTACCCAGTAGAACGGAAAAATGTTCATTTTAAGGAGATCAACCTTTGTTGTTTCTCTGAGGAAGACATCAGTTTCAATCGTTATCAAAACCGTCCCAAGATTAATGATTTTTAGTTCTTAAATATAACTAAATTGTATTCGATCACAATTAACTGAATACAGACGTTGTAAAAAACATACAAAACACATTTTTAACATATATATGTTTTTGTACTGGTCACAGATCTTAACATTGTCTGACTCTAACTGATTTTGGGTAATGCTAAATAACACTTACTAGCAATGTACTTAACTTTACCTATTGTTACGTAACAGTTAATACAGTAATATTTCACAATAAACAAAAATATATTATAGTTTTGGTTGAACTTAGGATTTTAAGTATCTAACCTAACCTAAGGTACTTCAGTTGCAAAATAATGGCAAAAAACCAAAAACATTATATATTTTATTTTTCTTGAAAAAGAAAATATTGAGTAGTTTTTTATTTTAAGAACCGAAAATTAAAATTCAGGATAATGAGTCCTTAACGAAGACTATTTTTTATCGAATTTTTGTGATGTTTAATTTTTTTGTGGCTTACCTATTTATACCTGCCTAGGTGAATTTTGTTCAATTATAACTTATATTCGAGTTTTTAACACTATTGATTTAAACAAAATGAAATAAAACTCACCTTAACCCATCCTCCTTGTGCAGTGACCAAAACATATAGAAGATATAAATCAATATCTTTTCCATCTATTTTTGGTGAGACACGGCTTGGTGTTCTGAAACACAAAATACATTTTTTTTTTTTTATGAACTTGTAATTTATAAAATAAATACAAAATATAAAATATTGATAATGCTATTTATTAACAGAGTATGCCGAAAAGAAATCGATCATATTATGTTATTTAACAAAACGTTTTGATTAAGAATAGATAACAAAACGTGTTCTACATATAAGATTCAGCAATCAATCACAGCATCTAATATGACAAAATACATTGATATTTCCAATTTCCATTAGTTCTTGAATAGTATAATTAAGAGAACATTTTAAAAAACTGCTGATGAATGTGAATATCATAATGTACAAGTCATAATATTAATACATCCATTATTAACAAAAGATAATATTATGGTATAATATGATTTTTTAAGTGCGATTCTAAGAATGGAAAGTATAGTGTTTATGTATCATTTCAACGGTTTAAACTGTAATTTTGGGAATAAAACATGATCAAGATAACACAATATTATACATTTTCAATCGTAAATAAATAGATATGAAGTTCACTTAAAGTTTGTATAACAATAATTATAATACAAAGATTATTTAAATTATGATTATCCGTATTAGAAACTTAGTAATTTTCATATGGTTTCTAGTTAAAAGCATTAACCGTTCGTCTTCCGACTCCTATTCTATAGTTAAAATTACGATTCATGAATTTTAATTATAAAAAAAATGTTCTTAATATAGTCTGTCGTACATTTTTTTCAAATATAACTTTTAGAACCTGCAGGTTAAATTGATTTTTTCAAACATTTAGTATACGTTGCTTACTGTGAGTCCGATTTGAGATTATATCGACTCCGGTGTAGATTTTGTACTTATTGTAATCATATTTTATTAAAAACAAAAAGTGAGACAAAATATAACTCAAATAGTATTGTGGTTTTTAATTACTCCAAAAATAATTAGGGTTAGTCCGCAGATATGGGTGTGAAATGTATCAATAAATATGGGTATACCTAACAAAGAGGGAAAGTAATAGATTTCTAAGAGCAATATTATGAAGACATAACGATAAAGTCAGCTCTGTAGAAAGTTTTTATATTTTTCACAACCGTGAAACGCATTGAATTGTGTACAAGATATAAGGCTCTGTTGGTTAGTGGACAAAAAGTGTGTCCAATTCTTGTTTATCGTTGAATACGAAAAAATATACAATATTAGTTGACCAATAAAATCAAACACATAATCGATATCACTATTAATCGCTACTCATTTCATATAATTGTAATTATAATTTAATTTATATTTGAAATAAGCAGTACCTATAAATAGTATAAATATAACACATACGATAACTGTTGTTTACCAAACGTTTAGTTATTCTGAGGAATTACAGAGGAATTATGTAAACCGTTTTGATCTGCTCGAGAATATTAAAATACAATCATAACGACGCTGAGACAGAAACGGCTCGTTCTTGAGAAATATTTAATAAGTAATAACACTAATCAGTAATAACCGACGACTTACGAGTAATATTAGTAAAATTCGAAACGAGGACAGATTGGTGTCACCGCATCAATAATAATTATCAAACCGTTCTCGTGGTATGAAGTTTTTTACATTTAATTAATTAACTATAAATGAACCCTAAAGAACTTGCCTCATCCAAAAGTCATCAAAAAATAAATAATTTTAAGAATATTATCCTCGACAGTAATTCGAGTAGTAAATAACATTAATGTTAATATGTTTAACTACCATTGATGGATAATAAAAAGCTAATCACCCTCTTCACACACTCACGTAAACACAATATTTTCCAAATACACTCGGAAGTTCGAGTATGTATTATAGTAAACATCGGGACAACGTCACAAGCTTCAAAACGCTGACACTTCGGGTGACCGTTAAGCATCGACGGTAGTGCATCAGAAAACAAGTAACGCGCTTTGGAGTATTTGGCGCGCGCGACGATTCATTCGGCAGAGAATCGCACGCGTCCGCTTAAGCATTTTGGAGGGAAACGCGGACGAGGTCGCGGCGGCCAGTGCAAGGGAGGGAAGCGGTGTGCCGAAGTCGACGAAAACCCGCGGATGACTAGAAGATGGCCCAGCGACAAGTCGACAAAGCGTATGGGTGCGGGCCCGCAAACGACGACCATCGTCTCGAATGGCCATTGCAGTGGTGGTGCACTTACCCTCTGGTGTCGTGGAAGTGTTGCAAGTCCCTGAGGAAGCTGGCCTTCTCTCTCGCGTAGTTGGCCGGATCTTTGTTCAGGACACTGGCCATGCCTGCTGGATCTGCTGAGAGCGTGTGCGGAGTTACGTCGGCGACGGGCCACGCGTGTCGCGCACGGAGCGCAGTGCTAGGACCCGGGAAGCGCGCGCGCTGGCTGCTTGTCAGCGTTGGTCGTCCGCGAGCATATTTTCACGTCGTCGTCGTCGGCGGCCCGTGCATCGTTATCACCGGCGGCGGCCGTTATCTAAGCCGCGGCGGATCTGTGACGGACGCGCTCACCCCGCGCTGCTACTCGCACGTACTCAGCAGCGGCGGCGGCGGCGTCGTCGTCGTCGTCGTCGTCGTCGTCGACAGCAGGAGCGACGGTGGCGGCAATAGCACCACAGTCCAGTCAGCGGCGCGCGTCCCGTATCGTGTCGCCTGGCGGCCAGACCACCAGCACACTACGCGGACGTCGTCGGAGCGCGAAAATAACGGCCACAGGACTTGTACGATTTTACAGGCACACGCGATAGACACTGCGGCGCGGACACACAAAATGGCGACAACCGACCGGCAGAAGTGTGCGCGCTGGGAAGAGTGGAGAGAAAAAAAAATAAAACTAAACGAAATAAAAACAAAATAAATAACGTGCAACGTCGGCGGCGGCGGCGTGTTTCGCCCGTGCGTTTCGGTACGCGGTTGTCGTTGGGGCCGGCCCGGCGCAGGCGAGCGCGGTGGTGACGGGCAGCGACAAGAAGGAAAAGGAGAGAAAACAAAAAAAACAAACCGATCGGCCAGCGGAAAACCGGGGAAAAAGTCGAATATTTATTCACTAGGCGATCCGGCGGAGCAGACCGTTCGTCATAGCACACAGTGTGTTCACGTCGGTCGGGTCGCTCCCACCACCCCACCAACGAACCATCGTCCAAACATTAAAAACCTCGTCGCGCGCGCACGCACCTCGTGCGCGCGCCACAGCGCAGACCTATTTACAGTGGTACCAACGATTTATAGCCACCGACGCCGTGAACCGTCTTGCGACATAATAATAATATTATTATTATTATTACGTGTGTGCAATGTGTACTGTATACATACTAAATTGTACATGATCGTACAAAAATCGAAAAATTATATATCGTGAAATACATTTTTTTATTAATTTTAATAATGACTACAGCTCTAATCGTACTTGTACGGCTTACAAATTCCAATCGCCGTTAAATTATTATCTAATTGTATAGATTAGAATTCCCTCGTTTTTCGGTTTTATCGGCGAAACGCGTCGACCGAAAATGCATTTTCGAATAATTAACGACATATTGCGCGTGGTGTGTGTGTGTGTGTGTGTGTGTGTGTGTGTGTGTGTAAGCACGCGTTTGTGCGCGTTGATACCTACGTGGTACGACCGAAATTCAATTTCTAACGTTTATTCTGTTTATTGATGGTGCGACGCGTGTTACACACTTATGACATACACACATTCATTGATTCATGTAGAAAATTTCTAAACTTCCAAATTTGCTTGTCGATTGAAAATTGAATTTTAGAACTTAAATTTATACATTCCACTTCCACAATCCCAAACTCATAAAAAATCTCTCCAATCTCTTTCCATAAACATTGCAATTTAACCCTTTCAAAATATCGAAACATTTACCAGCCGATAATTAAATTATATTTTTATTTATCTTTAAAACTAATTAGTTAGCCACATGTCTACAGTCAGCTAGAAGATTTGAACATAGATATTATGGACCAAAATAAAAGTTATTGTGAGGTGGGCAATCAATTTCAAGCATTTAACTGGCGATTGGCGAACTTAAAACATTTTCATTAGACACTTTCTAATTAAAAGGAAATAGTTTCTACACTAAGAGCCCATAGAACCGAACACTGAGTCATAATTTAAATATTGGCCTGACGCCTTCAGTTTTGTCAAATGGAAAAGACCATTTTTTTATGAAACCTTCGATAGCTTTTATCAAAAAATATTGTTTAATGTAAATTATAAATCATTTTCTTTTTTAGAAATAAACTGCGTGCTAGTTGACGTTTTATACAGTATACAAAAAAATATTGAACAATATTAATATTTTTAAAATTGTCCCCGAAATTGTTATAGTAACGCAGTTCTATTAATCATCGGTTATTTGGAGGTATCTTCATGGAAAAATCTGATTATTAGGGCTCGGAAGTTATTGCAATAAAAAGCTTTGAAATTGATTGCATTATTGCAGTAATAAATACTCAAAATTGCACTTAACATTTTTTTTATTGGTTTTAAGTTAAAACTGTTTATTTTTATGAAATATTAATTTTACGTATAGTGACAATATAGTTTTATTTATTTAATAAGAAAGTGACATTACTAAGTACAATTAATAATAAAATGTTGGAAAATTAAGAGTCAAATTGGTTTTTTCTGGTCTTAAGAACCTGCAAGCAATTTTATAAGATGTAAAAACAATTTTTTTGTTTTATAGTACAAATTTGGGTACCTTAAAATGATTGCACTATTATATATTAGTAATATTAAAAAAATTAAAAAAAAAACATGTTATTCACAATAATTAACAATAATTTCATAATAATTGTACAATAAATGAGGAAAATCAACAAAATTGCAATCAATATGAAAAAATGGCAAAAATTGCACTAAAAACTTTTAAATTTTAATTGATACACGCATGAGACGAATGTATAAATCTACTTAGCAACAAATCCAAGCAATGGAAAAAAGTTGCAAATACAACAACTTCCAAGCCCTACTGATTATGAAATAAGAAATTATATTCAAATTGTGTGGTTTCATTTTTTTTTTTGTTTATAGTAACGAATTTATATAATTCATCGACTGCTTAGGATTAAATCATAACTTTATAACATTTATTTCATCTTTGTTATTGTTTGAAAACTATAACGATCAGAAAAAAAATTATTGTTTTATGGCTATATGGCTCAAAAATATATACTTGTACAGTTGTACATATGTAACATAAACGTCCTAAAGTATGTTAAGAAATAAACACTTCATTGTTAATAAAATACATAATTATTTAATACCATAGGGGTATGCATGTGGTATGCAGAATACGCCAAGCGCATACCACCTGTAGGCTGGAGGCAAACACTATTTAAAAAATGAATAATATGAACCATATCCCAAAATAACACATTTTAAAGGAAAAAATAATAAAATTTTAGGTTCACTAACGTGTGTTACTTTTTTAAAACCACGCTTTTAAATTTGATTATTGCAAATTAAATGAAAATCGTGTACAGCGAAAAACAACGTTATTTATTTAGTATTGATATGTACAAATTTTGATTCCAAAAATGCTTAAAAAATAATATTGAACGGTAGTGTAATAGTCTTATAGATCTTATATTCAATTAAACTCTGATAATGATATAAACAAAAATGTTATTGAACGTAATTATGCATCAAGATAAAAACAAAATATTAAGCCGTTAAATCGTGAAGACGTGAATAATAAATTAAAACGAAAAGATCTTGAAGATATTTTGAGAAACCAAATATGATTTACAAATAATCAGAAAAAATATGAATTATACATTACAGTCTATTTTGACCAAATTAATAATAATTTTAGAAAAATTACATATACTTAATTAGATAATTCCAATTTAAGCGATTTCTTATAATAACGAACTTATTAATAATTATAATTTTCTATTGGTAAATAATAAAGATTTAATTTAATTTTTTTTTACAAAAAATCAGAAACTTTTTTAAACAATGTTGAAAAAATGTTATTGAGACTTTCAAAAGTAACTCAAATCTTTTTACTTAATTTTTTACAGTTCACAACTTACAAAATAGTAAATATATACCACTATTATTTTTTCTACTTCCTGATGAAAAAATTAAAAACTTATGAAAAGGTGTTTTTGCACATCTTATTTGAATGTGATAGAATTGATATTATATTTCCTCCAAAAAAAAGTATTTATAGATTTTGAAAAGGCAATACATTTAGCTATTTTATGAGTTTGGCCTTCTATAATTCTGAAAAGATGTTGATTTTATTTAGGTCAAAGCTGGCAAAGAAAAATACAATCAAGTGGCTTATGTTCTGAATATAAAATTAATAGTAATACTAGAAAATACTTGAAATATTTTTTTGGATTACCGTTTTTCATCCTGACAAAGTGATCAACTGTTTCACAGACGATTTATTATCTATTAAGCCGTTGAGCATTAGATAAAAAAATAGATGTATTCATTCATCATTGATTATATATTAGTAACATACTAACATGTAGGATTATTTAGACTATCTAAATCTAATTTCCCACCTTCATTATGGGCAGAGTACACGGCTACTATTTTGAAAACTACTTATAGTGGTGAAGGTTTTCATTCTAAGCTCAACGCGATGTTCTATAATACTCATCCAAACATTTTCAATTTATTGATTATCTGAAAAGTTTATGAACTGAAGTACTCATTTAAACAACCATATAGTCACTCAAATTAATTAAGATAAATTGTTAAGTCAAACAATGACAGATTTTCAATTAAAACAAATTAGCAGATTCGAATTCATAAAACAATTATTTTTTAAATTTTTTCCAATACAACAATATTTTTTATTTATTATAATTACCAAATACATGCAATAATATAATAATGATATAAAAATCAAAAACAATATTTCTACCTTACCTCATACCTGCAGTAGTATTATTATTACATAAGTGATAAGTCTATACAAAAATTGGGAAGGAAAATATTGTTTAGTTTTTATAATTTACGGTAACAATGCGTAAATATTTATGTACGACCTATGAAAATAACCGGAACTCAATTCGTAATTCGTGTATCTGCGCACACTTATGATTAATAACTAAAATACCTTTAGCCAATAGTTTAAATTTATATTTGTTATTAAATGATATGTTATTAATAATTTGTACAAAAAATTAAAAACAATCATATTTGAAAAACCAATTAAAAAATATTATATCGGCCGACTCGGTTATTTATGTTATTTAAATAACAAACCGCGAAATAATAATAATTATCCAAATTACCACCAAGTACCAACTTATTACTAATGTTCAATAACTATTCGTATTTTAAAAATACATTTAAATAAATTTAATAAAATTTAGTTCTACTTCATATTTTTACATTATAATATTAATTATAAGGTACCTAGCATGTTAAATCTAATCTTCTAAATGTTTGAAACTGGTTTCGCTAAAAACGTTGAAATCAAGCCCCTCGACTAAGTTGCTCGTGGTGTGTGGAGTGTAGCTTTCGGTGGCAGTCAACGGTCAGGATAAAAAGAACTGTAGAACATTGTCATATTGTGTTTAGTGTGGTTTATTCGATTGTTTAAACATTTGTAACCAAAGTTTTACACTTGATTTGAATTTGTAGGCACACAAATTGTGTTAACTTATTTTATTTAAATATATCATTACAGTAAAAACTCTTTATTACGAAACTCGTTACAACGAAAAACTCTATACAACGTAAATATTACATTATAATGGTTGGTTTGATTTATAACCTATTATATAATTCTTATACCTTCTCTATACGAAAACTCTTTTTAACTAAAGAAATATTTTGGTCCCTTCAAATTTGTTATACAGAGAGTTTTCACTGTATTATTATAAATACGCAATTGTACAATACGGATATACAGAGAGAAACTGAGAACTATTCGATATCTATATGGTATAATATACAACTATATCCAGTCAAAATAAACTAACTATAGGTCGAATAATCGAAATAACTAGATAATAGTAAAAATTAAAAGGCATAATAATTATCAAAAGAAAAATTAATTGAGATGAAAACATATACAGAGACGAAGAGTCAATATTCTTACTCTATGGTATAAAATGAACTGCAAATAATGTAGATCATAGTACATTTCAAGAAAGTTATAACGCATACAACAGATCAAAATTCGTATCTTATCTTATCTTATTTAAAAATGCAGTTCAACTGCAGAGATCAACAGATTTTGATAGTGTTTGTTAGTGACGCTTAAAAATGTCTTAATTTATATTGTTATAAATGCATTATGCCGCAAGACATACAAATTTTCAATAAAACGTATCACATATAAAACAATTTGGCCGTGAACCAATTGTCTAACTACCTCATGACCTGTACGGTCACATAAGTCATAAGAGTGCATCAGCCTGCGAAATGAAGTTTCAATTTGATTTATCCACTATAAATTGTTATTTATAATCTATACTATGAATATAGGCTATTAAACATCTATAAGTGAAAAAAAAATTCGGGGTCCAACATTTTTTTTGAATATAGATATTGACATTTTATAGTCAATAACCATATTTATTACTAAAATGTTTGTACTTGAAAAACTTCGGGAGGGGGGCCAGACTCCTGAACCCTCCCCCCAATTACGGCTTAGTATATATATATATATGTTTCTTTGTCTTCTATACATTTAAAAGTTATATTAAAGTGTTTTAAATACAGGTTCATATTAATTTATTTAGGTAAAAGCTCTTACCTAATTATTTGAACCTTTTCAATTTACACAAGTGTTTAAATATAACTGGATATATTGATAAAGTTATTATATATTTTAACTATTGATCAACTTTAGTTTTTAACATTTGTATAAAAAAAGATAGATAAGTGCCAAATGTGAAGTGGGTACTGGGTACCGCTCTGCTGCACATTAGGTGTTCAGTGGGTCACTGTTATAGGCTATAGGGTGATCAATTTGAATTCAATGACATATTATCATTGATTACGAAAAACGATTTTAAGAGCAAACGTTATATCAACCTATATCGTCTATATTACGGAGTGATATGTTTATTTGATAAAGCTATCAAAATCATTTATTTTACATTTTGTATTATATAGAAGGTTGATATAATTTTTCTTGAAAATATTGCATTTATTATATTATTACTTAATCATTATTAAGTAGTATACATGTATACCATATTATATCAACTTATATGCTACAAATGATAAAATATATAATAAAATCTTTCTGTAAATACCTTAAAACAGTAAAAATATAATATATATATATCGTATTATCGTAGGTGCCTATAAATAAATAAATAATAATATAAAATAAATCAAAAATGTAATTGGGTGTAGTAAAATGCATAAAAGCTAATTATATTAGATTCATAATTTTATATATGTACTTAATATACCTACTTTATAATTATTTATACTATAATTGTGTTTATATATTTTAATTGTTGCGAGTTGTACAATTTTCTTATTGTATTATTTAACTGTTTAGCTATCATAGTTTATATTATTATAGCCATTGATTTCATTGATTTTAGAATATACTAGAATATAAGTATATTCTAAAATCAATGGTATAGCTAATAAAAAAAATACATAAAAGTTTAAATTTCAACGAATAATATTTTTAAATTATAATAAAATAATTAACATATCATTATTTATCATTTAAATATGTCATTTCGTCTAAAATTAAAATTAAAATGTCTAAAAATACTAATTGTCTTTATATATTTTTTAGATTTTATGGTTACAATATAAATTACTTATGAGGAATATTGTATTAAATTAAAAAAAAATAAATATAAAAAAAAGGTTTTAATGGACTAAAATATAGGAATGTGCCATGTATTTTTAATATTTTTATACAGATATAAAATTAACTTTTTTGGAACCTTGTATTAAATTTTCAATCATTTTGACTCAGCGATTATTTTTTGATCGGCATGTATAGAAAAAAAAACCCAAAAAAGTTTCCAACGCATATTATTTAAAAATAATTAAACAAATTTGAGAATTTTTTCATATAATGAAAAATATAAAATACAAATTTAATGAAAATTATAAGTTTCTATTGATATATATTATTTTTGAAATACAATAAAGTTAAATATCAAAAATTGTAAGTGGAAAAATAATTATTTTATAAGTTAATATTAAATGTCGTAAATAGAACCTCCTATTAAATTTTTAAAACTTAGATTTTAAAAGAAAAAATGTATGAATCTTATCAAAATTCTAACTTTAAACGCTTATAAAAAATATTGTAACTAACTTAACTTTTGATACTTTTTAATTAAGAAAAAAATAACGTATACGCTATAGCTATAGCTTTATATTAAATTGTCAAGTATTTCTACCAAACAAATAATTTTTAATCAACATTTGTAAAAATAAAACTAAAAAAAATTGAAAAATTTTTAAGTCTATAAGCAACTCAAGAATATTTTGAAAATTTTATCGTAAATAGAAAGTGATGGTATAAACATTTTGTGAAAATGTCAATTATCTACGGTTATTCATTTTCAAGTTACATCAAAAAACAAAATCGAAATTGAATTTGCGTGAAAATCTTTAATTTTTTGTTAGTTTTCCCCGATATTAAAAATATGTACTGGGAATATTTAAGTTTGACCTCTTCAAAGTACAAATTAGATTCAATTTTACATCCAAAACCCTACTCCCATTTTTAAAAATCTAACAATTTATTTTTATCTTAACTGCTAAAAAAACGCATAATTATAAAATCAATATATTCATCACTCCGATCAGAATGTAAAATAATATTATATTTATTAAGATTAATTAGTAAAAGTTCGTGCGAGGAATAAAATATTGTGAAATTATTAAATAATCTAATAATAATACCTATATAGGTATATACTCACTGTACACATACAAACAATTATTATATTTTAGTTATTACTATGCTTATAAGTTGAATTAAGATCAAAAAACATGTTATAATAAATATCATTTCAATATTATTGATACAGCTATTGTTATATCGTTAATCAATACGATTTTGATAACCTTGTGGATGAATATTATGTAGTTGAAGATAATTTTTGTTTTTAATTGCCTATGAATCATTTAAACGGCAACCAACCTTGCACAGCTTCAAATAAATTGTTTCCAGATCCCGAATCCGAATCCGAATCCATATCTACATTTTAAATTTGTAAAAAGATTTTAAGAATTAAAATGCATATTCTATAAATATTATTATACACTCAAATTGATCTCTAATTATTCAGTTTTTCAAAATTTAATTTTTAGAATTGTAATTAAAGATCATATTTTCAATTTTTTAAGATTTGATGTAACTTCTACTTTTTAAATGAGAACCATTCTTTTATACTGTAAATTGTTATTATATAATTTTATTTTATCTAAATCAAAATTTGAACGAATAATTTTTGAGTTATTAAATTTAGTGTTCTAAAAATCATAAGTTTGACGATATGAGGGCTATATGGAGATTTAAATGTTTTAATAATTTATATAATTTATCAATATTCATACATTTTAAACATATATAATAGATTCTAGATATATTATATCATCTATTTAATAATTTTAAAAATGATTAGCTTTAGAATAAATATTTTTTAAGCTAAAAAACTACACGTTCAATTTTTGAATTAACATTTTCAAAAAAAAATGATCAACTAAATAATTTACAGTAAAAGGTAGGGGAGTTCACATTTAAAAAACAAAAGTTTGTATTGTCACAGGTTACTAATTAAGTAAAACAAAACATTTAAAATTGTTTTAACTTAAGTTCAATTATATGGTGAGCATGCTTGATTAATCATTATATTTATATATAAAATATGTATTATGAATATTTCAATCACAATCTATGGGAAAATAAATGTATTTTTTTGTGAAAATGTGTAAATGTAGTAATACATAGGTAATGTTGAAAGAATAGTATTCAGTTACCATTCATTTGAAACGAGTCATTTCTTAAAACATATGTTATTCTTATTATCTATATACCTGATCATAATCAATGTAAAATATTGCAATTTTATCTTTTATCCATAAACGTAATTCAAATTGTTTATTTACACTTATTAATTTTAATAACTATAAAAGTAATGTAAAAAGTGTTAGCCAGAACACTGAAACTATATATTATCTTCACTTTTTATTCTAGATATTAAGACTTGTGCAATTTTATTTTATTTATCTCCTCACAGTAACAATTTTATTCGGGCAGGTAATCATATATATAATATATACATAACACTTTTATTTTTTATCAGTGCCATAAATGCAATTATTGATCAGCTATTACTTTTGTCCTTATATAGTGTACACCCATTAATCATATTTTAATCATCAACCGTCAACACAGTTGAAACAATGGTATAGAAAAATAAATTTTATATTTATATAACAAACCTATATACACTGTATTTTAGATTGAAACAATTTAGAACTAGCTGACCTGAGTTATATATTTATTATACAAGATTTCCCGTGTAATCCGTTACTACATCTGAGATAATGGAGATATCATAATTGTGTTTTTTTCAAAAAGGCTCACAGGGACTACAAGTATTTTATATTTTATTTTATTTTAATTTAATCTTCTGGTAAAAAGTTAAAAAAATATTTGTTTATTTAATTATTTTCAAATAAATTAAAGATAGCCATTTATTTGTTGAGTTTATTTTTCTGAAAATGTTGACATTTCAACATTTTAATTTTTTAAAATTGTGATTTTTAATAGTTTTTTTTAGCTTTGAGAATATTTGTATACCTATTATTAATGGGCACGAGCTTCGAGAGCCATATTTTTGATAATACTAGCATTTATATGGTATTAAATAATTCACAATTTTTCTCAAAACTAGATTAAATATTAAAAATTACAATTTAATGAAAATACGTTGAAACATTAAAATTTTTAGAAAAATAAACTACAAAATGGCTATTTTTGAAAATAATTAAATAAAAAATTATTTTTTTAACTTTTTTACCAAAACAATAAATTTAATTAAAATATAAAATACCCGTATTCCTTGTCCCTAGGAGTCTTATAAAAAAACAAAATTATGATATCTTCATTATTTCAAGAGATATCACAATTAGTAAATCTTCTAGGGGCATATATATAGGTATATTATATTTGACGAGAGTCATTAAAGGAGGTAGATATCGTTATATTTTAAATTATTAATAATTAATATAATTTATTATTTGATTCAAAAGATTATTCTAAATCTGTAAGTAACATTGTAACAGTCCAGATTCAATGAGATCTGCGGTTGATAAAATTTATTGCCGAAATTTTAGAATTATTATTTTCAAAACTATCTTTTAGATTATCATCGTTCATTTTGTGTTCAATACATTTAGATGCTATAGCACCATCTAGTTTAATTTTAGCATCCCTGCAATTGAATAATTGTAGCAAAATATTAAAAATGAAGAACCTTTTTTACTTAATATTCTCATCTATCGCTATTATTATATTATTATTAAATGTTATGATTATTAAAATAGAACCTACATATTATAAAAATCTATTATAGTTATTTTATATTAATATTAAATTATTAATAAAATCAGAAAATCCTCTTATAAAGTTATAATTTATGAAATGAGTGAAGACTTTCCACGCTTATACCCGCATGAACCACATGAAAAAGGTGAACTGCATACAGTTGTGTACTTGTATCAGTTGTATAACATTCAAAATCGTACGTTTAGAATAATTTGTTTTATTCTGTTATTTTTATATTGAAGCGGATTGACCTATTATCAAATTAAGTCTCTCTCTTATATTAATAATATTGAAGAGGGTGTTCCACAAGGAATATTAATATGCCCCCATGTTCTTTAACCAGTTTAACCTATACGTTTTTGTCCAGCCTACAATTCCAACAACTACCTACCATAGGAATACTTTGCTGACGATTAGACCTCCTTGCTATACAGTATACACCCTGATCACGAAGACCCTGGACAACCGCAAAATATAATTCATGCAATTGAATCATCTTTTTCTATGGTACAATGAATTAAAGTTATAACAAAAACTATTTACAGCAAATTACACTTTATATAAAAATTCATAAGGTCTATAATATTCAGATAATGCCTTTCGCCATTCATACTAAATAACTACCAACGACCATCTGACTACTACTCCAAAAAGATACTCGTTATTTAGAAGTGACGTACGTATATGCCTTGCACAGACACGGCTGCTCATATTATAGATTCTAAAATGAAACAACTAAATGACATAGAAGCAGACAGCTTTGTTACCTCCTAACATTTAATATCTTAACACGTCAACCTAAATAATAAACTACTTATTTTTTTTTTTTTTTAATTGGTGTGCCATTTTTCAATATAAACAAGCAATAATATAATTATACAAAAACTCATCTTCAAACTATTATATACCTATAGTCATTAGTCTATACACTATACATGCTTGGGCTTGTCAGAAACACATAATTTTAACAAGTTCCAAACATTTAAATCCTAAACCCTTAAGTAAATGATAAAAGTTCTCTTATTTTAGGTACCAAATCATATCTTACACAAATACCTCAATATTTCATTGTAACAGTAATATAGGTGTATACATATTGTTATTATATATTGTAGTATAGTTACCATAAGTATACTTATATATATATATTCCTAACGTAAATAACATAGAATACCATGAATAATAAATCATAATTATGTGCTGGAGCGTGCAAATGTAATATTATATTATCCTTTCTACTTTTTACGAATTACGAGTGATATACCATAATGCACAATTCACGAGACACATTATATATTTATATAGTAGCATACATGAAAGTTATTAGTTTATTACATTACTTAAACATATTGTACAATATGTACTATGTATGTTGTATCTTCGGAAATATAATTTTGTTTAATGACTTATAAATTTATTTTATGGTAATTTAACTTTTGGCAATAACGTACGATATCAATTAATTAAATTCAAATTTAGAATAACCTATATAACCTTAGTACATTGAATACCTACTAAGTAAAACCTAAAAATTGTCAATGAACCTAATAATAACTAATTGACGTAATGACGTTATCGACGATGACGTTAATTAAACATTTTTAATATGGTTTTAATTGCACTTTTAACCTATACATAATATATTTAAATAAAAAAATCCGTAAGTTTTATAAATAAATATTCCAATAGATATGATTTATTAAATTTATATTATAATATTATACTATATTATTTGTTTATTATGTTTTATTTTGAATAATATCAATTATAATGTAATTTATTTTTATTCTAATAATATACTTAAACTGTCATACTGTGTTTATTATCATCATTAACTCTTTTCCAAATTAATCTAATAACAATTATTATTGTATTAAATAGCCAAATTTATTATAACTATAAGTATTTATAATAATTTTTATTAAATGTAGGACAATTTTCTCCGGCTATTTACCATTCTTATTTATTTAAACTAGTTTAATAGAATTCAATATTTTGGTTTCGTATTCTAAGATAGCCAAATAGTTAAGTGCTTATCTATGTAAATATTTAAAAAGTTGAATTATTATTTTCAATTAAATATATTTATAGACCGTTATGTAACTAAGAAAGTTAAAAACTTTAATCAGAATTCAGAGGGGGAGAGGAGCTAATGGCTAAAACGCGAATGAACATTGTCCATGGATAATCTGTGTGTATAGCTATACAACTATACATAAGTTATGAGTCTACAGACAATAATATCATTTATTTAAATTCAATATTTTATTAATTTACGAAAATCAGTTAAAATATTTAGCTATAGAGTCCCATGTATAAATATTTTTTAACTATTATGGGGCCTTTAAGACCTTAACTAAAATTATGTACACCATTATAGTATTCTTAGTCCTTACAATTTTTAATATTTTATTTTTAATAAATTGTTAACATTATAATATTATATATTCAACATTGTGAGGTTACAGGCGGTACAGCTACAGATAGCATTAATTATTTTGCAGTTGGTAGATAATATAGGTATATGTACTTATCTACTTTATATGTGTAAACCATAGCCCATAAATATTTTAAATTTCTTAAGTTAACTCAAATATATTGGTTGTAATGTATAAGTAAACTGTAAAATAATAATACTATATACTGTAAACTTAGAATATAGATATTAGATGTATACATCATATAATCATCACCTATCACCAATAATTTTGTAATCATCACCTGGTAATAGTATAGTAATACAGTGTAATTTCCAACTTGTACGCAGCAATACAACAGCACTAATGATTTAAAGTTTACTCAAACGTATAAAAAGCGAAAGGAGCAATATTATCTCTATGTATTTACCTTTACTATAGGATCAGTTATTTTGACTATTATTAGAATAATATATAAAAAAATTGAAATCTCCAAATTAATACTGTTAACATTTTATTCTTGGATATTTAAGCTGTTTTTTAATTCATAGAAAAAAGAATAATATTGGAGATGATATTCTGTTCCATGTCATAAATACATATTTAACTCTTATATAACCGAAAATCAACTAACATAATGAATACAATATTCATTATTTAAATCAATGAAGTGTGTCTACAGTTCTATACTTATACATTTGTCAAGTTTGTCTACTGAAGTTATTGCAGATAAGTGTACACTAAAAAACTAACAAAAGTTTTTTTGACAAATAAATAAAATATATTCATAATAATAAGTTGCCTATATATATTTTGACTATACTCAATACTCATGTATAACATTGTTTTTACTTAAATAGTTTATTTATTTGTTTTTAAATAATTCAATTTTTTAACTTAATAATTAAATCAAAATACACTTAACAGTGAAAAATACTTCACCGTTTATTTCTAACACAGACAATGCTTGTAAAATGTACTATACTTTTAGTCGATAGATGAAGAAGATTGCTGTCTCTTACTTTTGCAATTGTACATCTTTTGAATTTTTTGAATATCCTTTCTGCTTAAACCTTCTCTCTGACCCATTGTCACTCCTCGTGTCTAAATATATTAAGAAAGCTCAGTCAATAATTTATTCTTAATAATTTATATTATTATTATAAAATTTATAAATAAGTTTATTTTAAAAAGTTGAAGTTGTTCAACATAGATTTAGACTTAAGAATCTGTATCCTATATGGCTGTATAATCATTTATTATACGCATAAAAATTATATAGAAAATATACCTTCGGATCAATGGTCGCTTGACCATTTTTCGAAAAAGCATTGGCTGAATAGTGCATTACGCTACGATAGTCATAGCCTATACCTTGGCTGTCAATCATCGAACTTTGGGCTTTTTCAAAATTATTCTCCCTCCCTAAAAATACCAGAGAGTTAAAAAAAATTGGTTTAATAGTCATAATTTCAAACTCAAATTATTTTGCATTCTTACCTGATTGAATATTGTTATAGTTGACGGTAACATATTTATCCCTATCGGGTCTGTTCTGTTCGTGCATGAATCCAGCGGCGTGAAGCATTTCGTGCATTACTGTACCTTTTTTAGATAAACATCCCGGACTTTGTAAATTTATCTATTCAAATATAATATTAATAAAATAAAATTAGTGAAATATAATATTAATTTATTTTATGCAGTAGTGCACAGAAATAAAAAGTTATTAATACTTCTTGTCTTCCTCCGATTTTTCCCACTGATGACCAACATCCCGTGTTTCCATTAGTGAAGTAAATGTAATCAGTATCATAAGAAGTTCTTGGAGTGAATTTCAGGCATGTAAGTTTTTTGTATTCATCAATTGAACTCAATATCATCTGTCTATCACTAGACCCTAAATTAATCGTATAATACACATATATATTTTAATACAATAAATGTTTTATGTCATTGTAATGAATACACTAGTATACTAGGTACATATTAAACAAATTAAGCATGACAGTATATGGTGCTTTATGTTAACGTATCTAGATCATAAATAAAAGGTTTTCTAGAGTTATTGATTTTCACTAGGTGATAAAAAAGGTTGTAAGTTGAAAATTAGATTTTCAAAAAGTAATAACTTTATATTTATTTATTTTTTATTGAAATACAAACTGGTTGAACCCAATTCAAATATTTTAAAACCAAAATTAGACAAACAAAAATTGAAATAAATAACATTCAAAATAGTCTGTAAAAAATTGGATATAAAGCTCAGGTGTATAGTTTTTCTCAGTAAACAGTAAAGTAGCCAATATAATACAAGACATAAGCATCGCATTACATCAAAAATTACATCAAATTTTTTTTAATATATTTTGATCATGAATATATTATCATCAGTATATTGAGTATAATCGGTCAGAAATTTAACGATGTATTGGACTAATATTTTTCTCAAACAATTCTATAATTGTAATGAAGTGGATATATTTGTAAAATAAAGAAATTTAAAGAGAAATCAATATTGCAACAGCTTGTATCCATGAAATAATTTAAATTTATAAGTATTGTATAAATACTGTTATGTGTTTGTATTCTGTTATACTATTATATTAATATATTTTTATTTAAATTACTTTAGAAAAAAACCACACAAATTTCTTAATAGTTAGTTGTATAATAATTAGTAACTACGTGAAACGTTAATTTTGAACAATACAAATGTCTTTAGACAAATTTAGGTGCTTACTATAATAATGCCTATTACATATAGGCATATTAAAATATAAACAATTATGGCATGATTACAAAGAATCATTTGCTAATTTAATTTTAATTCAATATAGCCATGTTCAATTTTACTAAATAGTAAATACTACTTAATATTATAAATGTATTAATATAGATTTTAGTTAGTATTTATGTAGTTTATATTTCTTTTACCGAAAGACGGACTGATTTCGTAGGGGATAATGCCTTTGGGCCATCTAGACGATACAGCTTTTAATCCATTCCTGGAATTTCCAATCGGATGTAAGATGTCACCCTCAGCGTACTCGCCCATTTCTTCAGGGTTTAATTGACTGGTCTCTTTCCATGACGACACTGCTTCACCCGACTTAACGTCCGGTGTTCCGAAAATCGCCGCGCCTAAATGCATTAAACCATTGTACAAGTCCGATTCACTGCTATTGTCCACCTCGTTCTCTTCCTCTTCTTCAGCTCGCAAATTAACGGGCTGCGCCAGTGCCAATGGCAAAAAAACCGCTACGAACCACAAAAACACTTTCATATCTTCTCTTTTTTCAAATAGACGAAAAAAATAATGTTTATCTTGTTTCGCAACGACTTTAACACTACGATGGTCGATGCGTAGGGTTAGTGTTTTTATATAATGTAGAACAGAGTTAATTAGTTTAGATAATATTCACTGGGTCGATTAAGAAAACAAGTCACTGTGTCCAATGTTTTGTAATTTTTTTTTTTAGTATACTTAAAATTCATATGGAAATTGAAGTGATAACGTGACAAGACGACAAGATATTTTTCGACGAAGCGTATGCCACTTAGCAAATCGTTTAGACCGTTTAGAGGTTTATAATAAAGATCCCTTTATTAAGATAAAAGTTTGTTTAATTAGGACGTTTTCATGTTCGGTGTTTATTCGGTGTTACAAATTTACAATACAAGTGCATAATTATATATACATATAATAAAACAGAAACGGAAATAATTCTAAGAAAATAGTGTTATAGTGTTTTAAAAGAGGTATCTACCTCATATCTATTTACACGAACTACGTGACACGATACAATGACACGAATCATAAAATTTGTAGGTACCTATACCAATAGCTTTTTAATTAATTCAAGAAATTTCCAGTGGCCCATGCCTTTTAAGCTTTAACTTTTAAGTGTTAACTTATTACCTATAGTAAGATTAGAATTAAAAATAAACGTACTCAATTACTAAACAACAAATTAATTAGTTTTTCGTAACGGCGTAACTACTATCATAAAAAAAGAAAATAGTAAACTATAATAGAATTATTCTAATACAACATAAAAGTTTACATAAATAAATACATTTTAGATACATTTATTATTTATATAGTACTGATATATTTTTAACTTATATTTTACTATTTTATGTTGTATTTTATATATTATATAGTACATAACAACACGAATTATTAGTTGTAACATTAATCAATTCATATTCATTAGACTCAATAATATATAGTTTGTGGTTGTCAATTGGTACACTAGGTATTCATGAATATGCATATTTTTATTTGAAACAAATCTAACTAATCAATTGTTAAATATTCTTAGACGATTATAATAACATGAGTTTATAGAAAAAACCTATAGACTATAGTACGTCCTACATATTTATTTTGTCAAATATATACCTGTTATGTAAAAAAATTTTACTTAATAAGAGTTTCATGAAACCGGAATACATAATACCTATATCGGAGTTAAATGATTTTAGTTAAGAGCCGTTAAGCCTTGAGGTCCAAACCTAACCTAATTCTGAAATTTATTTGACTTTTTATTGAAATAAAAACTTATGTAATGTAATAAAATAATTTATTATCTTTACTATTTCAAACTCTAAAACAAAAATAGAACAAACCAAAAACATAAAAAATGATTATAAATAGCCAATATGCTTATGGATAGCTTATGGTTTTGGAGGAGCTATTACCTATCACCACCAGTTTTGCTATTAGTCATTATAAAATACACGATTACATCGGATATATTTTCTGAGCATAAGGATAATTATATTAGTATTAATTTTATAGTATAATTTTTATTTGTTTTAATTGTGTATTTGTCTGTTGTTATCAGCTTCTTGAGGTGCAAAAATGCTTTAACATCCATTATGATGGCAAAGTTGATACTTTGAGAATGTCAATTCATGAATAAAAAATTCTCAGTGGGAAAAACGAAAAAAAAACAAATTTTGAAAAACGATAATTTTTACACAAAACTAGTTTTTGAAAAATTAAATTTTGTTATTTAGTTGAAATTCAAAAACGAATGATTAAAAATATTTAAAATTTTCTTTAAATGGTTAGGTATAATATACGCTATATAGTATATACTATAATTTTAATACACTCCTAGTAATATAGTCCTACTTAATTACAAGATACATTAGGTGAATCCAGTGCAAATGTACAATATAGTGGTATTAACTATTAAGTACCTACATATTCCCATTTTTACTAATTGTATTTCAATATATTTTTCCATTTTGCATTTCTTATATAAATATTATATATAGCCTACTGTCTACATTAATTATACCGATATTATATTCTAAGTAAAATATAATGAGATATTTTTAATTACTCGGAACTATAAAAAAAATAATAATAGTTCCAATCATAATTAGTATTTATGTTATGTATTATTTTGTTATAAAAGGAATATATAATATAACTAATGTACGAAAATATAAATATATCAAATAGATAACTTATCGTACATTGTCGGATTGTAGACAATAATTTGCCTTTAACGGTTTTAACCATTGATTATAAACACAATTTAATATTTATAATCAATGCTTAAATATATATCTCTTAAATCTTAATAACTGGTAAACAAAGAATGATGTTAGCGCACTTTTATTTTATTTCACTCTTTCAACGACGCATTATATAGTAATTGTTCATTTGCGTTCAAAAGAACTAACTGCTGTTTGCTTTAGTATTTAAGTGAATTATGCTGATCTATTATCAGATTATAATTGGAAACATTATTTATTTTTTTAAGATTTTTAAAGTTTAATGAGAATTATGAGTAGGTGTGTAAAATGGTACAATTTAAAAAAGGTCAATGTATCATGATTTAAAATTGTGATATACAATGTATATTTTAATGTCATTTAAAATACAGTTAATATTCTCGACTCAAATTTTACTGAACATATATATTGTGGGTGGTCCAGAGACAGAGAATAGTATATTGGTAGTTTTAGTGTGGTCCAAAATCATCTAGTCAGACCATAAGTTAAAACGGTTATAGTAATTTACCACACAGACCTTTATACTAATGCAGATCGGTAAAGCTTGGCGGTCTGGTGAAGTTTGACCAACCAGGGATTGGACTGATAACAGACTAAAATTAATCTTAATTCGGGACACTTAGTATAAGGGACGGCGCGAACGCAGTCCCAGCTAACAAAAATTCTGCGCCCGAGGTATCCACATTAGGGATACTCGCAGGGGTCAACCGTTTCCATGTGCAATGAACCGGCCTCGCCCTGGAGGAACCGCCTAGTTGATCACGGTTGACCTCCACGCCAGGTAAGTATGCTCGACGGATGCTGGTGCAGCCTTTATATACTGTACGTCAACCTCCCCGGAACGGTACACGCTCGTAGAATTCCGGCTACTGTATCGGTCATCTGACAATAATGTTAACCCGCAATTACTTTAGCGTATTCAAAAAAGTTTTGGTATATTATGGAAATATCCGCGAAGTATTTTAGATACCGCCACGTGCAATGACGATTCGGTAAATGTCAGCCGAAAACGTCGGTCGATAGGTGGCGCTTCCTATGAGTGAAATACTGCAGACGCATTTTTGTTGTTTGTTTTTCAGCATCTTATGTATCTTAGGGCTCGATTAAGTTAATTTCGGTTCATCGGGATTACCATTAATCGAGAATATACCTAGGTACCTAATTAAGAGAGTCTAGTTAAAAGTCTTCTTAAAAACAAGAACGAACTAAAATGTGTTTTAATTAGTGTATTTAAGTCAGTTTTATAATATTAGAGCTTTGTATTTATGATTTGGCAGGCAGATAGATGTCTGCTGTACTTTTTTGAATGTACAATTTTTTACTAAAAACAGTAAACACGTTATTTATAAAATGAATGTCCGTGTTTAGGTATAAGACATCATGTAGGTAATATATTTTATAAAATGTAATATTTATAATTATCTTTCTATGGTTACCTGATACACTATTTTATAAAGATTTTACTGATTTCTATCTCGGAATAATTTTTAAATAATTATTATTTATTACTGTGCATTATACTTAAGTATTTTATTGGTCAATGAAAAATATACTAATATCATAGACATAATTCTATTATGTCTATGCTTAATATACTCTTTTAATGCTGACTTCCATTCCACTGGTGCTATCATCGGCTTTTACATAATCAAATAATATAGTATTTTAGATTCACAAATTAATTGCTATATTGCCATACAATTTTTAGATATAAGTATGTAGTTTTTTTGTGGGCTACCAATTAATGCATAATATTTAAATATTTAATATAATAATACTTAAATTAGATACCAATAATCGATTTCATAACTAAAAAAATATATAAGCTTAAGATGCTATCAATTATAGGAAAGTTAATTAAATTTCACTTGTACAGTAGGTATTAAAGTTTGTAAAACGAATAATAATTAAATAACTATATGTAATGTAAGTAGTAGGTACTTTAACAAAATAATTTATTCTGTATCACATAAAATACATTATTGTTCAACTTTATTGAAATATAAGATTTAATATATTTTAATATATTATGATGATAAAAATGACTTATCTTGATTTCTAATTAAAACTAATATCAAAAGTTCGAAAATAATATCAAACCTATTATAACTACCGTAGATAGCTGTAAATAAGCTTAGGAAGCTGTTCAACCTTTTACGTAAAAGCATAGAACATTAAGAGGATGTCAGCACATTATTTGTTTTCTCTCTCAGACCCACGTGCAACATAATAAAACGTTTTCATTTAAAATCATTTTTTTTTTTATAATTTTTGAGTAATCTTAGAGTAAAATCCCTATTACAAAAAATATAGAAGATAATATTTTTTAAGGAAATTACATATCAATTTTAAATTTTGTTATTTGATTTTGTATTCGACTTTCTAACAAAAAAAACGATTTTTATACCTTCAAAAATATTATTTTCCCTAGTTTTTGTAATGGATGATTTTACTCTTAGGTTACTCAAAAACATAAAAACAAAATGATTTTGGATAAATGTATATTGTTTATGTAGCGCAAGGGCCAAAAAGAAAAAACAAATAGTACACTGGCATTTTAATATTATCACAGAATAAATAATAAATAATTAATAAATAAATAAATAGTTTATTCTGTGATATAATGTCTATAGCTGACAAGTTTTATGATAATATCATAAAAGGCACGGTCTTAGAATATCTAGAACCGTGTTATAGGTTTATTATAGGTAATTTTCTTATCAGCAGTTGAAAACGAAAAGTTCTTATCACTATATCTTTGAGTTTGAACTCTCGATTTTTCAATGTCAAATTGTCAAATCTTTTGCGAAATCAATATTCAGTTAGCACTTAACGCAAATTTTAATTTTGTTTATTCGTAGTCTGTATAGTGTACATAGTTGAATCATTTTATTATTAAATTTCTGTTGAATCACTGACGTTAAATTTTAACCGGAATGGCAACTTCGTTGTTTCGTACCGCCCTCAAAGGAGGATTACATAAGAATTATCTTAGAAAAACTTTACGTACTTCATTTAATCTAGAAAAGATATTATGTATCCATACATCATCGTTTTTGAATGGTAACAATACTTTCATTCAACTTTTTAGTCAAATGTTAATTCAACATAAAATAATGTAAAATATTTGTAAAACTAATCAATGATTATATTTACTTAGTAAAAGGTCAAGAAATTAACATGCCATCTCTGTCCCCGACTATGACCGAAGGCAACATAGTCAAATGGTTAAAGAAAGAAGGAGACAAAATATCAGCGGGTGATGTACTTTGTGAAATACAAACTGATAAAGCTGTCATGTCTTTTGAAACGGAAGAAGAGGGAGTATTAGCTAAAATACTGGTAAGTTATTATTAAAGTATTATTAATATAATATTTATTTGTAGTTTAATAATTTTATTATAGATTCCTGAAGATGCCAAAGAAATTAAAGTGGGTTCCTTAATAGCACTTATGGTAGCTGAAGGTGAAGATTGGAAAAGTGTTGAAATACCTGATGTCCAAGGTGTTGCACCTGTTGCTTCAAATTCTCAAGAAGAACCCGAAGAATCAGAACAATCTACTGGAGGAAATAGTACTGTCATATATATAATATATACGTTTAAAGTAAATATAAATACTCTCTTTTATTTGTTTTTATTTTTTAGCCCCAGGAATTGAATTAACCATGCCATCGCTATCACCAACTATGTCTGAAGGTACAATTATTAAATGGCACAAGCAACCAGGAGATAAAGTTTCAGCGGGAGATGTATTATGTGACATTCAAACGGACAAAGCTGTTATGTCATTTGAAACTGAAGAAGAAGGAACATTAGCCAAAATTTTGGTATATAAAAATATTATTTAAGTCATTGAAAACCTAATATTAGTTATAAATCATGTTTAAGTTGGGTGATGATAGTAAAGATGTGAAAGTCGGTGACCTCATTGCTCTAATGGTTGCTGAAGGAGAGGACTGGAATGATGTTAAAGTTCCTGGAAAGAAAAAAACTAAATCATCAGTAGCAAAAGAAGAAGACGTTCAAAAACCTAAGGTTGAATCTCAGACATCAACAGAACCTACCACTAGATATTCTTAGTAAATATTGAATACTGTTAATAATTTAATATAAACTTGGTTTTAATTTTTAATTTTATATTGTAGCGATGGTTATAGTCCAGCTGTGAGGTCACTTCTAGAATTATATGCTATTGATGGTTCTAAAATTAAAGGAACTGGAAAACAAGGAAAACTTTTAAAAGGAGATGTTTTAAAGCATGTGACTGAAAAACAACTGTCTATCAAACCTCCTAGAACAGGTTAATAAATTAATTTGATTAAAATTTATCATATGCATCAAATATTAAATCTGTTAATAGTACCTTTGCCAGGAGAAACATCCTCACTAAAATCTGTCACACCAACAATTGTATCAAGACCTACCAAAGGACCTAGTTATGTTGACATTCCATTAACTGGCATGAGATTAACAATTGCTAAACGATTAACTGAATCCAAAGTAAACATATTGTTTTACAATGTTTATTAAGTTGTGTAAATGAATGTTTGATATTTTTAGACAATGATTCCTCATGCCTATGCTACAGCAGAGAGCAATATTGATTCACTTTTAGGACTTCGTAAGCAATTAAAATTAGCTGGCATTAATGTTTCTGTAAATGATTTTATTATCAAAGCAGTTGCTATTGCTCTTAAACAGTGTCCTCTAGTCAATTGTCACTATGTTAAAGATAAAGTAATTGATTACAATTATAATTTATCAAAATATGTTTTATTTACAATGATATATTTCATTATTACTTCCAGGTAGTTTTACAACAAACATCTGATATTTCTGTAGCAGTTGCTACTGAATCAGGTCTGATAACTCCTATTGTGACTAATGCTGATGGTAAAGCATTAGATGAGATTTCAGCTGAAATTAAAGAATTGGCAGGACGGGCACGTATTGGTAAACTGCAGCTTCACGAATTCCAAGGAGGCAGTTTTACGTATGTTAATGATTAAAAAATAATTAATCCACCATATTAATAATTCTTTAATTTCCTTTTTTTTTTAAAAAAAAAAAAATAGAATATCCAACCTTGGAATGTTTGATATATCTGAATTTAGCGCTATTATAAATCCTCCACAATGTGGTATATTAGCTGTTGGAAGTGGACGACCTATCATTGGTAATACATTTTTTAATTATACATAAATAATGGTATATTAATCATTAAATTATGTTGCAGGACTAAATGGTAAACCTCAAACAATTATGACAGCCACATTATCATATGACTCACGTGCTATAAGTGAATCTGCTGCATCAGATTTCTTAGAAACCCTACAAGGTTTATTGCAAATGCCAGCATCACTACTTTTGACATCCCCAGCCGCCAAAAAACGTGTTTCAAATTAAATGTATCCACATTTTCCAATTCAATGTTTTTGTTAAGTTTTTTTTTCCGCTCAGGCTCTAATATTTGTTATATTATAATAAGATCTAAATAATATGAATGAAACAAAATAAAGCTTTAATTTTTTGTAGTATAAAAATTATTTGCATTAATATTCATTTGTCGTATGATACACATTCAAGAATAATATGTTAGTTACATTATTCATATAATTATAATTAAACATAAATGGTAGGACTTAGATATATTAAGCTGGTGCAGGAGGTGGCGGTGGTGGAATACTTGGTTTCCAGTTCATTGGCATCATATTGTTAGGCTGCATTGGTGGAGGTGGTGGCATTGGCGGTCCACCTGGACCCATTGACATTGGAGGTGGCGGCGGAGGCATCATATGGCCTTGCATATGTGATGGTAAACCAGGATGTGATGGTGGTAATGGAGGTGGCATTTGTCCTTGTTGTGTTGGTGGTGGAGGAGGTGGTGGTACAAACCCACCATGAAATCCTGGTGGTGCGAAATTGTTGAAACTGGGAGGTGGCGGCGGCGGAGGTTGATAAGAAGGAGGCTGAGGGGGTGCCTGTTGATTTTGCCAAGGCATGATTCGAGGTGGAGGAGCCATTTGATGTTGAGCCATCATAGACAAGGGTACTTGCATAGGAGGTTGCATGATGGGTGGCGGTGGTACTGGCATTTGATGCATCATTGGCATTTGAGTTGGAGGTGCATCGGCAAATAGTTGATGGGGACGATCAGCTTGACTAAGTGGATTTTGGGCTGCTAATAGTCTTTCAGCAGCTGATCCATGCCGTTCCCCTTTAACATCTTTTTTGAATGCATATGAAATAGACACTGCTCTGTTACATAAATGTTGACCATTCATAGCTTCTATCGCAGCGTCAGATGCTTCAAAACTAGCATAATTTATGAATGCAAATCCTTTTGAATTGCCCGTATCAGGATCTCTCATTATCTAAATTAAAAATAATTAAAATGTATAGTGAACATCAATTAATAATTTAATGTCATACTTCATACTTCTTATTCATCAATTTATGTTTAAAACCCATCTATTTAATGTAAAAGTCCTTTTTATAAAATGATTGAAAATATCCAAACAATTATGTTTTTGGTTCTTTTATAGCACGTATAGTCATTTTATCTACCTTCTAAATGTATGAACATATTTCATACAGTTGGTGAATAACTTTTATATTGTGTACTCTATTTATTATGTACAGTAGAATCCTGCTAATCCGGACAATTATTTGGGAAAACCCATGATTAAGATGTGTACCTAATGTAAAATTGTTAATCAATAAATTTTGAATTCGTATAAATACATAAGGTGTTTTTTGACAGTATATTTATTGTGTTTATTAATTAGTAAGTTAAAAAAAAAAAACATAATTTCGTTTAATACGGAGAGAGTCCTATCCCATCTAGTCCGGATTAGAGGGACTCTACTGACTTATAAAAAAATTATTTTTTATTGATACATTATTAAATTTTTAGTATTCAAAATGTCTGTTGAATACAAATCTATCAAATAAATAGAATGAGTTAGAATTATTAATATGTAATAAATAAATTAATATTAAAAGGCAATAATAAATATATATATTATATTTGTATATGTGTGTGTGTGTGTGTGTTTCTAGTGTGTTTCGGCAATGGATTTACTCAACATCAATTGTGTAAACAAAATAAAAAAAAAATTACTAAATATACACAGTAAAAAAATATTTATATAAGTTATATGACTTATGAGTAGAACAATGTTAAAATTTTAAGAAATAATATCTTTAAAAATATGTTTTAACATTTAATTTCAAATTTGTGTGACTTATATAGTCACGTATGCATTCAATAAATAATACAAATTATGTATAGTGTACGTGCTAATAATGAATAAAAACTATAGTATAAATATAATTTTAAATTAACTAATAATATTGTTATTTATCAGAAAGTAAAATATAATAAATGATATTATTATTATGACCTATTTAACATAAAGAAATAAAAATCTATGAATTCTTGTATAAGAAGTTAATTCCTTGGTATATTTGTACAAAATTGACTAGTTAAAAGATAAAAATTAATTAATAAATGATATGAAAAAATTTAATAAATTAATAGATTAATAATTTATAAACTACATATAATGTTAATAATTCTTACCTTTGGTGTTTGAAGAATTACACCAAAAGCAGAGAAAGTGTCATACAACAATTTCTCATCAACTTCTGAATCCAAATTACCAATAAAGACATTGGCACCAACATCAAGGTTCTTTTGATGAGCAGAAGCCTGGTATTAAAAAACAATAAAAATAATTAAAAATATTGAATTTCAACACATAAGTATAAATAATTATAAGTTTATTTTACCTTATTGACGCGTATCGGTTTTCCATATAATTTGATCATGTTCATTATTTTAATAGCATAATCTGCATCATCTTCAGCAAGAAATTCAACGAAACCATAACCTTGATGTGACTGTGTTACTCGATCTTTTGGCATATGTACATTGACTAAAAAAAATTATTAATTAATTTCAAAAATTATTGAGCAGATATTTATTCATCTTAACTCACCCACTGGACCTGCTTGAACAAACAACTCCCACATGAGAGTATCGGAGACTTTTTCATCAAGACCACCAACATAAATTGTAGCATCTGTATGATATAATAGTTATAGTTTATAATGAGACATTTTTAGAGCATTTGGTTACATATATATATATATATAAACAATAATAATAGATAGGTGTACAAATATTTCTAAATATTATAATCTGTGTTCAGATATCAATCATTTAATGCATATTTCGCAATTTGAATGGAAAATAATTAGTAAGATATATTTCTGTCTTTTGATGCAGATCAAATATTAGTACAACAAAATATGACAGTGTCACAAAGTAAAGATGCGATCATTCTCGGAAACACCATTTAATGTTCATACAACTATTTCTACAAATGATTCATATTCTTGTTATACCAAGAAAACGGGCGTTAAATTTACCTTGATTTCTCTCTGCTATCGGTCCCGCGGCCATTGTATAGCTTCAAAAATCAAAATTGCATGCAACGACCGGCAAAAATTATAAAGACTCAAACGTTATCGTACATACAAAATTGAATACAGATAAAACGAGCATTTATACTTCATTAGGTAGAGTTACTAACTCGGTGTCACAATCTGCTACAGTGTTGTATTGTATTGTTTGTTGATAATAATATGATAACAGTAAGAGTCTTCGTGAAAGAGAAATGATATCGGAACAGCGTGGCCAACTTAGCTCCCTAAAACAATAATCTGAATTCACTATTCTATGTAATCACGAAAAATCCTAAAACATAACAGATAAATAGAATATGTAATTCAAATTCACAGTTTAAAACACGGTCGTAGAAGATCGTTTTAGAGTCCAAGGACGGAGCTTGATAAATTTAGTGGGGGGGAGGACTCAAGTTTCAGATTAATTAATGAAAACAATTATTAATAACCTCCTCTTTAGTTAAAAATAATCTTGATTATGTATTGTAAAAACAAAAAAATAAAAATCAGCCAGCGTTCAGCATGTGAATATTATTATTATTATTTTGATATTTCAATTCAAATATGAACAAATAGGTAAATTAAAATTTGTTAACGTATTGCATAGTATTGCAATATTACTACAAATACAAAAATAAACTGAAAAATAAAAAAACTGATGTAGAAGAAATAACTTTAACTGTTTTATTAAATAATATTTTAAATTCTAATGATAAAAAAAAAAATACTGTTATTATGCCCTTAAAGTAATATATTTGTGAATAATGATACAAAACTGTAGGTACATTGCTTCAGCTCTTTGAAAAATTGTCATCCAAATTTTAAAAAAAAGTAGTCATTAAGTAGATATGAACGACGAATGTATCGATATAGGTAGTTTATGTAATATATCAATAGTACCTCGTAAGTTGTAGGTTTGATGAATCTGGTTGCCGAGAACGAAATGGATAGTTAATTATGTTATGTCATAATATAGTATCGTCTATCGATAAAGATGTTTTCAGAGATTGCGGAGACGTGATAAAAAGTAGTATGTGTGGCTCATATAGGAAGGACATTTTAGTATTAATTAAAATCACAGTTAAAAATTGTGACTGAAAATTTGAAATAAATCTTCACTCACTAAATAGCTCACTTTTCGTCCTTACAACACAATATATACATACTCGTATTCAGTGGCGAATTTTCAAAATTTTTCTGTGGGGGGTCCTAAAAAATAATATGTATTTCAAATGTATTATTTGTATTTTTATAAAAACAAATGTGTTATACTATATTGTGTTTATACAGTATATATACTATATTCAAAAAAAAAATTATAAAAAAAATATTAAAAAATGTAAAAAATTATATTCTAAAATTAAAAAATTTACAAAATAAATTCTAATCTTCTTTTGGTTTTGCTTAGTTCTGCCAAGACTGCGTCAACTGTTAATCATTGCTCATCCCTATGAATCGACATCATTGCCAAGCCGTTTAGTCTAGTCTGAAATCAAAATATTTTTTCATTGATATATTTTGCATAATATTTGATTATTTATTCTTACCTCGATCATAGAATTTTGTAGATATGTTTTGATTCTTTTCAAATTTGAAAAGGAGCGCTCATTTGATGCCGTGGAAACTGATATAGTAGCAAGGATCTGAAGGAGTTTGAAGACACTTGGGTACATTTCTTTATTGCAAACTGTCATTGCGTTTTCTGGCTTTTTTCCCATGTTTTTTAATCTTCTTTGCCATAATTTATATTCAGTTGATAATAACGAATGATTTGTGAACTCCAGATCATCTTTGTAATCATCGGCTAATTGAATAAATTTATCTTCATTTTCTTTTGTATCAAACAGTGACTGAAAATTGTTAAGCTTAATCTTATGATTGACAAACCTTTGTTCAAGTTCAGTTATGTAAGAATCCATGTACGGATTAAATATGGATATACGGTAATACTCTTCGGTAGACTTTACTTGAATATTCATTCTATGTACTTGTCTTCCTATAACTCTCGGCATTGTTATTTCCACTTGAAATTGTGCAGCTAAATCGTGTGCAGCTGTATATATTTTTTTAAATGAGTTTTCAGCATTATTTCTAAAACATTTCATTTATTCTAAAGTTTCATCAGCTAATATAGTTGCTAATTTTAAATCAATGTCAACTTTTTGCAAATGTTTAGATAGGGGTAAACCAAATCCAAAACCTTTTGATAATATTAATAATGAAATAATGAATTCTCCATCTAAGATTGATTTTTGTAAGCGTTGTGCTTTTCCACTTGCATCATTATCGTTCCATTCTGATATTTCACTGAAAGATTCTACAATAAATTCAAAAACGAGTCGTATTATATTATTATCATACCATACCAACTGGTATTTTTGAAACGTTTTACTATAATTTTTATTCTGTATATACTTTGTCGATAAAATATAGGTAAATTTAATAAATATAATACACTTAACTGCATGTCTCAACTCTCAATGTCTGTGTATACATAAGTAATCTATGTGTAATGTATATAATTATTATCATTTAAAAAACACGTGATAAAGAAACGTGATTTTTCAAGAAAATAATTTGATAAATGTTTGAAATTTATTTAAATGTTGCATATTCTGCATAAAAATACAAATTTAATGCGTATCATTCCTAAAGTTAATTAAAAAATTTTGTTTTTAAATTGTTTCTTTAATTCTTGAACATAATAAATTGTATAACAATCTTTAGTGAAACAGCTATTTACATTTTACTAAAAGTCAGAAAATAATTAATAGATAGCATTTAATTAAATAATTAATTTTTACATTTTATAAAACAGGACGCTATAATATGTTTTTATATCATTCATTTATAATTGGTTGTATTTGTTCAGAGAAAATCACAATATGTAACTCAATCACAAATGGTAGTTATTTTAGTAATTTCTTTCAGATTATTTTGGATGGTCTTAGAGAAATATAACCTAGTTTATGATTATGTAATATATGTATTTAAAAACGTTTGTACATAATAGTTTCTCAAAAAATACACCAATAAAACATTGAAAAATATACTGGTTAAAATAATAAAAATAAAAAAAATTGGCAAATGCATATTTATAGATATAAAAATATATAGTTTTACCTAGTCGAAGAAAATAAAAATACAACATTGCAATAGGATTAATAGGAACAACAAAATAAAAATATTTATTAATAATAATATTAATGTAAAAAATATATAATAGGTATTCAAAGTAAGTTAATCAATACATTATATTTAAATATTTGTTATGAATAATAATTTTGATTGCTCTGAAATATAGTATACTGAATTTAGACCTATTTAATATAAAAATGAAAATGTAAAGTATAAGATAAACTTTCAAAAATCATGCAAAAGCTTTAAATGCTTCATTGAACAATTATAATACTATTTTAATTGTTATATTATATCAATATATTTCTTTTATTTTCATTTCCACATGCCATTCTTTTACATGTTTGGACTGAAGATTATTTATGATTTTTCTAAAAATAAAAATCCATATTATTCCGTAAATTGTGCATATGATAGTTTCTATGTAAAAACCGTCGATAAAAATTTCACAGGTTCCATCAAACAAACTGCACATTTCCTGTAGATGAACGGATAATTAAACATAAAAGCATTTACCTGCAGATGTAATTATTTTACTGTCTTACCTTCTGATTATTTGATGACGAACATAACTTTCTAGAGCCGTTAGAACATCGCTTAAAAGTCAATAATTCAATAAGCCACAGAGCTCCAGTTTTACTCCACGAATTTCCTAAATTAGATATAGTTGTCAACAGAGTCATATTTGTACCTCCGATTTTTGGATCACTTATAGTTGCATAAAATGCCATTGATGTCAATGTCATAATATTCACACTTAACTGAAATAAAAATAAACGCATTTATGAGTTTACAAAATAGTAGAACAGGTAAACATTTGTAACAATGTCAGTAAAACAAGACATATAGTATCTGGTTTGTACGATTTAGGGTGAGGGTATATAAACAACTATAAAGGAACTAAAATATAAATTCGTAAAAAAACAATAAGAAAATTGAAATATTAAAAATATTAATAATGAAGCTTTAAAATACATTTTTAAATAATTTAATTGTTGTGTATTCGACTATAAACAATTTGTATTTTAAATTAAACTATCAGAAATGGATTAAAATTAAAAACTATAAAACAGTTAATAGACAACAATAAACTAAAAATTGTATACTTATTACCTGTTGTAAACTATACATCAACACTAACAATACTTTGTACGTGATTAGTATTGATCCTGTCTGAACCAAAAAATTAGGTGTTAAATAAGCGATAGTTGCTAAAATTACACCAAATAGTAATCTAAAAAATAATACAAAGTGTTAAACATAAAAATTATGTATTTATACAATAAACAATAAACATAATACAATTATAGTAATAGTTTTACCGGTAGGGCATAGTATTGAAATAATTTTTTAACGATTTTTCTTTCGATGTAAATTTGGCAATGAAAAACGGTAAGTATATATTTAAAGGTATAATCAACAAATCTATTGAAGCAATTTCGTCTTTAGTAATTCCAGAATCTATAAGTTTCAATTTGAATGCAGCATCGACTGAACAAAAACTCATCTAAATTAATTTGAATGTTGTACATATAAGTAAATTGTTTAATATTTTAATAAAAAAATATACTTACTTTAATAGTAAATAATATAACTGTGAACATTTTGATACTAGGTAATTTCATTATACTGAAAAGTAACATATACGTTTTGCTAATACTAAGATCAACGGCATTAAGTTCTGTTAAATAATCTTTTTCATGTTTAAATATGGCTACCAACGTGGTAATGGCTATATATATAATTCCCCAAAAATAAAAATATCCTAAAAAAAAATTATTATTAGAACAATTTTAGTTATTATTTTATATAGCTATATAATAAAATGATTTAATATATAGGAATATAATATATGTGTATAAGTTATAGATAGGGTAGGGGTATATTGAAATTTGGAACGTATATGGCAGGGGTGGCGAATCTTTTTTTAAGTCAAATGCCAAATTTTACTAATCAATGTTTTGAAAATTTTTCACGTGCTCAAAGGAAATTATATTTTTTAAAGATGAAAATAAAATTACAGATTTATTATATTATTTTATAAAGTAGGGTACACATTTGTTTGTAATTATAATTTTTTAAATAATTTGCTTCTTTAAATTTCTTATAAGCAACATTTTATAAACAGTATAATTTTTAATAATTTCAATTATTTTGTGTGCCATTAAAATTTGACACCTTTGGCACGCATTCCATAGATTCACTACTTATATGGTATATATAGAATATCTCACAATATTTATAAAAAAAAAAAAATACGTAAGCATGAAAAAAATTTAAATTTTAGAAGTATACAGTGAATGTCGAGCAATAGCCAATGAGTACATTATTTTATTATCTGTAATAAATTCTAAGGTTATCCGTGACTTGCCGCACTACCACTTTAGCTCAATAACTATATAATGTAATAATAAATGTAGTTAAACTATAAAGCTGTTATGTAATTAGATCGCTTACTGAAAATCTTTACAGAATAAAAATAAATTTATATCATTCATACATTACATGGATAATTTGTTTTGTACATTATTTTTATTAATGATGTGTGGTTTTTTTGAATTAAGTACTAAGCAAAAAAGTATATTTGTTTGACTAATTTTCTGGTGCAGCAAGAAAAGTTTTTTTGAATATACATTTTAGGAAAATATAAAGTATACTCAAAATATTACTTACCAATAAATCGTTAATAATAAATATATAAGTACCTTGTAAAGTAATAACACCATCTGGTAGAGGCGAAGTACGCCACCATTTGTTCCAAAACGATTCCGATATCAATAAAACTGACAAATTATAACCCAAAAATATTCCTAAGGTTTGTCCGGCACTATTACACATTGAAGCATAACTAATATTTTGTCTACAACATAATGAATCGATAGTATTTAATACTCATTTATTAATAAACATTTTAAGAAATTTTAATTTTATCACCAATGATAAACACTTACTTTTTTAACATGGTTAATGCCCAACCATCTACTATAATATCTTGAGTGGCAGCAAGGAAATTTAAAATAAAAAATACTAATGTTAAAGCATTAATATTTAGTTTACTATCTAGCCATTCGTTTATATAATAACCCGTAATGAAGAAAAATATTCCTATAAGATAATCAAAATACACGATTAATGTTAAGGTACCGTTTCAATTGTACTTAATTTTTGTTTTATTTTTTTTAATAATGTGTTATTTTTAAAAATTTATATATACCTAAGAAATATTGAACTGGAATCAACCATGATTTTCGTCGGCCCAATTTTCGTATAAATAAAGAATCAACTAACGGTGCCCATAAAAGCTTCAAACTGAATGGCCAAACTGCCAAACTAAATTTAGCCTGTACATAAAATATAGCATAAAATATGTTATTGTTATTTTATCTTTCAAGTCGTAATATTATATTTTTAATAAATCATTTATTATTTTAATTACTTGTTCTTTAAATGATGATCGATGCATGTTTTGTATAATAATTGGTATTGCTAAGGATAAACCTAATGGTACTCCTTGTAAGGTATACAACACCAATAATACAAAAATATTGCGCTTATCTCCTTTCGAATTTGCTTTAATGGGGGTGTCATGTTTTTCGATTAAAGATTCAATATGAGTAATCTCAATCATCTTCAACTATGTTTCACAACTGTCAGTTGCTATATTTATCTGAAATAACTGTAAAGAAATTAAAAACTAATGTATTATTATTAAAACTATGAAATTTTAATTTTTATCAATTAATATTTATATTTTTTATATGTATATATATTACAAATACTATAGGACATGGTATGTATAAAATGTTTAATTTGTTAAGAATTTATTAATAACATGAAACTTTAGTGTAGGTTAAATACTACATTAGATTTTAGTTTAGTTTAGTATTACTCGGTTCAAGTACAAGTATAGCTTCACACATAATAATTTATTAGTACTTGTCCATGGGTTTCCCCAGACATTTTTATAGGGGCGGGACAAAATTATTTTAGAAATAAATGAAAATTTTTTCATAGATTTTATTTATAGTATATTGTACATTATTATGTTTCGTCATTGTTACAATAAATTATTACAATCAGGTACAGATAATGCTTTGGGAAATAAATTTAAAAATCTTAGGAGACAAGTGCTCCATCTTCCTCTCCCCCTTGGAGACCCTCATGTACTTATAAGTAGTAATTTTAAAATAGTGAAGAGTAAAGCCATTAATATATAATCAGTGAACAAAGAAATGCCTTAAATCGTCCGCAACAGTATAGGGTTTATTTTAGATACAAATTTTGTGAAAATATGTATAATTATGCAATAAAAAAATGATAAAATATTTATAGAAATTACTAATAACTTTCAAACTATTATTTAGTGAAATTGGAGCATCTTCTAATTTTAAAATAAATTGAATGAAAAAGCTTCTTTTTATGTAGTTAAATCACTTTTGTTAGTCTAACTCTCAAATAATAAAGTTTTTTTTAATGAATTTCAAATGTATTTCGCAAAGTCGTCAATAATAAAATACTTTCGTTTAACATACCATAAAACACGCATTTTTCATATTTATAGTTAAAATATATAACAATATTATGCATTATATACCTACTAAAAAATATGAAAAAATAATACATAATTAATATTAATACGAGGTTTTGTATTAATTAATAACAAAATTAACCTGTATTATTTTAAAAATATTATATTTTCTTTTATGTATATATTATTTTAGGCTTACCGTTTTAAAAGGGGATTCCTTAAATTTTTAATATAGGTCCATATAATATTAATTTTAAAAGATACACAATTAACCTGAACTAATCTTAACATAGCTAGATATACAAATGAAATTTCAGTTTTTTAATAAAAAAATTTATTTAAAAATTGAAAACAAATATTTAGATAATAGATTTAAATTTTAATAAACAATTTTAAACTATTTAGAAAAAAGAAAAGAAGACAGTTCGACATATTTTACAAGTCTTCAAGCAAAAAATATATTTTATGATTGTAATAATATCATGATGTATACTTAAAAATATATATTATTTTAATTTTTTATATCATATTAAACGTATCAATAAAAAAAAGTATTATACAGTCACGAAATTTTTTTAAGACGCTTTAAAACTATAACATTAAGAACTTCGAACACAACACTGTTAACATTAATTAAATACTCCCAAGCCTCAAATTATATGTTAGCCAAAATTTTGTTAACAAATTTCCTTATAGATAACTCTATTAATCTTATCTTAGCATTTATAACAATGTCATACACGTATTATTATAATTATTATATGTCACATAATTGTCAAGGTATGTATCGTACCTAGTATAGTATCGTTGATTACACGTATAATCAGTAGGTATTACAAAAAAAAAAAAAAATATTTTAATAAAACGCTTCTCAAATGAAAACAATGTAATAATTAAAGATTAAAAAAAATTAAACATGAACTACAAAATATTAGGATGATAATGTTTTGAAAAATATTGTTTTAGTTGTAAGAATGTTTAAGTTTATTAATTCTACAAAGCAATATCAACTATAAAAGTTTAATATAAATGTATAGCATACGATTTACCTATGTATATACATATATTATTGATTTTTAAAGTAACAATTTGTATTGAACTGATTCTATTATATTCTATTAATATATTCCAAATATTTAGTCCTACAAATCATCCATGTATTTTATTGTCATAAAAATGTAAGATACGTGTTAAATATCTCACCTACCAATAACGTTCAACCTAAATATACCTAGGTATATACAATGAAATAACTTATCTAAAAAGTACATACATTAATTAATATGAGTTGATTTTATACCTTCCACAACCGTCCAAATGCTGAAATATAATAATTGAATTTTATCAATTTAGAGTTATGACGAACGACTTGTTTTGGTCTCATTCATTACATATCTACTATTTATCAATATTACTATCAAAATCAAAAACCTTTTTCGATCAATTACGGCTTTATCTGTTGAATAAAGACTATTTGATTTATTATACATACGGCTGACATAACACTTTCTACATGATCTATAAAAAAAATTTAGAACAAATAAAATTAGTAAATAAAATTGTCAAAACTAAATAATGCATATAAAACGCATTTACACGCGTGTAAGTATATAACTGCCATTTATCGATAAGTAATTAACAACAATTATATTTTAATAATTTATACTTAAAATTCGATTAAAAATAAGCAATGATGGGTTTTAATTTACTAAATGTATATGAAAAACGATTCTGAGCAAAAGAAACGAATAGATCAAATTCAAATTTTAAAAATAGATCGTCATATAAGACTTATAATATATATATTATATTTACATTATTTTAATTAATATTATAGTAACACAAAATATTTAAAAAAATTCATTGTGTGTAAAGAAAATAATAATATATTATATATATTATATATATTTTATATTGCTGAAAAGTTTAAAATCACTTCTACAATTCTATGTATGAATATATAAATCAATTGGAGAAAAATCATTATTTTTTGTTTAAATAACTAATTTTGCCGATTTTTGAATTTCAAATGCTTTTAAAAAAAAATTGACTATATCAGTGTAACTATTCCAAAAAATTTTAAATTTCTGTGAAAGTAATTTATAATTAACTTTTACAAAATTGTATTAAATTTTCAATTGCTATAAAATTTAAGATATTATAGAATTTAACATAATATAATTTTACATTTTAGTACAGAATAATTTGCAAATGTTCGAGATTTTCACGAATTTTGTTGCTATTTAAACTTTTAATATAGAATTTATTATATTTTTATAATTTTTTATTTTTTTATCATATTTTTAAATTATTGTTAGACCAATTAATGAGGAATCTTGTATTATTTTTTCAATCTTTTTTTACCGAAAAACAAAATTGTATCGACATAAATTAAAAAAATAGAAAATATTAAATATCATCCATTCATAGTTAAAAAATAACTACGTTTTTCCTAAGACTGTCATTATTATTATTTAGAAAAATTATGATAATTTCCTAACTTTGACTAGTCCCTTCTGAAACCTTCAATGTTGAAGACTGAAACAAATATCTCCATAAAGAAATAACAATAACATGATAATACGCAAAAAGACTTATTACTCCTTATCATTATTTTGTATATAATAATTTATAATTTAATTTAAGTTCAACACATTACAATAATTTACTCAATGACGTGCTAAGTATACTAGTCACTCGACTAGGGCAACCATTGATTTTCTTGCTCGGAATTTTATCGGTAATTTCTAGAATTTTAAATTTTTATTAACATTCAAGTGAATCAGCCGAAAAATAAATGGTACATTTTTGATAAAAAATGGCCATGTCTGTAAAAATACGTCAATCTTAAACTTTAATGGAGGTTCTTGCCGTTTCCAATAGCAAATTATCTCTAAATAGTAGTTATTGTGGAGGAGGTTAAAACTCAAAATAAAAAAATTATTATTTATTATTTAAAAATGTACGAAAAAATCAGAAAAACGAAGGTACTTTCCTGTTAAACGAGACTACGGCTATAATCGCGACTACCTCCGTTATCTAAGACTACCAAAATTTGCACAATTTCTTATTACCACAGACTACCTTATTTTTATTTAAATTAACAGAACGTCGCATCAGCATGTATGACGTTCTCTTAATAATTTAATCATATTTAATTCTTTGATATTTTGTTTAATCTCTAAGCATTGTGGGGATGGCCACATTCGAATTATATATTTAAAAAAATAAAGAAATAAATAAATAAAATTTAAATATTCATTTGTAATATATTTTACAAGGTGTACGCCACAGATGACATACGGTTAAGTAGAGACCACACGTCAAAATAAATTAAACGACTAACACCACAACTTTCATTAGACTAGACTACTGCGAAAATACTGCAAAACAGTTAACTTTCCATCACCTGAGAAACATCAGATTACAAAATCTAATAATATAGGTAATGATAGATATATATAATAATATAATATAGATATATCAATTGTGAATTGCGATTCTAAAACGCAGATCATGCATATTGTTCAGCTAAATGTGGTAGTCACGATAACGCGGGTAGTCTTGGATGGTAGTCGTGAAAATATCCGTAGTCTCGTGTAGCAAGAAAGTACCAAAACAAATATTTATACTGTCATTGCTACTTAATCAGTTTTTAAAAATCATAACTTTTCGTCGTATACTTCAAAAATTAATAATCGTAGATACTTGAAATATTCATAAATTAGTTATATATTAGTATTAATTACTAAACGTCTCTACATAAAACACTACCTATATTATTTTGAAAATATTTTGCCTTTTTTATACTATTTAAAGTTTTTTTATTTTTTTTTAGTTTATTTTGATATTATGCATAACACAATTATTAAAATTATTGTTTAAAACTCCCACGTCGTCGTCTTACAAATGTAAAACAGCAAAAACTGTTTTGCGCGGGATAGAAACCGAGAAGGATATAGTCATAACACATTAACACTCATAACTATAAGAAACGAAATTTTCATTACATAAAAAGAAGACTTTGGTTATGAAATATAATTTTTATTTTTTCCATATCGGAATTACAAAAAAACTAAAAAGTTATTCAAATTAAAAAATAATGGATTTTGAAACAATAAGACTTTTTTCCTATAAGTGATATAAAAAAAAAAACCAAATTTCACAAATAATATACTCAACTAAATTGTACGTTAAGGTTAAAAGTCATCAAGTCTTAAATATCACAACAGCTTGGGTGTTTCTATCCCGCAAAAAAACAGCTTTTGCTATGTTTTACCATTGGTTAGAAATACATTGTGAGTTGTGAGTATGAAAATATTTATATTTAAAAATTAAAATATAAAGCCGGCAAGAGAACGTAAATAATATTCTCACCTTTAAGTTTGACAATAGATCATTTCACTATAATACTTAAACTAATCACATAAAATTGATCCTATCCTACAGAACGAAAACTTGCCATATATGTTTGTAAGACGAAGATACATGCGGGTGTGAGTGGTGTGACATCATCTTAAGAAGCTTAAAAATTAAATGCAAGATCCTTTATTAATTCTTTTATAGAAACTTAAAAATCTTAAAAACACGCATGCATAGTTATTTTTGTTAACTTAAGCATAAAAAATAAAAGTTCTAATTTTGAATAATAATTATTTAATATTTTTATACATTCTCGGTCTTCGTGAATTTAGCAAAAATCAAAAGAAAACGTGAGGATATCCGTGTCCTATCTAGTAGGTATCCTGAATTATCCTGTTAAATCTTTTACCCTATACGTAATACTCGATTTTTTATACTATAAATTGTAAAACAAACTCACTCAATTTGAAAAATTAATGAAGATTCGTTTTTGGGCAACATGATGATGGAATATTATACGATGTATATTTATATCGATTTGAGAACGATATTTACAATCGATTTGACGGTAATAAACGAATATAAAATACTGTAGCGTAAATATAAAAGTACTAAGCAGGAAAGAATAAAATCCATTTTTTCATAGTAACAAATTGAAAATTAAGTACTTAAACGTGATGAATGATAATATAACACATGCCGGTTTATCAATCGCTTAGATAATAAAATATGATAACACACCACAACAAACCGTCCAGACAAGGTGGATTGATAAGATGTAAAGTTCGCCACTAGAATGCGTTGAATACCTGAGAGAGGATGAAAATTATTTAGGTTTCTATACAAAATTGTGGTAAAAAATAAAATATAATAAACTATCACAGCCGTATTCAGTAGAATATTTGAAATTTATCCACCTCGCACTCAGTTCAGATAAAATTAGCAGAAGTAGTTAATTTCTTCCAGGGGATATATATATATTTTATGACCACGGACATATATATATAATATACTGTATACTGTATACGTCCGTGGTTATAACCAACCGCGAGTGAAACAATTTATATTTCCGCTGAAGGTTTCATTACACAAAGGCCTTGATTTCGAAGAAATATACCACGTTTATAATATGCAACAGTTAATGCGCATTAATTCAATGCACATTGAGTTAGTCCAAGAGTCGGGTGCATATATTATAAACACATTAATAAAATATTAATTCGCATTAAACTGGTGCGCATTTATTATTTAATTCGATTTGTCAAATTGAATTAACTCTTAATCCGGGATGCATCTAAACGCTGTAATGCGAATTAATATTTTTGTGAGAATTTTAAAATGTCAAATTATGACTATTTTGATCATGGAATCCAAAGTATAAAGCATGGATAAAAAAACATTTGTATGCATTTTTAATTTTATTCAACATCTAATATTGATATTTTAGGTGCATATAAACCCGCTCCCTAATGCAAATTAACTCAATACGCATAAATTTGGTAATAAAGGAGTGATGAAGGAGTTATGTTAACATTGTTAACTTTGAGAACCCTTTTTAATTTAAAATATAATTATGTTAAAAACTGTTTTTCTCTCTGTTCTATAATAATTGCTTATTAAATACACAATCGTGCATTTGTTCCAAATATATCTTTAAAATAAAACTTATATTTTTTTTTGGTATAGAGTGAGAAGGAAGCTTTGTACAAATTCTTGCACCAATTGCATCTCAGGCACATGCATATATCAAGGTTTATATTAAAACGGTGTAATGCTACAGTTGAAGTTTTATCATAGAAAATTTAAAATTATCAATTTCTTTTATGGCGTTGATAAAAATATTTAAGCTCGATTAAAAAATTTGAAGATTTAATATAAGATCTTTCATAGGTTTATCTTTTAGTGGTTTGTAAATATTTTAAATACGTAGCCATATATAGGTACGATTTTTTTTAATAAGTGTTAAAATTCAAATGTTGACAAAATTTATTAAAATCGTAAAAATTTGAAAATTATTTTATTTAAATGTATAAAATGATCGATTTTTATAGTTAAGGCTTGACAATTTAATATAGGATTCCTTATAAGTAGTTTTAAACTAAACTGAAATAAAAATATCTAAAGATATATAAACAAATGTATTACATAAACATTTGAAGTTTATAAAATATGTTTATTAATAACATATTAATTATAAAATAGGTATTCAAAATTTCAAAATACACCCATTGTTTTAAAAGTCTGTTAAAAATAAATGGGTCCGCCAGGTCCAGTGTAAACACAATATTTTACGGTTTCGTAAATAAAAATAAAATTTACATTGCTATGATTGCGATGATTTGTTTACTCGAAGTTCGGCGTAATTGGCAATTAATCGCAGACTAGTATAGAAGTTCAGTCACTCTATAAAAACTAATGCATGTGGCATGTAGTGTACCTATAACCGATAAGTATTAGTATTAATAATATTATAAGTAAATTGCACTATTGTAGTAGTGTCTATAGTGGCGGATTGACTAAAATATCCGGCACGGGAAATTACCGTGTGACAGATTCACCAATTACCAAGTACATCGGCCCATCCGGAACTTTCCCGGTATCCTGACGGGCCAATTAGCCGCTGGGTGTCTATACCCATATTAATTACAGCTATAAAAGCTCGCAGAGAATATAAAATACACGTCATATGCTTATTAATTATTATTAAAATTGGACTATAGTCCTTCCGGATTCTCATTTACAGAATTTTTCTCTAGTTAATCTATGCTATAATAATGATGAGGTTATTTCTTAAAAGTTTATACAGAAATATATTAAACACATTATTATTCAGCCTATTTTACATATCCAATGATTATAGTTGTATAAATTTATAAATAGGAACCTATCTACCTTGTTAATATAGATAGTACACAATTCATTCTATAGTAATATATTTAATATTAATATATTCATAGCCGTAAACTGTGGGAGGCAAGGGTGAATTGTCCTCCTAGAATAAATTAGGAGAAATTAATATAATAATAACCAATAATATATTGATATGTAACTATATATTTACCCCCCTTATAAATTTCCGAGTTACCCTCATGAATATACTAATATATGGTTATACTTTATACTACTTATTCTAGTATATTACCTAATTTTACAAATAACGAAATTACAATAATACAATTATAGATAATCTTAATCCAACATACTCGAGAATTAGGAAATAATGGAAGTACTCAAGTAGTAGTATGAACTACTGAAGCTGACGAGGTGAAAATGCAGAATCATGTAAATATCGTGAAAAATTTAAAGCTACTAATATATTAATTAAATAATTATTTTTCCTATAAATTATCAGAATTTATTAAATGCAATCATTCAAAGAAAAAATATCCTAATTACACTAATCTCTACTGTTTCAATGGAACATAAGTTAGTCATTTTTAGTTTACTAAGTATGTATAGTAAAATATATATTTATTATTTATTCTAAATACAGATAATGCTACAATAATTATATAATTATAATGTATAATTATGAATGCAGCCTATAGTGTGTCAGATGTTTAGTCGATTATTATTTTAGTATAAACAATAGCAGTACCTAATGAGCAATATTGAAAAATAATTTAATAATTGATAAGGTATCTGTATATAGGTAGATTTAAATATCTTTAAATATGTTAATAATCAAAATACTAATAGACGTGGTAATTATAGGGTTTACTTAATCGGTTTTAAGTAGGTGTAAAAATCCGGAGTTAAAAAAAATTTACTCGAAAAAAAATTGTAAAACTATGTCAATAGGTAGTTTTCAAATTTAAATCTCGTAATGTTTTAAGTTTTAAGATTTTAACAAGCCGCTTTTTAATTATTTCTTATTATTAATATTTAACCATTTAGTGACTAAACTTTTAAATAAATTTGAGTGCTAAGGTAAACAGTTCAATTTCAAATACGACATTTTATAAAATGAATTAATATATACATGCCTAATTAATAAATAACACTATAAAAATAAATACAATTTTGTTTTTTAATAAATTTATATCATGTATTTTAAACTTAACTATATGATTAAAATTTACAATATTGTTACCCATAGTTCATATGGCTATTCGTAGGTATATTGTATAAATTTGTATAAATGTTTATACTTGTAAGTTGTAATATACCAAAACTAAATGTCTTATATTATTAAATTACCTTTATAAATTTTATACATAGTCAAAATATTTATTTATTTATTTATTTATTTACACAAAACGTATTTAAAGTGCTTAAAGTATTGATTTTAGGTATAACAATATAAATACTTATTGTAGCTATTTTTAAAAATTTTCATTTAAATTAAGTAAAAATTTATAGTTATTCTAAATTTAAGAAAAACTGTACTTACTTGTTTATATGTTAGATCAATAATTTGTTGTAAATTTTATAGTCTTAACTGGGTTTTTTTTTTAATGAATTTCAGCGCCACTTAAATTAATAATTTAATATCCAATGATTATTTCAAACAATTTTAATATTAAATTATAAATAATAGGAAATTTACGTTGTCAATGGACATTTCACTTTAATACGATACGGAACGAATGACGACTGTAGATATGACAAATATACTCTGAACGATGCACCAATTAAAAAACTGATATGCACGTTAAATATTTATTATATATTTTCTAGTAAAAATTATTATCTCTACTATCCTTGTATATTATAATCTATTATATATAAGTTATTATAACTGAGATTAAGTTTCTCCGTTATAAGACCCAAATGATCGGTTAATTGCCCAGTTAAAATAGAAATAATATCACGTAGATATTAGTTTACTTAAGAAAATAATTTGGTCTATATAAATAATTATTATAATATTTATATTTATTATTTATAATGATCCGACAACCAAAAAGTATAGAGAAGATTTTAATTTTAATTATCCCCATTTTGTATAGACACTAGGTAATTGTTCTATTTAATACGATTCGTATATTATATCATACAATAACGTAAGTACGGTACTTATTATAGTACCTAATAAATAAAACATTTTATTGGAGAACCTATACTCACTATGTATGAGAGGTCTTCAAGGAAAACGAAAACATTTGAAATTAATGTTGGCAGAACTATAATATATAGCTGATTACCTATAGAATATAAATAGGCCCTGCCGCCCCAAGGTTTATAGATTGTATTGATTATTATAATCTATAAACCTTGCCTGCCGCCCTGGTTTATTTTTTAACACAATGATGAATGAACTGCCATTTATTAGTAATTATGGACCAATAGACTGATTTACAACGTGCAATTTCGTTAATATATATTACAATGATGATTAGGTACGTTTATAGTAGTGACGTAGTAATGGGAGGGGAGCAGTGGGCCATGCCCCCCTCATCGGCTGTATCAACTTAATATTAAAATGAACTGTTATTGTTAATTGTTGATTATGTTTTTTTAGTATTTTGGGTTTGACCTCCAATTTTAAAATCCTGGCTAGTGGCTACGTTAAGTTAGATTGATGTATCGACATTAATTGTATGACATGAAAAAAAATTTTTGGACTTTTGATGGCATATATAATGTAGTTTTTGCTTTCAATAAAAAACATTATAAATACATTTTTTTGCTTCTTTGAGAGTTATTTCATATTTTCCTGGAAGATATCGTATAATATATACTTATACTAGCTTACACCAGCATTTGTACTTTGTTAGATTTCTCTCACTAGATTTACAAATACTGGATATTTGATCATGGTCACTATAGTCTGAGATAAATTAAAAAATGAGAACAAACCCCCATCTGGAACAAACACCACACATGTGCATATAATTTCACATTTATATGTACAATTGTCTTTTGTACTATCCTCTAAAATTATTATTATTATTTTTTTTTTTTTCATTATTTGTCCTAGAAAGCCGACATATTTTAATCTAACCACGTATTTAAAAAGCTATTATGAACTAAAATAATTTATATATTAATAAATATTCAACGGTTTTAAATACATATTTCAATAGTGATTATAATTTTTTTCAAGAATAGCTTTATTTTATTCTTCGAGATTGACATATTTGTGGATTCGTTATTACTAAATGTATTATAATAGTTATTCACGATCAGCATATTTCTGTCAACAATTTCTATTTACCGCCAGAGTCCATGGTATCGATTTTATATACACAAGTTGAGGTAGTCAATAGACAATAGTCAATACTCAATTGTAATATATTGTAACTATTATAAGTACGTAGGTACTAGGTATTATAGTTTACTTAAACAATATATTCATAATGATAATAAAAGTATATATTTGTTTAAAAACTAAATTAATATTATTATATTAATACATAATAATAAATGGTTTATTGATTACAGAAGTTTCCACTTTTTTGAGCTCTAAATCTTAGACAGTTTGGCATCGTGATCCAAAATTATCAACGTAATAATTTTCTCTATGCTATATAGTTAGATATTATATGAATTAAGGATAGAAATATTTAAATTTAAAAGATATTTAAGAATTATTTTATTACCATTTTATATGTAATTAAGTAATTAAGTTACTTTAATTTAAAGGCAAAAAATAAAATTTAATAGTATGCTGTTATACTAATAAAGTTATAACTTATAACTTATAAAGTATGCTTAATGAAAAGTTCAAAATTACTTGTCTTTTTAAAATTGTTTAGTAATTTACAAAATATAATTATTCAAATTCGATTATTTCAATAAGTATAGTAACGCTTGTAAATATTCGTTACTTAAGTTGGTTCTATACTTAGTATACTTAGATTTGACGTATTTTATTTTTGTAAAAATCTCATCACATAGTTAGGCTGGATGTTGAATTAATTCGAAGAAATGAAGATTTCTCTGGCAATAATGGATAAATGTATATAGTCTGATTTTCTTGAAATAATGTTTGTGTTGGTATAAACTTTATGGCCATTTTCGAAAATTCGAATACATTCTTTTACACTTTCGAAATCTTGAAAGTTAAGTCAGTATAAAAATGGTCTTGTATAGGTGATTTCTCTGGGAGAAAATCTGTAAGGCGGGCGCCGAGGATTCTTAATCAGTGGTTAATGTAGGAGATTTTATTATAGATAACTGAATTTTTATTAGGTAGGAACCTAATGTTCGTCCTGTGGTTTGGGTGTATTTAATTTCATTAAAAAATATAATGGGTTATAAGTAATTTTCATGACTCATACTCATTATTATAATGATACTTTTTTTAATTCACATTTAAATATTAAATAATAATCAAGATCAAAAATATTTTTTTCTGTCATAACTAAATAATTATTTTAATATAATATTTATTATTAATCTGTAATACGTAGCTCTCATAGCTGCAGATTGTTGAACATAGACGTTTGAAAATATATTTTATTGTTTTTAAAATAAATAATAACAAGGTACCTATTGGCTATTTGTCGACTCATATATTAGATATTGTATGTTATCAACTGCTGAATCAACACCACTTTTGCCATAAAACATAGTATAAATAAGTAATATTTTAAAATTAATCTGTATACTTTGAAAATGTTATGACCTGATGTACAACAAAATATTGAGCAATTATGTTATTTATTCTTTAAGAGACCACAACACTAACATTTGTTTTCTCTGTCTATCTCCCACATAATATAGGAACAAAGATATTTTGTATTCCTATGATTACTACTCTCCAGTTCAGTTAAGTCAAAAGGTACCAATTATATATTTTATAAAGAAGAATGTATAATAGGTGCCTTTGCCCTAAACTGAATCAATAGAGCCATAATCATGGAAATACGAAATATCATTGTTCCTATACTATATAGGAGATAGACAGAAAAATCAAATATTGGTGTAAGGGCCTCTTAAGACATTAAATATCCTTGTATAGACCTTTTATCTAAATCTGAACTACAAGTATTTATAAAAATAATTAGGCATGCTCAAGGCTATATAAAGAAAATATTTTCTGGTGTGGGGGGGGGGGGGGTTATACAAATATTAGTGAGTGGTGTATAAAATAATGATGAAATAATTTTTAAGTTTGCATAATATGAGAACATTTCGAGAGGGTGGGGATTGATCACTCTCCCTAGGTACAGCCTTAGGTATAGTAATATATTTTTTAAGATTTTTTAATATGAACTCAACTCTTGAGGAATATTGTAAATAAATACACAATTATCAAACCTTATAAATATAAAAAATGAAGATTTTATAAATGTTTTTCGACAAAATATTGTCTTTGTAAATTTTCATATACAATTTCTAACTAAAAAATAATTTGCGAATTTACACCATTTAGATTTATGAAACCAATCAATAAATAAAATATTTATTCTGGTTTTCTTTTATAACAAATGAATAATAAGTAATAATCAACAATTTATTTTTTATTTATAATTTTGAATGTTTTTTAGCATCAACGTGCCAATGTTTCAGGTCTTTAGATTGTAGGTTACGTATTTTTTTTGAAAAATATTGATACCACATTATTCCAAAAATTGTGCATAAAACAGTTTCCAAATAAAATCCATCAATTGTAATTTCACACTTTCCATCCGATGTTTGACAAGCCTAAAACATCAACATACATTACATATTTTTAACATTCAAAAATAATTAAATCTGAAAAATAATTTACTTATGATATATTAAATACATATATATTTATAATAAAACACCAAAAAAAAAAAAAATTGGTGCATAAATTAATTTAATATAATTTACAATTTTTGTTTATAAAATTTAAATTTTTACTAACATTAATTTCTGTTTCAGTTGAACATGTGTTATTTTCATTGTTTGAACATTGTTTGTATGTCAAAAAATCAGTCATCCATAATGCAGCAGTATTAGCCCAAGCACCTCCTAAATTTGTTAATGTGTTTAACAAAGTCATATTAGTGCCACCAAATAATGGATCACTTATACGGGCAAAAAACGCCATTACAGCCACAAACATTGAGTACATAGTCAACTATATGCAAAAAAAAAAAATATATATTAATGAAAAAATATAAAAACTCTCAATTTATACTTCATACCTGATGTAATAAAAATGAAGTCAATACTATTATATAATAGAACATTGAAACTTTACCATCTTGATCAATAAAATATGGTGTTAAGTAGACAATAGTTGCAATGACAATACCAATTAATAATCTAAATTAGGTAATTTTTAACAAAATTATTAAAATATAATAATGTATAAATATGTTTATTTTATTTAGTTTTACCTGTATGGTATAGATTTTAAATATACATTCATCGGTCTAGGTCCAGCTGTGTACTTAGTTATCAATACTGGTATAATAATTTGGAGTGGTATTGATAATAGACCAATCAAAGCAATATCATCTTTAGGAATACCTTTATCAATGATTTTTAAACTAGAAACAACATCAATTGCACTAAATCCTATCTAAAACACGGTTAATAAAAAAAATTAATTAATATTTCACATAATATAAAAAACTATGCATTATATAAATATAAATGAGCATGGGAATGTGGAACACCACATCATTTTTTAAATTTATTTCTTTAATAACTTTTTATTATTATTATTATTTATTACTGAAATAGGAATGAGTTAACATTTATAAAATTTTTTAACATACAAAATCAATTTAATTTAATAAATTATACAACATCATTTTTAGATTTAAGTTCTAGGTATCATAAAAGAGTTTTAAAACAAATTTCTGTCAAACCAAATACTGAATATTTAGTTACCTAAGAAATATTAAAATACATAAAGTTAAAGTTCCAAGCCTTGCTAAACTATTAAATTAAATGTTTCACTCATTATCATGTTCTATAATTATTTACCATCTTTTGAGTATCTAATTGGCAATATATATAAAAAAAACTTTGCTTTTAATTTTTACAACAATGTGAAATTTAATCTGAAATTTATCTAAAATAACTTATTTTAAAATTTCAAAAATGTAGTAGAATATAGACTACAAATAAACATTTTTTTTTTTTTGATATTTCAATTTTATGCAGAATAGGCATGAGAACAATTAATTGAGCATATGGAATATTAATTATTTTTATATGATATTATGTTAAAATATTGAAATTAATCTATAGATTAAAATATTATATTTTAATTTAATAACTAACGATTTTATTCTAATTTTGCCCCAAGACCCAGATATTAAAATTTTAGGTAATAATTAAGCATGTACTACATTTACATAAATATTATAAAATCAAATTGTAGATTAAATTTTTATTTTTATGTGCAGAAATTAATAAATAGATAAAATACTTGTTGTTCAATTAAAATAGTAATAATTAATAAGTAATAATATATTATACAATATTTTTTTTCTTGCTTCTAATTTACCTTAGCAGTAAGTAATACTATTGATAAGCTTTTAACGCTTGGTAATCTCATGATATCTCCAAGAAGTTTATATGTTTGATATAAATTTAAATCAAGGCTATCATGTTGAGATGATTGGTCTTTTTCATGTTTAAATATAGCTACCAATGTTGTAGCAATCATAAATGTATAACCCCAAAAATATAAAAAACCTAAAAAAAAGTAAATTCATATTGGTAAAAAAAAAATGAAGATATTTTGCATAAGTTGTGCATCTAAATGTATAATATGAAAAATAAACATAATAAAGATAGTAGATGAAATCCACTTCACTTGTTTTTGGGATAATAACATTTTATTATTAATGAATATTAAAAAAACTATTTATAAATATTATTTTTTATAATTAATTAAGAATTTAGATCATTTAATACATAGAAATTTCTTTTAAAAAAAAGGGGAATAAGAACCCTTAACACTTATTACATTAAATCAAAAACAAAAAATAGATTTCACCTTATTATAAATTAACATTATCAATTTGAATTAAACTTTGTAATATATTTTATAATCACCTTGTAATGTGATTAAACCCTCTGTACTTTCGGTAAATCGTAGCCATTTATTACAAAAAGTAGGCGACTCTAATGTTATAAACACAACATAGCCAAGAAAAGCACCTATTGTTTGTCCTACGCTATTACATGTTGAAGCATATCCTACATTTTCTCTGTAATTATTGATTAAAATTATTTATTAAAAGAATAATAAAAATATGCAAACATGTAAGTACTAACTTTCTTAACATTGTTAATGCCCAACCATCGACAGCAATATCTTGTGTAGCTGCTAGGAAGTTCAAACAAAAAAACATCAATGTCAAAAAAGTAGTGTTTGGATTTTCTGTAAACACCAGCCAATCATTGATGTTCATTGCCAAAAATAATAAAAAAAAACCTGAAACATTAAGTCAATCAAATATATAAAATGTACACGGAGAAATTAAAACCATAAATTTATTACAGTTAAAAAAAAAATAAAAATAATAATATAAACTAAGTCAGTAATAATTACTAAATAGTTTATTTAAATATTATTTTATCACAAGATAGTACAAATAGATAGATCTAATTGATAGATCACCTTTATTATCTAAATATTACTATAAAAATTTTTAATTTAATATAAATATAGATTTTTCTAGTTTCATATTAGGAACAGTTAAAAATCAAACTATTTTATGCTATATATATATTGCTATATACATTATATAGTTATCAAGTCTACTAAAAACACAGAGTTATGAGTTGTATTTAACAAAATTATTAATATTTTCACTAACCAATTAAATATTGTACAGGAACAAGCCAGGTTTTTCTTCTACCAAACTTTGGCCAAAATATAGAATCAACAATAGGTGCCCATAATAGTTTTAAACTGAATGGCCATGTAGAAAAGCTAAATTGGGCCTAAAATTGCAAAATAATTAATTAATAATATAAATAAAATATTACATTATAAATAATTCAACCTGTTCTTTATAAGTTATATGTTTCTTCTGCATTATTATTGGTATAGCTGCTGAAAGTCCGAGTGGTACACCTTGCAGTGTATACAAAAATAACAAAATTGTTATGTTAAGCCTATCGCCAATCGTGCTAGGTACAGCTTTAGGTACATGTAAACCATGTTTCTTTCGCTTTGGACTAAAATTTTCTAATTTATCTTCAAATACCATAGCTTTTCTTGGTTTAACTTTACTCATTGTATATGTCTTATGTTATTGACGAACAATATTTGAAAACTATAACAGAAATTTAAAATAAAACCACTACACTACAATACTCAGAAGATTTTTGAATACTAATCAAATCACTAATAAATTACTAATAGATTGCTGATTAGTTGTACACCTAATGATATTTCTATATATACAATACTGACTTAAGTAGGTAGGTTTAGCTGTACAGGTACATAGATGATGTAATCTAAATAAGATCTATTATACATAACATTAAACTAAATTTTATTTTTCACATTCTTTTTATTTTATATTTACATAATTACGGTATATTATTATTAGCATTTAGTATTCAGCAGTGGTAAACTATTTATTTAATTCATAAAAATAAATATTAAATTATTGTTAAAACTAAAATATGTAATGACAAAAAAAAATAATAATCCACGTATATGAAAATGTATATACCGGTTCGTTAACGCATGCGCATAATAATATAAACAGTGATAACAACAAATTCTTTTATCATTTCTATTGAAGTATGAAGATAATATATAAAAGTTAATAAGCCATGGCCATTTAGCCATGTGATAAACGAATAACGATAAACAATCTCGTATGTAATTGTATTTTGTAACATTTTTTTAATTTATATGATGTTCTGTTTTTTATGCAGCTTACATGTTGAATGTGGTTTGTTTTTACTTGCAGTGTTTCTTACAAATCGTCCTGTTTTCTGTCGTTAATATTAATATTAAAATGATTCAATTTCAATACTTATTTGTGTTACATTTATTTACATGTTTTTCTGAATAATTATATTTTTTTAACGGAATATATAAAATGTCTTGTTATGTACAATATTGTCGCGAATGTAGTATTGCTATTTCTAATGCTGAAACAGATACCGATGGGGTTACATATTATCTCATTAAAGTGAATGTTGGTGATGTTACATGGACTGTACAAAAACGATACAAAGAATTTTTGGAACTGCACAAAAAATTAGTAAACGAACATACTGTGACCAAAGACATATTACCTGGAAAAAAAATAATTGGGAACAAAGAACCAAATTTTATTGAAAAACGACGGGTTGGATTGGAAATATATTTACAAACTGTTTTGTCATTTTTGCAAAAGTCAATGCCTGAAGAACTATTAGAGTTTTTGGAATTCGACAAGTATGATGTAATTTTAATTGTCAAGAAATTAGCCTTAGATTTTTTTCAAAACGGTGATGATTACCTTTTGAATGATAATGGTTTCAATTTTAATGTTTTACTGTTATATGCAATTAGTGAAAGATTAAAATTACCTTGTCCAGATAGTGAAAATAATGAGTATGATTTCAGTCATGTGTTGGATTTTTGTTCAAAATTTAAATACTTAGCAATTAAAGGAGGAAATCATTATGTTGGTACAAGTAACATAATTTACAATAAATTAAGTTTTGAGCTATCATCTTTTAAGAATGTGAATAGATTTGAATGTTATAATATTGCCTATAATATGATATACAATTTAATGACATTAAGGGATACAGTACGTATAATCACTGTTTACAATTCAAAGCTCAAAACTCCTGAAGATATTTTACTATGTGATAACATTCATAAAGAATGGTCTTCTGACATGGATTCTAGTATGATTTGGAATAAAGTAAAAGTAGTTGATTTCAGTTGGAATGAAATACTAACATTAAAAAGTCTCACAGTTTTAACTCCAAACGTTAAAACAATAAATTTAAATGGTAATTTATTAAATACTATTGAAGATATGTCACCTCTTACTTATCTCAGTCACTTATCACTATCAAGTAATAATATTACTGAAGTATTTGATCTTCATACAAAACTAGGAAATGTTATATGTTTAAATCTGTCTTCAAATAAAATATCTAATTTGGAAGCATTTTCAAAATTATTTTCACTAGAAATGTTGGATTTAGGCTCAAATTTGGTTAATGATATAGATCAATTAAAACACTTGAGTGGATTACAAAATATGAATTATTTAGTTTTGTCTGGAAACCCTGTGTCAACGGTGGTTGATTATAGAATTAAGGTACTAGGGATACTAAAGAAGAGAACTTCAGATTTTTGTTTAGATAATGAGAGACCCACTCAAAAAGAGCTAGACACTGTGGCAATAATGCATGCATTAAAAGTTGCCAAAGAAGGCAAAACATTATTTGATAGATGATTTAGTTTACACTAAAACATTATTATTATTATTATTGTTGTTCATTGTTGTCATTAAATTATCTATATAATTATTTTTATTTGTTATATTAAGTATTATTATTGTTATTAATAATAATCACAAATTAATATTTTGTTTTTGTCTTATGATAATAATATAACTATCAATTTTGTTAAACATTTTTAATATTTTTATGTTTTATATTTTGTTATTAAAACTTTATACAGGCATAAATATGAAATGTTTCAATTGTGAGATTTTGTATTATGTAAAAAAAATAAATTAATATAAATTATATTATTACATTATTTTGTAACTGTTTTTTTTCTTTTTTCACTCATAAGTTTGAATGGAATAATAATGAAAATTGTTCACTTTAAACGAAATAATTAAGTCAACGATTATATCTGTTAAATTGTTTATGTATTATCAACTAATAAAAGTTTGGTACCTAATATTTAATTATTTAAATTATGTTCATTCTAACAAACACAACTTAAGATCTTAAAACGTATTTGTGAATTAATGAGATATTTAGATTATTAACAATAATTTTTAACATTTTTCTTTAGTACTAAGATAATTATTATTTATTATGACTGAAAACCTAACCTTGAGCGTCCACTAGTAACACAACCACAGAATAGACAATGTACCTAATATAATATAAATCTAATATATTTATTATAATATGCTCTATTATTATATTAATTTTTTAAAACCAATAATATATCATCATTTATTATTTAATTATAGTTCAAATCTTATTAAATAAAATAATGCTCAATATTTCTCATGACTCATTCCTTTTCTTAGTTAACTGTTTGATATTACTCAGTTTGATATAATGTGTAGTTTGTAGCATGGGTCCAAGTGACCAAGTTTTTTTATCTTATTATTACCTATTATAATTATACATAAAATATATCACAAAACATAAAACAATTATTTTATTTTCTCTCGTATTGCCATTGTTTATCCATCATAGCTGACTTCGTAGAACAATAACTTTCTTATAAAAATGCTACATCTACAGGAAAAAATAATTTTATGCATGTTTTAAATTATTTATATCTACATCCATTAAATAATAATTTATCTTTACCTTTATTTAATTATTATAGTAATGCAAAACATATTATACTAATAATAAAAAGTAAAAATTACAAATACATGTATACGTATATTGCAGACCAAAAATTAACGATGATATTAATTTGATGTATTTTATTTTAGGGTTTTTTACAAATAATTGAAGTCTGTATCGTAGTACAGTGTCTCAAGAGTCCTGTGTCACCCTTAGTATCTCTGTGAAAAATTGATTTATTTAAATGCGATCTTTTTACAGTAGTAAGTATAGAAATTCTGAATAAATCACATAAAATTCAATTTTTTTTTAAATTTAAAAATTATCATAAAATGTTTTTACGCATTTAAATTTTTTTAAATTTTCAAGATAGCTTTTTTGTTGATTATAATATATTTTAAAATATTTAAAAAAATAAATAAATAAATATTAAATTCAAATAAAAATCGACCAAATAAGAACCAATAACGTATTTAAATGTCTAAGAATAAAAGCTGTGTTAGCCAGCAAAATACGAATTGCATGATTTAATCAATTTCGATTAAAACGCTGATTTTTATTATAACAATCTGTAAATATCTTATTTTTGTTGAAACCTTCAGTCTAGATTAAAAATTTTAATTTTTTAATTATAGGTATTTTGTATGTCAATTCATAATATTTAAAAATAAAATAATTGTTTCATATTTCAATAATAAAATATCTGTTTCAGCCTGAAAATCATACTTAATTAAAGTTATAATTTGAATAGAAATAACAATAACTGTCTTATCGTTTACTGAACAGTGAAATTGATTAGTTATTTTTAAGTCTAATTTTCGTGAAGTAAACCTTAAATTACGAAATGGGAATAAATACTTCGATTAGGTATGTACAAGTATTGTTAAGCTGGAATATTTTAATCGTACAGATCAGCGGTTCCAACCTTTTTAGCCGGCAGTGCCCTTTTGTTTGTATAAATTTTGTTAGGTGCCCTTTTGTGAATATCACGAGAAACGTAATAAAAATAAACACTAGTTTTCATTCATAACTGATTAAATAATTTTATTGAACATATTATTAACAAATTATAATTTTATAGTTGAAAGTAAAAAAAAAAAATACTGCTTTAATAGTGAAAAACTAATAATTAATGAGATATTAGAGGCTGCTTATTTTTGGAAAGTTTGGCAATATCTGGTTCAATCTGAGACAACTGGATACGGAGGTCAGGTTCTACATTAAGGCGGTTGGGATATTTGGTTTTAGTAGCCGTATAGGCCGAAAATCCTGCATCGCATAAATAAGTGGTAGCAAAGGGTAGGTATATTGTTATTGCTATTTTACTCAAATCATCAAAACTTGTATTTTTCAAATTTAGCCAAAATTATTCGACACATATTAGAAACACTAAATTAAATATTAAATATACAGTTAGTATGCTAAGTAGTTTTGTACGTAAAACAATTTTTTGTCTTTTCAACTACAATAAATTGTAAATTTTTAATATATAATTTAATAATTTTTTTCATTCTCGGATGAACCGTAGTGCCACTTAAATGAGCTCGCGGTGCACAGGTTGGGAACCGCTGGTATAGATTATTTATTTCAAATAAAAATAAAATATTATTATTTATTATTTTCTTAATATAATTATCTATGTTAGAGTAAAATGTATATATTTATGAATTTATGATAATGAAGATTGAAGATTAGACTATTTTAGGGATTATTATTATTTTATTTTTTTGTCCTTACTCTTAGCCCTAAGGGATAATCTAATCTTCATGTTTATAATCCAAACATTTTAGTGATAACGTGACTATTATCAGGTAGCCAAGCAGTGCCACCATCAAACGAATATTATTATAGTATTATTTATATTGTCGCTCATAGGTTGGTAACAAAATTAACGTTGTCAAGTTTCGACATTTGTTGTTATTGTTTTTTAGAATTTTGGATAACGGCTTTATAGCAATATAGCTCATGTCTTCTTTTAAATAAAAGAATACTGTCATTCACTATACAGAGTACAGACCAATACAGATTATAGTGAATATAGTTACATACCATTAGCTTACGCCTTTACGGTTGTGTAAAAAAATACATTTTACTTTTACATTCACAGCTTACTGTTAAGTTAAGACTCAAGAGTGGACTATACTTTAAAATATCCATTGTGTAGAAGTAAGTGTACTATTAATTTTAATCTTGTTATTGAATTCGATTTTGGATAAACTATAATATAATATTTTGCTTATGGTTTTATATAATTAATTATGTAATTTTATTTGATTGGTAATATTTACCTATTTGGCTTTCAATTATTACAATTTAACTGTTTATATGTATCTGCATAAATATTAGTATAATGAAGATATAGCAGCGTGCATTGTTAATAGTGCTATTGTTTAGATGATGATCTCTTGGCTTGCTATTCAATTTTATGTATAATGCTAAATTCCCAAATATTTGTGTATACTTCTATAATATAGTGTTTATTTCTGTACTGTTTTATTATTGGTATGCAATACCATTATAGTATTTTAAAAATACATAGGTCCATTCACATTTATTCTGTATTATTCCTAACCTTACTGTATAATTTTGTACCTACTCACCACTGTAATTTTATAATGTCAGGTTGCATGAACTATTACTAAACGTTTATTGAATCAATAGTGAGATAATGGTTAGTTAATGTGTTTATTGATTTCTTTTAAATGTTAATGTAGGATACCAAAACTTGTTTAGTATTTTATCTTTTAGGTCAATAAGTTTTCTTTTATTTTTACTTAGTACAATATCTTCTTATGAATGTTTAAGGAGAATTAATTCTTTGTGTCTGCTTTAAATTATTTATTAAGAATCCTATATTTTCACAAATTTTAGATGAGTAAAATGTTTAAATATATTAAATTGGTTTTTTTCAGTTATTTATTTATTCTGTTAATATGAACTCTCACTAATTCCATTCTTTGGAATTTATCTGTCATTAATATATCAAGTGTATATATCTCATACAATTATTAGTTACAATTACTAATAGTTCTTTCCAGTAAATTATTCTTAATAATGTCTAATAGAAAAAATCATGTAAAATTACAACACTAGTAATATAGTAGAATACGATATGTTTTTATTAGTAAAAAACATTAATCTTTTTTTATAAAAATGACAAAACAAAATACAGGCAAATGTTATAATAGATTAAATTATTCAGCTTGATTTTTATATTATTAGATCCACAAATCCGAAATAACGATTTAAATTATGTTTTTATTTTTGTAACATTTTTATTCATGGATTATAGCTTATGAGGATTTACAGTATAAAATATATGTGTACAGTAAACGTATGTCATGTATCTACCAACATAATGTTTTCGGTTGTGACTTTTTTTCAAAGAAGGAAATTTTTGGGTTCTTTAAAAGTGGGATGTATGGTCACTTTATATATGTGTCAAAATGTTAATGAACGGCAAATATACCTATTATACAAATATGCAAATATTTAAAAAAAAATGTATATAAATTTTAACCAATTTAATTATAATTTAGTTTAAGTTATTCATATAACACAAAACACTCATTTTTTCAAACTATCTATTTATACTTTTAATAATATTTATTTTATATAACTAACTCATGCTTAACAATTAATGAAATAAATTAAATTTTTACTATATTTTAAGTTTTTTATTTTTTTGATAAACTATACATTTTTATTCTAAATTGTATAGAAGAAAATGCTTCAAAGTATTTAAATACAAAAAAAATAATATATTATAGTTATAATCTTTTAACTAATAATTTAGATGAGCATAGTAAAAACACCAACATAGACTAACATTTTTGGAATATCTCTTTGTCATTCTATTCAGCTTATCTAATTTTGAAATACCCATAAATTATTTACTAAACTGCTTGTTCAATATTTGATTTTCATGTTTTAAAACACTATTTTGATTTGGTATAAAAAATTGTCTTTTAAAAAAATATGTTTGTTTTTAAGTTTTATGATTAATAAAGACTTAAAATTATATTAAAAAAATTCAAAATTTTTAAATTTTTCAAAATAATGATTGTTCTTTTATAAGATAATCACCTGGTATTTGGATATACAGAAAAGTTACTAAACAATTTTTTTTATATGTTACAGATTGATTTATTTAATAGTAAAAATCATTAAAATTATGATTCGAACAACAAAAGATACATCAATGGCTCGCAAGAAAAAATCAGTTCGTCTTAATAAATTGTCTATTGGAGATGCAGAAAATTTTGAGCCCCCACAACAATCATCTACTCCATCTAAGCTTTATAAAAATAAATCAAAACGGATTTTAAAAGATAACAATAGCTTAAACATTAGCATAATAAATAAAGAGGACAAAAATAAAACAATAAATAAAGAATTTGATTGTCAACAGTTCAAACCTATACTCCCTGCTATAGAAGAAAATATAAATTATGGTCGAGTTCCAGAATTATTTCATAGTGATCCAGAAGATGAACCTACTATGATTGAAAATTTAACTGTCACTACTACTAATGATTCTGATGATAAATGGACCACTTTTTCTGATGTTTCTGAAGATAGAAGCTGTACTAATGTTACAGATTTATTAGCTGAAATTGAAGCTGATATAGATGTCAGATTTAAAAAACCACCAAGACGATCATATCCTGGAAAAAAAAGAAATAATAAAAGTTTGTATGAAGATAAAGAAGAAGAGGAAGAAGCAGATATAAAGATAACAAAAAAATATAGAAAACATAAACAAAAGAAAAATGATCCTCAAGAAGAAGCATTTGTTCAATCAATGAACGAACATTTTACAGATATTGAATCATTTAGTTTAGCGGTAGAATAGTTTTAAATAACACATGGATGTTTTCAATTTTTAAGAAGAAAAAATGTAAAATATAAAAAATAAAATGATTGTAATCGAAAAAGAAACAGTCACATAGAGGTGTTTTCATAGAAAAATCAAAGAATGGTAATTATGGCATAATGAAAGCATGCACTGAATTTATAGATTTTCCAAAATTTGAGGAAATTTGTTATTGTACATTATTATTATATTTATTATTAAAAGTTTAATGTTGTATAAGTGTTTTTCTAAATCTTTGTACTAAAGCTAATTGTATAATTATTATATAATGTATTAAGTTGTTTGTTTAAGATTAACTATAATCAATTTGAAGCAAATAATTAATGTTTATTGTAAAGATGTATTCTATTATTAAGTCACTGTTCAATAAATTTATTTATTATAATAATTATGTAATTTTTATTATATTTGTTGATTTAGTTTAAAAACTGTGAACAAATTCCATTTGAAAAAATCTTACTAAATCTACTTTACTATACCATGTCATGAAAAATAATTAATACCTTACAAATACTTCAAATCATACCTATTATTGCTATTATATTTATTGATAACCATTTTTGGTTAATATAAAGACTACATAATATTTTTCTACTACTATTATATAATAGTCAATATCAAGATCAATATTGATCTAGATTAAAATTTTAAACTATAGTAATATAATACATATATTAACTACATTTTCATATTTTTGTCTACTTGTTTAAGAATTCCATTATAAAAATAAAGTAGAAAATGTTGGTTCACTTAAGATATTTGCTCAATAATAAAATTTGAAACAGTTTTATCAATCTACATAAACTAAAAAAATAATAATATTTAACAGACTGACTAAAATGATGTAACTTTTGCTTATTTATTTGGGATAAAGCACATCCTTAATTTATACATGGATACATCATATAATCCATACATGACATTATGGTCCAGTTGTGTTTTAATAAAGAATATAATTTTAATGATATATAATAAAAATTGTCAAAATGTATAAATACATTTTTTTAGTGTTAATTAACAACTTTAGGAGTAATAAGAAGTCTTCAACTTTGATTTAAATTTCTGATAACAAATTGAACATAGTATCGTACTTATTTTTTTGCAAGACCAAACATTAAAAAAAAAATTTATAGACAAATTAAAATTATTTTTTTTACCAGTGTTCTAATTTGAAAATATAAGAACCATCAATAATTTAATTTTTTTATCAAAAATTAAATATATTATAGTTTTAAAAATAATTTTGCTTTTTTTATGTATAAGTAGTTTCTTTATCAGTTAAAACTTCACTCATATTTTTAGTGATGTCAAATAAAAAATCCAATATCCAAATACATTTTTCAAGTTGGACAAAATGTCTGAATATCCAATATATAAAATAATTATACTTGATAATTAATCTATAATTTACAAATATCTTTCCCTATGAAAATTATTTTCAATTTTTGTAGGTATTTGATAATTTTAATTGTGTAGGCATAAGGAATGATACAAATTATAATTCTGTATGAGAAAATTAAATATAATTTAAAGTATTTATATTAATTATATAAATGTATATACATATAATTTACATTTTGTTAATTGAATAATTTGCATTTTTAAATTCAAAATTTCAAAAATAAACTCTCTCTTTGTGTACAATAAGGGAAAATTAAAAAATGAGCTCTAAAATGTTGTCCAAGATTCAGTTTTTTTTTCATTTATATTGATACAATTTTAATAATTTTATTTTTTTAATCAAAAAGTATCATCTAGTAATCTAGGGCAGTAGGGCCTAACCACAGGTGTTGATGACACACTTGTTTCAAATTAAAACTCTCTTGTGCTGTTGCACATAAATAAAAATAATTTTCAGACCATAAACTTGAAAATCAAATTCAACGAAAAATTTGCACAATGTTCATACAAAATTAACTCAAATAAGAAATAGAATACCATTGATTATAAATACTATTTAAAATGAATTATAATAATTATATCCTCCACGGTTCCACTATAGAAATTAATAACAATATAATAGCGCATTACATTAATTTATTGGTATCACAATCATTGAAGATCGATCTATCTTATCTATACAGACAATTAATGGTGTTAATACAACAAAACATTATTTCTCCAACTTCCATTTACTTCATCATATTTTAAAATCAAATACTTATTAAAAGTCATCAAACCAATACATCAGTAAGCTTATATGGAATCTCAGTATTAAAATGTAGAGCATTGCCGTCTGTCTAACTATTGTTGATCCGTGACCATCCTATACAAGTTTTTCAGTCCATTGCAAGTCGCGACTACCTTAGGACTGATTGTAGGTGTTTTGTGACAAATACTGCATTTTACAAAAATAAACTTACAAAAATCATTACGGAAAATTCCATTCAAAGTTATCAACTCTCAATTCTCATTAATAAAGTCCTTTTCCTCTAATTGTTCTCGTTACATCTACTAAACATCCACCGTCGACTTCAAAAAAATTTGTACTGGTGTATTATTATACCAAACTATAAAAGTCTAGTTGAACTATAAAATTTCATTTATTCTGTGCCTTACAGAACCCACCCTTCGTGAATTGTCTCATTTTCTCTTTAACCACGTGTTTCATGTTTATATAATATGTACCTACTATATTTTATTTACCAAATATCTATTTAATAAATATTTATATTTAACAGTTTATAATAGATAATACTTAGAACACTTGATTCAATATTTCTTGTAAGTTCATTTGTAGCGCTTAATTATTTATATAGATTACCTACTTATTTTTTATAAATTATATCAATAACAATAAATATATATATATATTTTTTTTTGATTCTTACATGTTCATAGACTCTTAATACATATTATTAAACCTAGTTTAGTAGTTAATATTTTAGTAGGTACTTTTTAGTGCTATAAAATCCGAACCATAATTGATTAGACACCTCTATAAGTTATTTTATTTTTATAAGCAATAAGCTAATACAATTGGATAATAGTGTAAGTGTGCGATTAATAATGGGACAAATCGTAGTCTTGAACTTCTATTTGAAAATAGACTATTCTAATATTTTATAAATTATAATAATTATTGATATTCAAAATTTAAAATCATTAAACCATTAAAACCTTTTTATTTTTTTTAAAGATTAATTTGCATTATGGTTGCCTATGTCACTCCTTAAAAAGCGGATGGTGGGAATATATGTGTTGATTGTGTTCAATGTTCCCGGCGTTCCCGCTTTAATAATGTACAGGAGACAGCTGATGCCTGATTTATGGGCAAATTGGAGGTTATGTGCTAACGACATGAATGATGTTGTAAACGTAATCGGCTAGCAAAATGTATGCTGATAAACATTATAAAACATTAAAACGGAAGAAAACGACTTTTGAAAAATAAAAGTTTGTTTACACTGTTAGACGTATTTAATATTTTTATGGAAATCCATTAATCTCGGATTTCATCTTCCTCCCGTAAAATTTCATCGGTATTAGTTTTAAAACCTTTAGCAATGTTAAGACTGAATTTTTTTCGATATATTTTACATTTTTACAATAATATAATGATCGAACAAGTTTGACCAATGAATATAATATTACTGTATGATTATTGACTACCTGAATGAGGTAATTACTTTTGTGTATATTATCATATTTTGTTGTTCGACATGTGGCTATCGGTGTCTTTATTGGTTTTGATGTTCGATTTTAGTGTAGTATATTCTCGTGATTTAGACAACTAATTCCACCATCATGTCTGAGAAAAAAGCCAAAAACAATGCTGATTGGAAGAAACGTGTAAAAGCTGAGTATTTCAGATTACTGCAGGCTAAAAAAACAAAGAAAGATGATGACAATGTATTGGCATGCATAAATAATCAAAAGAAGCTCTATGGTATGTTTAAATACCATATTTTTATTTTATTGTTTCATACTTTTATGTATTATTTTTATTACACAGAAAAAAAAGCGGAAGAACTCAAACGATTGTTGTCTAGAAAAGCGGTTTGGGAATGTCGACCATACATAGAAACAGTATCAAGATCTAAAAGGTCAGAAGTATCTAAAGTGGATGGTATTGGCGAAGAAACTATGAGTGTTCCAATTAAGATAATTAATGCTGTAGCACCTATACCTACTATGTACATCTGGGCACCGATTCAGCAGAACTTCATGGTAATCATTAATAGACAATAATTATACCTAGAATTACTTTCAATCTTTGGGTTGTTAAAATATTTTGTTAAACAACATAATTGTTGAGCTTTAATAGTTTGTGCTCAAAGCTAATAATAATAATGATAATAATAAAAATAGTATGACATAGTTTTTAAATTATTTTGTTGCAATTTAATGTCTTTTAGGTGGATGATGAAACTGTACTACATAATATCCCATATATGGGAGACGAGGTACTTGATCAAGATGGTTCTTTTATTGAAGAACTATTAAAAAATTATGATAATAAAGTTCATGATGATGATGCTGCAAACTTTTTAGATGATCAAGTTTTTGTTGACTTAGTCCATGCACTCATACCTTTTCAGGTAAAATAAAAAAAAAATTATTTTATGATTAAGGTTTAATGTTAATGAACTTGTTTAGCAAGAAGAAGATAAAGAACAACAAAGTTTATTAACACCAAAAATGGTGATAAAAAACAGTAAAGACGATAGGCCATTTCCAAGTATGGCTATATTTGAAGCAATGTCAGCTGCATTTCCTGATAAAGGTTCTCCTGAAGAATTTAAAGAAAAGTGAATATTTTATTTAATAATTGATTATTTTATTGTATTTTTAAATGACAGACAATCCAATTATAATTTTTAATGTGTATAGCAGATATTAATTATATATAATAGAAATAAAGATTAAATAAACTTAACGTAATTAATATGATATAAAATATATAGCTGCAATATAGTTAGAGACTAAATATCTAAACTAGATAAACAATTAGATTAATAAAATAAGAAAAAATAAATAATATAAGTATTGAGTAAAATCAAAAGATATACATTTAAAGGTCCATCATATTAACATTTGTTTTTTTTATCTATCTCCCACATGATTTAGGAACAAAGATATTCTATATTTTTACAATTGCAACTTTAGTTCAGCTTAGGGCAAGTGCATCTATTATATATTTTTCTTTAAAAAATATACCCTGTGCATTGATCGGATACATTTTTAATATTCAATTTTTTTTAAATATAAGCTTTTTTAATTTAAAATTATTTTTATTATTTTTAATCATTAATAATTTATTTAAAAATCTATCCATTCAATGTACAGGATATTTTTATTTATAAAATATATAATAGAAGCTTTTGCCTTAAACTGAACCAGTGTGTTGTAATCATAGAAGTACAAAATATTTTTGTTCCTATATTATGTGGAAGATGAACAGAAAAAAAAGATTTTTGTATTTAAAAATGCCCTTTAAATGTGTATTTAATATTAAAAGAATTTTATGTTATTCATTTTATTTTCAATAGATACTAAAATATTGTTAGTTGAAGAAACTATATATATAATTTATGTTTGTATCTTGTTTTTTTTTTAGATATATTGAATTAACATCTTGTGTTGACCCTAATGCACAGCCATCTCAATGCACTCCAAACATTGATGGACCTAAGGCTGAATCTGTACCTAAAGAGCAAACTATACATTCATTTTTAAATTTGTTTTGTAGAAGATGTTATAAATATGATTGTTTTTTGCACAGTATGTATACATTACTTATAAGCAGCTATTAGTTTTAATTATTAAAATTTTATTTGTTTATGTTGTAGAACTTAAAGAGCATGATTCAGGTACTAATTTACCAATTGGCCTAAAAGGACCTTTATTAAAACCGTTTTCCTCTCATTGTAGTCAAGATTGTTATATGTTACTTGTAAGACATAAGTTATATTTAATATATTAAAATGGATTATAGACATACATTTTTTTTGCCAGGATGGAATGAAAGAAAAATTAGCTGCTATTGCAGAAATTAAAGCGGAAAAGCAAAAACAAGCTGATAGAGATGAAGAAACAAATAGATCTGGGTCTACTACAATTTCAAGTAATACGAAAGAGTTGTCACCCCAGAATGAAAATAATGAGAAACCTGTTGGTTCTGTTAAGTTGTCAAAAAAAGATAGCTCTGATTGGGGTAATGATGCTAGTTCTGAAGATAGCAGAGATAGCAGTAAAGGTAAAGTATTAGTATACTAATGAATAATTAATCTACAATCAAACATTTTATAATTGATTACAATTAATCTATCTTTTGACAGATGGTGAACTAGACATGGAAGATCCATTATCAACAAAAACATCTTTCTCTTTACTTCCACGAATGAGTACAGAAGATAAACAAGTGTGGACTGGATCAGATCAATCTATTTTTCGTGCACTTCGTCGTACATTCCTGAATAATTATTGTGTCATTGCTCAGATGATGTTAACAAAAAGTTGTCAGCAGGTTTATGAGTTTGCACAAAATGAAAATGATGAAGTTACTGTTGAAGAAGCTATTAGTGAATTAACTCCGCCTAGAAAAAAAAAGAAAAAGTTGCGTTTATGGCAAACACATTGCCGAAAAGTACAACTAAAGAGAGATTCTGCATCAAATCATTTATACAACTATACGCCATGTTCTCACCCACCAAATCAAGGATGCGATGCAACTTGTCCATGTGTAATGGCACAGAATTTCTGTGAAAAATTCTGCAAATGTAGTTCAGATTGTAAGTGTTGTAAAATGTCTTATATTAGATTGTGTATTTAATCTAAGTATTTCTTGCATTTTAGGTCAAAATCGTTTTCCTGGTTGTCGGTGTCGTGCTCAATGCAACACAAAACAATGTCCTTGTTATTTAGCTGTTCGTGAATGTGATCCAGATTTATGTTTAACCTGTGGTGCTGATCAGTTTAATTTAGAAAATATAACATGTAAAAATGTCAGTGTGCAAAGAGGCCTACGTAAGTTTACTAAAAAATACAATACTTTAGAAGTTTTTCATTTATAATAAACAATTGTGTTATATTTTAGGTAAACACTTATTAATGGCACCTTCAGATGTTGCTGGTTGGGGTATATTTTTGAAAGATTCTGCACAAAAAAATGAATTTATATCTGAGTATTGTGGAGAAATTATTACTCAAGATGAAGCTGATCGGCGTGGAAAAGTTTACGATAAATACATGTGTAGCTTTTTATTTAATTTAAACCATGGTATGTATTAAAAACCTACTCAATGATAATATTTTGTGTTAATAACTTTAGTATTTTTATGGCTTGTACCTTAGATTTTGTTGTTGATGCTACACGGAAAGGAAATAAAATAAGGTTTGCCAATCATTCAATTAATCCAAATTGTTATGCTAAAGTTATGATGGTAAATGGTGATCATCGAATTGGTATATTTGCTAAACGTCCTATACAGCCTGGTGAAGAATTATTTTTTGACTACAGGTTATTAATTTAATTTCACAAACTATTAAAAATTTTTACATTAATTTTGTTGTTTTTATTTTTATTCTATTATAGATATGGACCAACTGAGCAACTTAAATTTGTTGGAATTGAAAGAGAAATGGAATTTTTACCTTAAGTTTTATAAAAAAGATAAATTTTCATTGATTTTACCAATCAATAATCTCATGGCATGTATATTATAAAATACACAAACTATTTACAGTATTTAACGCTAAATAAGGAATAATTATAAATTATAATACATAAAAATTATTAAAAGTATGCATAATAATAATTTAATTATGCTGTACTTCGTTAATTTAGACAAATAATTAAAAATTTATTAATGCTAAATTAAAATAATTCTTAATTTTAAATAGCTTAAATAGCTTGTTGTATTTTGTATAACAATTTTGTTGAATAGAAACTATTTATGTATGTATTAGTTAATTATACAACCAATTTAAACTGCACCAATAAGTATTTTATCTATTTTTTTTAAATTAATTTCACTGTAGTTAATTCAAGTTATCTTGCTGTTAAATATTTGTAGATAAAACAGTAATAGTATAATATAAGTTTAAGTTGTGTAATTATTATAGTATAGTAACATAAAAGAAATTTATTTTCATTAACAATTTTAAATTGATGATTGTACAAACCAGAATTTAAATACGTAATATTACTTATTTAATACCGATAAGTTAACTAATTTTATTACAGTAAGTTGGTTTTAACCTTTTTTTGGTGTACTCAATTTAGTAAATTATAAATGTTATATATTAAGTCATTACATAACATTTTAAACAATGTTTTGTTATGATGTAGTATTTTATTTTATCATAATTAGCATCATATGAGAATACCATGACTATATTTTATGTTTTAGAATTCATGTTTTTAATTTTTCAAAAAGTTTTGAAAAAATTTTGCTTAAAATAACTTAAAAAGTTCTAGTAATCATTACCAATTATGAAATACTATATTAAAACATAATTTTATGATGCTGATTCTAATATTGAACCAAACATAAGATGTATAATCTATGATGCAAGTTTATTCACTTCTATTTCTGTCAGTTAAGAAATATTAATTCCATTATCTGTATACTATAATTAATTTTAAATTTCTAATATAGTAAGTTAACAGTGGCATATTTATTGGTTGCGGGTGAGGTAGACACTTTTTTATTTATATCATAAAAATATTAACTAATAATATAATTAATATTTTAACTTTGATTGTATCTTAATAAAAATTATAATTGCTTGATAAATCCATAATATGTCGTTGAAAGAAACTATTGACAATCTAGTCCCTTTAACAATTATTTATGTTGAAAATTAAAACTTGACACATAATATGTTTAATATTTTGTTCATTAAATATATATAAAATTAATTAAGTAGAAGCAGTAGTATTAGTTAATGTTATTGTTATAAATGTATGTTCATTGATTATTTTGTTGTAATGTATAGAAAGACCTTATCTATTAATTGTATTAAGTTGAGTTTTTTTTAACATTTTAATTGTCTGGAATTTTTCATACTTTTTACATTCAATAAGATTCTTCTGTTTTAAAATTTAAGCGTGGATAAAAATTGTAATAGAAATGTTATTTAAAAAGTATTAAACAAATATAAATTAAAACATTATTATCATTAAAATTAAGTTATATTTTGTGTATTCTAAAGACACAGGGTATAATATTTTATTGACTCTCCAATTACCTTAAATTTATTTTATATTTTATAGTTGGTTAATATTATTTACCAATATTTTACATTTATGATTCTACATATTTTTAACACTGATATATATATATATATATATTAGAGAGATTTATATTTTAATATATGAAGATACTTTTTAGAAATTTAAAACAAAAAATTAATATAGTGTGATTGATTATGGGGCCTGTTAATTATGCCTAATATTCAGCTGTAAATTATACAATACATGTAGACCAACCTATGATAATAATTTTATCCCAAATTAATTATGGCTAAGTTATAGTTTTAACAATAATTTAGAATTATCATACTATTGTATTTCAATTATTTAAAAAAAAAATGTATTTATAAGATTAATTTTTGTAATAAATGTATTTAATTTTATTATTTTTAACAAGAATAAAATATTAGTAATATTTTAATTTTAATTTTTTGGTAAAATAATGTCAAAAATTCTACAGTGAGTTTATTTTTATAAAAACGACTAAATATTACTTTTAAGTATTTATTTTCCATTTTTTTTTATTTATTCTTTCTAATACATCCAAAATACTAAAATTATTTCAGTTATTTACTTAGAGTATTTTTCTATGTATTAATACTTTTAAAGTATTTCTAGTATTTGAATATATAGCTGTATCATGACTATGTTTTGTAGTTACTTTTAAGCAACAGATAATATGATACTCAAATTAAGGCACTAAAGCTATTAAGCTAAGTAACTTAATAATGCTCATAAATTGGATAGTGTCCAATTGGTAAGACATAAAACTTATTGGTATACCATCTGGTAATTATAGCACTATATAGTTAATTTAAATTTTTAAGATACACATCATATTTTACTTAGATGGTACTAAAACTAGGTTAAGATTTATTTGGGCCCCACACAAATTTGTCAATTTGCCATCACTCAATCCATCACTTCAAATTAAAATAATAAAATTACCACTTTTATTCACTAGTTTATTGTCTAATTGTTCTTTAGTGTTTTTATTAATATTACATTACTATTTTTAAATATTATAATTTGTAAAACATGCAAATTGGTCTGTACTTTATCCATTATGTATTGCGACTTAATCAATAATTTAACATAAAACATTGGTAATATAAAATGTTTGATTATCAAAAATCGCATAATATCAACCGTGATAATTTAAATAATAAAGCAACAATCTAATTAATAAATAAAAGATAAAGAAAATAATGATTTGAGGACAATAATTACAGGAACTGAGCTTCCCATCGCCTGGATCTTCCTTTATAATAAATGGTATGGAGGTATAAAGGTTCATACAATATACTACCTAGGTACTTCAATTAGGTAGTCTTAATGTATAAGAATCATCAATTAAAATCTGTAACATGTTGCCTGTTGCTATCGGTATTGAAGGTATTAATAATGTACCTTATAACAATTTAACTACTTGTGTTTAATGCTATAGTAAATAATTATAAAACTTACTGACTGCTCACGTATGTACATAGACTATAACCGCATCAAGAAATGAATTGTGTCAGATTCATAATATTAAATTTGGTTTTTATTATTTTGTATAGATATATATTCAAAAATACAAATCGATTTGTAAATCAAACGTATACTAATGTAGTATAATAAAAGTAATCTTCTTTAAGGCTTTAAATATTATAATGTTGCAAAGTAAGATTGTTAATCGTTTTGCGATCGATATTTTACTGAATATTTTGTAAAATGTTTCATTGTCTGAATATGGTACCTGTATAATGTATTAGTGTATATTCTATACACATAGACAGTTACTTAGAGGCCATAGTTTTTGCTTTACCTATATATAAAAGCAAAAAGGACATAATTTCATGAAAATCATGAATGCTGCAAATAGTGGTCACAAATGTATGTGATGGACGATGTGTCAAACGTCGATTTTCTCATTAAGATAACTTTAGTAATTAATAATTATTATTAGTCATTGCCTATTTGGTAATATCATTATATGATTAAGATTTTTGCATGATTTGTAAATATATCTATTTTATTTATCTAAATAATACAATTTGATAGGTACATACATTTTAATCAATTTTTATATATTTATTTAGAAGATATTACAAGTACATTTAAAGTATTCACTATACCTTATATACACAGTTAATATAGTAATCAATTATCTTAAATTGCGATATATTATGTAAAAAAAAAAAACTGATATATTCCTAGAAGTTTAAAGTATACTATAGTGATTGTATAGTATACATTTGTGTTTACGCACAGTAGTTACAAATACACAGCACTGCTCTTGCTCTTATAATAAATTATGAGTGATATTAACTGAAACAATGGTTTTTTCATTCATGAGACTTGTGCCTGGACGCACCAATAGTACCTAAGTAATCGGGGGCTTGTACCAGTTTGCCTCAACATACTGTTAAAATAAGGTTAAATAAGTTATAAAATGTGTTATTTTAACAATGTTTTTTGCGATAATAATGGGTAGCTAGTCGTTTATTGTGTCGTTCCGGGAAAAAATATGAATTAGGTACATATTATACCTTTATACTGAGTGAACACGAAAATTTGTCAGCTGACATAATTTTTTGTATCGTGTTTGTTCGACCATGTTAAACGGTTAACTTTGTAAAATCCGGACATTTCTTAAATCCGGACGCCAATCCTGACAAATTTTTGAAATCCGGACGTATGGTAACAAAATGTACCTGTTGTCCACACATGACACATATTATTATATACATAATTATAATATCAATTCATAAAATAGGGGAGGTAAATATGTAAATAGCAATAATATTTATGTAGGATAAGTACAAAGTACAATTATTATAAGTGGCATACAATGTAATTTGTAGTTAATTAGGTAAAATAGTATAAAATGATTAAAAAAATTGATATTTGCAATTATATATTATATAAGTATAGGTATTATAACTTGTAACATAAAATAATGCAAATAATAAAAAAAAGTAGTAAAAATGATAGATAAAATTTATAAAAATGATATAAATAGGTACAATAAAAGAATAATACAATAATTATAATTATATTTCGACGCGTTATAAACTGCTCACTCTGGTAAAATATTCTCTTTGCTCCAAATTAGCTATCCTATTATTAATACAAATTTTATTATTTTTGTACACTATGATTATTATTTACATATTTACCTCTTCTATTTTACGGATTGGTATTATAATCATATATAAATATACATAATAATATGCGAGAGCAACTGGTACATTAGTTTGAGGGAAATTGGTGCATTCGGTTGAGTGCAGCTGGTACATTTTTAAAATGCTAAAAACAGCCGTTGAGGGCAATTGGTCAACACCTGTAATCGGCTGTATACAGTTGTATACCGTTATGATTATACCAACATATACTGCCAGGTAAGGTTTATTTTGTTGTCGAATCACAAAATATACTGTTTACGTTACACAACGCAGATAGGTACATCTGTTATTATTATTATTGTAAAAAAATGTCAAGTCGGCAAATAATAGTAATACTAAGCCGCTCGTCGTGATTTATTGTCCGCTGCAGAGGAAGCGTACACCGTACACGCGATGCCTCGTGTACAACGCACTAAACAGGTACGCGCGACGAGTACGATCCGTAGCAGCGCGGGTACCACAATAACAGCTGCAGACCGACGACGAAATGGACTTTGTGGACGGAGCGGCCGGCGCCGGACGACCAGAACGGATAGTAGAAGTCTTCGGGCAGCCTGAACTCGTACGTGGGCGGTTCGGCGAACGTCCGGACGGGCGGCCGGGTCAGGTCCACGAACACCACGGTTACCCTGACCGGCACTTCGGCGGCCACCGATCGATCGCCGTCGCCGGTGACGGTGACGGCCGACGTAGTGTAATTGGCCAGCACGCCCAGCACGGTGGCCCGTGGGCCGTCGAACGGGCCCACGTGCGAGTACAACACCCGTATGTGCACGCCGTCCGTGACGGCCGGGCACGAGTGTTCGGTGAGCGGCGACTGTTGTGCGGGTGGTTTGACGACGACGAACGGTATCCATCTGGACACGTCCGGGTCGCCGAGACTGGCCACCAGGGCGCCTTCGTAATTCCCGAGCACCGCCATCGTCTGTAACACGACCATATCGCGGCGATTAAAAAATAATGATAATGTTATGTTGATATCTTTATATTATGTGACGAGAAGACATCGGCGGACTATATATTTGTATTTATCTCTCTCACTCTGCAGCACGCGCAACAGCGAATATTCGTTAGGGAAAAACTACCGAGGTTGTTGTAGTACGCTAAAAATATGCGTTACGGGGCGAATTGACCTATCATCAAACTTCAAGTTAAGAGTGCACTATACGCGTGTTCTCACACTGGCTCTTCACAATATTTCAATTTTTGTGGGAGGTCTTGAGTATGCACATATATTATTATTGTTATCGTGACAATGTGACGTATGTAAATATTGTAAAAAAGTTCTGTCGCGAGAATACGATTAAAGTTTTTAGCTCTGAGTGTTATAATAATTTTAATAGCTAATTCGCTCTAATATTAAAATTAACAATAATGTTTTGTGTAGGTTGAACATAAATGTGTCATGTTATGAGTGGGTCAGAAAGAAAATAAATAATGCGATTCTCATAAGGCGTGCTCTACTCCGTCGTTTAAAATATGTGCATATTATATTTTAAATTATATACTCTACATATATGTGTAATAATGAGATGATATACGCCCATTTTATAATGATATAATTTTAAAGTTTTATTTTAAATAATTCACTATGATAATAATAATTGACCTACGTTGTAATTTGTAAACTTTGGTTCCTTTTAATACAATCGTGCATTCGTACACACACACGGTGTTAGATACGTGATTCAATTTGAACTATTAGAAACCAATATTTTTGTGTTTATAAACTATAATTTGCGTACCTGAATATTAAAAACAACTATACCCGATTTCGAACTGATGGATATAAATATCCGACCTCTTTTTATATTACTATTATCAAAGATGTAGCTAAAATTTCATCAGAGGCAATCAATACCAAGATATGTGTACTATGTGTAGTATATACAACATTCGTATCTATTCCTTTACTAATTTGAAATTTCGTTAAAATGTAATATATTTGAAAGCTATAAGCATTGAGGGGTAATTTACCTTCCTGGCTACACCTCTGATTATTATATGTATAGCCGTTATAATAAGTATATCGTAAATACTGTATACTGTATTTTTTTATTTATTATTATTATACAACTAAACTTATCGAACTTTCTTGAACTTAATCAAATCACGTATATTGACATATTTGATATACTCAATAAAGATAGAGACGGTATACACCTCTACACCAAACTAGCTCGTTGTTTATAATGAATAATTATGATAATATAATAATTTATTTAAGTGGGTATACAACAGATAAAAATGTTGTCATACTTCGTTTTGAATTCCGTTACAAATTTCTACGAATGATACGCCACCACCAGTGGTGGTATGATCTTCAGGTCTCTTGGATAATTGTATACTTCGGTGTTGGACTTGGATGCGACACCGGACATCGACACTCTCCAGAAAGTTGACGAACTGTCGAGGTCCGGTAGTATGAATATCACACACACCGTATCCGTTCGGTTCCGGTAAGTTCATCGTCTTTGGGATTCGAAGTTTAACTACATCTTTACTAGCCATGATTACCAGTACCGGGTTCCCCGTCACGTAACCGGGCTTGCCACTCCGCTTATACGAGTCTACGGCTGACTGGACCGTAGCCCAGATGAAACGAACACCGAACTTCTGGTCAAGGTAAATGGGACGACCGACGTTTGGCACGTCTCGGTGATAAAAGTGTACGTCTACACGACGCACGCCTCTAGATCCGTTGTGCATCACCAAGTATTCGACCGCATCGACTACCCGATGACAAACACCGCCCGAGTAAACCGGTTCGTAGAGCGAACGATGCAGAGGATCTTCTCCACTAATACCGACTCTAACTTTGCCAACTTGACAATCGTATGATGATCCATTCACCGAGACGCAGTGGTGATGAGTCGTCGCTTGGATGGTGACCAAACCGATTTTCTGTAAATATCAAAGACGATTATCGATCTTTAATTAATTGATAATTGATCGAAAAATAACATAAATATTATACAATTATAATAACGGATTGCGATGTAATAATTTATACGTTTACACATATCGAGATTAGGTAGTTTTTTAAGTAGCTTATAAACTGGGAAGTACTTTTCACGAAACAGTATTCATTCCCTTGAAATTAACCATAATATAATAAATAAACCATAAAGATATAAATATAGAATCATCACCTCGGTCTTCTGGACGCTACTGTAAATGGGTTGCACCACTTTAAACAGTCCTCTTTCGTCATAGTAGAATTTGAAGCTCAACGATGAGTGATTGTTACAAACTTCCGTCAGATTGGATACGTACGTCTTACAGTTTGTTTCTTTTGTTTTTAAGTATTCAACAGGTTGTTCGACGCTACACAGCGAATCGAGAGCGCTGTTTTTCAATCCTAATAAAAGAAAAACCGTTTTGATGTTATACGTTAATATGGAGGTGGCGATTATATTGGATAAGCTGGGAACTGTACTGACCGAATGGTTTTATTTCGGAATAATTTACATCAGGCACAATGTTAAACATCCATCGCAAAGACTTGTAAGTCAGGTCGTAGTTATTGAATACGGAAGAATTCACTTGAAGTGTAGAAATGTGAGGATAATGATGTCTGCTGATAATCTTTTCATCGTGCCAAGTGAACACGTCCCGTTTTCGAAGTGAAGTTACAACTTGTGTTTCAGATTCGATGGTCTGTAAAACACGGTAGCGAAACATATAGCTTTACTATATAAACACTTATATAGTTATATCATATACATACCGGATAACCTATAAATAGCATAAACATTGGTGATCTCGGTTAGGTTAGATCAGGTTATTGGTGACGGGGGGGGGGGGGGGATATACAAATTATTTTAAAAGTAAGCCTTGGGGGCACGAATATACCTACTGTAGTATTGTTGCGTGCTTTGATATCCTATATTCCTATATAATATATCTACACTATCTATATACTATATATTACTACTATTACCGTGGGGTTAATGTAGACAATTATAATGAATTAAAAATTATTTATTAATTACCACTAAATATTAGTTATTTATGATATAATTAAAAAAAATAGTAATTAAACTAAATGTCAATATCTACCTGTTATTTAGCACTAAAATAAAGTCACGGAGGAAGGATCTATCCCTTATATCAGTGCTTCTCAAAATTGGGGCCGTGGCTTTATGATTGGTGAGTAAATAATAATTTTAATATATAATTAAAAAAATATAATTAATGATTTTGATTTAGAGGACCTAGACAGTTTTACATTAAATTTAGGGGGCCTATGTCAAAAGTTTGAGAAGTACTGCTCCATATTCTACCCGTGAATACACTGGTGTCTTCATGATATATGTATATACTTACGTCTCGTTCGGGATAAAAATAATCCGATGGTACGTTTTCAATCACTACGTAAAATAACGAAGAATCAAACAAGATCGATTCTTGCTTTATTAAAGTAGACTTGGGTTGATCGGGACACAATGTGAACGTCTTTAAATCGTGATTGGTGCAATCTTTGTCACAACAACAGTTTATGTCACAGCTGGCATACTACGAAAAATAAGTATAATATAACTTTCATACTCATAATGAATTCCATAAGGAAATTATCTAAGTAGGAAAAATATATATTGGATAATTTAACGGATAGAGTTGCTTATTTAGTTTTTCATAGTGGTTTGTTACTAAGAAAACTAACATGTATCTACTTACAATTAGGTCACAGTAGCAATATTTATTGGGAACAAAATTTACGACTTCGGCGCCGTATTCGGACAAGTATTTTCGTGGCGAGACGTTAGTAAATTCTGTGGAGTCAGTAGTGGTGGTGATGGTAGTGATAGTGGCAGCTGTGGTAGTGGTGGTAGTGGTATTGGTAGTATTGGTGGCATTTGTTACTGGAAAATTCGCATCAGTTGCCTTGGCATTAGCTTTTCCAAAGGAAGGTTTAACAATGACAGCAATGTTTGAGGTATTTGAAGTAGCGTTTTTGGAACCGTTCATCTTGTCACCGCTAAGTGGTACGACGGTTCTGTCATCAACCAATATCACGTCCTTGAGTGTTGATCCTTTGGAATCGTTTCCGGGGACGTCGTAACGAATTATCTTTGGCTCACTATCTCCAATAATAGTCGTTTTGAGCACATTTTTTGTCGTCGCCGCTGCAGCAGCCGTCACAGCCGTTGGTTGCACCGAGCACGTTTCGTTGGCCGCACAGTCTTTGATGACGGGTATGACGTACTCAGCATATCCAAAGTCGACCGTCAACAACACCACAGCCGTGACAAAAATTATGAGCCAACTTCTGGTCATCGTTTACAGTTCCACTCCGTACCGTCGAAAGTTCCGGGCAATCACGTTTAACTTGAAACGCACCGTTCCCAATGACTCTGTGTGCAACCGATACCGGTCCGTGCCACAGTATACGAAATCCGGTGATTTCAGCTGGGCGCCGCCACCGAGGAAGAACCGTCGGAACTCGTCCCTAAGATTACCTGCAAAGCGATGCTCTGAGTTATTAATATTATTATCTACAGTCAACATTGATTTTAATAATAGACACGTACAAAAATGTATTTTATGATGTTTATCGAGATAATCATAAACCGGATTTTAAACTATAAAAGTGATAACTGATAATATATTATGTAGTCCGTTTTAATTTGGGTGTAAATTAAACTCAGAAATATATAATTAAAATTATTTTTTGAATTTAAAGTATACTTACATTACTTAATTGTTTACAATTTTTGTTTTTATAAAGTTCTAAATCATATTATAAACTTTACAATTTTAAACACAGATTGGACAATAAAGTGTAAAACTATAATTGATTTCGAAACTAGAAATATGACCTATTACATTAAATAATCCGATTCTTATTTGAACCTGGATCACAATCGGTCAGTAAATATTTGATCAACAGTCAGTACTATAATACTCGCTAGTAATTAATATATATGTATATATTATATATAGTTACCCATATATTATTTCAAGGTCTTAACTTTTAACCATTGATTATAAATACAGTTTATAATCAATGATTTTAACTCATATATTTTATAAAATTAAATTATTATTTGAAACTTATAATATGTTTCTGACTTTCTGTGCATATTATATACCTTACAAATATAATCATATACTGACCGATCGGCCGCCAGGTGTGGCAATCCACGGTGTGCTTTCCCGGTGTAGTCGGCACGTAACAAAATCCGTATCCGTAAATCTCGCTACGTCCGTAACTGTCGTAGTGGTAAATTTGCACATGAAATTTAGGCCAACCTATAACGAAAAATAACGTCGATGTCTATACATAAAATATAATATTGTTTTTAACTCATTAGTCATTACAATACAAGTGTCAAGTATAATGTGTGTACTGTATAATATTATATTATAATAACTGTAGTCTGTAATTTAAAAAAATAAGAAATACTCAAATATACATACAATATTAATATTTTATTAAAATAAGATTGAAATATGTAAAAATATAACATACCTTGTATTCCTTTGGATGCGAAGTGAATGTCAATCGGATGACACCACCAGGTACGGTTATCGTAAGCCGGCGAATCCACTTGGGTTTGTCCTTCTTTGTGACCAGATATTATTTTCCAGTTAGTACCTGAAAAGTGAGTGTGTGATGCTATAGAAAACAACATTAATGCATTATATTGATAGTTGGCATAAGATAAACTATAATTTCATAAATTCATAAGATATACATTGGTTATACAACTTATACACATTTCTCTTTGTTTTTTCAAACATTTTGAAAATTGTGTAAGTAAAAATTGAATTAATTATATATTCAAATTTATTACTTATTAAATGTAGTTTAAATCAATCGCCCCAATTAACAACTGATTTCAAACTTTAAATTTAGGTACAGTATATTATGTATTGTGTATAATGTATATAGTATATTTAATAATTTATATTTTATTATTATATATGTGCACGAGAAGACACGTAATACACTATTATACTAAATACTAATATATTATGTATTATAATATTAATAATAGGCATATAGGTAATATATTTTAGTTATCATCGTTTATCAGTAATGAACTAATAAATATATACATTTATTATTGTGGATAAACTAAATTTCGGTCAAACAAAAATGTATAATACTCTATATTATAAGTACCTACCTAATCTAAATTCTAATTAAAAAAATAATATTTTCTCTCGAGTCTCGTACGATATTTATGTGAATAAAGATACAAAAATATTGCTCGTCTAATAATGTTTGTGTAGAGTATTAATAGTATTATATATTATGTATTACATACAAATTAAAATATACAATATACTTACTTATATACATATTATATGTGCATAGTGCATAATAAATGCATCCATGTGCGCGTACATTATTTTGGGAAAAGGTGATCAAAACAATGATGATAAAACAATTTTAATAAAATAGCGTGAATATGTCATTGTAAGGACTTAACCTCACCGGCGTGAATGCTCCATTTGCAAAATAAACTCTTGGAAGGAAACCGCTCGGCGCTACACAGTTGTCCGATGATGAAAAGCTCAGCCATAACGGTACGTACGCGATCTGCGACTCGATGTCAGCTCCACTGGTGAGTTCATCACGATGTGAGCATGATTTTTCTTGCACAGCCGTTAACCAAAGATCAGAATTGAACAGAAATTGTGGGTATATTAAAATGTATTAAGAAAATCTTGAAACATATGATCATCTAAAATATAAAATTGTTATACATCTATTGTTAAACGCACTACCATTGCAATACCGCATTTCCGCAATTCTATCACTTAAATATAAGTATATATAAACGAGTAAAAATCGTTTGTCACGCTGAACAATTTTGTTTTAATGTATAATATACATCGTATATCGTTGTTGTTGTTATTATTGTTGTTGTTGTTGCTTATGGTTGCTAAGCGACTAATTTATAACGGCGACCCCTGTTTCCTATCCATACAATGTATGTCATCATAATAAACGCGCGAACTGAAATACTGTAATAACGAAACTACAGAGATGAAATGTAGTACCTAGAGATGCTAATAATTATGTAAATGTGTATAATAGAAAGAGATATTTTTTCAGGTATCGTAAACAAATTGATAAACTAGATATATTGTTGTCATCACTTAATCCTCATTACTGACATTTAATCTGTCATCAAATTTATACTTACTAACCACCCAAGATCCAAAAGGCCAAAACAGAAAATGTACATATTATATTATACAATTTATGAAATGGAAGTAATTTTTTGCGAGTAATTAAATGTATAGAAATAGGTAATCCAATTTTTATACAACAACCTTTTTTTTAAATACATTTTTATTAATTATTTATTATAATTTTTTGTTTTCTTTTTAATTACTTTGTTTTTTTTTTAATTATTATGCACTTAACGTGTTTTTCATAAATTAATGTTAATAAAATTTACTTTGATAATTTGTATGAACTATTTTTTGTAACTAAGTATTTTTTTTGGCATTTACTTAAATGGTATATTCGATATATTGATATATGTATCTCAAAGTACCCTTATAGGAAGATTAGGTTATTAATTTCATCTTCAATTATCAATTATTTATTATACAGTTGCATTTTCAGTTTTTAACTTGGAGAAGCTTTACATATTTAAATGAAACAAACTTTGCCCCTCACCACAAATATACTAATATCATATTTTCTTACATAATATATATTCGTCTGTTTTGTTAACATCTAACGATGATTCCTTTTATTAGTTTGCCTTTTGATTTCATTTTTAATAATAATGATGTTTCTAAAAAAAAATGTTTCTTGTTGTATGTAAATTAGATATGGCACATATTTATTCATTTTAATCATTTTATAATTCATTTTTTACAAAAATTATAAAATAAAAACATAACAATAAAGTTCGACATTAAAATTAAGTAATAAGCAACAACTATACTAAAAAAAAAAAAAATGTATCCATCGTTAATAAAAATAGTAAAATGCTAATGTTAATGTTTATAAATGTTGGCTAATGAGTAATGACTCAACTGTTGAAATCTTTATTTTTAATAATTTAATAATTAAGTTTTAATTTCAAGCCAAATCATATTTGGCGCTTATTGTTATCACGATGGTCCATAATAACGAGATATAAAATGTGCGCATGCCGAATACTGCCAAGTCCGCTTATAATAATTATGATAAGGCACTATATATATATATATATAGACAGTGCCTTGGTTATGACCACAGAATAATATATGGTTATGATGGCTTCAAAAGTTTTAACATTTAGAATATTTAGACAGTATAATATGATATATTAATTATGATCTAAGATATATAACATGGTAAATAACTATTATTAAACCATTCCAGCTATTGTCTACATTATGATTTCAGATATATTAAATATATTATAATTAGTCAATATCCAAAATGAAAATTTCCGAGGATTTACATTGAGTTTTCATGAAGCTACTGCACTGTACACGACATTGATAAGCTGCTACTACTTAGCCGGAAAGATAACAGGGAAATCAAAATTTTCCTATCATTATTCATATCATTCTTATACATGAATATTGTGTAATAAAATATGATGGTCATCGTGACAAAGTAATAAAGACAAAAAATACCTAGTAGCTAGCTTAATAGATATTCGTGGTGTTTTGTATTCGTTGGAAATTGATTGTGTTGCAGTAGCCCATCTATAATACGTAAATTATTTTTACTCGATAGAAGGCTTTCAAAGGACGGCCCGTTATTAACTGATCGACAGTAGTAAATCAATGTGGGAACTGGACTGGTGGATTAAAATTTAGAACAAGTTATATTGTCATCATTGTACGATATTTGTTGTTGAACAGATAAATGGAGTCACCTGGTAAGTAATTATAGTTAATGGGTGTTGGTATTGTAGCATTTGAATCATGTCAAATTTATTTATTGGCATTTGATTTTAGAAGAAATAAATGGTCATAGTGAGGCCAATAATGAAACAAAAGTAGCAGAATGTGCTGTGAAGGAAGAGACTTCTGAATGTAGTATGAAGGAGATAACCACCGAAAGTGCCGTGGAAGAGCAAACGACCGAATCTGTTGAAAAAGAGGAAGCCTGTGATTTGATCCTTGATTCCCCATCTGTTGAGTTTACTATTATACATAACAAAGACAAATATATAGTTTCCATGCCATTATTGTCCACAATTGCGCAACTTAAAAACAAACTAGTTGACATGATAGGTGTTCCAAGCAAGATGCAAAAAATCATGATCAAGGGTTTGGCCAAAGATGACCAAACTCTAGAGTCTTTAAATGTCAGTTCCTCCTCTAAAATAATGGTAGTCGGTGCTAAGTTACAAGATATTGTAGCTGTATCTGTAGCAAATGTTGAGGAGGTTTGTAAGAAATGTTTTTAAATTATTTCAGATTTATGAAACTTGTTTTTTTTAGGAATCGAGTTCATCTAAATCGAGTTCATCAACTAAAGAACCATTATGCAAGAAAAAATTGCATTTAAAAGTGTTGGAACGAGGTATACCTGATGATGCTTTAGTTGGGATTTTAAATATTAAGGTTTGTTAGTTTATATTGAAATAAGTTAGACATGTGTATTATTTAATGTTCTCTGATAAATAATTTTATATAATTTATTTAAATTTTATATTTGACTTGTGTTTGTGACAACTTAGTTTTCAAGACTATATGAATTAAACATTTTATCTAGGTTACCCAGTTAAGTTTTTATTATTTTCAATCACTAGTTTCTTATGTAAATGTGTGTACTAGGTCACCAAAATAGAATTTTTTATTCTGAAAAATAAAATTTAAATAACATATTAAAATGTTGTAGTTGATCAATGATCTTGTGGTGAAACCATATTGATGCCCCCACTTTCCTCTTGAAATTATGAGTATTATAAATGATTACATTTTGTATTATAGGATCCGTTACCACCACATCCTTTAAGTGGTATGCTTAACAAGCATGGAGGAAAAGTAAGACTGACATTTAAATTGGAAGTGGATCAACTTTGGATAGGTACTAAAGAACGAACTCAAAAGGTAGCCATGAATACAATTAGGCATGTGGTTAGTGAACCAATTGAAGGACATGAAGAGTATCATATAGTGGTAAGTCACAAAATAAATTTGTATAATAAGTAGATAAAAATAATTAATAAATCATATTATCTGTGTTTAAAATATCAACTATCATATTAATATATTTAGTAATTAAGTATGAGAATATATTTTATGTGTATAAATGAAAGAATGCTTTTTTTTACACTAGGGTTTCCAGTTGGGAACAACAGAAGCATCTCGTTATTGGGTATATTGGGTACCAGCACAGTATGTAGACTCCATAAAAGAAGCTATATTTGGTGGTTGATCATGTTGTTATATTCTAGTCGATTTTTTCCATACAACGCTTATTATTATTTACATTCATTTTAAATAAATTATATATATGAATGTTTGATTTAATTTTAACAGCTCAAAATTTTGCTTTTTATTATTATTCTTAAAAAACTTTCTTATCAGATTGTATTTATAAAAATTATTATTTTGTTTTCCAATATTGTAAATTATAAATACACATTTCCTGAACGAATGATGAATGAATATTTCGATAATGTATAAAATAAAAATCAAGTTCCTTGAAATAACAAATTGTGTATTTACGTTTACATAGTTTAAAACGAGTTAAGCGTATCATTTTCAAATTTGAGTGTTTATTTTACTCAAATTAAGTATGATGTATTTTGTACAAGTAATAAACATTTTTTCTGATAAATGTTTTTTAATCATATATTCAGATATACAGTGTTTATTTTAATCATGTAAGGTATTGATGTATAATACATTTGGAGTGATACTTAAGTTGTTAAATTATACTCAAATCAGAAAGATTAATATAATATAATATGTTTATACTATTTGTAAGTTTGTAGCAATAATTAAAATTGTTCATGAATTAGAAACATTCAATTGTTTAATAAATAATTATTAAATGATTAAATCATGGATGTAACAAAAACTCAAATTTTATGACCCTAGACTCTATTTCAGATTTCTAAGTTCTTACACTAAGAATAACAGTAAGAAAATAAATCCCATGTAGAATAATATAAATTATAGAAGACAGAAAAAGATAGATACAAGACAGTAAAGTTTGATTTTTTTAAATTATAAATGAATACTTTAGATATTTGCCTATAGAGAAATTTAATTTTTCCTCTTGTGAGATATTACTCGTACTAAACATATGTAAGGCAAGAACAACATTGTAACGTGGTGGTTATTAATGTCATGTAAATTGAAAATATAAAATGAGATAATCATCTAATGTCTAAGTTACTTTATATTACTCATGAATTCTTAAATATTTTAAGTCTATTCAGCAATGGATTAAGAGTTAAAGACACCGGGGGAAAAATAATTTTCCAATTAATAGGTTATTGTTACTAAAAATAGTTTATGTCATTCTTAACATATAAAAATGTTGATGCCGGAGGCAATAGTCCTCTTTGTTCCCTGTTCAGGTTTGTAGCCACGGAGAGGAGGCGTTGCCTCCCCTAAAAATATTAAATATATATTTTATATAATCCCCCCCTAAAAAAAAAATTTGCTTTGCCCCACCTGAAAATTTGGTTTGGCTACGAGCTTATCCCCATTAGACATGGTACTGAGTTTATAACTATATTATATATTTATGTTTTATGAAACTCTTAATATAAAATATGATAAAATAACTCAAGTTGAATATATTTTGATATTTTTAAATCAATTTTCATCAATATAGAGTATATAAAAAATGGGAAAACTGTATATAAATCTATAATTTTTAGAAATAAAATAATGATTAAGGTACCTAATATATTAAAGAAAAATGTGTTACACTCATAGACAATAGGTATTCTTTCGGCCAATATAATTTAAAATACTTTTCAATTATTATATAACCACCTAGTTATGTACAAATTTGTTTCATTGTATGTTATATACTTATATACAAGTAGATTTGTATTTCTAGTACATTACACATGAAACTTCTTTAGCACTAAATTTAACATAAATGTATACACTGTTCAGTTATTATATTAGATAAACATAATATCTATTGTCTATCAGATCTATACACTCAAATTTAACCCTTGAAATATTTTTATGTTTCTTTATCAGTACATGGCTTGGGAAATTTTTATAGGGAGTAAAATTTATTTTAAGTCGGTATAACACACTATAGAACTACATATTAGATTTTCAAGGTTTTTAGCTATAAGATTTACTCTGTGCAACTATCACTTTGATATAACATAACAGCTAAGCTAAAATATTAATTATAATATTTAAAATTCAATAACGTAACTTGATGAAACACTTCTTAGTTCTTATGTAAATAATTTACCTACTACTCACCTTCCATGTTTATATTTTAGATGATTTTTCAAGCGTGAAGAATGCTCACTCCCATTCTTTTTGTTAAGTAGGTAGGTACTTAAAGAATTTATTCAAATTTCGAAAAATGGTTTTACTATAATATACAATGGATATAATATTTAATCTAGTGGTGCTCTAGTAGGTACCTACTACCTACTGATTATACGAATCTTACATGATAATAATATGTTATTGAGTAAATTTTAAACATAAAGTACAAGTAAGTATAATATTTTTCAATAAATAACATTTAATGATACTTTTTTCTATAGAAACTATTAGAAATCCTAATATTTCCCTAATTAATTATGAAATACCTACCAAATAAATACTAAATAAATATTAAATTAATTGTATTTGTTATACATTTTTGATCAATTATAATATTTAGGTATGTTAGGAATACATGGAGATTTTCATACATTTATACATTAGCTACATGATGTATGAATAGGTATAGTTAATATTAAAATAAACTGCATACCTGCTTCACAACACAAAAATTGATAATATAAAATATGAATAATATGTTTATTTATTAAAAATATTATTTATTCATGTTAAAAAATGATTAGTTACGTAAGTAAATAATTTGACGAATGAAATTGACAACAACACTGAAATCACAAATGGTAATATAAAAATAGTGATAGGTTAATAACATATTAAAACAAAATATTATAGTAAAACCAAAAAAAAAATAAACAATATTACTTTTTAAACTAAATGTCATACGTTGAGTATTAATAGTATTACTAATTCACAAAGTGGATGTTTACAAAATGAATGGAGAGAGCATAAAATAAATATTTACAAAAGAAACATTTTATTTCTACAACTGAAAGAATATTGAAGAAACATTGAACCATAGACTTACAATATATCCAAAGTTTATGCATGGACCACTGTTATTGGTTTAAGATCAAGGAACTAAGTACATCATAATATAAATCAATTTGTGTACAAGGAAAAATATGGTAAAAAAGAATTATTATAAGTGTCAAATATTCTAGTTCATAATATTAATTTAAATATAGATGCAACATCATTTGTGTAATTGTGTTTAGAGTATCTGCAGTAATCACACAAATAATGGTTATGCAACAATATTGAGACATTTCAACTGCAACATGTAATTACAACAGAACAGTTTTTGATACATACTATTGAATCAAAACTAAAATATTATTTCAATAAGAGATTACATCAAAAACATAGATATTAGATGGTGAGCAGCTGTTACATGGTAAATTGACATAAAAATTTGGCATTTATGATAATTTTCAATAGGTATTAAATACTCAACTGGTTTCAGGAGGCACTCATGCAATTAAATTACAATTAAAAATATTTAGGCAATATTAAACACATGTACATTTGAAAATAATTTAGTTGAGCTTCAATTGTTCTTGATATAAATAAATATACATAAATATTAATAGAAAAATATGAAAATATTGAGACCTTTAATTGAAAAATATTGTTATTACAAAGAATCACAGCCTGAAAATAAAACAAAACGAATAAACATCAAATTATTGTAATTATATAAATAAAAAAAATGTTGAGTATTCTGATTATAGTAAAAAATAAATAGCACACAACTCGTATCTTTGAAAACGTGTTATACAAAAAGTGTTACAAGTTATTAAACGTCATAAAACCAAAACATTAAGGTAAAAATATTTCTTATAAATATATTATAAAAATAATGTTTTGTTTTAGTAACTTGTTACATTTCATTGCATAGTATAAGTAAAAAAAATATATTGTATTTCTAAAATGTAATAAATAAAAATTCACAGTAGAAAAATATAAGATTGCACACAATACATTTTTTTTAATTCACACACACACACACACACACACACAAATCAATGACAATATAGTTCGAGTGGGTGATTTCGGATCATATTAAAACAAACCAACAGACTGTTTAATTTTTGTACGCTTCCATTTCGGCAGTTGAAGGAATTCGGTTTTGTTCATGTCTAATAAGCCCTGCGAAAAAATAATATTACATAAATATACCCGGTATATAAATGTATAACATGGACGATGAATAGTTTCTCCAGTGGAGGAGGGGTCTCTCAAAAGTGTTTAGTTAACTGTTAATATAAATTGAGAAGTGAAGTCATTTATAAATAGATATTATATACATAATAAAGGATTATTAAGCAATATTAATAATTATAATAAATAGATAGAAAAAAAAAACTTGTTATGTGCACCTATGTATTTTATAATTTGTTTTTGCTGTTAAATACAATTAATCCCACAAGGATGAACTGATTTTGAAAATATTATTAACTTTTACTGATAAGAAATATTATATTGGGGATAACCCCCACTGTCCAGCTCTAAGCATTTTCAAAATATCCATTTATATGCCAGACCATCACTACATGAACGATATCTGGACTCTATTTAAATAACTTCAAACACTACCTACGAACATACGTCATAAGAACTATAATTTACGAACACCAAAGGTGTTTTCTTATACTTGAAATTAATACAAAAAATAACAATTAACAATAGTTTGTTTTCAGGACATTGAGATTGAATACATTTTTAACAATTAATCTAATTTACAATACTCCACTCCACCTAACGTATGTTGTGTCATATATCGAGAGAATGTTCAGGATCTATAATTGGGTTAAGATATTATAGTTTCTGAAATATAATATTATATTTCAGACTAGGTATTCGATCTTTTCATAATTGCTTTTTTAAAAGACCTATCTCAATAATGGTTAGGTTAGTGCACGACACAATTTTTTACTCAAAATGTATGTTCAAAGTGAAATTATTCTTTATAGACTTATCAAATTGATTTGATAGAAAAATTATTATTTTAAAATATATTAAAAAAATTTAAAACAGCCACGTGAAACCAATAGAATAGAAAACGCACGACTTTATAATTAATAATCTTTAATTAATATTGGTGTTCAGAACGCGTTTAACAAAAATTACTCTGACAATATTATTGATGACGAAAAGTATTAAATTCCTAAACATAACATTTTTAGAATTACAACAAAATAATTAAAACGTTATTTTTGGTTTAAAATTGATCAAATTTTGTCAACATTTGAAGTTCAAATGTCTATAAAATAAAATTGTGTATACTATGCATTTTTAATATTTGTAATAGCTAAAAGATCAACTTATGATACATGATAAATAATCTTGCATTACATTTTCAAGCTCTAGCAAGCTATATTAAAATATGATATGAATTTTATGTTTTAAATTATTTAATTGTAAACTTTCGTGATTTGGACAAATTTTATCAAAATTTTATTTAAAATACTTATAAAATAAGATTTATGATCGACAATAAAAATGTTTTTAATACTAATGCAAAAAAAAAAAAATTAAATGTTTAAAAAATATAACTACTTAGAAATTTAGAATTAGTCTTAAAATATTAATATTTTGAAATGTCATTGTGTATAGAAAATAATAATTCTAATATAGTGGAATGTTTCAAGTAACACGTTCTAATATTAATATTTTTTAAACTACAACAAAAATCATTCAATTAGAAATTGTTTTCTGAGTTTGAACTTCAAACACTCGTAAAAAATTACTGTAGATTTACGCTATACAAAAACTTAAAAGGAACTTTATATTAATTTGTTCAAGTTAACCAATAATTATTACAAACATGAATAGAAAAATAAACAAAAAGAGTTGAAAACTTGAAATGTCTATCATTTATATCCAAAACATGATGAAAATTATACCATATCTATAAAACAATTTGATTTAAATATTTGAAGAAAATATATGCAATTTTATAAAAAAAATTGGAGTTGCGTATAAATATTCCTGTTTTTCAGTAATTGTATTTTAATACTTCTCAAATAACTACCTATACGAATAACGTGAATACCAAGATTCGATAATATGATGTTAGAATTCAGACTAAAAAAAAAAATGTATGTACTGTAAATGTTTATATAGATTATAGATACTTTATGGTTTTTTTATTATTTAAATTTAATTTGTGAATAATTTGTTGCTGGTAAATTAATCTTGTATTTTTTTTACGCAAACAGTAAAATCGAATTTACTAATTAGGTACTTATGTAATATACATAAAATACCGCATACAGAAAATTTGGTAAATATTTTATAACTTATTACGAGTACACTGGTGGGATAATTTTTAAAACTAAAATGACGGAACCGGGATGATTATGATAGTAGATACTTAGTAATTATTATTCATTATCTATCTGTTAGTATTATTTTTATTATGTTGGTGAATATGTTAAGTGTACTTTGAATGAGGCAGGTGACAAGTAGAGCTCCAGTCTGGTGGGATCGACACCGTCGGGTAAAGGTCGCTGGAGTAGCTGAGCGGCTGGATAGGATTCTTGTGTGATACGCGCCAATTCTATTTCGACAAGCTGCGTCTCGCCAGGCTTATGATTGTGCTGAAAACATAATACAAACGTTTTTATCTTTAAGCGGTTATATTATATAGTATTAATTTGTTACATAACGTTTCGGAGTTTAAATATGAGGCCGTCGTAGAAAGTAAATATACTAAATTTTTATAGGTTTCAAAAAATGTATTAAAAAAATTATTTTTTAATGATAACATTAGTAGGTACATATGTGAACTATTTATTTGTTTCTGTTCGATAACTATACATTAATCTTAGATTATATTTTATATTCAACAATTATTAGACAAAATATATTTTTGAATTTTCAACAGTGTCAGTACTTGTGTTCACGTGGTTGTGAAAATATTTTCATATTTTAAATTTTTTAAATTAAATTGATTAGAAATTAAAACAATCAATGGTATATTATTCAAAAATTATTTTGAATTATTTTAATTTTACACGTTAACATAATTTAAAATTTTTCTTATTATATATTTTTTATTTTATACTACATATTTTGAACATTTTAGTTACATATAAATCCCAGCCATAGTTATAAAAATTGTTATGCAATTCATAAATCAAGTAAGAAGGATACGGCAGACAAAAATTAAAAAAATTGTGAGTAACCGTTTAGAACTGAGAAGAATATAAAAAATAATTGTATTGATTTTAAATATTTATTATTATCTTCATCATTTGCTTGTATTTATCAATATAATTATTTGATTTATTTATTTATTTTATTTATTTATAATTAGCATATTCTTTGCTTTTTATATGAATGAGTAAATATAAAATAACTAATTAATGTAATGATAGTAATATAGTGACAATACAATTGAAAGAATTGCCACAGAATAGAAAATATAGTATATATTTTTTGGTTAAAAAAATATCTGCACATATTAATTAAGTTTTATTTTTTTCTTAAGTTGTATACATTTGCATATTTTTCTTTTGTTCCCCTTAGACTACAACATATGCAATATTATATTCTTATAACCGTAATATTTTTATTTATCGTCCATCAGATTCATCATGGTAGTAATTAATAACATTAAAAAAAATTATATCATAAATAGTACTCATCTTACTTGATAGTAGAATCCGAGATTTACTAGGGTTTTTAGTAAAGGGATTCTGGTTTAATGTAGATCTCGAATCAAATAGTATTTATTTAAAGTATATGCTTTGAATCACGACACTAAATTTTAAAAGTATTGTTCTTTTAGGTGCATACTGGACAAGTTAGACAGCCGACAGGTACCTTTTTGATAATAACTGTGGCACTTTAGGTGAGTGTAAATTTGTACCTTCATGTTGATTTCGGCGATATCGTCACGGTCGCGCCATTCTGGGAAACAGTCCGTAAAGCGGAGTGGCTCAAGTCCGGCCCACACCAGGAACGCTTTCGGGTCTTCATCATCGCTGTCACCGTATCGTCGTTTCCAGTAATCTAACGCTGTCTGCATGGCTGCCCGCCTTTCGGCTTGGAGTCGGGTCGACGATGATCCGCGATGGTTTAGAGCTGTTGGAGTTAAAGTAGCGGGCTCCACGTCAGCATCGTCTTCCTCTGTTGTCATCACTGCTGTCTCGGGCCACCATCCTTGCCAAAGCCACAACTCCTCACCAGTGTCCAACATGAATGTCGCTAAACGTGAAAACAAAACAGCGGGATATAAGTTATTATTATAAGTTCCCATTATTTACATGAAAATTATTTTTTAACAATTAAAACCAATTATATATAATATACATATTATTTGGTAGTAGCTAATTAGTAATTACTTACGCAAGTCCACATACCTATAGAAAAAAAATGTAAATTGCACACATTTTCTGCGTATATTAGTTATATTAGTTTGACTTGTTCGGGAAGTGGGAATGAAAACATTAATTTTCAGAAATTTTAAATCCATTTATTTAAGTTTGTTTGTATTTTCGTTTTACACTAAAATTATTTTAGTAGGTACTCTATATTTTCAGACACTGAATTTGTTTGGTAGCTAGACTCCAGAGAATGCATGTAAAAATAGTATGCACTGTAATACAGTGTCCCGTGAGGATTCACCCATAGCGATATATCTTGAAATAATGGAGATATCATAATTTTGGTATTTTAATAAGATTCATGGGAACAAAAACTACAAATATTAAATGTTTTGGTAAAAAAGTTAAAAAGTATATATTTTTATTTAGTCATTTTCAAAAAAAATTAAAAAGTCATTTTGTAGAGTTAATTTTTCTGAAAATATTAACGTTTCAACATTTTAATTTCATTAATTTCCTAATTTTTAATATTTTTTCTAGTTTCGAGAAAAACACTGAAAGTGTTTGCCGGCCGTACGAACACGCAGGCCACATGTTTGATACAATGATATACTACTATCGTATTAAATAATTCGCATTTTTTCGGAAGATTATATTCATAGCAAGATATATTAGGACTTTTGTGTATATAGTATACATAATAACTTAACCTAAACTTTTTTCCGTTTATTTTGGATCGAAAATAAAGGAGAGTCTCTGAAATGACTTTCCGTTTTGACATACTTTAGATAATATCTAAGAACAGATAATTTGGCTTGTACTTTATAAAGCTTCCCAAACCTAATATACATGTTTTATCAAATGACATAGAATATTGTGTAGACAGTGTTTTGATTTATATTTGAAACGTTAAAGTCATATAAAAGAAGATGACAAATCATCTACCTGGTTGGCTGACATTGTATAAGTGATCTTGCAAGTATGGATACGGCGATGGCACGTATGCACTAGCCACCAACGACGCTTTGAACTGCCCGAGAACTGACGAGAAGTGAAACAGTTTCATGTCACCATTTTTGACTGACCGAGACAATTGCTGATTGCAGAGTCTACGAGAGTTCTTGCAGCCCAGAGCTAAATAAATGAACATGCAATCACAATAAAATATGTTATTATTATATTATACATACATTAACATAGTTGTCTGTTTTTATTAGTATAGTAATTTATTCAAATTTTCAAGTTTTTTACATCTTTAAGGTCTGACGTTTTTCATTTAACGTACCTCTAAAGAATTCTGATGACTCGTTCGTTTCACTAATAGTCTTTGGTTCCTGTAGGACAATTCCATCGGCCAATCCTAATTCAACTCCGTCCAATTCCGACAGACGACTGGCCACTTTTAACGATAACTGTAATAATATGATACATATATACACATATTTAAGTTATATTAAGTACATAGTTCAACCGTTTCACAGCTCTTCAAAAATTTAGAAAATTTGTATTCCAATCACGAGTAGTTAGTGTTAATATTAGCAAATTGACGTATTAACAAACTTAAAGAACTTAAAATATATAGGGTTTTCATAATATTTTAATTTTGGGTTATGTGCATTTTTAAATTATATTATTTTACATATTATATTTATATAATCTGCTATTAATGTACCTTTATATATTTTTATTCTGTCTTCACCTTACTTTAAAAAAGTGTTAACAATTATATTTCCTTACTTTATATTCAATGTTTAAGTGTTAAAGTTATTTCTATAAGAACAATAAAAAATGAATACTTGATTTGCATCTTTAAAGTGATATTTGTTCAACTCTAAATAAGTTTATAATAATAAATTAATGTCAATTACTATTTATAAGATATTTATTTTTGACATTTAAATTAGAACCGGACAAATATTCAAATACATTTCATTTATATAAACTTAACAGTTCATGACAAATTTTGAAGTTTACATCTAACTAATATTGAGCAATTTATTTGTACACAAAAAAAAATACATATGATATATTTAAAAAAATCAATTTACGAATACATGACATAAAACAGGACCATTTATAATAAAATATACTATTAGAAAATCTAAAAAAAAAAATACTAGGTACTTAAGAGTTGAGATTTAGTCGCGACTATAAATCAGTAAATACTTCTATATTTATAGATGGAACGATAAAAATAAAAACTATTTACAATATGTATGACTTGTTCGTTACTAATCAAAATCTAAATAGTATTCTAGTTAAAAACAAATTTGATAAACCGATGAACCATAAATTAGCATATTATGTTAAATCTCTCATAGTAAAACAACAAGCATTACCTCTCTGATTGCATCTGAAGATCCGTTTCCGTGCCAAATGAAGACCATACCGTTTTCAGAATTGAGAAGAATGAATGACGTTTGGCTACGTAATTGCGTCATGGAACACACTACCTCGGTTAAATGGGCTTCGCTTTCATTAGCCCCGTGGACCATGAATAGACGCCAAGTGTCTGAAATTGATTTACTTTAATTATAATCGTTTTATATATAATGATATCATGATGTAGTATGCATATTGTATTCTATTAAAAGAAACTTGGTGCAATTTTAAATAGAGTTTTTTTTATGTGCATTATTGTTAACCACACATTACATCAGGAATTCTCAATCCCTATGCCGCAGAATTATTCAAGTGTGTCGTGTATTTTTTGTCTTATGAAGTATGCTAAATATTTATAACATTGACTTAGACATTTTCTGTAAATAAAAATTGATAAAATAGCTATAAAGATATATTCGATTGTACCCGATACGGTTATTACAATATAATATAATGTATAGTTATAAATTATGACATTATATTTATTTATTTAAGTGTGCCGTAAAAATGTTTAAAATGATCAAGCGTGCTGTTAAGTAAAAAAAGGTTAGGAATCCCTACATTACATCGATTTAAACAAATCAATACCAAAAAAAGTGTATATTTTCCATCTTATAGTAAAGAAAGTAAGTAGAATTTTAAATTTAATTTTGGTTTTGTTTTTTTGTAAAAATCTTGACGAAACGATTAGAATCGTAATTATTTATCTAACTACATTTAATTGCTCAAAATTGCATTTAGCATAAAAAATAATAAAAATGAATTAATTACTTGGCGTCAAATTTCTCTTGCCACGGTAAATAATTGCGGTTCCTTTAAATAAATTCCAAAACGCCGGTGGCTCGTGACCTTGATCGATTCTCAATTGCGGCCCCTGTTCTGTGTCCAGTTGTATGGTCAATAGGGCGGCTGCACCCTGATCATTTTGTGTAGCGTCACGACCATGCCAATACCAGTATGCGCAGCGATTTCTGCCAGAAGTAACCATACGACGGGACGGCAACCCGCTAAGTTCTCTACCTAGATAATTTAAGTTAAAAAACAGGTAAATATATTAATATTCTAATAACGTAGGTATACTAAGTATATAATCTTAAAGAGCCCAACATTTAAATTAAAGTCATATTCATGCAGTGTTCAAGCTTCTAACATTTCGTATAAATAATATTATTTTCATAAATTAACAATATTTCCAATTTCTCAAGTGAAACATAATACAATTAAATACAATAATATAATATTAATAATAGTAACGATTAAGCTTTGTACATATACCTTGGATAGAAACGTTGTACGTCCATCGGATAATGTATGAGTCGCCGCTATGAAAATGACCAGTAGATTTTAGTTCCAATTTGGTGCTGTCGAATTCTCGGACATGCCATACAGTCACCCCGATGGTGTTTATGACGAACTCGCGTAATGTCTTCAATGAGGATAACACAAATTTGGTTTAATACACATGTTGTGCACATGATATTGTAAATTATATAATAGTTTATAAGCTTACGTCTTTGTCGTAGTACGATGACCCACGACCGAGATGACTACCTTCCAGGACCAAATCAGGCTCATGGACGGACATTTTCAGCATCTCGTTTGCGTCAATCGCGTTAATTTCGGTCGACCAATCGATCTACGGATAAATGTTTTAACTTAAAAACAAACTATAATACAATATACAACGATCGGACTAACACATGGTGTATCATGTTCTCCTGTTTCTTTATCATCGCTTTTTTTTGATGACCTAATGACCCTACTATAATCCGGCCAATCTGCAAACTTCTCTCGGAACAAAACCGTCTCCATATGTTGTGTTATCTTGGCGAATAGCGTCCACTCAGGTCTTTTTGCTCCTGATTTGACGTACACGGTATCTTTATCTACGTAAAATAAACTTACGTGAAAACTTAAAACAAACAGATAATCGAAAAATATTATTACGATACTCACTTCTATCACCCAAACACGTAGCCACGTCGATTGGGCTGACATCGAATTGCGAATAATCGTAACCGTCGTCGTAAAGCTGACGAGCCAGCTGAATAGCCGGCCTGCGTTTGGTAATGTTCACGTTTTTACCGTACCATACGTATATTTCACTACCAAAGTCGAAAACCAATGTCTAAAAAAAAAAAATAAACAAGAACAAGAATAACAAAAATTATTTTAATAATAAAAAATTACACACTTTTGAGGGATCTAGTATTTCTATTTTGGCAACGGTTTCTGATATTTCGGGTAACATCACGAGTTCATCATTAGTAATCTCGTACACCATGTTTGTGGAAACTATTGCTGCTTCATACAGCTCATCTTCGTCAGGATGTCCTGCTCCTTGACCTGATAACATACGTAATTATAATTAATGTTAAAAATTATATCTCACGAGTATACTTTTACCTTTGATGGATGATGTTTCGCCGGATGTAACGCCCAGGAGAGTCCAAAACTTCTTTTCGTGTTGACTGTTCGGCAACGAAGAATCACAATTGATCGTATACAACTGGTTCGCATATTTGCATCCCAGATCTTTCTTGTCAAAAATGCTTTGAGCAACTTTAGCAGCATGCGATCGTTCAATAACATTTGAATATTCTCCGATCCATACAAAAATCTAAACAAAATATAATCGATATGATAAGTTTAATATATTTTATGGACTCCTATAGTTTAATTGACTATTTAGATATTAACCAAAGATATACATTTTTATATACTCGATTTGTAAAAATATGATCCTTCGACCTTTTTAAGACATTCAATAATACCAAATAGTATATCATATAAATATGAAGAAAATCATACTTGTGAAGGCGTTACTAAAACATAACAATCGCCTTGATTGACAGAATCGGCAGATGGAGATACAAGACGAGTTTGAACCCGCCGTCGGCCTTTTATGTGTAACAACATTAAATCTTTGTACGGTGGCAATAGAGTAGGAGTTGAATCTCCAGACTTTCGAAGATTTACAGATGCAAAATCTTCTTTACTGGCCAATGCTGCTAGTGCTTCTCGAGCTAATGGAGTGTTGATAGTTGCTAAATACCAACCATAACAATCACTTTTAAGAATAAATACATAATGCAATATAGGTTAAAGATCCTTACATGTTTCCAAACTACGCTGTAATAATAAATTAGATTTATTTTCTGTATATTTTTGCTGGGCCAGATCACAATTTGTTGCTAATGCTTTTAATGGATTTTTCGACCCCTCGTGTTTTCTTTGTTGAAACTTAACCTTTTTTCGTTGCACGAGTCTGAAATCGAATAATACAATATTACAAAATATTTATTTATTCATAACGAAAATACCTATATACTTACAAATCAGACCGTGTTGATTTTAAATGATCAAAATCTACATTATCTATTTGACCGTCATTAGATGTCTGAATCGAACTACCGAAAAATTTATCGAAATCATCATCGATCATAATTGGCACGTTCACGATTTTTTCTTTTCCCATGTTATTTAGTCCATTTTGTAAAGGTATTTTTTCTGACTTGTTATTAAGGTAAGATTTTGTCTTACTGTCAGACATTGAAAGACTTCGACGGACGTTTATTTGTTTGGTAGACTCATCACCTATTTTTTTTTTCATTACACCTATAAAATAAACACCACAATAATTTAAGTTGATAGATTTTAAAGTTTAGTTTAGTTACTAGAAGATGATTTTTCTAATGATGAACGCTGAGTGACCGACAGAAGAACTGGCGTAAGAGGCGGTAAAGATTTATTTTGCATTTTTCCAGCCACTGTAAAATTAGTAGTGTCTTTTTGTTCAATTCGTTTTTTCCAGTCCTTAGAAGAGGTTTCCAGTCGATTAAGTCGATCAACTAGAATGTTATCTACACATTCAACTGGATCTTCAGTAGACTTAACTTTTCTAGTAAGTTGCTTACGAAGTAAATCTTGGGCTACCTAAAATACTAAAATTAAGTTTTTTTCTAATAAAAATTAGTTACTTAACCTTACATTTATTGAATTGTTTGACACTTCATGATCCTCTGGTTTTATTTTTAATAATCTTTTTTGCCAATCCATCTGACCACTTTTCTTCAAAGCTACCAACCTATCTTTTATAGATCCTCCATTAACAACTGAAGTGCCGTCAGTATTATCACTAGATGGTTCAATTAGTTTTTTAGGTTTAGGTAACTCTTCGTTTTCTTTAGACATGGTTCCAAACTTTTCTTGTCTAAAATTTAATATTGCATTTTAAAAAGGCTACAGTCTTAATTATTTATGTTTTTTTACCTAAGCAATTCCAATTTCGAATTACTGTTGAATGATCGATTTATAGCTACATTTCGAGAGATACGATTTTTAGTACGTTCACTGTCAGCGAATTCTTTTACAGTTTTAACAGGCTGAACTTTAATTTCTGGATTATTTTTCGTCTTATCTTTAGGTTGAATTTTAACTTCGGTGGATTTTTTCATAGTGTTTTTTGACGGGACTTTATTTTTTAGGACAGTTTTTGTCTCGTCTTTTGGCTGAACCATAATATCTGAGGTTTGGTCATCTTTCTCGTCTTTTAATTGTTCTTTAAGACATTCGACTTGATTTTTTGTTGATTCTGCCATTTTATTCTTTAAATATACCTTTTCCTCTATTTTGTCAATGTTAATAGTACAAGTGTTACCTACATTTAATAACCATACATAATATATGTATTATCATTTTAATCATTCAACAAAATATATCAGTGTATGCATAGAAAATTAATAATAGATGAGGAAGTGTACAAAATAAATAAATAAATAAATAAAACAACTAAACGTTACCATTAAATATACGAAGCCGATCCATTATAAAGCTTCCTAATTTCCTTCTTGGCAATCTTCCTTTTACATTTTAAGCAGAATACAAAAACAATCACCAAAAACGCATGCAAAAGCAAAATAATTAATTTTTGTTAAATATTTTTTTCTACAAATACAATTTAATGGTATACATAAATACAATAACTTTCAATTATACGTGAGACTAAAAAACAACAACTAGGCTTCAAATCTAAATTATAATAATATGTTATAAAGTAGGTATTAACTATTCAAAGTGAAATTAGATTTGATAGATTCGAAAAGAGAAACGATAGTTTTTCTACAAATCAAGTTAAATGTGAATAAATTAAAATACTATGTTGTATAATAAAAAACTAAATAAGTTTTAGTACAGCGTGTTAATTTGAAATACTAAAAGAAGTAAATTAAATATTTTACATATTATTATATTTGTTTATTATTTTAGAAACAGTGCTAATAGTCTAGTATACTACTGAAGCTAATTGTAATCATTGTTATATTTACATAATATACTTGCTACAAGTACGTGACATACCATTATCATCGTCGTTTTTGCATTTAGCACTGTTCAGATTTTTAGCTTCTTGTAATTCGTGGTTAGTCACTGGCTGAGTCGAGTAACGATTGGCAGCATTTAGTTTCTTTTCTTGGCACTGTTTATATTTCGAGGATCTACTTTTGGCTATTTATACATAATATACATAATACATATTTTCAGTAAAACTATTAAATATAATATCAAACTCCTATATTATAGTATTTTGTAATGTATCCAATTAAATAGCCGCGTAACTGGCCAGAATGTATGTATGATAATAAATCGAGTCAAATCGAAAGCAAATTGACAACTGTGTTTTTTTAATATTTTAATTACCAAGTGGTTAGTAGGTTATCTGATGATTGTTCATTAAATGTTTACAAATAAATTAGAAATAAAACGTGATACAAGATCTCCGCAGACGCGAAGGTACAATAGCGGCTTAAAACAAAAAGTTCAAACGTCTATATAAAAAAATCCGTTAATTTAATAAAATTAATAAAAAAAATAATATGATAATTATTCTCTAGACAGATTAGTTTTGTTATCTAAAATGTTAGGTACATAGTTTATTATCGTTATCGTTACTACCTATTTTTGTTATTTTAATTCACATTTTTTTTTATTTAAAACTCTATAGGTACGTCATATCATTAAAAAATTGTTTGAAAAGATAAGGTTACGAGACACGTACTTAATAATAATTATATAAATACCTGTGCAAATATTACTGTTGACATCCGATGATATGACACAGGTATCTGCAGCGGTCTTATCGAAAATACTATGGAATTCGCGAGTTTTCGCCGAAACGCTGTTGGCGCGCTTCAAGGTCACACCGACAACATTCTCGTTATCAACCCAACTACGACCGCTGTAGGCGGGTGTCGAAACGTTTCTTATGATCTGAGTGTCATTTTCCGAGTGCGTAGTAGCAGCAGTAGTTCTAGAATGATAAATATGATAAAATCGCACGACAACATAACACACGCGTCATCATAATATTATTATATATACGCCACGATTGTCACCTTGAAAAACATACTTTTTAACGGCATTAATTTCGCTAGGAGTCACAGGCTGCGTGCGAAACCTCGCACGGTCCCGGATGCCACGCGTGTGTTGCAGTCTACAGTCACGGATGCTGCCGGGATCATCTCTGATGACTCCGGACTCCAAGTCAGATATCCTCTGGGCGACCGACGGTCGTTTGGACGACGGATCGCACTTGGTCACACCGTCAGTCTTTGGTGTAGACTTTAAGATCGGTCTCTTATCGTCCACCACCACCGCCGCCGACAAAATTTTCTTCAAAATTGGCTTGGGACAGTCTCTATTTGATTCATCCACCACCGCCGTCTGACAGCGATCCCGGGGCGGGCGGACGTCGCGTTCGCCACGCCTCTTTAGTATGCCATGTGACGGCGGTTCCGGCGAAGGTTCGCTCGTTTTCCGTTTTAATATCGAATGGAGTTCGCTAAAGTTATTGCCAAGCAACGTCTCATCGTCGCAAGACTGACAGCGGTTTTTCAAGATGGGTTTCTGCGTCGACTCGTCATCAAAACTAGCCGACTGCTTTTTTAGTATGCCCTGTCTGCAGAACGATGACTTGAGGTTGAATGTTTTCAAGGAACATTGTTGTACCCGAGCGTCGGCGTCGACGTCCGCCTTTATCGCGGGCGTCGGTCCGTCTTCGTCGGTAGACATTATTTCAAGAGATTTCCGTTTCAAAATAGATTTGGAAGTATTAGGCTGACGACGAATGTAGTGGGGTTGGTGGTTGTGGTCCATACTGCTACAGTGACGATTATTAAAATTATTGATATACGAAATTCGATTATGCAAGCTCAATGGAATAATATTGTGTTCGAACGAATAAAAATTATTATTACTTACATACGAGTTTGATAAATAATTAGGGCATTTTGAGCTGAAAAAAAATAGTAAAAATATAGTATAAATTTACTATGTATGTATTATTATGTTTGTTAGATCGCGTAATAACAACTAGTCGAGCTGGACCGAAGTGCGTGAATTAATGAATAACATCTTTCCTAACAGTCATAATGCAACCTTACATGGTTTGAGTGTAACAGATCCCCTCCAGTATTTAATAGACCTTCACAATCGAATGATTTACCGTCATTTTAGCATTAATGAAAGGTACCAATAGCGTTTTCCAGCTTTGGTCTATTACACGCTCAATGATTTTAGTGAAATCTGACGATATAGACTAGCTTCGTGGAAAACAAAGAAAATATCGTAAACACTAGCACGGTTCCACATTATTTTATCACAACAATTGGTTGACTGAAACATTTTTAGTATTATTATTACTTATTACGGTAAAAGAATTTAAGATACAACGTTTTGTCGAATTTTATGACATCATTAGCATCTATATATATATACAAGACTAATAAAATAATCCGTGTTAGTATGATATATTATAATTTAAAAAAAAAAATATTATTTTAATCTTCTTACTGAAGTTGTAGTTTGAAAATACTTTATTAATATAATCTTTGAAATATTGTTCGAAACATCAACTTAAAAGTTGTTTGTTATTCTATATATTCAGATATCTATCTATCTATTTATCTATATATATATAGATATTTAACTCGTCTATAAGTTTGAAAAATGATTACATAATTTTTACCGTTTTTTACAAAACTATAAAGACTGTATAGTCATTAAAATAAAACAATTTTTTTTTTTGTCACAGATAATAGTTTTAAAATTCGATATTTAATGATTAAGACAAAATTAGATTTAATTTATAATCTAATTCGTGTAAGAAAATCAAATACATTATACTTTTCAGAATTAACGACTCATTGATTGATGTCAATATAGTTTGTATTGTTTTTAAATTTAAAATACAAAACAATATTAATTGACAACCATTGTTCATAACTGATGACTCACAAGTCCAAAATATGTATGTTGTATAATAATATCCTTATCAATACTTAATTATAATATAATATGTATAATGTATATGTATTTTGTTATGTAATCAATAAACTTAATTATTTTAATTTTTTAGATATTAATTGAAACATTTTTTTTAGTATAAAACGAACAAACGTTTTTTAAATGATTAAGAAATTTAATTTTAATTTTCAATTATTATTTTTTTCTTTTAAGGAACTAATTTGAATTTCAAGTGAAAATTCTCAGGGTTTACGGGGTAAAATAAAATAAAAGGAATGCTAATATTTATGTTGGTGTTGTTGTTACCATAATTAGTACTTAGTAAAAAATAACATACAATTTAAAAAAAATGTTAATGTAATTAATATTGATAGTAGTAATAGTGAACAATATCTATCTATTTATCTATCTATCTATCTATCTATATATAAACAAACGATAAATTTAATGATTTTAGTACCTATATAAAAATGATAAGCTTAATGATTTCAGTGTTTCCATGTTACCGCGGCATGATGTTCTCATTACAAGGTATTTAATACTTATCGAGTAATTCTTTACTTTTAAAAATATATATTTTTTTATAGGCCAAGTTATTAGATACCTACTTAAATTAATTTTTATAACTTTATACTACGTCACAGATTTTCAACCTTTCATCTGAACTGATAATACTTATAGACAAATTATTGTAATTGTTCATCTCAAACTATATAGGTAATAATATAATCTTATGTTATTATCTATATTAATATATGTTTTAAATTAATTTAAATCAATGTTTAATTTAATTTAAATAATTAATTACTATTTATTAAACCATTAAAATTAGATTTAAAATCTTCACATTGTATTTATTTGAATTTTATTGCCAAATTACTTAACGAATTACCTGTCAAGATAATTTTAGAATAATTCAATTATTACACAATAAATAATAAATATGAATATATTAGATGAATTATTTTTTTTAAAAATGGGAAGATTTAAAATACTAATACACAATATTATTACATTTTTGATAAAAATAAAAAGTATTATAGTAATGCAGAATAGACAAAATAAATTAAGTAAATAAGATATAATAAAATAAATCAATTATAACTGTAAAAATGAATTTAAGCCCATTAGGAACATTGTGAGTGTAATGAATTTAAATTAACTTACATCATAATACATTGGAGTTTTCCTGATTTTAAATGTTAAGTTACATTCCAATCGTCCTGAAAAACAATCATGTACTCATTTAAAATTAATAATATAATATATTGGTAAATATAATATGTATAAATATTAAATATTAGTAACAAAACATAAGTAATCATTTTAAAATTAAGGAAAAGTTTTTTTTTTATATAGGCACGTGCTTTGACAATACATAAAATGTGTGATTAGTGTTTGGACTAATATAAAATAGGTAGGTATAATAATGATATGTGCACTGCGTTATTAAACACAGTATTTAGGCTTTTCACTACATATTTTTATACCTTAAGGCCCAAGGGGAACAAATCTTGAAAATTAGTTTATGCATATATCTACTATACACGCATAGACAGTGTAAATAAGCAGGTTAGGTATTACAGAAAGAAAAAGCAAGTTGCATATATCTTCAGGGCTAAAGTGTATACGGTGAAGAATTCGAGAATTCAATTTAGAGAAAGTTGTCACTAATCAATTGTCAAAGTGAGCAAAATAAGAAAGTTAACCACCTCGTTCGACGATTTAATGTCTTATGTATTCAACTTGCGAAAAAACACGAGATTAATGACTTAATTTTTAAAACTTAATTGTTAACTATGTTATATGAGCAAAATATAATTTAATTAGGTGAAATAAGAAATAATTGCGATAATAATATGACCGATATCGTAGAAATTTATTTGCTTCGATACAAATATAGATATAATATATAAATAAAAAAAAAACATACAAGTTGTAAATGTTATAACGTTTTAAACAAAATTATTAAATATTATTATTATTTTGACAAAATGACACACCTTTGTAGTTTGTCTTCATTGTGAACTGTTCGTGTTACTTTATTTGGTGGGTCAAGATTAAATTTAATTATCATATACCATAGAATATATCTATACATAAACCGTACCTGAGTATGTTAATTCTCAGTCATTATATTTTTGAAATTCAATATGTTTTTTTTTATTATTCGACTGAATACATATATTATTACAATAAAGGTAGTATTATAGATATAATATTTTACGACAATAGTCTGCACAAACTAAATTGTACAGGCGGAGAGTGAGCGAGACATAAATACCGCGAGAGGGAGAGGGATAAGGAAAATAATCAACTGTGTAATAATAATAATAATATTTAATATGCGTTGTGCAGTTTTTATTTTCTCCGTGCATGTACATTGCGTTATTATATTACGAAACTGACTAAACGAACCGTACGTACACAAAAATATTTGGTTTACTCCTAACACCTATATAGGTATAATAAATAAATAATAATAATAATAATAATAATAATAATAATAATAATAATAATAATAATAATAATAATAATGGTAGTAAATAAATAAATAAATAAAAAAAAGCGACAAAAAGCTTAAATATTAATTCAACAACAAGTTAGGTACAAGAGCGTATTATAACTTTATGAAAGGCGTCTACACAGATGTAAAGCTACGAGAAAGATCAACGCTATAAAAGTGCCGTATGCGTTTACACTAAACAATTGATAAATATATACTGTGATGTATAAGCACACCTCCAGATAACCGGGCATACAGTTTGGATACTCCGTTGAAGATACACTAGCGGTAGATAGGGATGATGACGATGATGATAAATCATTTCTAGATTGTTCATAATTAGAAATGTCAGTTCGATTTTTGGATGTACTTGCAGAAGAAGCAACAGCTGGCACTGATGTAGGTCCGTCGTTGTCGATGTATGTGTATTCGGTCTTCGGATCGGCAGCGATAATGGAGAGCACATTGGCCGGTTGTTTGGCCGAGGCACAGAAACTAGTATTATTGTCTTCGTTATATTTTAGAAATTGGTGTTTGATATTTTCGTCTTGCGCTTGTTTATTATTGCCTACCACCACAAAATCATCGTTTGATCGGTTATCGGTCGATCGCAGATACCTATGGGCGTACTCTCGTTTTATGAGCTCTCTGAAATTCGTTTGATTTTTATTATCAATGCTTTTGGTCATCAAACCAAAATTTGTGAATTGTACTGACGCGCTAGGTGTTTTTTTAGCCACATATTTTCGATGCTCAGAATCATAATTTGCAGTGTGATAGCTTTTAGAGCACATTTGAGCTACCGGCAATGCTTCGTTTACGTTCCGTTTGTTTAAAGCGTTCGATAATGGACTAATCAATTTTAATTTTAGCAGCGGTGCATCGTTTTTAATACAAGTGTCATTCGTTAAACCTAATTTATGAGGCTCATGCTGTAATAAGTTAGTGCAAAAAATAGACTTACTTAATTGATTGGCTTCGCTAAAAGTGAATCCTGTCAGCATAATTGGTTTATGATGATTTATTTTGACTACCATTAAGTTTTGTTGGTTATCAGCCGTGATAGAATCGACCAAATTGTCATATGAAAGTTTAACTTGGTTTTTTTCATTATAATTGTAATCCGATGATCTCTTTTTTATTATCCAATGTGTATCGTTTTTTATTCTATTATTATCTAGTTTTGGAATCAGGTCGTGAATTCTGAATTTATTTCTATGAATGAACGAAAAGTCAATACAAGTTTTAAATTTATGGTCTTTTCTAAGAGAACGAAATGCCAAATCGTCTTCGACGGTGTCTGGTATTTTTCTAGGGTGGAACGAAGGTTTATATCGGCCTTCAGGTACTGCGTGTAAATAATCAGTAGCAGCTGCACTCACTATAGGACCTAAAGGTATTCCAAACGGCGGTTGCGGATCAGAAATTTTTAGGAAGTTGAGATGTTGTCGTTGGCTTCTGAAAACAACGTCATCGAGTGTTATGTCAGGCTCTCCGGACGACGGTTTAGGTATTTTATCGAGATTATAAACTGTCGGTAGAACTAAGAGAAAACTTCCTGACACAAAACTTTGGCGTTTTGATTCTTTTTTATTCAACCTTCTATAAGCCATATCATCGGATATAATATCGGGAACGCCTGACCGGCGGGTTTTGGGCAAAACTCTTTTAACAGTTATACAATCCAGTTCGTCAAAACTCTGGTATCGCATGTTTTGGTGTACTGTAGGAAGGTCGCGCCGTTCAGCTCTGTCCAGTAGATCCTCATCACTTAGTCCTAAACTGTTATACATGTCTTCCAGTTCTTGAAGAGATTCTTCAACGGTTTGCATTTTTGGTATTGAATTTTTAGATTCTGTCGACAAGGTCTCAACATCACAGATTTGAATGGGTCGTCTACTTCTCGCTGGTTCTTTAGTACAATACTCATTTTCATATCCCTTTTCATCGACGTAAGTCTTCACATTATCCGGAATATTATCATTAGAACCCTGTGAAAAATACGACGAATCTGATTCTCGTGACATGAGTCTATTATTTCTAAAATAATAAACTGTTGTAATATTAGGATCTCTGGGCGGAGGAGGTGGTGGAATTTTCTTACCAATTAATTTGTTTGGATTTACGGAAAATTTAGGATGTTTTTTATTATAGTTAGTTTTATATTGGTAATATCCGATTTCAGATGAACACCTTAACGGTACATTTTTTAAAACTGAAGACGTCTGATCGTTTTCTTCTTTAATATAATACGACGGTTGTTTACTATTTCCGCAACTTCTATATACACCGATATCACTATAACAAGCACTTGAACTAGAGCTATACACAGATTGTTGTGATGTTTTCCATTCGTTTTTAGTAGATTGCCTGTTCATATCTTCATACGCGGACATGTGATTTGTGTAATGTAATGAATTACACCTTCTTATTAGTCTAGGACTACAAGTGTATTGCTCGATAAGACAGTCAGTGGAACGTTCTAAGTGGTCGTTGCGTGCCACTTTTTGATTTATTTTCCCATCATATGGGCAAAAGTCCATACTCTCTTGACTTTTTTTCAATTTCTTTTTTTTTGATAAAATTCCAATTAATGACCATCGTCTTTGTTTTTTATGACTATTTGTCTTGATTTTTTCATTTGGCACCGGCATAATTTATAATAATCTGAAAAATGTAATATATTTTGTTATTTCATCAACTGTAATATAGTTAGCTTTAAATATAATTTGTGAGAATTAAATTAACTTAAATTACGAAAGTGACGTAATTTACAAACAATACGAATACATATACAAAGACCTATTTTATTATCTCTCCCTTGTTTTTAATTTACACATACAGACATATGTAACTAGTTAATGTAACTTCACAATTCCTATTGAACGGTAAAGTTAAACTATTTTGACCTTGAAAATCAAAACTAGCAGGAAATTCAAGGAAAAAAAAATGTCCAAAATAGTACAATTACTATTATTATTATCACGATAAGAAGAAAAATATAGGTTAAACAACTAAAAAAAAAGACTATTTATTTATTATTTAATTGTTCTAACTTCATTACAATTTTCCTCGAAATTCATTGAAAATATTATTATTTTAATTTTATATGAAACTATTAAAATTCAATTTTATCCTTATTTTTGTTAATATATAATACAAGTACATATACAAAGAGATGGTTAACATTTCATTGGCTTTAATTTTTTTTTACGATTTTTTCTCCTTGTTTCATCTAATGAAAAAAAACTGGTATTTTTAATAACAATATAAAAATTATAAGTATTTATCAAAAGTAGTTTTATTATTTATTTAAATAATAAAATAAAATACAGTATTGATAAAAAATAAAACGAAAATTTACGATAAATAAAATATTGCGTAATATTATAATTTAAATAATTTATATGCAAACTATTATTACTATTAATAATGAACAATGAGTTGTAAGTATTAATTATTATTTGATATGAAATTAAGCATATGTTTATTAATCTACTAAACCATTTACTTTATCTAAACCGCTTTTTCTTAATCACAACATATATTTTATCGATGTAATTTACTTACAATTAATATTTCAGCAAATACAAAAAACAATTATTTTAAATATGGCTTGATCATTGGCAAATGCAAATTATATAGATAATACTTCGTAAGTATGCAAAATCAATTATATTTATATTAATATTAAAAATAATAGTGAACACAATTTTTGCATTTCAATAATTTGTAATAAGATTGTCTATTATGCTTTATATTTATGAAAACCAACTTTTACTTAACGTAGTATAAAATATAAATTCTCAAATTACATATATAGGTACTTATTAGCTACACGAACCGTACTATAATTTCAAAATACTGTAATTCTATACAAATTGTACCGTCATATTGAAGTAAACATTTATTAATTTGTCATTTGAAACGAACGAAACCACACTAAATTCAATATGATTGAAATTAAATTATGAACCGACGTCAATTTGGTAATGGTGAAATGTGTTCAATGAAAATAAAATTTTAACCCGTTTAAGTGCCCCTAATCAACGTTATTGCAATAATTTTTCATTAAGGTCATTTACGATGCACACTGAAACCTATTATGAGTAAATATACTTAATAGAATTAGAATTACAGTATTATATAAAATTATTAAAATAATATAATTCATTTGGTACACATAATGTAAAATAATTTTTTTTAATTGTTATGTTAATATTTATAATTTCGTAGTAAAATAATCGAAAGTAAAAATTAAAAAAACATTACATATAAAATTAATACAAATATTAGAATAATATTGAGGTTATAAAAACTAATAATGTTAAAAATATATTTTTTTTCTAACCCTTATTATTTTATCTACTTTTTAAATTATTTAATTTTATAGGCACTTTAAAACTTTTATACAATATTCTACATATATATAAATAAAAAATAAATTATTTTACATAGGTATTAATTATTTTTACACGAATTAAGTGGTATAATATTATACCTCACGTCATAAAAACCGACTTAAATAAAATGTATTCATTTTAAACCTCACTCATACTCGAATGGTAGAAAATTTATTATATTTTACATCATATTTTTTTAGGATAGTTATATAACCAGCTGAATAAACTATTGGCGTATGCTACTACCTTTACGGCTCCACTACTATGGTAAAATTATTGACCTATTAGATTTACAATATAAAAAATACGAATGTTGCATTACAAATTGATAATTTCACACAAATAACAAAACGAATTATGATTTTATGACCTCAATTATTAAATCCTAAAGGCCGATACAATAATGAATATTAGATATGTGTCGGCTATCGTATACATGACATTACTTTTTGGCTATTTTTATCGAAATATATAATAATAGTAAAACGAGTCAATAAATATGTTAAATCTTACCAAAACTCTTGTAATTGACTAGAAGAACACTCTCACCAATATGTATATTAATTTAACTTTCTCTGGGGAAACAAATTTTAATAGGCTTTACTACACACATAAAATATAGGTAGTAAAATACCGCCAATGAGGTCGACCGCTAAAACAACACTGCGGCATTCATGGTTCTGTCTTGTCCATACCAATATCGTTACAAACCCCTTCTACTATCGCATCACCTATATGGCAGTAATATTTGACATTGAGCTCACATGCACACGTATTAGGATAGAAACAAATACACGACTGAGAATGACAGAAATTATGTACCTAGTATGGTTATAATGTTAACATTATATTTGTATAAGAATACGTCATACAATGTAGTATAGTAGTATATTTTATAAAGCTTTTTTTTAAAATAAAAAAATTCATTATTTTTAAAATAAAATCGGACTTAGTAAATTTGAAAATTCGATAAAATCAAATCATGTTTTAAAATCAAATAAATGTTTTTAATAATTATACAGTAAGAAAATATACTATTTGTTCACAGGTCTCTGCAGGCAGCATTCGTAATATTTGAAGACGACAAAAAATGATGAAATGAGTACCAAATAAATTAGTTTTGGAAGTTCACAAATATTTAATAAGATTACATTTCAAAAATTAGATACTTTATAAAATCCTAAATAAAAAACTTATTTTTCGAAACGTTTGATTTTTAATTCTTCATATCTTAAACAAATGTTGACTTCTATATATTGCAAAAGAATTTAAAATTAATTAAAAAAAGTTAGATGAACAATAGTTTGCTTTAAAAAAGATTAATACGGAAAAAATTAAAATCTATAAAGCTTTATTTTAATATATTTATAATTTATAGTATTCATACATTCAATTTGAAAATTCTATTTTAAAACAAAAGCAAAAGTAAACTGGATTAAAAATAAAATTAGAAATAAATACCTTTAAATTATAGTATTTATTTGTTGAAATTAAATTTCTTAATTTATAAATATATTGAAAATATTAATGAAATAAGGTGGATACAATTATAAAATGAATTAAAAAATAAATAAATTACTTACCTTATACATTTATATGTATAGCGTAGTTGTTAATTTTCGACTCCAATCACACTATTAATTAAATATTTTTAAAATATATTATCATAATTTAATTAAACAACAGCATAAACTATGAAAAATGAACTTGCATAATTGTCATATTGTAATACAATATTTCTTATAAACAAATAGGAAATATCAAAACAAATCACAGTATATTTCTTATATTAGATTATATAATATGTTATGTTTATAATTTTTAAAACATATAAAAATAAAATTACAGTAAAAATATAACTACCTATATCTAACTAATTCTAGTATTTTTCTTCTTTTATACTCATATACATACTGTTTTGTCTAACATTTTTTTAAATTGTGGAAATTTCTTTCTACTTAAACTAAACAAATTTATTTTCTATGAAATCGTCCAGATATTATTATACATACATATACACAGTATTATCAGAACTTACATTTATCAATTCATGTGTATAATAATCAAAAATCTTCTTTTTTATTCTGTACAATTTGTTTTAAGCTAATTTTAATTATTTAAATTAAGTACTTAATTTTTTACTTATAAGTTTAGATAAATTAATAAGCAACATTTTATCAAATTAATAGTATGTATTTTATAGCTTTAGTTAAAAATTTGCATATCACTAAAAGTTCATGATAAATTATATGTATTTATAACTTTGGATAAAAATACAAATCTGATATGTAATAATATATTTGCTACATAAAATGTAATAATTACTGTTACACGCAGATTTCTTTTTATTCAGTTCATGATTTTTTAAGAAGATACTATTCAAAACATTAATTAGAAAATATCTATCATATTATTTTTCTAGTTTTTATTTCTTATAATATGCCGAAATCATGAATTCACAACAGTAACCTATAAACATATTATAATTTTTTGATGGATTGCTACAGGTAAATTGTGTATATCATAAGGTTAATATGAAATATATGATAATGTGTTTTAAGCTTGTAAAATATAACTTTGTATTTAAATTTAACCTCTTAAACCATTTTTTTAAATAAAATAAAAACAGTAGGTAAGGTTTTTAATGATTAGTTTAATATTTAATAATTTAAAATTATAGTTATTTTATTGGTTACTATAAAATATGTAACGACTAAAAAAATAACATAATTTAAAAGGATATACAAAAATACCTATTAAACAATCACACCTAATAGTTAAGATGCTTATGTTCACAATTTCCTTACTGTATAATATAATTTCCAAAGTTTATTTTTTAATTGGTAGATTGGAGATTTAAACGTGTTTTACCGTATTAGAGGTTTTACTAAAATTTAATTTATTGAAAAAAAAGTTGTTATATTTATCAAATTTATAAACAAATTAATAAAATATAATAATACTATTAATTTACTTTGTGATTTGCTAAATTTTGGATATTAGAAGACAATTTTTGTATGAACTTTTAGAGACATTTTCATATTTTGAAATAAGTTTTTTAAAAAAATTAATGAAATATAGATATTTTTTACTTACTATAGTTTAAAAAAGTTAGGTATGTAGTATATACAGTACCTACATGCTGAATTATAAAATATACAATGTACATAAATTAATAAAAACATTATTAAATAATCAAGATTTCACGATGAATATTTTTTTTTTTAATACAAATATAATATTTTTATATATATACATAAATATATTTATAGGTTGTATTTAGTGTCAGTAACTAATTGAACAGTGCATAGAGTGTAATGTATACATAGCTAATAATGATGCTCATTATATAACTAACAATGCTTAATATACCTACTGATTATCTTATGTATATTTATTAATTTGGTTATGTCTCTAATTAATTTTGTTCGAAAACCAGGTAAAATTGTTCATTAAACAATAAAATTAAATAGTAAATTATATTTTACTTAAAATCTTATTAAGAATTATTGTTAAGTAGATTTATAAGCTTCAAAAAAGTGTAATACCTGATAGGTTAAAATATTATATTTAGGCTCAAACTTGATTGAAATGTGTTATGCCATATGGTAAAATTATCATATTATCCTAAAAGACTTTGGTTATTAGCTAGTAGCTACAAATTTCAATAGGTACATACTATTTAAACTATTATTGTATATATTTGTACAAAAATGAACATTTTTTTTAAATAGTAACATAAAATATTATGTAAATAATAAATTCATAAATTTATATTTAAGTTAAAACAATGTATATTATGATTAATTCAATTTTTAATACTTAATTAATAACAAATAAAATAAAGAAGTTAGGATTTAATTGCATTAGAATTATATTTGATAACACGAGAAGAGATAAAATGGTATATGATTGCAAAAGTATTATTTGTAATCCCAAAAAATTACGTAAAATTAAAATTGAAATGTTTTATTAAAATGAATAATTTATAAAGGTTTCTAGTCAAAATTATTTATGGTAAATAGATATTATAAATATCCAAAGGATAACAGTATTTTTGAGGGTTAAAATAATTTATTTTGTAAACAGGATTATGTCAAAAACTAGTTATTACTAATAATAGTATTGTATATTGTTTATAGGTAATAGATAAATTAGTAATAAATGGTGTAAACCAGAAAAGTAAATAAAATATTTGGTTTTAGTATAGATTTGAGTTAAAATAATAGATATTCTTGTGCTAATAACTTCAATATTTAATATTTTAGTTTTATGTATAAAAGTTCTAATAAGTAAAATAAAATTCTGCAAATAATTATCTTTTATAAAATAATGAAGTTAGTTTTTAAGTTTGGTTAATTATAAATAACAAAATATTAATTAATTTATAGATTTAGGTGTATATTTTTTCATTTATTACAAATTATAACAAACATATAAAATAAATATTATTATTGTATAAATATAAATTATTATTTAGAATTTACTATTAACACCTATTGGTTAAAAAAGTTATGTGAAAGTTTTTCAAGTTAAGATATTTTGAACTATTTAGTGTATGTGAGCTATCTTACTAAAATAAAAAAAAATTAGTTAAGTTAAAATTTCTGAATATTTAATTTTATGACATTTAACTTTAAATTACATTTTTATATTCATTTAATAAAAATTTAATTAATTTGTTATATAATTTAATATTTGAATTTATAGTTATAATTATTTGGCTGTAAGGGGGACACATCAAATATATGATGCAATATATGAAGTATGATGGGTGAAAGCCAGGAGGAACTCTCTAAATTCACTTAAATCTATTTATTATAATTTATAATACTATAAAATATATGCATACAAATTTTGAAATATCAGCATCACTGATCAACAAAATCATTAATCCATATAATTTGATCACTGATGTTATTTTTAAACTTGAAAAATATTAATTGGTAGTAGATATTTTTAAATAATTTTTAGTAAATTAATATATTTTATAATACAAATTATACATATTTTATGATTTTTGTTAAATTATATTATCACATCACATTTAGTGTTATAACAATTATTGCTCAAAACAAATTTAGCTGTATTAACTGCACCTACTTCCTGTCATCAACTTGGTGTACTACTAGGTATATTAGGTGTTTATAAATTAAACTATTGAATATTTAAATGACCAATTTAGTGTTTACACAATTGTTTAGAATTTGTATTACTTATTAAATACTGAAAAAATATTTATTTTAATTTAAATAATATTAAAACTTTAGGTATAATAAAAATGTTGGTAATATTAGTAATACTATTATTTATAAAACATAATTAAAATTTAATTACAATTAAATAATACTTACCCGCCCAGACTACCCAGTTCAATGTTTAAATATCAAAGGATTATACTGATACCATATTAATGAATGTAGAGTACCTACTTATTTATAACTATAACTGCCTTGAGAATATTATGAAAAAAGGTTTAAAAATGTTTTACTTTATTAATAATTTGTTAAAAAAAAATTAAGTATTACCTATTATTTATTATTGGTTATAAAATATGAACATCATAATTTCCTTACTTTGGCATCCAGATCAGATAAGTATTGCACTGAACCATTACATAATAGTATTTCACAAATTTCTATGATTATTGATATATCAGCACTAGAGGAACAATTAACCCATGAAAAAAAATAAAAAAAATTAATAATATAGTTACTTAAAATGATGTACCGAATTAATAGTTTTTGAAAAATTAAAAACAACAATAAAAAAAAACAAGGAAAAAGATTCGTAATAAAATTAAACTAAAATCTCGACTAAAACCCAATAAAACGTCTAAAACTACATACTAGGTCTACGACCTTTAATCTGTGTAAATACTGTGATAAAAAAATAATAAAATATATTTAAAAAAAAACAATAATATTGTTTGGACACCAACTGTATTATCAGTTCATAATCACTTTTTGCGGTCTAGGTAAAACAGTGTTGCCGGTTTCCGTCCGTGATGTTGGCATACCGAAAGCCCTAATGTTGATGCCTTTGACTCCGGTGCGATCAAGCCGATCAAGGGTTTCGCGCACCAGTCCAAACTCCGGATGCCTATGTTAGGATGGTACTCACCGCCCACAGGGTTTCAATGGCATATTAATTATTATTATATTATGTAAAAATAATACTAAAGGAATAATATAAGATAAAAATCAACTATCAAGGGTCAACAATTTTGCTACGATAACATAAATACTGATGAATGCGTGTCCCGATGGGATCCGTATGGTAAACGTTTCGCACCGGTGCGAATACGTCGACTAGGGTCTACGAGATTTCCAGTGTTTTGGTAATGGCGTTCGACAATAACAACAATAATAACGTTTGTGATTTGTATAGATATAGGTACCTATATGGATCTTTAATCTTTATAGTTTATGATATATTGATATAATATATTATTATTTATTATACATGATATGTGTATCGCAATCGTCTCGTATTTTGTTGAGAATTTGTAAATTGGAAGTTCTATGTTAGATACGAAATCATAGCAAGTATCAACAGTATAACAGTCTTTGCCTTGATGACATCAAAAACTTCGCTTTCATCTCTGTGTTTCAAAATTCTATTTGTCGATGGAAAAAATTAAAACCGTTGAAACCACAATAGATCCAGTCGAATTTCCATTTGTTATGGTCATCCACCGTTGAACCACACATTCGTGTGCTACCAAACGACCGACACTACTAGCAGGTATTTCGATCTACCAATGAGTCTGTCGGTATCACCTTCGGACGGATTGAAAGAATATAAAATAGAGTTGATGTACGGCGCTTAAAGTGCAAATTTATACCTTAATACCCATATCTACTAATAATTGTGAGTTTTAAAATGTGTTTGATGTTTGTTAATCTAATATGTAGTGAAATATGGCATTTTTTAACAAAAATATAATTTGAGATTGGCTTATTTAATTTGATTCTATATGCAACAATAAAACCTAAATTAAATATAAAATAAAATATTCTTTATAAAAGTTATTAAAACAATTATTTATTTAAAATTTTTTCAATTATTTATTTAAAAAGATGTTACACTAAAGTTTGCTTATCTTTATTTTTATCATCAATCATAATTGAGAAATGTTTAAAGCTTTAAAAACAAATAAAGCAAGATGTTTTAGCAATACAAATAAGCAAATATGTTTTTCATTTTAATTTCTCATAAAATATTCAAGACATAACAACAATTATTGTTATCATTAAAACATTTTGGAGTGAAAATTTAGTTATTATAATTTTATTGATAAGTTTAAATTTAGTTATACCTACAACATATTAATTTCAATACAATTTTATTTATAATTTCAGATAAGATGTGTTCAAATAAAAATACACCTAGAATCATGGTTTTCAGACCAACATGGAGTGAATTTCAAAATTTTAGTAGTTACATTGAGTTGATGGAATCACAAGGAGCACATAAGGCTGGTGTTGCAAAAGTATGTTATTATAAAAAATATAATTTTTTTTATAACAATTTTAGATTCATTGTTACAACTAGATCCTTTTTTTCTAAATATATAATATTAATATTATAGGTTATCCCGCCACCTGAATGGATTCCAAGAAAAAGGAGTTATGATGAAGATGATATTATGAATTTGAAAATTCCAGCTCCCATCTGTCAAGTAATATATTTCAGTACTTAACTTAAAAAAAACAATGTTTAATAATTATTATATTGATTTAGGTTGTACAAGGTAAACAAGGTCTTTATCAACAACTTAATATACAAAAGAAACCTATGACTGTAGCTGATTACAAAATAATGGCAGAGTCTGATGAATATAAAACGCCTAACCATTTTGATTATGGAGATCTTGAAAGAAAATATTGGAAAAATATTATTTACAAATCTCCATTATATGGTGCAGATGTATCTGGATCTATTACTGATAAAGATGTTAATGTATGTGTTAACTTTACACATGTATACTTAATTTTATTTCAAACGTGTATTTAAATAAAGCAAATAATTTTTTTAATTAAATTAAGGTTTGGAATATTAACAAGCTGGGTACAATATTAGATTATGTGAATGAAGATTATGGTATTAGTATTGAAGGTGTCAATACAGCTTATCTTTATTTTGGTATGTGGAAAACCTCATTTGCGTGGCACACTGAAGACATGGATTTATACAGTATAAACTATATACACGAAGGATATCCAAAGACATGGTAAGATTATTCTTCCATTTTCTTATTATACCTTTGTAATTTTATAATATTTTTAAATTTAAATTGCTTATATTTTATGTTATTGTAGGTATGCAATACCCCCAGAACATGGTCGCCGCCTAGAAAGATTGGCTTCTGGATTTTTTCAATCTGATGCTTCAGCATGCCCTGCATTTCTTAGACATAAAATGACTGTTATATCCCCTCATATGTTAAAACAATATTCCATACCATTCAATAAAGTAAATACTAAAAAACTTCTAATTCTAAACAAAATTGTTTTATAATCAATATTATTATTTGTTATAGATAACACAAGAGCGAGGTGAATTTATGATAACTTTTCCTTTTGGATATCATGCTGGTTTTAACCACGGCTTTAATATGGCTGAATCGACAAACTTTGCATCACCCCGTTGGGTGGAGTATGGGAAAAGAGCTTCACAGTGTCACTGCCGACCAGATTCAGTTAAGATCAGTATGGATACATTTGTTAAACGTTTACAACCTGAAAAATATGAGTTATGGCTTCAAGGCAATGATGTTGGTTCTCATCCAGAAGATCCTTCTCGTACTCTAGCAGCACCCTTACCTAGAGCATGTGACTTATTATGTAATAAGAAGTAAGTTAACTTTTGATTATCCAAAAACTAAGTTTTTAATTTTGGTTTTTAATGCTTCAGCAATACTGGTATTCCAAAAGTTTATATTGAAGCTGGTAGAAAACGTCATCCTGTCACACATAAACTTTCAGATTCTGAATTGTCTAATGATATAACACATGGAAATAAAGCTATGGATCTTTCTTTATCAACGAGTGTGCAAGAGTTTGATGTAAAGGAATATGATGATGAACTCAATGATGAACAGAGAGAAGTAATGGAAGATATATGGCTAAAAGCTGATGAAATGGGTTGGTAACATTTATGTTAATCTTGTTGCTTCACTAGTTATCTATAATTAAATGATTATTTTTAGATGTGACTGAAGTATCGTATAATAATGGAAGATCTAGACTTTTGAATAAGAAACATTCAGTCTTGGAAGATGTAGAATTTACAAGTGACAGTGATTATTGTGATAGTTCAGATAAAAGAAGGGCCAAGAAAAGAAAGTCTAAAAAACGAGAAACCAAAAAGAATCCAAAATCAAAAAAAAATAAAACTTCTAAATCGACCAAGAAAAAAAGTGTTGCTTCCAATGAAACAATTAACCATACAGATTCAACAAACATTAGCTTCAAAGGAAACGATAATAGTTTAACAAAATTATTAGCTGTAACGCCTATAAATACTGAGAGTCTAAATCCTATGAATATTAATAGAATTACTGAAGAGTCTCGAGTGAATAAATATCTCAAAAAAAGTATTAAAGATTCAACAGTTTTAAATAATACTTTGAATGATCGTTTATCATCTAAAAAAGGTGACAGTGTTAATAACAACGGGCATTCAAATGTAGTAATAATTAAACCATTATTACCAATTAAACCAGAAATATCACAAAATCCATCTCTTACTCATTTAACTACTCACATTAATTTGAATAATCAACATTTTATACCATCAATATTTATGTCTCCAACTATAGAAATAATAGATATGAAATCTACACAAAAATTTTGTCAACCAACTCTTGAACCTATACAGATTAAGGATGAAGAAGAATATATAATTGATGGTATGTTTCGGTTTTTTTAATTTTTTTTATTATTATTATTATTATTATTAACTTTCAGTACAATACTATTTGTCTCGACAATTACATAATTTACTTAACTAAACACAAATATACAATACAACAATCAGTACTATAGATAAAGCAAGATTGTTAAATAACAAAATCAGTTTCCAAAATAAAGTTAATTATTTTTTTGGTGACAATTTCAGAATTGGTGTTGAAAATAGAGAAAAGGTTGAAAGGTTTAAGGACCTAAGAAAATTGAGCAAAATTAGGCGTTTAGGGTCTAGGGGGGAGGGACTTTAAAAGAGTAAATGTTGAAGGTCACTTTTAGTGAAATTTAAAGTGCAAAGAGGAGAGTCGTTTAGGCCTAGTTATTAAGTTTGATTTGGTAAGAACGAATGACCCATGTGGAGTAGGTTGAAGCGTACAATTGTTGATCTCGGTAAACTCAAATTTTTTTTGTTAGGGATATTGGGGACAATATTTTTATGTTTGGTAACAAAATTTAATGGCAAATTATTTCAGTAGTTAGACCTAAGAATGAAAATGTGATGGCGTATAATGGGGGCGAAATTGGTCTAAAGTAATTTAGCAATAGAGGGTATATTGTGTTAAAAGTAGATGTGGCTAAAAATTCACATAAATTGAATTATTTGATTAGAGTGGTTAAGGTAATTTATATATGATCTAATAAGAAAAATGAAAGGGGATATTTTAGAATTAAAAGGATTGGATCCTAGGGCTTTTAAACAAGACTTAGAATTGGATAATGCTATTAAATCATTCAGTTAATTTTTACCTTTATTCTAAAAATCTACAATTATTAAATATCATTATTTTAATGAAGTGAATATTAAAATTTAAAAGTAAATGATATGATACTAGTATTATTAGTTATAATATTAACAGGTACTAAATATGCTACTGTTGTATTTATCATATTTTAATAATTTAATTTTAGGTTCAAAATAATTTTTACCATACTCTATTTAACATAAGAAGTAACCTTGGTAGCAATCAGTTTTTTTCATGTGACAATTAAGTAATAGTGCAACACCCTCATTGAGTCAACCATCTGTATGCTTATTTTATTTTAAATGCATAAGCTGAACGCTGAGGTTACTTATGTTGAATAAAGTATAAGTATCTATATAATTAACATTTGGTATTTAAATAGAAATTTGTATTTACAGGTATACCAAATAACATAGGTGATATGGTAAACAATTGTTGCTCATTTGAGGTTGAGCAACTTTATAATGTTTTTAGAAGTATGAATGAACCACATTGTTCATTATGTATGATGTTTAATCGTAAAAAGGTGATAAAAATTAATTTCTGAAGTATATTGCTTGTTCTTATAAAACTGTTTATAGACTTAGCATTTATTATGATAAAATAATTAGTTTTATTATATCAAAAAATTTTAAAAATATAAATTGTTTTAAATAAATTAAATTTTAAAATCATAATATATTTTTTCTGTTTGTATAGTTAACTTTCAACTTGGATTGGCGAACCAAAGCAAAATCTTTTATGCATCCAAAGTTACCCAACTTACAAAGCCCTAGCAAAGCATTATTTAAACATGCACTATGTGGCAGTGAAAAAGTATTTAGGGCAGATCTCATAAGATGTGAAAAATGTTATTTGACTGTTCATAAAGTGTGTTATGGCATCAATGTAGACACAAGTAAACATTGGTTGTGTGATCGATGCATGAAAAATGCTATGCTTGCTGTAAGTTTATTAAAATTAACAAGTCAAATACTTGATTTCAAAATTGTTTATACTTGTCTTGTAAATATGAGCACTCGACTGTTTTATTAGAAAAATAATTGTAAAAACTTAATATCTTAAAAGCCCAATATTCTTATCAAAAATAAATAAAATGGAAATTGCTATCTTCATGTAAATGGACAATTTTAAAATAATCACTCAATTTGTCTACTTTGGATATTTTAACTACTTAAAATTATAAATTAATTATTTCAATTTTGTAATTGAAAATCTCCAATTTAGAATCTTACATTGATTTCTTTGCCAAATATCATTAAAAACACTTGTAAAATTGCATTATTAACTATATAAGTTTTTTCTATTTTTAATAGTTAAATAAAAATTTGTTTAGAGAAAAAATATCAAGACTTGTTTATAATAAAATCTTAATAAGTTTTAAAATTTATGTATAGGGTTGTGTATACTGCCCATTAAAAGGTGGAGCACTAAAAGAATTTAAAATCAATGTATGGTCACATGCGGAATGTCATCTTTTTGTGCATGGCAGTAGTCCATTAACTATCAATACTTTTTCAACAGACTTTTCAACTAATCAAAAAGTAAAATTTGAATTCATTGTTAAGTTGTATTTTATTGTTTATCTACTTGATGTAGCATTTAAAATATATTTAATATTTTACAGTGTGTAATATGCAATTTAACATCTGGCAATTGTTTTCGTTGTTCTGAAGGCAGTTGCGATGCTTGGTTTCATATTTCTTGCGGAATATTTGCTGGATTTGATTTTCGAACTGAAAGAAACAGCGAGCATATTTTGATTCATTGCAATAATCACTTAAATGTTCCAAATAAAGTAAGTTATATTTAATTTTTATGTAATTTATTTTATTGATGGATTTTACTAATTTTAGCAAAATATAATTCAAATAAACCAAAAAATATGGGCAAGACATTGTCAACACAATAGGATCTCTGAATGTCAAATTGTTAAAATTGATAAAATTCCTTTATGCGTAGTAAAATTCAGTGATGGTACAATATCAGACAGTATTACATTACAAGAAATAAAGGTACTCATATTTGTGACACTTTTTGTATTTTTATTTAAATTTTCAGGTAAAGCCTCTTATATTGAATCACAAATTTACATTAAAACACTTACATAAACATTAAATGATTTCTTTCATCAACAAAACACAACATTTGAATTTGCATACATTTATGTTGTATTTTTAAATCATTTCACCTAGAAACTTATAAAATATTAATTGAATAATATTATATTATTATTTTTTTTTGACTTTAAATTATAACTTTTATGCTTTTAAATTATTTAATTATTAATTTCTATTATATTTTTGTTATTATTCAATAATTGAAATTATTAGTTAATACTAGTATACTTATATCTTTCAATAGTTGTATTGACAAATATATTATTTCATTGAGAGTATAATTGTTTTCTACTGTATTCTAAAGGTTGTAATAAAGAGGACATAGTACTAGTATATATTGTCTCCACCTTACTAATGCAATACATACCAAAATGTATGTCCTACAGTTTCAATTTTTTTGTTAGTTTAAACGTGTGAATTATCAAATTTAAAGTTAAAAATATTATCTGTGTTCCCTCATTAGTTTTTTACAATACTTAAATTTTCAAGTGAATTTTGAGCATTTTTAAGTATTAATATTTTATGTACTCGCAACTCTCTTAAGAATAAGAATTTAATAATATAACATAGATAATTTTTTTACCTTTAAGTTTGATTATAGGTCATTTCATTTTAATATTTAAACTAAACATACAGAATTGGAACTGCTAAACATATATTTTGGCATGGTATGTATGGTATGCGTTAGTGAAATGGAGACAGTACATGCGAGTATAATGTCCTCTTAAATAAAAAATATTATAATACTTCTATAATATAATATACTTAATTAATTAACTCGATTTTTAAGATCTTTATTCTCTCACATATATTTTTTTTTTACTGTGAGCTTTTATTCATAAATTTTAGCTATGAAAATTATAAACTTTAAGTAAATAATATATTCCTCATAATATAATTTGTATCATCTAATAGTCATAAATAATTTTCTTTATTTATTGTGATTATTTTTTTAGAACAATGCAAATGATCTTCCAGCTATTAACAAAGAAATACATTTAGAATCTGGTGACAAAGGTTTATTCCTGGGGTTGAACTATCAACCCACATATTCGGTAAGTGTAATTTTTTGTACTGCATATATTTTTTTAATAACTTGAAATTAATGTAATCGTATGTATCAGGTTATATATAATGATGGCACATCTGGTCGTATACATCCTAATGATATATACAGTAACGATGAACATCTTATGAGCCGCTTAAAACTGCAAGCCAAACGTGGGTTAGCTAAGTATCAAAAAGAAACGAAAATAATTGATATTTTATAAATATGTTTTATATCATAGTTAATTAACTATTTAATTTTACAAACTTTGTCATTTTATATGAAAAATTATAAATTATTTTCTTTGATGTAATCATGTTATAAATTATAGCTAATATTAATTTTACTTTTTTTGTAAAAAATTAACATGTTTGTTATAGAACTTAAATTTATTAATTAGTCATTTTCATTTATAAGCAATACAGTTTTATAATATTAATACTTTTAACACATACATTAATTATCTGGTTTTGTTTAATATGTTTTTTTTTTTTAATTATGTTATGATAGTAATGTTCCTGCAGTTTTTTCGTCCTATAAAATTTGTTCATTTTATTTTAAATGGTAACATTTGTCTTTTTAATATTGTAATAACTAATAATATTAACTTTTATTCAAATTTATGACAAGATTTTTTTTTTCATCAACTTAATAGTTCTAAGGAAAATTAATAGTTTAGTTTGACCATAATGTAAAGCCTTATAACTATTTTATCAAAGTTTGTGTTCGTATTGCATTAATTTAAAAATACTGCTCTTAACTGTTCGTGTGTTATGTTGCACAATAATGATTCTGTATATTTTAAGGTAAAATAATTTATTTTTGTTTGATAATATATTGAGTTTCCATGTGATCTCACTATCTCAGATGGTAAATTATATGTTTAAAATTTGTTAGCTATGTTAATATATTTATATGAACCAGTATACTCATATTACTCAAGAACTATACTTGGCTTGAGTAAAGGTTAGAAAATCAATATCATTATTAATTAATCTATTTGTAGACATAAGATAAAATTATGTATTATTGATTTTTATTTGTAAATTTGTTCAATTTAATGTTTATTATGTTAATAAGTATCTACTTGTATAGTTGTGTGTGTCTTGTGTAATATGAATTTTTTTTTGTGTTCAATTATTGTAAAATAACATAAAGAAAACGCTTAAATAAATGAAAAAGAAGTAAAATCACTTTCTTTTTTTAATAGCCTATAATTTAGGGATTTATAAAAAAAATTTTTTTTTAAATAATGACTACATCAGTAAACTTATAATATTATGGAGTAAAAATGTAATAACTCCTCTCAAGAAATGTAATTTATGTTTTTTGCATAATTTGAAGTTATTATAAAATTTTATCTTTACCTATAAAATAATTATCATACTTATCTAGGCATTTGGCAGATATGTACATAAAAAATGTTGTTGAGGTATACTTAAAATTTGTACACTTTCATACTTATTTAGAAAGGAATTTTTTATTTCCATTTAATATTTTATAAAATTCATTTTTCACTTTATTTTATAATTATTTATATTTATTTTTTAATAAATTTAATTTCTACACAACTATTAAAAAGGGGGTGAAAATTAGTATCATTTTTCTGTATAGTAGGAGTAGAGTATAACTTAATAAATATAATAATAACTAAATATAAATAATATTAATATATTATATTATAATTTACTATAAAAATAATAACTTAATAAACTCATCATTGAATAGGTCATTGTAATAGATATGTTAAATTTGAATTCAATTTTAAACTATATATGAAAATCAATCTTGGGTAGAAATTGGAGACTGTCAGTCACTCTATTTAGTCTATTATATAAATGTTTTGCTATTATAGTAATTATTTTTAATATTTTACTATTGGTAATATACTAATATAGTATAAATTATAAATAGATACACAAATAATCTAAATTTTTTGAAAATGTCTTGCATATAAAGAATAATAATGTATAGGTATAGCCTAATAAAAAATATTTTTTAGTTGTAATAAAATATTTAAAATCGTTAATCTTTGTTTAAATATAAAATTTAAGCCAAATTTTAATTTAAAATGTCTATCTTAAAAAAAATGATGTTTGTATATTTTTTAGATTGTTTTGATCGAGTGAAGATATTTTTATTGATATTTATTGAAAAAAAATTCGAATTTTTATTATGACATATAGAATTTTTTGGTAATGTTTTGCAAATATTCCAAGTATCTCTGGTTATCCGGTTATTTGTTTTAAATTACAATAGAATTAGAAAATTGTGATGAAAAATCGGTATTACTATTAATAGTAGGTAGTAGTTTACATGAGACTATTGTATTTTGTCAAAACGTAATTATCAAGAATTTTTCCGGGATCAACAACTACTTTTTAATATAAAACCAACAATGATAATCTATTATTGAGACGATTTTAAAAAATATTGTTGAATCAATAAAAATAGTATCACGTTAGAAAAATTTACTCATTGTAACTCCTTATTTACTACATAAAATGTTTTCTCAGCATATACCGACTGTTATTGTATATACTATACTGGTTACTGATGTCTGATAAATTGGCATACTTAAGTAGTACATAGATATTTTAAATAATTTGTAAATATTAGTCTATACTTTTATAGCTGCTTAAGAAATTTTACAATATTTTCAGTTTTTCACGCATATTATTAGTTCTACAATACCTAACGAATGTTTGATTCAATAAAAATGTAACAGGCATTTTTCAAATTGTCGATAAGGTTGGTGACCTACCTATTCGATCTGGCATTCGATAAAAAATTGATAAAAAAAGGACGAATTAAAAATTATTTATTAATCATCACAAAATACACATAATTTGCCACACAGGTACCTACAGAACACCTATACACGCATGAAAAATTGAAAATCATTCAACATTGTAAAGAGCATCGGTTATTTGGGATTATCGATAAAGATTATGAAAGGTAGACTGGTGAAATGGGATTTTCCATATCACCCACCGTGACGAGTGATGACAATGACATTAATTCTAATTAGTATTTAGTTGTTACTATTTGTAATTTTAAATGACGTCATAGAACGAAATTGTAGAAAATAAATTCATATATACATATATATACACTCATTATCCGTGGTACCGCCTACCACATACCCATTTGGCGATATCCATCATCAAATTATAATGCGGTAAATACTCGGTTTTTTTTTTTGCTTTCCAGTTGTAAACTCATACCCAGTGACGTCACTACAAACTACTACTACTTATAAATTATTATAGCGACCTATAATGATGATATAATTACGTTTACAACTCGTACGCGAAACTAAGACGGTCCGCGAACCGGTTTTCTTGCGGCTCAGACTGCAGGCTGGCTGCGTGACGACAGCGGTTGTTCCAATAATTATTATTCGGAAATCCGTAAATCGCAACCGCTAACATAATATTACGTAGAGCGCGTAGTCTGCGCGTCTGGTAAATACCACGACCGTATCGACGATTCTGGCACGCGGTACGGGAAAGTACGCGCGACGGTATAAGCAATAAGCGCAAGCCGTTATAAGGACCGAACGTCGTATATTATATTATTTTCATCTATTTCATCTAGTCTGTTATTAAATATGGAAATATTATATTTTTTAGTTATATTCTGTCTAATCAATACCTATGCTGAATAAATATATATATCATTAAACAATGGCCATACATTTATAAGATGTATGTTTCAAAATAAGACACTTTAACTGCGTCGATATATATATTGTATAGGTAATATTGAACATTTAAACAACATGGCTTCCGCCTGCCGCAAAAGTCTTCGCGCACAATAACTGAAGAGTGTTATAACGTTCAGCTGATTTGGGAAAGGAAAATAAATCGACTGTAATTATAGTATAATATATTTTTTTTTTTTACTCATTTTATTATTTTAAGCGTTTCAATATACACGGTATTTTTTCAAAATACTTATTTACAAGTTTACAAGATAGGTACTTTTATACATAGGAAATCGTCTTACAATTATATGGATTTAACATGCAATAAATAATTTTATATTAATTGTAGTTGTGATAATTTTTTAGTAGTTTGTTTAATATTTTTGGGCTTCTAAAAAGGTATCTCGAGAATAGCGCGGCTTTAGCCTAGGAATTAGGATTGATGGTTTTATTGCCGATTTTGACATATTGTAGTGGAGCGCGCCATCAGTATTATTGAGTTTTCTGTGGAAGTTTTTTAATAAGTTGATATTATTCAAGTCGACAGAAGTGTCCTGTATCCTTGTGAAGTTGCTTGCCTCGTATGTATCAAGAAGCTTTTAATGTTGTTGTTAAGAGTTTATTTTTGATGATTTAAAGTTTTTTAATTTTTGTTTAGAAAGTGGCTGCCCAAGTTGTCATATTGTGTAGGAAGATTGTGGTTTTATTATTGCCCTCAGCCCTGTTTAGTGGTACTACTAGTAGTAAACATTATATTTGTAAGGTTGAGCTGTATGAGTATAATTATAAAAATATTTTAAAAATATTAATATTCTTAATCAAGTGTATCCTGGATTTAGTTTTTTGTTTATGTCTATTATTCAGCTTAGTTTTTCATTTCGGTGTAGTTCTAGATATTTTATTGAATCTATCTTACTATTTTATTTAATATTTTGGTTGATAATTTGTATTAAGAGGACGTTATACCTACATGTCTTTTCTCTGTCTTACTTAAGTACATCATAGCAAATTTGTGTTCAGCAAAACACATTTTGTGATGTTAGCTTTAATATTAGAGTAAATTTACCTATTATAAAATTTAAAACTTAGAATATTATCTAGAAAATGTCATATGCTTTTATTGATGTTATAATTTTAAAGTAAGCTATGTAAAATATTACAAATTTAAAATGTTCACCACTCACTTGTTTTATGAATCTACATAAATGTTACATAACAGTTAAATGTACACTATAGAATAATTATGATACGAGTCCGTGTGATGGTAAGAAATTACTTTTATATAAGTCTTAGTAAGGCCGGATTGGCTCTACGAGTTACCGAGTAAAACTCAATGCACAATGGGCCGCGACAATTTTAGGCCTTTCAAATCACGAGTAGTCGCTGATATTTTAAGAGTTAAAAGTTGAAGAAATAAAGATTAAATGTTGGATTTGCACAGAATATAGTACATGGTTGTAGATCGTTGATATAAAAACTCAGTGAGTCAAATTTATCCAATCTCGCCTAAAATCTTGGTCAGTACAGCTAAGTTAAACTAGTTACCTAATTCAAGTAAGACAATGTTGTGTATTTTGTAAATAAATATATATATATAAGTATAGACATATAGACTTCTTAAATTTTTTTTTGTATTTTTCTTTTTGTATTTATAAATAAGTACATAATGTATAAGTATTTTAATTATTTTACATTTATTTAATACAACTATACGGATAGAGGATCACCTGTGATTGGGACAAATGATAATTCAGTGACTAGAGAATTTCAGAGATTTAGTATAGATCGGAATAAAAATTGTTTATGTCGCATCATCCCTGTATGTTTCGTACCACATTGGTATCTATAATAATATTATTTTATTTTATTTTAGTTGCCTTACGAGTCAACACAGGCCGGCAACACACACATATTATATACATTACCCGTTTTTTCAATATTTTATTTATTTTCAAATGGCAATTTTTTTTCTATAAATAATTTTTCACGAATAAAAATTTGCGATTCATGCATTTAAATATGTTAACTACCTATATGCTAACTTATAATCGAACATTTTTTGTTATCAATGATTTTAAATAACTGCTGTTATTACCTATATCAAAACATATAATTCATAATTTCTAATTCTGTCATATTATTAATTCAGGAAGTAAAAACGGGTAACCCGCAAAAAATGCGGTGCGTACGAATTGTGTCCGGTATAAAAAGGTATAATACTAATTCCGTCCCGGGTTTTTCTCGAGCACGGTTGAATTGCGCCCCCAGTACCTGTGGTATCTAAAATGTATAAAAGCGAAATTATTGATTATTATAAATTATTTTAGTATTTCCGATTTGATAAAAACGATTACGTTGAAATTTTGACAAATTTCTTGTGAGTTACGTTTTGTAGATGACCAATACAATTATTGTCACAGTACAGTGTTAACAGTCCACTACCTTATCAGTGGTGTAATTATAAATGTTTAATGGGAGGGGATATGAATATTTTGTAACCATAAGCCTGTGGGGGGGGGGGGGCTTGTAAGAAAACAGTACATAAATACGGAATATGGGGGATCTATCCCCCCCCGTAATTACGCCCCTGTACCTTACATGTGTTACATTTTTAAACCCAATTATAGCAAGTGAAATGAATAGTAGTATAGAGAAAAATAACGTGATTTATGTCATATTTTTTAATATTTCTATACATATACAATTACAAATGCAATAATTTATATAAGAAGCAAAAATAATATTTTTAACTTATCTGTAGCAGTAATTACATAATTATTATTACAGACAGTACTAAGTCTGTATAAAAATGAGAAGATAAATATTGTTTAGTTTTTAAAATATACGAGACACATTTGGTGTGTACAAAAGATATTCGGGACGCAACTAGTATGATCCCACAATAGATTTCATTTTTATATACATTTTAGTATAATATTTCAATAGTAGTTATTAAAATTTTCAAATTATTTTAAGTAAATACGAACATAAAAATAAGAACTTATAAGTCAAACATAAACAAAAATCAGCGTAACCGACAGGACGATGGTTACACAATTGTGCGGTAGCTGTCCACAGACTAACGGTAACTCTTTTACATATTTGAATCCTGACAGCAGAGTCCTGTCCGTGGCAATTTACACGTGCATTCACCATCGTCGCGAACTGTATACATAGAAGGAACTCCTCGGATGGGCATTCGTCACTTTACGAATATTTCGCTGTAAAAACTAATTCTACGTGTTTTTAAGTGTTTGTATCATACAGGAAGCTTCTGCAAACGCAATGGCATGCACAAGCGACTGAGGGTCTATGGTTTTATATAAAAAAAATCGCGAAAATCCAAATACCTGGTACCTAAGTACACCAAAAACCGTATTTTTGAAAAAAATTCGTATGCTCATTTTCGGAGTGAGGGATTTGTTTTTGGACTCTGAAACTTTACATGCATCGTCAGTAGTGTTGCCGAAACAGTTTACGCTAAAAAAAGCATGACATTTTTGATATTTTTTTTTATTTTACCAGCCTTCGTCACTTTTTGACGGCATTTATCATTTTACCGTTTTACCGTTTAATCATTCGTTTATATACACGTGGTTATGCAAATACGACGATAATCGTGTATCAAGGCACTTATTTCACGCCTATTCGAATGGATTTCGAAAACTCACATGTAGTAGCAGTGTGGACTATTATCGGACTACGTTCATGGTGATTTTATACAGTCCACAGTCGGCATGAGACGGCTTACTCATCTGTCTCATGCATCGTGAACACCACGGCTTATAGCGCCCATATCCACCTGCACTTGATAGTTTAAATAAGTATAAAAGGGCCGTGGGTCGCAACCAATGAAAATAAAACCCTCGAAAGTCGATGGCCTGTACCGATAACCAAGACGAGTCACAAAAATATTAAATATCGGTCATTGGTCACTGATTGACAAGAATACTATATAGCTATCGTATCTAATACGGCACAATTACAAGGTGACTTGTCCGTGTTTGCATTGTGAAGACAAATGTTTAATTCGTGAGGTGTCATCCGAAAAATTGCATATAAGGGCCGTATTGACAACAACACTAATCTGTCACCGATAAAAAAACTCAGCCGACGCGTTAACGATATCGGTAATGTATAAAGCAATGCGAACGCCAAAACGTTTCGTCGGGCGTTTATGAATTTTATGTACTAAAACGATACATTGTTTTGACTTTTGAGTATACCAATATACTTATCATTCAATCAACATTAATTGATTTATATTAATCTATATGATACATATATATTTATAACAATTGTAACATATACTTGTTATAAATTTTACACAAGTACCTATATGTATATATTAATTAAATAATTTAATATTCCATAATTTTATGTTATAAAAATCATATGATTTATTATAACTTATAGCTCATCGATCCATCAGGGCTTTAGTGCGGTGCCTGCCAGATAATTGAAGTTCCACTAAGTTAAGGGATCTATATAGTTAAGAGATTATAACTGATTACCAATTTCTATCAATTTTGAGAACGATAAGGTTTGTTTCACAGTAACAACAAGATCAACAAGCTATCCTTTAGCTCGTCATTGTGAGTATTATTTATTTATTTTTCAAGAAGATAATGGGCCCCATTGAACATGTTCGTGTGGGGCAAACAGTGTGATCTTGATTTAAGGTACCACTAAATATCTCAGCTGGATGACCTTGTATTGAAGTAAATATTTTAGAGGGCTCAGGGGTTATTTAAATACACATTTATTTATGATTTTCAATTTTTTTTTATACTTTTGGCTTGCGCATGCGCAGTAAAACTTACATTTTTTTAAATGAAAATACTATTTTATTTTAAATATTCGGATAGATTATTTTTTTAAAACGTTTTTGCATAAAAAGTTTTTTTCTATTTACAAAATTGACCAAGTTAGAGAAGTCACGATTTCAGTTAATGCATAATTCGTGTTTAACGAAATTTTCACTTATAACCACTGGAAATAATAAATTAAATGTTAAATTTACCTTATTTGTTTACAAATAATAATTTAATAATATTGTTTGTCTTCCGGATAGATAATCAGATAATATAATTATTAAGAAATAATAAAATAAGTTTGAAGTAATTAAATATTATTTCTAATGTACAATATTTTTTTTTCGTTAAGAAAAACCTGTGACAAAAAACTTTTAACAATAGTAATATTAATATTATATTATAATATAAAATAAAATGTATTAAATAAATTTATCTTATAAATAGTTCAAAATTTTCACCATTACGTTCTAAACATGATTCGAGTCGCCTCAAAAATCCAGCCGTAGTTCCGTCTTGATTTGCTTTTCACTTAAAATTTTACATTCTGCCTGTATTTTATTTTTTAAGTCTTGAAGATTAATACATGGATCTGCGTAAATTACAGTCTTCAAATGTTCCCATAAAAATCCAATGGCGTTAAATCTGGAAACCACGCCGGCCAAGGAACGACGCCAAAGTACCAATCCAGCGGTTCGGAAATATTTGACTTAATTTTTGTCTAAAAATAATTGCATTATGGGCTGGTGCTCCATCATGTTGAAAAAACATATGTTCTCGTGTATTTAATGAAACATCTTTCAATAGTCTTGGTAGTTCGTTGGTTAAAAAATTTAAATATCGTCTTCCATTAAGTGTCCCATCATAAAAGTACGGTCCTATAAGCTTTCCACCAACTTACTCACTCTATACATTAATTCTCCAAACCGTTTGAAAATTAGTTTCACGTGACTAGTGTGGGTTTGTATCGATGATTTTGTTTATTCATAGTGCTATTTTTGGTAAATTTTGATTCATTACTCCAAAGAATGTGATTGACAATTAGAGGGTTATTATGAAATTGAATATTGAACCAAGCAATAAATTTTAACCTACGAGTAGAATCTCCTGCACACAAATGTTGGACTAAATTGATTTTATACGGGTGAATTTTGTGTTTTTTTAAAATTTTTTGGACATAACAATATGTAATTTCAATTTCGAGAGCAACATGACTAAGTGATGAACATGGGTTCGTATGTGCTAGTACCTGTAATTCTGTGTCTTCATCAAACATATTTGTTCTACACCTTTGTTGGTTAATTTGTCTGCCAGGAAATCTTCCTTCTTGATTTAACCCTTGCAAAAGTCGTAAAACATAATTGTGAGGTAGGTGGTATCTTTCTGGATATCGTTCAGCATATGTCCTAGCAGCTATGCCTACGTTACGTTGGCATTCGCCATAAATTAAAATCAACTCAACTTTTTCAACGTTATTCATATTTAAAAAATATATAATCTATCTGAATATGTAAAAAAAAAATAGTATTTCCATTTAAAAAGATGTAAGTTGTATTACGTATGCGCACACCAAAAGTGTAAAAATATTGAAAATCATAAATAAATGTGTATTTAAATATCCCCTAAGCCTTTTAAAATATTTACTTCAATACAAGGTCATCCAGGTGGGATATTTAGTGGTACCTTAAATCGTGATCACATTGTATATGGTGTGCAAATATAGAAATCAGAATCATAAATTATAGCATTGATTATAAATACTAGTATTTATAAACAATGATATTATCTAGAAAATGTCATATGCTTTTATGATATTATTATTTTAAAATATTCATAAATCACTTTAAAATGATAATATCAATAAAAACATATGGTGTTTCTTAGAGAATATTCTTAGCTTTAAATTTAATAATAGATAAATTTACTCTAATATTAAAGCTAACATCACAAAATGTGTTCTGTTGAACGCAAATTTGCTATGATATACGTTAGTAAGACAAAGACAATATATTCGGATATAGCGTCCTCTTAAGATTGGATAATTGTATTTTTTTAGGGAAAATATCTTGATTCCGCTTTTATATGGTTCCATTTTAGGAACCATTGAGATCAAATTTGTTGAGTGTGTTTTGTAAATCTTTAATTGAAGATTCTAGGATTTTATTTTGTGTAATTATTCTTGTGTCGACTGCAAACATTGCCAATTGCCAATGCTGTGGCGTTGCTCAGTAGACATTGAAAGTGTTAGTCCTAGCCTTCTAGGACTGATCCTTGAGGAACATCCGAACATCCGAATTATACATATTATAATATATTATGGCTGTACTATTTGTAGGTATACATATAAATACCGCGTAGGTTATCCGTAATACACGCTAATCTTCTATGAACTATAAATAATATTAGAATGCACCTACATACCTAACTGTCCTAAACTCCTAACTAGATAATACTATTATACTGCTTTAATAATTATTATAATAAATAGAAATACATTTTATACCGGTTGATACTTCTATCATTACGGTTAAATGTTCACGACAGTGGTGCAACCAAAGAATGTGTTTTGGGTGTCTAAACACTCCTTTTGAATCGTAAATTTTGTCTATAGCTAGTATACTAACAAATTTGAAAATTATGGGGGAATTACTGTGTATACGCTTTTGACGGACACCCCTCTTGAAAAAATCCTAGTTGCGCTACTGATTCGCAATAATAGATTTATATTTCGCTGCATAAATTCAAGCAAGTGTCTTTCAAGGAAGCATAAAAATATATTGCCCTATTTCTTTAGTTGATTTTCATAACTCGACATCCTCGAGAGCCTTTGTACATCCCTACGTACATATTATGTTAACAACGAATCTCTAAAGTAAAGAAAATTTAAAAAAAACCAATGAAAAAAAATCAAAGGAAAAAACTATGAATTAAGATTTGTGTGATGCAGACGGTACTTGAATATTTGAAATAAATAAATAAATTTAATGATTTATTACAAAGATAAAGTGAAATAATAAAGTAACTGATATATCAATCTCTCAAAAATATACAAGATAAATATAAATATAAAAAGATACCAAAGTCTTAGAAACGAATTTCAATTTTATACATGTTTCCTTGAATGCGTTTTAATAAGTTAAGCAATGAGTAAGATCATCAGTTACCTACGAAAAATGAAGTGAAAACCGGTTACAATCATAGATATATAAAACTAGTTTTATATATCTATGGTTACAACTTACAATAATATGGATCGCGGTGAATAGATAATCACAGACATTGGGTTTTTTTAACTGGATTTTCCATTGTGATGATACGGCGAAATACTAATCGATTTCCCTAATATAATTATTTATTAGTAGTTAGGTATGACGTAGATATTTAACTTTCTTATTTTAAACATAAAAATTAATTTTTACTTATGTATGTAAGTGGTAAGTATAAAATGACTGTAACACAATACATTATTTTATTTATAGGTTTTTTTTAACCTAATTGCTTGGGTTATTTTTACGTGAAAAGCACGCAATATATTATAATGTATAATGTATTGTCGTATTGATGTACATGTACATATTTCAAAAAATATTAGTATTTATTCTTGATTAAAAAGTACAAAAAACGGGAAGTTGCATTACTGTTTAGTAAGTTTTTAGTGTAACTTGACACGGTGTAATAAATAATTACACAAGCTAAACATTTCTAAGTATGGCATTTTTAAGGATTTTTTCTATTAGTTATAAACTCATAAATCTAATATAGGGTATAGGTTGAATTAATTCTAATCTTTGAACTAGGGAATCTTAAAACAGACTAACAAAAAGACATTTCAGAAAATATTTACACATTAAAAAATATTTCACGCAATATCTTCAAACCAAAATGTTTTAACCGTTTGATGAAAAATTGTTTAACTTGATGTTAAATTATTTTAAATTCCAGTAAAAATATCATGTATTCAATTTTCATTATTTTTATTTTTTTAACTAAATAAACATTGTTATTATTTATAAATTGAAAAAAAAACGATTAAAAAATGTCAAACTTCTATAAATAATATAAAAAAAAAAAATATTTGGTAAAAGTGTTAAGTCCTACAATTATTTCTGAACGTATTAATATTTAAATTAAAACAAGAGAATAAAACTGATTTTTTCGAAAAATATATAATTTTGTTGTTTTTCCCAATTATTTTGAAAAACACTGATAATTTTTTAATTTTCTGAAGTAAATAAACTTGTAAATTTGAACCAATTTTTTTATCAGAAACCACCATCAATATTTTAAATCATTACATTCATATCTCCACATAAAATCTAAAACTTTATAATATTACATAATTTTTAACAAATATATATACATTCAAAAATATCTTAAACATTTTCTTATTTATAAAAGCTCTTTTATTGTTATATGTGTATGTATAATATATTTTTTTATGATTTAATATTTTTTATAGTGAATGGAGACAGCGTCAACAGACAGAATATCAGCATATCGTTATATATAGTTCATACGTAAACCATAAAATCTAATAAATATATATTGGTAATTATTTTTATAAACATTTTAAATTCAAATTTAGAAGACATTTCTTATTTATAAATAAATAACGATGTTAATATATATATATATATTATTATATACTAGAATAAACTATATTATAGCTAAACAATTAAAACAATACAGCTCATAACAAATAAAATATAAAAATGCAACATAGATTATTATAAAGTAGGTAGTATAGGTTCATATTATATAATATGAAATAAGGATAATTAAGATAAAAATATAAAATTGAATCTAATGTAGTTAGCTTGCATATTAAAATGAAATAATAACAATATTATGAGGTAAATGTTCAAAGGTGTGGATAATTATAATTGATCTTTACTTAATAAAATCGTTAGAAGAGACTGGATGGGTTTAATGATAGCTGTGAACTCGGAAATGAAAAAAGTAAATAAAGTTTCGATGTTTGGACAAAAATGGGTTAGGTTAACCGTGTTTATTATTTTGTTATTATTTAAAAACATTATTCATGGATCTTAAAACTTTTATGTATAATTATATTTATATGAATTTTACTATACGTAAAAAAATTTTTGATTTCTTTTTAGATATTATTATTTATTTTATATATATATTATATATATATATAAATTGTAATATATATTTTACTATGAATCTTATTTTATTATTTTATGATGTTTATAGAAAGATGTAATTACATTTTAAATTATATAAGCAGTGGTCGAAATGGTTCAAAATAAGTGGAGGGATGCCTAAATATTTAGATTTCTTCATTTTATCATAATATTTTTTACACTTTGCTTAATATATTTTTTTTATATATCTAGCGATTGAACGACTCATACATGATATGGTCAGAATATATTTATTAATTATATTATATTATTGTAGGCTCTAAACAAGGGTAATGATTGCGAAACAGTCTATACTAAGCAGTAGGCAATAACACGATAAGCCGAGTAGAAATATGTAAGTAATAAAACAATTATTTTCACCATACAAATTAAAAGCTTTTTCTTGGATAAAATATAAACGCAGTAAAATACCATAACTTAAATTTTAAATGAAATAATTTTAAAAATATAAAAATTTTAATATGTATTTCATTAAAAAACACAAATTTTAAGAGGGATGATTTATTCTAGACAAAATAAGTAGAGGGATGATAAATGTAAGTTTAAAAATGTAGAGGGATGTCATACCTCCGTATCCCCCCATTTCAAACACTGTAGAATATAAGTTGATATAATATATAATATAAATATATTATTATAATAATAAAATATTAATAATTTAGAAAATGTAATATTTTCAGAAAAAATTATAACAACATAATTACAATATAATAATAAAAGTAAAATTAATTTTTTAATAACTTTATCAAAAAATATATCACAAAATGTACTTAGTGATAAGGCTGATAAACTGTCTCTGCTCAGAATTGTTTTTTGTAATGATTTATCATTGAATTCAAATTTAACGCAGCCATTTGACACTTAATGTACACTAAAACGATATCCACTTGTCTACCTTTATAACTACATTTTCTATACGTATATAATTAAAATGTATTTTAATACAAAAGTACTGTGTATTTAAATAATTATACTCAATTATTTAATAATAATTATGCATATCATGGAAAGTTTCTACGAACTGACTTATAAGTTATAATCATCAAATATTCTGGAAATATTTTTTCATGATTTATATATAATTTGATTTATTGATTTATGATGCGTGTGTCAATGATTAATCCAAGAACCCAATAACGAGATCGTTTCACGTAAATATTGCAGGACGTAAACCTTGGATTTTCCTACACCTCATCATATAGACGAGACGACCAGACGGGTATTCTAGTTTTCTTTGGGTTTTATAATTTTTTTAATGAGTAATACATATTTCTTAAAAATCATCTAATTTATAAATATAATATTAGTATATAATAATTAATATAAGTAATAACGTATAAATTAAAAAATGTTCCAAAAAGTATTAATTTTTTCCGAGAAAAAGGGTGTTTACTTTTTACTGTTAAAATAATCGCTGCATATTATAATATTCGTAAATCATATTATATGCATATAGGACGATATAATTTGACGTACAAGTTTCGGCGATCTTATTATGCGATTCACGCTATTGAGCGAAATCTGAATGTAAATGTTTCTATAGTTGAAGCTCTTTTGAGCGAGTTGTCACTTTGTTAGATAATTGACAACGGCCATAATATTACATTATATAATTATATTCTGTTTTTAAATATATGTTATTACCCCCGGGTTGATATTCTATGGATAGCATGCTGTATTTTTTAATTAAATAGGAAATATTTTTAAATATTTTGATGTATCACTCGTGTACATTGTATGTTATGGTATATTGGTATAATATATATGTCTAGGCAATGTGCACTATATAATACATACAAATACGTATACATAGTATTATCTTTGGAAAAATCATATATTTAATTTTAAAACTGAATGCATTTGGACAGCACTCATTGTATTTTTGTCTCTATACTCACATATTTTTGTTAAGGATTTTCGAAATATATATAAATTTTACTTGCGTAACTCAATAACTTCTTATATTAAAATGAATGAAATAACCGCCAGAATGAAAAGTCGTTGTTTCTTCTGTATTAATATTACTATGAAAATTTGTGGCTATTTTTTCAGTTCAAAAAACAATTAGCTTAAAAGGTGTTAGTAATGTGAATTTGACTAAAAAATGAACTTGCAAATAATCTTGAAAATTTGAATGAAACATAGTAAAATTACTAAAATTAGAAGAAAATAACATTCTAAAAATACTTTCAGGATTAAAAACAGTTAAATTATTCCAAATGCTTGTAGGTCTTAAAAGTTGATACTATTATATAGAGTGATTTTTTTATCATTGAATACTCATTATTTCGAAGTGTTGATTTTTTTCAATTTTTTTTTAAAAATGTTTAGTTTTATATTTTTCTAAAACTATATAACATTTTTATTTTTTTCACTCTTATATAATAATGAAACCCACTATTAACTATCGATTTTCAAAGGAAACCTATTTTTAAAATGTCATAACATGATAGGGTTATTTTTTATGGATTACGGTAAAACTATTATTTTGTATTTAATTGTTGGTGAGTTATAATTGCTCAAAGTTGAGTAGTTTGAGGTTTTCAGGTGTCCGTTCTACAGATTATTACGGTTGTGAAGCGTTGATTATAACATATTATAACACAATTATTATTCACAAAGATTAAGTAAAATAAAAACTACTGGCATACCCTTAGTTATTATCTAAATAAAATTATTAGATATGATAGTATGTTATTGCAGTTTAGACGCAGTAACTTTCGGTATAAAGTTCATCACTGCGTCGAACGATAGTCGATAACGAGTTTATTACATGTGAAAATAATAAATATATGTACCTATTAATATTATTTATTACCCACGTGATTACTAGTTTTCAGTATTCAGAAATATGAAGTATTATAAAAACCGAACACCATCTAACTTTGAAAAGCTATATCTTGCTAATAAATTAACGAAAAATAATAATTAGAACGTTAAAATTCATAAAAAAATAGCCTTATTAATTTAGTACATTTTTTATATAGGTTGCCAGTTGCCATTTGAAAATTAAACGTTGATATTGGTTTCATTATTAAATAGAAGGGTGAAAAAAAATTTAAATCTTATACAGTTTGAGAAAAGCATGAAACAAACAATTTAAAAAAATACTTGATGAAATAATAAGCGTTCAAATATAAAAGAATTACCCTGTATAAAAGCAATTCTAACTGATAAAAGTTCACCTTTAGATATTAATTCCATAAATATCATAAGTTATTTTTGATTACCTGAATTCAGGCCCGTAGCCAGACCGAATTATTAGGTGGTAACGTGGGGTAAACAAAATTATAAGGGGGATATTAGAAAAAACAATATTAATAATACTATTTTTAATTTATTTATACTGCTGTACATTTTTATATGAAATCCATTAATAAGAATCTCATAATAACTCAATATAACTAAATGTTAAACATTTTTTTGAGGGCTTGCAATAAGAATTTTGATTTAAAAATATAAAATAATTAATACTATAAATAAAAATAAAGTATACACGATTAAATGTTGAATATTTTTGAGGGTTTATCAATATTTTTTTTAAATTAATACAGTTGTAATTTTTTATCCTTTTGCTAGTTAAAATCCATTAATAACACGAGTACTTTCAAATTTAAGTTGTCAGTCCGCGTGGACTCAAACGTCAATAAATCTAAGTTATAAAACCGTTAGTCGGTTATGTTTCATTGATTGCCTTTGATGGTTTTCAAGTCGGATTAAGCAGGAAAATGTCGATTCATAAACTACTGAGCAACATCCAAATACTTTAGCTACTATATTATCATTTCAAACGTAGTTTTGAATGCCAATTTTACGGTCATTTTTATTTCTCGTTTTAAGGACCATAATACAAGTATGAAGTAATATTATATTCTATGTATTAACGTGGTTCCATGTCATAATGTCTTTAGTAAAAATATCTTTTGTGAAAATATCTATGATCAATATATCTTTTAAGCTGATTTTTTTAAAAAAGGTTATTCATATAATTAATTTAATAAATTGTTACATATATTATAAGTATGTTATAGGTGAAAAGTAACATTTCTTTAAAAGCTAAAAATATAGGTACTGTATAATTATTATTATAATTATAAATATTAAAAACTCAATTAATTAAATTAAAATTAAAGTGCTTAATACTGAATATTGTAAGATAATTTCCATAAATATTGAACTGTTGATATTGCTGAACAATTTTCCATAATTATTTTTATTTTTATATCATGATCGTTGTATTTTTTACGGTATGGTGGATTTGATTCTTCCGATAATCGTTTTTCTAATCGAACCTGATATCACGTAATTATTCTATTTGTTAATTAAATAAGATAAAATATAAATACCTCTTGTAACACTTGTTCTTCTTTTAAGAAGCATAATATGAATTTTTATATTGAACCGTAGTTTGCTCTGAGTACTGCATTAAAAGCATGATGCCATTCTTCAACCGAATTATTCATACGTGGAAGATCTTAATTAAATGTCGATCGTATATATAATGTAATAACACATGTAATAACTAATAAGCTAATAAAATTAGTATAAAAGATATTTTGTTCAAAGACATTTTTTTTTTGACCAAAGATATTATTTCGAAGATATTTTGACCGGTCACCAAACTACATTATACGCTTCATCTTTCCTTATATCAAATCGATTTATCGCTGGTCGATTTAGGTATGTGTATTATTAGTAACGATGACTTTAAAATTTATAGTCTAAATTACATAAAATATCTATCAATTTATCTAATACATGTACGTAATACAACGAATTCTCAGAATTTGAAGGTCGACAATTCGAGAACGGTTCAAAAATATTGAAAGACGGGTTCGCTATTATTATTAAATTGATTTTGGATTATGGATGACGTATGTACTATTATATTATTATATGAGAATAATATGCATGTGTTTTTATTATTTTACGCCTGTCATCGCAGAACGATTAATATATCATGCATACCCGTAAATGTTAGGAAATTTTAAGAAATTTCTAAAGTGGCTGAATAATATTTTAAATTATTACATTTAATTATTCTACACTCAATTATAAACTATTATCTAAAATATAAAATTAATATTTAAAAATCTTACGGAGTATGAAATTATTGGTTTGAGTGTAATTTTAATATTATCTTTTTTTAATCTGATCGAAATTCAAAAAATTTGGTTAAGTAAGGAACTAAGGATTTAGGAGTGTAGAGTAGTGTAGTTCATCATTTGTATGGATTTGGAAGTTTTCTCAACATGACATTATGATTCCTTATTATATAATACCGGCGAGTATAAATTTATGTTTAATAATAAAAATAAAACACGTATCTATATATTATAGTAGTTATCAAACTTATATTTGTATGATATATTTTGATGGTATTGTATTGGTAAATGAACTCACCAATACGATTGATTCCGATCGTTTAAATCATGTGACATTTTAAACTTCAAAAAAGATAGGTAGTGAGTACCATTCTGCTTGTTGTACTATTGAGCATTACAAGTACAAAATGCAGACATTTTGTACTGTCGGTTAAAAATTAAAATAGCAGAATACAGACACTTTGTACTATTATATACATAAAATATAAACAAGTTATTATAGCACCTGTTCGAATCGCAACTCCCCTTAAGAATTCATAAGAGACAAAAATCCAATGCTTATGAAAATAATAAACTATTAAATGTATATAACTAGTATCAAAAAAAGGAAATTAATTTTTAATTTTTAAATTCCCTAAATTGGCTATGTTATACAATATACATGGCATTTAGTTTTTAACGATTTTTTTCAATAATATTATTTGTTTATATTTATATTGTACACATTTTTAATTTGTTTTTTAACATAATTTTTGATAATATAGTAGTAATAAATAAAAAAAAAATGATTAATAATGTGACATATAATTATTTTAAATAGACTTATTAACATTGGTGCTTATTTTAACCACACAAATGTAACATGTCTGGACTTACACAATTTGGCAAAACTGATATAGGTATAAAATAAAACTTTTATGAATTTTAACTACAAAATAATTTACTAATTTTCGCAATTTTTATGAAGTTTGACAAAATTCTAACTTTAGATGCTTATAGATCAATATTATGACAATAGATTTTCGATTTTTTTAAACTAAATAATTTACAACTTCTGATAAGCTTTGTATTACATTTTCAAGCATCTTTACCAAGTAAAAAATTTTTAATTTATTTTTATAAAAAAAACAACATTTTATGCCTGTATAATATTATATAGCTTAAAAATAATCGAAATACTTTTAAATATTTATTATAATTATAAAACGATGATATAAAATTTTGATAAAAATATCAAGTATCTATGGTTATTCGTTTTCGAGCTACATAAAAAAAAAATTAATTTTGTCAAAATTCTCGTTTTTCCTTAATTTTTTGTTTATTTTTTCTCAATTATAAAAATAAGTACTAGGAATTTTTAAGTTTAACTTTTTTAAAGTATAAGCTAGATCCAATTTGATATCAAAAACCATTCAATCGAAGCATTTTATCGACAACTTATTTAGTACTTATACACACACAAATACACCATGATAAAATTAATACATTCATCACTCCACTTAGAATCTAAAATTCCAAGTTTTAATTTTTTGACGTGACCGAACTTATGACGTCCAGCACCAACCAATCAGTTTTCTTATGGGGGTTTGAAGTCTCATTGGCGAATAAACGTTGTCCTTCTTTTATACATAGTATAATATATATATATATATATACTAATATATATATTCAAATTGTCAATTAAATTCCGCATCGAACATTGTCTCACTATAGTCGAGTATGAATGTATGATTAACCACTGGTTAAGAAGTAATTCATATCGCTATTAACTACGGAATACATACTCGTATTTATGCAATTGAATTATATTAAAAATATATTATACTTATTTTTTATGCCATTAAATAGGTTTGGTAAATGAAAAAGATAGATTCCGGAGATGATTTTATTATTCTTGATTTAATTTATTACTTAAGAACCTCTTTTTACTGTAAATTATTTAATAGATTATTTTTTTTTATAAACTTATTGATGTGGTCTTCATTTTATATTCAAAAATAATTTTAATAAATTATTAATTTAGGTTATGACAGAGGCAAGCACGTACAGCGAACTGTTGTTATATCCAACTGTAGATAATTATACATGCGTCTAGAAATTAGACATTATATTGTTATTAAATATTTGGTATATTGTTTTTATGTTCTATTGCAACGTCGTTTACTCAGCATTCTCGAACGATTCTGTAGATTGTGATTAATTATATATACTTATTAATAACTATAGCTATTGGCTCAATTTCTTCCTAAAAAATTAACTAACATAAAATATGGCATTATAACAGTGTATTTGGTTTTAGTGTTTATATGTACTTCAGTTCACAGGAAAATTAGAAACGATGTAACTTCGTTGTGTGAACTAATTCAACCGTGATGAAAAATTTCACTTGTGGTTGATTGGATATAAGCACTTTTTATATTTTTTATAATGATTAAAAATACTTTCTAAAATTTTGTGATGCATATTTCTAAAAATAATCCTTGAAACTTTCGTCAAAATTGGTCGAGTAGTTTTTGAATCTATAAATTACAAACATTGCCTTTTGTTATACATTTGGATAACAATATTATTAATTAAATATATATTTTTTATTTAAATAAAATTCATGTGTGACTATAAGTCATCCTTTGGCAAACTATAGGGGTTAAAAACAAAGTAAAGAACATTTTTCAAGTCTCATTATCTCAAGTAAAATGTTTGCAAAATTTGCATTCAATTGGTTCTGTAATTAGCAAGTTTATAAGTTCCATTTACAAACATAAATTAATTTTTTTATTATATTTATTATATATATGAAGATCGATAAAATAATAACCATAAAAATGTTTACGACGATCAAATAAATATTTGAAAATCCCGGAAGTAGGAAATTGTCTATACGTCATACGAGTATACAATACCTTTGTATAAATGACTTTATGAATTGTATATGCAGAATGATGTTTAGTACATAAAACAAATTACGTATATAATATTATGATTAAATTTCACTCAACTCATGTTTGGACGAAAAATCAAACGTAGTGTACAACGTATGAATGTATGTATAATATACCATTAAGCACACGTGACTGCTTAGAAAAATTAGAATTTTATAATTCAAATAAAAAAATTTAAAAGATCCATTATCTTGAAATAGAAAAAAATCCGAATACTTTAGACTTCAGTGTATAATATAATATTATAAAAAACGTACACTTCCATAAAGTTTTAATTGTATATTGATTGCTTTTGTTGTATAATAAGCCTGCGATGTAAATTAAATTGTCGTTGCAGACGTAATAAAATAAATATTAATCGTAAAGATTAAAAACTTTTTACTGTTATTTAAACTTGCTATAATTTTTAAAATTACCGACTACAAAAGAGATTGATAGAGCAAAACAAATATTATAGTTAGTAGGTAATTACTAATTTGTTGTATTATGTAAAAAATTGGTGATTTCGAGAGTCTTATAGATCATTGTGGATTACCATAATTATATCGATAAAGTGGCAAAAGCATAAAAATATAGTGGTTCAATATGTGGCTCATGCAGGAAGATAATTTATTCAGTCTTAATAATAAAATTAGATAAAAATTATTCTTTGATAAAAATACTTGAAAATTCCATACAAGATCCCACATTAGTTTTTCTTACAGATATGTAAAAATATATATAATACATGGTTATAATTTATTTATACAAGAATTTGAACTCAGAAATTTAAATATTGACAAAATTTTTTAAAATCATAAAAATTTATAAAATATACAATTTTTAAAGTTAATGCTAAAATTTAATTTAAAGCTACTAATAACTAGTTTATATTGATATTAATATTTATATAAATTTTTACGTACATTCTATATTTTATACGTATCAATTAAATTTTCAAATGTAATTTTTTCCACAAAATGTATTTCAACCAACTGTATTACAAATAGTAAGATAAATTACTTTACATAGGTAATATCAAAATCAAAAAAACATAACAGAAAATATTTCTTCTTGTAATCTAGGCTGATTTAGCTGATATTAGGAATCAAGTGGGTTATGGTAATGAATGTGTTAAATTTAAATTCAGTGATATGATTCGTACATTGTATACGAAAAATGATTCTGCGCAGAAATGCCGGAAATGGTCTATCTGCAACCTATATTACTAAGCATATTTTGTGATATGTTTTTTTTATACAGCTATTAAAGTCATTTATTTTATTTTTAGTATTATAATAGGTAAATAATTTTTTTTCGAAAATATTATAATATAATATATATATATATCATATTGTATTAATTATTATATACCTAACACAAAATGTTAAAACAAATTTTTGTAAATACCATAAAATAATAAAAATAGATTTAAAGAACCTATATAAATAAATAATATTTTAAATTAAATCAAAAATGTTATTACGTATAATTAGTAAAATTAATAATAATATTATAAAATACAAAAAAGTTTAAATTTCAACCACGGATTAATATTTTTAAATTTTAACAAAATAATTAACATATCATTATTTGTTTTTAAATAAGTAATATCGTCCAAATTGGAACATAAAATATTTATAAAAATAATTTTCTTTCAATATAAACTACTTAGGAAGAATCTTGTACACAATTTTCAAAACTTAAATAAAAAAAGAAAAGTTTTTATAAATTTTTAATTACAAAATAGTTTGCAATTTTCTGCGATTTTGACGCAAATTCAAATGCAAAAAAAGTTGTATCTATCTATTTTTAATATTTTTGTATGGATGTAAGACCAATTTTTGTGAAATCTTATATTAAATTTTTAAGAATTTTGACTAAGCGAATAATTTTTGATTGACATTTATGAAAAAAAATTGAAAATTTCTCATACCTTTAGGTAACTTAAAAAGAATTAAAAGGATTTTAAATTGTTTTCTTAAAATGATAATGATAATTTAAATATTTGGTGAAAATTGACTGTACCTAAGTTACATCAAAAAAATAAAATAGGTTTTTCGAAAATAGGATTTACGTAAAATGTCCTGTTTTTCCTTAGTTTTTTGTTTGTTGTTCCCGATTATATAAATAATTATTTGGAAGTTTTAAATTTGACCTCTTTAATGTACAACATTAATCTAATTTTATATACAATACCACTTCTGCACTTCCATTTTTAAAAATCAAAGCATTTTATCAATAGTTTATCATGTACTCATCTACAATAAAACATGATAAAATCAATTAATTCATCTATTCACTTAACATTTAGAAATTCTGCTTATATACTTTTATACTTTTATACAGATTTAAGAACAATTTATGTGGGATCTTGTGTTAAATTTTCAAGTTTTTTCAACTATAATTTTTTATCGTCATTTAAAAAAAAAATTAATAAAAACAATTAGAAATTTATAATGACAATAAATATAAAAAAGAGTAGAAATATTTTGAAAATTTGAAAATGTATAGAAATTAATCATATAAACATTTGGTAAGGATTTTTATACTGTCGACAGTTATTCGTTTTTAAGTTACATCTTAAACAAAAAAAATCAATTTTGTCTAAAACTTGTTTTGCTCAAAAATTTCCAATTTCCAATATTTATTGATTGTTTTGAAAAATATTTTTTATCTTATAAAAGGACAAACTAGATTTAATTTTCTATCTAAAACCACTCTCAATCTTATAATGCAGACAAACAAAAATACACACTCGGAATTTTAAAAAACATGTATTTATGAAAATATTAAAGTACATAATTAATACCTAGACAATTTGTTTCGTAGATTAACCTATAAATTATATACTTGTACAAAAAATTATCATAATATTATTAATATTATTTATTCATAGTATTTAAATTTTTAACATTTTTCCTGTTATTAATAAATTAAAACTGTATAATAATGTTATGTTATGTGATATTTACTTAAGACTACAGCATTCTCGTGAGTTCAATATATTAAGCAAGTAATATATACTTCATCATGAATCACGATTATTAATCATAGTAAAATAGTAACTAGGTACACATATATTATGATAAATATATTGTCGTAAAATATCGATATCATCATCTATACAGTTTGAAACTATTACTATCACGAACATTATATTACATGTAATACTATTAAAACCATGATTTTTTTTCATAATAATCTATTAATTATTATGTTGTAATTATGTAAAATGTGAAAAGATTGATTCCGGAGATAATTTAATTATACTTTGTACAGTAATTTATCGTTTAATTATAAAAAGCCGGACGTATCCGCTATTATATATTATATTGGCACGCTGACTGCTCGTGTGGGCGTGTTGGTACTTGCTAATAAAAAATATTTCATTTTTCTCTCGGTGTATCACTATGATTAACTTATGTCTACAATAACTTATCTTTACGTAGGTTTGTTATATAATACACTTATATGAAAATAGATTGTATCTTTATAATAATAGTGTGACGTAGGTATTGCTTATACCGTACATCCGAGTTCAACAGACGATTTTAGTCAAAATTCTTCTGTCTACTGAAATATAAACTACATATTGCATCAGGGTTTATTAGTCCATTAATAAATAATAATAATAAAAATATATAGGTATATAGGTATAATATGAAATAAAATAAGAATGATGATAATGGATAAGTACTTGATAATGATCGTGATTTTTTAATAGGAATAAAATTCAGTTATAATATTTCCTAAACACGTTTGAAATTTAAAATGTTGATTAAAAAAAAAAAAAAAAATAATAATACAGGAAAATAATATTACAGCAAAGAACTTGATTTTACAACTGTACTCGTACAAGCAGAAGTTGCTTTGTTCCGTTCAGAATTTATCATTGAATCACATTTGTCATTTACAACGATAAATATTTCGTTTTAAACATGCATCTATATTCAATATTATAAGTATTAGTTATCTGCCGATTACAGATATATACAGTGCGATTTTCATAGTTCATACATGGGTAAATTAAATTTAGTCACTAAGTTCGTTGATGCCAAGTGTAATCACTAATCATCATAGCTTAGACGATATTAAATACACGGAATACGTACGAGTACCTATTTAATATATTTCATCATTGTAGTTCACTATTACATACAATGACACCAAGTTGTTTTAAAAATAATTATTTGGTTCATTGGTTTAATAATTTTCAAATAACCATTTGTCGTTTAAAGATAGAAAAATATTTTTTAAAGTTTAAGCGTTAAATTTATTAATTATTTTAAGTATTTCTACTAAAAATGACAATTTGTTTGAGGATTTTCGCTCTTAAGGGATATCCTCATATGTTTCCATGTGATCAAATTTAATTAAGTTAATTCTACACTTTACACTACCTATAGTCTAGAAGAGGTCATATTTTAGGTAACCCTTTTTATTATCTGAGATCAATAATGGAAGTTAAATAGTAATAGTTTATTTAGAAGATTATTTATCTCAGGCTTGGGTTAAATTTATTCTATTTTCATTGAGAAGTAAAAACCTATACTAGGATTTACAGATTATTCTTAACAATATATTTTCTAATTCAACTATATCACATTATTGACGTCAATATAAGATCAATGATCATATCTATTTCCAAACCTAATTCTAATCCTGTCTCTAAATCCATCAAATAATTATTGCGTTATTTAATATCATAAAACATTTCTTTAAAACTATAGAGTAGATTGTAAGGGAGTTGAACATATTTTCTTATTATCTAACAAGCTGTTTAGTTTTAGCAAAAGACAAAGCATTTTAGAGTGTCTTTTTTTGTTTGGCTAGATCGATCTACAACTTTTTCTGTTGCGATCCATAAATGCAACGTAATAGTTTTTATTACGAAACGACGATTTATTCTATTTATGAAATTAATATTATTTTTAACTATTATTACTCTTGGCCCTAGATCATATACAAAAGCAATATACAATTATTCATCTATAATAACAAAAATATTTTGTTTAAAAATTAATTATATTAATTCTTCTTATGACATACTAGACTATATCAGTTAGGTTATCATATGTATGTCTTCTAAATAATTATTTTAGAAATATTGAATTAATTAAAAAAAAAAAAAAAATAGTCAAATTTCCCAACGCATACTAATTAGCTCTTGTATTAAAAATAATTTTGTACTAGTTGGACCTCATATTAAAAATCATTTTTATTCCCATTTTAACAAAATTAGGACTTTCCGTAATTTATCATTTAGTTATTACAAGTATAGTTAAAAATATTTCTTCTCTTTTGTATGTTTTATTATAAATTTAACTAGGTATTTAATATTTCGTCTAATTATTAATAGTGGGACTGAAATTTATAAGATACAGGTTTAACAAATTCGTAACAATAAATAAATCTTCCTCGGATATTATAAATTAATTTTCTTTCTTATAAAATTATTTTGTCACAAATATTATAAACTAATAATTATACAAAGTAATATTTATAAACTTTGTAATTTTTAATAATTAAAATAAGAAATTAGGGAATTAGTATTTTATTTGTACTTCATATTACTCGATAAGATAAATAATTGTATACGGGCAAATTATTTTATTCACCCGTACTTAATAGTACTTACAAAATTTAGAACTATAATTATTTTCGGATACAACTCAGATGCAGCCAATTTATCAAGTTTATAAGAAAATTAACTAATTTGCTAAATTAATAATTTAAAAACAAGTTTTCTTTCAACTATAGTTATAACCAAATCAATTATTAAATAATAAGATTTAAATTAACTTATGTTTTGTGTATTATTATTTTTTAATATTATTAATACTTATTTTTTACGCTAACTAGATGAAATTTACTTGTATGTATATATTATATGATATAATATATAAATATATAATTGCCTTTTTTCATATTTATTTGTGCAAAAATCAAGAAAGATTATAATTTACATTGCATAATATTGTTATATTTTAAAAATATACTGATTATATGTATTATATAATATGCGTATTCGAATGACTTGTTGAAATTCTTCGATTTAAGTGTTTACGCTTAGGCACATTATATAATAAATGTAAAAATTATGTATATAATTTGTGTTAATTTTTCAATGAGAAACACTTATTCTATATTTATATTATAGTATGCAACGTATAAGTTAGATATTTATAATAAATATAATATGTATACCTAAATACCTAATAGGTAGAGTTATATAGTTAAACACATATCACAAGAAAGGTTAGTATTGGCTAATTTTATCTAGTAATTAGATAATTATGTAGTTTTTACTCTTATTTCCTATTACAATAATATACTCGTATATTTATTCATAGAAATTACGTCGATGATAATATTAATATATTGTTTGCTATTTTAGATGTCAAATGTCAATAAAGTATCGTTAGTATTAGTTAAACGTATGGATACATATTATTATATAACATGGCTTTGAACTAAATGTTGTTTTGAACATTGGACAAATTAGAAATTTAAATATAGCAATCCTTAGGCGATTTAATAATAATGTCAATTAAGTACCAATACTTCATAACCAAGTTTAATACGATGTTATATGACAAGTTCATTATTTTCTAAAGTTTTTAAACCAAATACATATATTTGTATACCTTTTACACTACACGCCGATTTAATGATATATTATGTTATTGATGAGGTGCATATATAAGTACATCAATACATAATCAAGTATTTATTTATAAATTTATAATAGATAATACTATGTGTGTGAAGACACGTTACATTTTTAATAGCTCTATTTCATCAGTATGTTTTATTGAAAATGTTAACAATTTCAAAAGATATTATTGTTGTATATTTCTGTTGACAATGATGTCCATTTTATTTTATTCAGATATACATTTATGGCATTATAGAAATCCTAACGTCATTAATATAGAAATGAGAGGTATTGAAGATTAAAGTACATAAAAACTTGGATGTATAGCGTTTAAATTCAAAGCTCAAAGCAATAAATCATATTTAACTTAATTTAATAATTCAAAATAAATTTTTCTGTCTTATAATAAATATATCTTAAAAGCTAGATTTTGTACATACAAATATGTAGTATATCGCTAGCTTCTCCAAAATAGTTGTCAAGTTATTTTAAATATAAAATTAAAATGTTCTTTATTTAAACTTATTACACTAAATTTAAAAAGGTTGTAAATAAAAATAGAAATAGGTCTTTAAAACCACACACATTATTTCGTTGTATAGAAATACATTGGATTATAATTAAAATCTTTTGAATTGCAAGAAAATAATCATAATTATTTATTTATACTTGCGCATACGTATTCATAAGCAATGAATGATGTAACCATAACAAATGTCACCAAATGATAATATTATCATCAAAAAAAAGAAAAAAAGCTGCTTACGAATTTCAGAATATCCTCTAACGAAATTGCGACATGTGTTAATAAAATGATGATTGTAATTGGCGATTATAAGTGATAATTACTGTCAATCAATAGATTTTAATTGCTTTGATTATAAACCGCTACGGTACTGTATTTTACAGCTAGCACAATTATATTGTAGATTATTGGATAATCGATTTGTGATAAAAGCAAATGCCATCAAACCGACATTATATTATTACTAAATGCGTTTCGTATAGGTAGGTAGGTGAAGATCTATACTATCACCAATGCCAATGGAAAATATTATGACCGTTACGGGATTGTAAATACTACAATTTCCACGGTGTCTGTGGGATGCTCGATTTCAATCTGCAGTACCTTGTACCTATATAAGTTAAATAACTATTAATTATATTGTATTTTATGATGACAACAACGAAATAACACTGAAGTACGTACAATTTTCAACAATCTATTTTAACTACAACTAGCACTATCAACGAAGAAAATACCGAAGTATATTGTAAAGTGTATGCGTACTTTAATACTTGTAAAAACTATTTTTAACTGTATTTTAAATAATTATTTAAATATAAAAATTTTTTTTTGTTTATGAATATTTTTATCTGATAAGCGATGATAAATATTTTTAATGAAATGGAGACAGTTTCTATGGAATTGACGTACAAGTATTATATACCGAAAATTTTTTTTTAGAAAATTTTGTATTTTTAATTAAATATTGAAAAAATAATATAATATTATACCTAAATCCTTTTTGTCGTATTTCAAATGTACTTAAAATACTCAAAAAATATATATGTAAGTATTTTTAATTGTATAATTTGTATTTAATACTTAAAGAGTACCAATAGTACTATTAATAATATTTGCACTATATTATACAAGTATATTTTAGTAAAAATGTATTTTATTCGTGTGTATTTAACTCATTGTATCTAGTTTCATTATTTTTTGAAATTATAAAGTATCTAGTATGTCAATTAGTATAAAGATTAATGTTATCTAAATTTTGTTAGAAGATTTTCTTTTAATATTTTGATTATTAAGAAAGTTTATAGGTTGAATTTAATTAATTAATTATTTTTTTAGTTATTTATAACTTTATGATTATTAATAAAAACATTACTACAAAAATAAAAAAATGCTTTGGCAAAACATTTATAATTTTATAATGGCTTATTATAATGCTAATTTCAATAACACAACTACAGTGAGTGAAGCATGGAGAGAGGTTTTAAACTTTAACTACCTCTATTAAATGTATATAGGACAGATAAAAAATTAAACGTGTCGAAGTAGTAAATATATATATTGTATATATTGCTATTGCTATAATAAAATGTAATTTATTTTTTTTTTTTTGTTAATATTCTATGTCTACATCACGAATGGTTTCATCAATTTCCTGAGTTTTTATACTTATAATAAAGTTTATGTGATGTTTTGTGATTTTTTAACAAAATATCTGTCGCATTTGAAATTGTAAACAAACTATAAAGAGATGATTATCAATTAGTGAAGTTGGACTACTATTTATTTTATTAACTGTACAAAGTTATAATATTATTATGATTTATGAAACAAATGAAGAAAACAACTACAGATATGGTCGACATATACTATTTTCAAATAAATTTAACATGCTGATATTTTTTTTATCATGGTTTGCTGTTGATAATTTTAATTGTTTTTCCGTCAAATTAATATTGTTTTTTTACGATTCTCATAAATTAATAATAACACGCGCGAACAAGAATATAAAAGATAAAAGTCTTCCATAAATTATGAGTTTATTGTCATTTTTCTGAACATATTATTAATTATTAATATCATTAAATGATTATATTATTATGCTTAACACTTTTAATATAGCCATTTCTCATAGTTACTGTAGTTCATTAGTATATAGTTGAATTTAATTCAAACTTTTTTTTTGAAATTACAATAAGTGTATTTTTCTACAATTTGGGTTGTATCTTTATTACTATAGATATTTTTTACAACACTTTTAAGCATACATTATAACGTTTTTTTTTTTTATTATATTGGGTTTTGAATAATTAGTTGAATATTAATTGTGAATTTTAATGTACCTATTAATGATATTTTGTAACATAGGTACGTTATCAAACGTCCACTAATTTATTATAGAAATAGTTATATGTTTATTTATTATAACATTGACCTTTTGATGAGATAATACAAGATGATTAAATATATATGTCATAATAATAGGTACATAAAAATACGTTTTACCTATTTCAATAAAATTATATACAAATTAACAACGAAATTCATTTAAATTCTTCTAATCATTGATTATATAAATTGTAATACTTTTTAAAACTATTATTTATCCTTCAAAAACAAAATAACATTGTTGTATCAAGTATAATATACTTGTTAAACTCATATAATTATACCACTTTATGACTTAAGCTGACCCCGAAAAAGTATTATATGATTTAATTAACAAATATTTTATAGACAAATTGTTATGAAAACATAACCTCGATTACTTCTATAATCTATTATAGCATATGTTTAGAATAACGTGTGTCTACATAATATTATAGTCACGTACTCACTTTTTGTATAAATATGATATTTCAAGTATTAACCTAAACAAATATTTAAAAAAAAATATGTATTAAAAAATAAGTATACATGTTAAATATTGTACAGTTAATTGTATTGTAAATACGTAAATAATTTGTAATAATACAAATATTAATGATTATATTAAAAACGTTTTTGGACAAAATTCATTTTATTGATTATAAGATATAAGTTAGAAAATAATAGTGTCAGACCGAAGTAATTATTTTTATTTTTCGTTTAAATTACGACGAAAAATATTGATTTCATAAATTACGATTTAATATTTCTATCAATCCTATCCGTATTTTAATAACTAATAGGTTAATCATTTTTATATAATTTGATTCTAGTATTTTTTTTTATTTTTTTTTCGCTATTTTAATATATTTGTAACGAAAATATCTATATTTTGCTTTATATAAACTGAAATCTATAATATCTTATATTATAATACACTACTATCGTTCTAAGACTACCTCTTATCGAAATTTTAAAATTTTGAACTACTTATTTAAATTTTTTATGATTTTATTAGTATTTTTTCAAGATCTTTTATAAATAAAAATCAAATTAAAATTAAAATTTTAAACTTATCTAAGTTTAAACATAATTATTAACTTATATATTAATATGTTAAGCTTACTAGCTCTGATAAATGGAACTGAGTGATAGTGATGAGATAAGGGTGCCTTGTAAAATGTTAAACTACTACTTCACTCATCATACATTTATAATATATACTTCTAACTGATAAGTTACAAATTTTAAATACTATGTTTATACATCAGAATTCTGGAAAAATAGTCTGACATTAAAAATGTCAATTATCACTTATAAGAGTAAAAGCTTGAAAAAATATAGCTTAATATTTTTTTTTCATAAACCTTGTTTTGTAATGGATTATTCACAAAAATATATTTTAAAACATTAATGATTATAAGATAAATAATATTTAAAAAAATATCACCCAGTATATATTATTATATATTATATGTAGTATATATAAGTTATTTATAATAATTATCCATACAACAATGACAACATATTATGTGACGCAAGACTGGGACAATTGGAAAGTAAATGACCTGTAAATATATAGTTTATACCTGTAAACACTGAACATGCGTATAAGACTATGAAAGTATTCTCATTTGGCTTTATTTATATATTTATATATGTTTTTATAAGATATTACAGAGGCATAGCCTTTATATATATATGCGTATTTTTATGGGTTAACGCTGTATAATATTATTATTATTGTATACAGGGTGATTATTCTAATAGCAAACATTTATTATATCGATAATTATTTACATTTTTGAAAATATTTTTTTATTAATACTATTTTTATCGTTATAATTTTTAGTTTCTTATTGTTTTAAATGACAACATACATAGGTATATTATACATAATTATATATACCGAATCAGAATATATTTTTGATAGTTTCGATACCTACCTGCCTATATAAATATAAAAATCGGATATCGATTGAGAAGTTACTTATTATTTTATATACCTACCTAATAATATTCAAGTCATGATGAGTGAATTGATCCAGTGATTACCCGCTAGTGGACAATCATTTCGCATCATTGTGTTATTTCACTCCACTCATTCAAAATTATTGTTCTTCGCTAAATTATGTAAAGATTATTACAACAGAGTTTCACACTTTTCGAGATAATGAGTGTTTTTTGCTTAAATAATTACAATGATATAATAGCTAAAATGCACATTTTAAATATTAATTACATATTGTAATTTATTTCATTGAGTAGCAACAGGAATCGTGTATTCGTGTAACGGGAGTTTATTGAAGGAAGACATGGGCTCAAGTACAACTTCAACAGAAAATTTACATATTTAAAAAAATTTAGATAATTAAAAAAAAAAAAAAACATAAAAATATTATTATAGGGCGGAGAGCGATTAGACTCACTTCCCATTCTGGGTACTACTATACTACTGTATACGTTCTACCTGTATGCATAAATATAAAACATTTTTTAAACTTAAAGATTATTATAAATTATAATATTATTAAAAGATATCGGACAAGCTTTAATCGTATTAAAATATAAGTATACATAATATCGATACTATTGTGTGGGCTGTTACTTGTTTATCTTAGCTACTACCGACTTACTATTCCTTTTCAATGCCACATATATAAACATATACACCTATATTAACTGTCGTTATATTATGTTTGGGTGTATGACATTGAATTTTAAAATATCAATCTAACTTTACTATTAAAATCGCATATACAATGCTGACAGTGTCGTTAATTTCAATTATTAATATTAAAAAAAATAATAATTAATTGGTATATGAGAAGTCATTTTCAACTTTTGTAACAGTAATATTTACTAGGTTAATAGTCTATATTAATTTTATAATAATATTATTTTTTAGTATATATATGTATATATATATAAAAAAAAAAATTATTTTTACGAATTTATAAAAACGAAAAATTGACAGGTAATAATTTATTATATTAATCTTAGAATAAAATATGTTTGAGTGCATAAATATAGATAATATTACTGATATATATTAACTACAAAAAATATATTTATACTATTCATACTAAAATATACCGTCATATAAAAATACATTTGAATGTACACATTCAACTATATAATTTACTCTCAACTTGAATAAACGCGTATTATATACTTATTTTAAAAAGTAAGTTGATTTGCTAAGCTTAAGTTAAACTACTTAAGTAAAAATAATAATATTATGGTTTAACATAACACTTAATGATAGTACCTAAAGTTATAATTTATATAATTATATAAATAATTGACCACATGATTAAAATTTTGATTTTTATACAAGTACATACATTCTCAAAAAAATATTTTACATCAGATTACGAAATAAAAAATGTACGTCGTTATTGAAAACATTTAAATGTGATAAATTGATAACAATAAAAAAAATATTTTTTAAAACGTTGTATTTAATGAATTTAAACTATATAAATTAATTAAAATTTTAAAATCAAGTTTTAATATAAATGTATATTACCAACTATATATAAATACGAGAGAACAAAGTTTCTACATTTTATTTATTGCATGTATATATCCGTTGGAATTTTGGGAATAACTATTTTTTTAACTTGAAATATGACCATTGATTAAAATTTGGCTAATATATTTAATGTTTTAAAAGTAGTGGAAAAAGCCTGATTTATCATAATAAGTTGTTTAAATAGTAAATAATAATTTTAATCATGAAGACTAGAACATAAATAAATTATATATTATATAAATTTAAAATTATAATTTATAGAACAAACGTTATCTATTATATGATTACAATTAAACGCGTGTAAAGTTCTGAGATTATTTTATTGTTAAGTCCTTCACTAATTAATCGTGAATACATATATATAATATTATAAAAGTACAAAAGACATTTATTTGCTGTAATTACTATAAGAACCCGTTTCACTTGTTCAATGATAAAACTGTTACTTTTTAATGAAACATAACCTTAATTAGGTATATTCTACTACGTAATATTTACGAGTTCATTGAAGTAAAATAGTATACAACTATGCGTCTATGCATAAGTGCATAACATAAGTCGAAAAGAACAACTGAACAATTATTGTATAATTATGTTTATAGAAAAATAATTGATACAATAAAATGCAGGATTGGATATTTGTAGAACTACTAAAACTATAAACAGGGTTATAATAATGTTTACAAATTAAATGATCAATTAATCAAGCCAATAGATATTTTAATTTTAAATACTTTTACAAAATATTTTAAATATTTTCATATTATTATTATTTTTAATCAAAATTATTGCATTTAAGTATTAATCCTACGCTAGAATAACTATTACCAATATCAATATGTATATTACAATATACCATCATATTATATAATTTTCGAAATAATTTCAAGACGTATAAAAAATTTGTCAATCAGTAGAATAGATGATATTTTATGTTAAATAAATAATTTGAAATAACAAACAAATAACAACTGCAATGCGATTCGTTATTGTTTAACATTTAATAATAATAATTATTATATAAATACAAATACATGCACATAATATGCTTGCATAATAAACTTATATAGAAACTTATCACGAACAAAAAAAATATAATCGCTTAACATAAAGCTAACAGCACTTGTAGTAAAAAATAAAGATTCAAAAAACCATAATTGCTTTTAAATTCGATCAATTCGTTTTTTGTTTTCATTAAAACAAACATAAACTTTTATGTTGTTATAGTATTTAAACTTTAAAGTAATAACTAATTACAAAATTAAGTAGTATATTTTTGTATTTAGGTATAAAATAATACCAAATATAACTAAGCGTACAAAAGTAAATTTATGTTTATTTATAGTGAAGAAAATAGATTGAAAATAATGAGGTAACCGCAATTAAAAATTAAAAATAATTGTTTATTAATAATTTAAAATTGACTAAAAAATTGTCTTATTACTATACTAGTTGATTATTTTATCAAAAAATATTCATTATTTAAAAAATAATATATATTTTTTAATATTTCTTATAATTAAAAAAAAAAATGTTTTCCATTTTTTAATGACAAAATACATTTTTAATCTCATAATATGAAGCAGAATTTTTTCAGAAATTATTTCAATACATACAAATCGAGTTATTAGTATATAAAATTTAGGTAAGCGAAATAGTAGATCATCATTTTGTGAGTTATCTCCGTACTTCTCTGCTCTGTTCACCATTATTTTAAAATTTAAATAATTAAAATACTTATATGCTACTCATCTAAAGTTCAATTTTATGTAGCGAAATAATCCAAAAAATATTCTGCTTTAAATTATTAAATTAAAAATATGTTGTCATTCAAAAAAGTAAAAACTTAAAAAGTTATAACGATGAAAAATATATTTTCAAAAAAAACTGATATTGAAATAATGATTGTTGTTCGATAAAAGAATTGCCTTGTATACTTAAATACTTATAATATTAAAAAAGTTGTCTAGGATTAAAAAAATATCTAAATTCAGAGTCAACAATTTTTAGGTGGGTGCATATCACTAAAAAAAATGTTTTTAAAAAATCTAAGAAAACAGTACGAATATTATACTATTCAATAGGTAACATATATGTCGTATAATAATAATATTTTTGAATTGAATTATTACACAATATACATAGTCCAGATTTATTCAAATAACCTCCATGTAATAAAACCATTCAAATCACACTATAGGTATAATTCTTGAATGAAATAAAAAAAATAAATAATAATACTATACATTATACAATGACCAGTTATTAGGTACCTGCTATTTTTAAAGAAAAATCCACGATCAAATGCATGTAGTTCCGCAAAAATATTATCCCGTGACAACCATCTAAAATATTTTCCGTGTTCACGAATCTGGGATCTGGACGTTGACTGCATCGCAAATGTAAAATGTATATTATGTAGGTATTATTCCTTTTTTTTATGATATAATATGATATATAAATCCGTCAAATTTAAATTAATGTTTACGAAAGCAGATTTATGTATATTCATCAGAAAAAAATTATTTATACGACACAAATACATAATATATGATAATTTAAAAAAGTATGTATTGTTTATTTATGTCTTAATGAGTAATTTAATAATTGTATTTAATTTTAGTTAATACATTTTTATAATCTTCTAAATACTCGGAGCACTAATAAATATATATATTTTAAATCAAATTGGTTATTTGTTTGTAAACAATCACAATATTATGTACAATATATTAAACGTATCTACAAAAATTAATTTACACAATATAATAAATAAATAAATGATAATAGTAAAAAAAGAAATGAAAAGTTATATTTTAAATTACATTTTAAGGTCAGTTCTATTTTCGTCTGAGAGAATTCCTTGAAAATGTATTTTAAGTAAAATAACATGGATGATTTATAGCTGGTTGAAATTTTAATAACATTTTGTATAGAAGTATTTGTGAAAAAAAATGTGTAGCAGTTTTAATATTTCATTGATTAAACAGATTTTAAGGACTTGTTTAAATAAACTTGGGTGCTCTGGTAATTTAAACGAAGGTTAATAGAATGACTTGAATAGTTTTCTTATTAGAGTAGTTATTTAACTGAATCCTCGATAATAACCCTATACTCTTACAGTGAGTACAGGAGAGACTTATACAGTTCCATAAAATAAGTTTAAAATATAATGCTATGTTTTAATATATAAGTGGTATTTACAAATTATGCCTACAGTTCAGCTTAGATAAGACGATCAAGATAGGCAAAGTGTCCAGTGCTATGCCAAAATATAAAATCTTAGATGAATGAAAGATGGTAGTACTATTAATTGTTACAGGAGGATGAAGAGAGGTCTGAGTGCAAATATGATAGGTGAAAAATAAGGAGATTGTTATTTAATTTTTTATTTTAGCTAAAAATTAAAAACAATTAAATAAATTCGCCTGTTTTCGATTTCGCCTATACAAACTTCGATTAATTGAATGAATGGACATTTTATGGAATAAATAAAATTGTACTATGTGTTCTTAAAAAAAATTGCGTTTTAATTCATTAATTCATAATAATATACAGAAATATCATATATTCATGTGGTAATAATGTAATGTAGTCAGTGGCGTATATAGAAATTAATCCTATATACGCCACTATATGTAATAGTTCGTAGGTAGGAAGGCAATATTGTCAAACGATAATATTTATAATATTTGACACTATTATATAATATGCGGCTAATGATAAAAATTATAAATTACATATACCTACGCGTATCCATATAAATACTTGTTTTATAGCTGATTTAATTATTAAAAATACAGGAAGAAAATTATTTTAATGTAAATAATATAATAGCTATGAACGATAAAAAATTAAAAAGAATATATGAATAGAGACGTAAATCTATTCATTTTTAGCTATAGTTTTAATTTCTTACATTTTCTTTTTCTTATTATAATTTATAATGCACCAAATATGTATTACATAGTCAGATAGTCTATTAGTCTAATAATATTATATATTATGATTTATTTTTTTTTTATTTCAATGTATTTGTCTTTTATAAATAAGACATCAATTAAATAATTTAAAGTTTTTATAATTTATGATTTATGTTTTTGGTCGTAACTATATAACTCAATATTACAGTTGCCTTTCCTCCGTGTTTTAAACACTCAATAAAAAAAAAACAATGATATGAAAATATTATTATATTGAAAAATTATCATAATTTAACCCTTTTTCATAGGTTGTGAGATTAAAATAATATTTTCAATAAATGTAATTTAGTAAGTTTAATTAAATAATAACGATTGTTAAGTGCCAAGATGAACTGAAAAAGTAATGTCCAAGAAAATTCTACAATATTATATATATATATATATATATATATATACTATGCAGCAACAAAGTTTTATTTTTAGATGATTTGTAATGAATGTATTTATTGTATACTTATACTAATTAGTAATTACTAATAGGCACACAACGAAATTATCAGGAATTCGAGATGTTTGAAGTTTAACAAGTTTAACTAGCAATAATAATATAAAAAGTAAAATTGATTATTTCAAGTTGAAATATAATTATATTTAGATAATCGATACTCGATACATTTGAATAAATTTAGTCACAGGTTTTAAAAAAATTATATTTATTTGATATTGAATTATATAATTAATAAAAATAATTTTAATATATGTTATAATTGTTTAGTTATTAATATTATAATATACCTAATGTATAATAATAACAGACAGGTTGAATTTAATTTATATTGTACTGTATAATATGTATTATTATTATTATTACTAGGGCTGAGATTTTAATGACTTCAAAAATCTCAAAAAATGGACTAAAATAAATGCAAAAATGTCTCAAAAAACTTAAAATTGTTTTGTAAAAATGACTTAAAATTTATTAAAAAAATATTTTTTACAAGTGTATTTTTGTTTTTTAATAAGTATTACTATAGTATTAGTAAAAATAAAAAAAAAGAAATTGTACAGAAAGTTAGATCTTATCGACTTGTATTTCGTTTAATCTAAAAAAAAAATTATTTTCATAATTAATTAAATTTTTTTTAACAGGTTTGGATTGTATGTTTATTGAAATAGGAAATGTAGGTAATGGCTCTAAATAAATTATGTTAGTTTTATCATAGACGTCGTCTAAACTCGTAATCTAGATTTTTAAATTTTAACTATTGTCCGATAATATAATACAAATTACGAGTGCCTAGTTTATAATCTGTTATATTTAAATAAATATCATTCAAAAACTCTAAAAACTAAAAAATTTAAAAAAAATGCAAAATAAACTTAATAAAACAAATTTGTAATAATACGAGCATCTCAGTGTCGGAATACAACGTAAAGAGCATCGAAATCCCAGCCTTAATTATTATATGTAAGTGATTCAAAAACCAGTGTGGCGATACTTGATACTCGATATTTCATATAGTTGTATCGAGATACAAGATACAGTTGTATTTAAGATATTTTTCCCGATCATGTATATTTGAATGACCATAATGTGGATATTGTTTATAGTATTTTTTGTTTACAATATGAATTAAGTTATGTAAAAAAAAAAAAATAACAATAATATTATTATGTGATAATTATTTAGAATATATTATATAATATTTCTTACGTCATAGATAATAGTTTTAATTTTTACAATTTATTGTGTGTTATATAACTACAAAACAAAGAATAATAAACAATACAACGATAAACGATGGTCGATGACCGATGTTATTAAATATAGGTAATAGTTAATATAGGTAACTAAGTATATTGGTCACTTACTCACTTGTTGTATATCCTCGTAACACAAACCTTAGTATTTAACTTTATACCTACTTTATTTTCGTCACATTAAATAATATTCTTTCATAATATTAACTAGATCTAAACATCTTAAAATTAGTCATAGCAGCAGTTTTCAATTTGTATTAAATGTACCTACTGAGGATATTGATTTAATAAAAAAGAACCTCTTAAATTAGTTTCATAATAATTATATACCTAATTGGTAATATTATATGTTATTGTTACGATTCATAGATTATAATAAATAATAAATGATTAATAATTATTTATTTATATTATATAAATTTCCCTTAACGTTACATGAGTAATATCGTAATTACCCACTACATAATTGGTATTCTCATTCAAAAATATTCTTTAATTTTAATACAATTATGATAATTTAATATTTATTAAGCATGTAATAAATTCCAAATGATTTGTTTGAATAAGTATAGTAGGTACTTATTAGTTATTACTTATAATGGAAAATTAATTGTTATATGTATAAAGTTTATAATATATACTGAATTAATTATTTTGATTACAATAAAATAAAATATATTTAAACAATATTTAAGTGTATTTTATATAACCGTGTGTATATAACGTTATTAAAATAAATATAATTACTTAATAAAAGTAATAACCAATGGGAACTTTTTAATTATCCTACAAAATTGAATTTAAATAGTTAATACTTATTAATATTATAAACATAAGTCCTAATCACGTTAAATGATTAATAATCTTCATAATATTTAAATAGCAATTAATTTGACTATGAAATGTTTTAATAATAGATAAGTTAGTAATACTGTAAATTTTAAATATTATTTATTAATGTGTAGTGTATATTATTGTATGTACAATTATATTCTCATTCGTCAATCGTCGTATTAGTAATTAATAATTTTTAGTATATTATTATATTATACTGACATACTGTTCATATTTTGTGAAAATTGTAAAACGTATTCTCACTAAGAATACACCAAAATTCTGAATTTAAGTATAGTAAGTCTATAATATATTGATAATTAATTATACATTTTAATAATATATTATAATGAAATGATTTCAATGAAATGCTTGGAGCACTTCTTTTCCTTAAATAGCAATTATTAATTAGCGTCTTGTTAAAAACTTAACAAAAAAATCCTAATCTGTAGAACTAATATTTGTATAATACAAATGTCTCTTCAATTCCTTACTTTTATCAGAATCTAAAACAATAATTTGAATAACTAATAAATAATAATAGTATTATAGTATAAGTATATAATCTTAAACCAACCTAAAACCTATAGGTATAAATATTACAAACAAAATACATTGATTGATAACCAGATATTATGGAAATATGAATATGTTTTTTCTTCGTTTTATTGATTTTATACCTACCGAATTTCAAGTGAAGAAAAATAAATATATTTTATAAGCACAATGTACGTTTATATATAACAGTATTAATAATGATAAAATATTAAACAACTTTATTTACAAAATAAATTTTTCTTGTTTTTATTTTATAAGACCTATTAAATATTAATTTTATATTATATAATATTTGAGTGTTAAGTTTTAAGTGTATTATTGTATAATATTATAATGTTAATTATATAATATAGATATAATTGGTATAAAGTAGGTTTTCTAGTTGAAAATTGAAACATATTTAAATAATTAAAAATGTAAGTAAATATCAGTGTAAAATGCTGTCATTAGGTATAAATATATAATTTATTTTAATTGATAAAATTTTAAATGTATGAGTCACACGAAAGTGTTGATATTGAATTGGATTCTCAAAAACCGTCTGTTTGCTGAAAAGATCTTCATACCAACAAATGGAGTTACACTTAATAGTTGTAAGTATTTGCCATTATTAGATTTTATTTTAACATTTTCTATATGAATATTCCTACTTTAAAAAATAAGAATTTAATGTAAACTTATTTTTTTTTTTTGTACTTGGGAATATATTTGTCAATATGCATAGTTTATTTATATATATTTTGAAATATTGATCTGTGTTTAATATTTCACGACCTTAGTTTCTTAATACTTTTAATTAGATCACTTATATTATATTATATTACAAACATACATGAATATGCTAGGAAAACATTATAATATATAAAAGTAATAATAAAAAACGAAAGCTGTTTATTGATTTAGTAATTAGGTATTTAATGTATTACATATGTTATTAATCAATACATAAATATATTAACATAATATTATACGCGTATGGTGTATATATTACTTACAATACTTACATTTATGTTTTCTATATGTGAAAATTATATTATAATACCGTAAAATAGATTAAGCCTAATATTTTTTTTCTGTTATAGAAGTTTGTAATTTACATATTACCATGCGGAATGCAGTTACTATCACATGTCACTAATCTATAAAGTACCTATCTCTTCTAGTAGTTTTAGTTTTCTATGTTATATTATTGATATTGCACAAGCGCTCATACCGGATTAAGTTTTTTGAATGAGAATAGAATTATAGTAATATTTATTTTTATTTAATAATTTGATTACCAAACATTTCAATTTATTTTTGCGAATTAAAACAAAATCGTTATTAAAGGTTTTAGATAAATAGCCGGCGAAACACCATTTATTATTAAGTATAAATACAATGACATTAAATATTTTTCATTATTAAATCAAAATAAATCACGAGTAGGCAGTAGGCATTAGATACGTTCCACGCGTAACGACTAAATAATATAAATTATTGATTTCCAACATATATTACTATGTTATATTAACTAAGTTATCTATAAAAAAATGTGTATCATACTATTTATACTATATGGTGTAGTGCGTATACGATATGGGAACTGCACCACTACCGGGCACTGTATAATACTCGTATTATACTGCAGACACTACTTAATGCATGAAGATTATTATTTCTGGTTTGTTCTCTATACGCCATTGCAACTTGGTATATAGCATATATTACAGGTATATAATGCACTACGCTGATTCCAAGTAACAATTTTCACGAGATAATCATAATGTATTCCCGGTAACAATTTTCACTGTATGTATGATGATGATGATGATAATGATGATTTGTCATCATAATATACACAAACAGATTTGCAGGTATAATAGTATTATTAATCGCCATGGTCATATTCAGGGGGGGTTTTCCGGGTTTATACTATCACCTAAATAGGTGTATGTACCTGCTATTTACGCATTGAAATTTTATCTAATTACTACACCCGAGCGTTGGTATTGTCATGTGCGCCTTTCCATCATGTCTTCCGCAACGGCTCGAAAACGTATTTTTTTTTCGATCGAATGATACAAAAAAATCACCACACACGCCTCGCTTAATAATTGTTGTTATTATCATCACGAGATCCCCTTCCTTCCCGACTACGGAGATACAGACGCGTACGGCCCCCAAAAGCAAAATACCCTCCTATTACAAATATAATACACGTAAAAGCGACTCAGTTCAAATTGAATCAGACCAATTATTGCTGCGTAACATAAATGATATAATATGGAGATGACGACTTTCGGGAAGTTTTTTCACGCCGCGCTGCACTATTATATTCGACAGCTTCAAGTGTCATTAGACCGTACCAGTCTATTCCGGTCTACCGACCTTGAACATTTTCGACCGCGCGATACTAGGAACTACATATACCTACTATTATAGTATAAGTATATAATAATTACGACGACGATGATGATGATAATAATAATAAACCTAAGAGCGATCGCCCCCCCGTCGTCCAAGTCCACAGCCTTCACAGCGCCCCCCGACAGGGAAGAACCCAGGGACATTGTCCTATACGCGTGCTCCGGGGACATTTTGTCGCTGCTCGTCATATTATGTTGTGTGCTTTGTGCACAGCACCGATACATCGACACGACTACACTGCAATATGTTGAGAGATACGCGTAATACGCGCATATTTATGGATTTTATTGTATATGGTTCACCTATTTTTTATTATAATGTCTTATCATTCTTGCGCATAGACCAGTGCGCGACGCGCGTACAAAACGAACTCGTGTGTGACGGAAAATATGTAAATAATGTGGGCTGGATTGTTTGATCATATAATAACTATCGTCTATCAGTAGACACAATATATATTATTCTTCGAACGAATCTATTTTAAAACGACGTCTTACAATTTATGGACGCGCGACGAAATGATATCGGCAGATGCGATTTACAAGTCCTTTCAGATTTTCCTGCCGGACGCGTTTAAATTTGACACACATGCACACGTCATCGTGACCGCGGGATGCTCCTCCACTGCATTATAAACATATCGACGACGTTACAGCGCCGACGCGGTTAAAAGTTAAGACCCCTAGCTGACGTCAAGCGGTATCACGTCGTCACTTCTTTCCGTCCATATTATAATGGATATCCATGACAGTGAAAACCGACGATTTTCATAAAATGTTGTCTAAACGCGTAATGATCGAAACACCATGCAACGCGACACTTGGGAAAAACGTGTTATTTACGTCAATCGTACAACAGCAGATGTAGACGACTGTTGATTGCGCATTGCTATATGCGCATTGGTTCCATCGACGGCAGCCCGTCCGCCGTGTAGCCCTCGGGCTGCGTGGACGTGCAGCGGCGGCGGGGTGCAGGACTACGGCCGGTGCACGCTGCAATTCACCCGATCGCAGTCCGATATACTGCTGCGTGAGTAATGCGTGGCCGTACAACAGCCGCAGACCGCGTAGTGCCGCGCGAAACGGGGCCAAGTTCAATCGTTCGGCTGTCCGCGACGCCGCCGGTGTGCTGCAGCCGAGTCGCGCTTGCATTGCCGGTATACGCAGCCGGTGTGGCGGCGTCCGTGAACGGCTCAATGTCACGTGGAACACGATTCCGCGGCGTCGACGGCGGCCTTGACACGCCTGGTTCCGCCGCCGGAGCGGTTTCTGGACGTTACAAACGCCGCCGTCGCCCGCGCGTTTCCCCGAGACCGCCAAAGGTCGTTCACACGCGCGCGAATTCGTATTTATAATAATAATAATCGTATTATTATATTTTTCGTTCGTTTTTCCCTCTCACTTGGTCTCGTCTATCTCCGGGATGCCTCTCTCTAACCACGACGTCTACCTCCACGACCAGCCCAAACTAGGAAATAATTATACCCGAAGAGTTAGCATCCAACTATAGTTATGAGACTATACGGTTCGTGTAAAGTATTAAGTGTATTGTATATTGTGTCGCGGAACGATACAATACGTATTTTATATTTATTTTTTGATAATTTAGAGAAGACTGAGATAATCAAAAATCCATCGTAGGTGTATAGAACATTTCAAAAAGTGTGCTGGTGATTTTTTTAGTATTTTGAATTTTTCAATATAAAATTCCAAAATATATACCTATTTTAAATATAAAAAAAAAAAAAAATTAACGTCAGGTGTTTTTGTAAAACAAAAAGTATTGCTATAAGTAAATATAAATAGAAAGAAAATTGCAAGTTTGCTGTATGTCAACGAGCATATTTATATTGATACTAATAAAAAAATGGGCGTTAAAACAATTGTAGTAATATAATATTATGATAATTGAGATAATCAGCAGCAGAATAAGATAACGTGAAATAACGAGAATTTTTACTCAGAAAATGAAAAAAATTGGTGATCATATATATTTTTATTTTACATCGATACTAATAAATTGTTATTAAGATAATACTAAATTTAAATATATTATATAAGTATGAACTCAAATCGACATTCTATATCCATTTGACTTATTCCTAATATCATTATGTAATATAATTATAATGTACCAAGCATATCATTATTTTTTATGTTCGATTTCCGATCAATTAAATTTAATAAGGAACTATAATATTTATATACATGACCGGATCGGCCTCCGGCGATCTATATTACATTCAAATATTACTGAAAAAATCAATGTGCGCGGGTAGGAGGCTGTCTATTCGCAATAACTATAATGTAGTTATGTACTATTACACGTATACGCGCAAGTATGTACTTAAGAAATAGGTGCAAAAATTCAGTACACAAATTGATGTAATGCGATGTTGCGTAATATTAGGTAAATGAAAAATCGACCATCAGTCGTATGTAGTGCTGCGAACTATGGTATACACAATTTGATCAAATTCGTGTAGATTTAGGAATTCGACTTTAAATTTTCGTAAACGAAATATTTTAAATAAGTTATAATATAAACTTTTATTTAAAGATTGCTTGCCTAGTTGACTTTAATAGTGTAGAAGTCTCGGTTTTGTACACATAACTATACGTCATTGACGATGTACAATAAATAATTACTACGTTTATATTATAATAGTATTTTAATAGTTTAATATGTTATGCTATATATTATGATAATACGATTAGGAGTACAGATTTTATCCATCAATACTTAATGACACGCCGCACTCCCAGCAGTTTTTGTAAATATATGATTATAATTCATAACTCAACATGGCAACATTAAGGGTGACATTTTGCGACTATTGCGAGACGCGAGGATTTGAATTTGTATAGATAGTCTTAATATTTTACATATTTGTTATCGAAACGAATAGACTATCTTTTAGCACCAACAATGATATTGTTATTAATGAAAGTGATTAAAAAATGTTTACGCTTATTCACAAAACTTGAAAATTGAATTCTAAATTCCTTATAAGTGTTCTTAAGTTATATAAGTATATAAAGTTTATAAGTTTATAAAATAAACTTATTCACACCATTCTACGTTAATTTGGTATATTGACTTTTAATTTGCCTATAATAACAGCTTGGAATATTATATGAAATAAAATAATAATAATAATTATTATTATTATATATAAAAAATAAAGTTACCTTAGAAATATGTATAAGATGACCAATTACTATCTCCGCTCAAAACCGTTTTTCATATTTACAATGATTTATCATTGAATTTAAATTTAATACATCCCAATTACAGTGACCTACTCAATGACGAGGACACGAGGTTCACTCAGAACGACTTCCTCTGCATGTAAATCTGACAGTATATCTACCTATTTTGTTATTTCTTAAGTCATAATTGTTATTGTACTATATTATTTCTACATATTAGTGCCGTAGCCAGGATTCTTTTTTTTTTTTTTTGGGGGGGGGGGGGGGCTTAATTTTTGATGGCCAACTATGACAAAAAAATTAAGTTTGCACTGTATTTCTGACTATATAATTCATTTAATTATACATATTTTCAAATCAAGATCAAGTAAGTGTGATAAGAGCATATATATATATATATGTATATTGCTTTATCACCACAAACAGTAATAAAATTAATAAAATTATTGAAGTCTGACATTTCGCGGAGGACATGAGCCCGAAAGTCACTCTTTGGCTACAGTACTGCTACGTATATTAGGCCCTCCGCACACGGAGATACTAAAAAGAAACTAAACTAGTAAGTGATTTGAATCACTATAAAATCACAAACTGATTACAGACGCAGCTCCCTACACGAAGCTACTCATTAGTGACCAAAATCACAAATTTGCACAACAAAATGAGCCCGTAGGTACTAACTATACTAGTATACTATACTGTACGACGTACAAAGCTTAATCAAGTATTATGGTGTATAGTTATAAAGTTATAAGTTAGTTTTACTATAGTTGTGCCAGTTGTGGTCTACACGTCATACAAATTGTAATAAAACCAGCGTTTGCTTTCAATAAAATTTAAGAAGAAACATTTAACGAATAATAAGTGAGTGTGAATGTGTGATACCTATTCATGAAAATTGAAAAGGAAATTACATATTTCACAGGGTGTGAAACTACTAATGAAGGAATTATGAAAAAAATTATCGATTATTATAGATATGGTGTTTAAAATAGAATTGTCAAGGAACATTCTGTAATTTACGAATGCAACACTCAGACGAACCTATTACTTTACTCTGTTGTTTATGATTGACTTTTAAAAAAAGTAGTAAATGGTATTTACAATTTTTTTGAAAAAAATAAAGAAACTTATAATGTGTGGATTTTCTATAGTTAACATATAGGTCAAAATTGTAACAATATTTTTCTTATAATTTGTCTCTCGTCACCAAACAAAAGAGACAAATAGAAATACCTACTTTATATAGTATTTATATAGCATGTGCTCATGTCCGTATATGTCCATTGTCCAATAAATAATATCAATAAAAATTAATAGCCTATATTTTTCAACTAGTACTTACTGAATCATTTTTTATTTGGGTGTCTGGATACGTGAAATTGAATATTACACTATTAAGTATGTGCTATACATATTATAAAATATAACGAAATATATTTATGTATATATTAACTATTAAGGTGAACTCTGCCCCTTATTCATAGCAAATGAAAAAAATCCTTTTTTTTTTTTTAATTTTTATATATGTTGTAAAAAGTTTGTATTATAAAAATTCATAAATATTCGATAAATCGTGCTCTTATATTTTATATTATCGTATATCAACCATAGACCTGCGGCATTGTTTAATGTACCTCCCACGAACCCGGTACTTTATCATAATATAATATACAATTTTATATGGCCAATTTTAAGTATTGATAAGTTATTCAAATGGACCTATAGGCTATAATACTATAATTTAATTTTAAACATATATGTATATATATGTATACATATGTATATATAATATTATAAAAGTTGACGATATATGTGATCAAACACTCTAAAATCAACAAATATTAGAGAATAATGCATATTTTTAATATTTTAAATTAAGCTTAATATACTGTAGTCTATATTTTAATACATTAATAATTATAATATATGAAATATGAATACAGAACTCATTTATAAGGACAAAAATATAATTTTACATTGCAACTTTAAATATGCGTAAGTAAATTATTTTTCTAATATTCCGGTACTGGTTATTATATTTGTATAAAATATTATATATTATTATCTAATAATGCAAACAATTCATAATTAAGTGTCTAGCTAAAAAAGGGAAAAACGCACTTAAAATATTAATTATAATTTAAAAAATATATTTAACCTTCGGGTATACATCAAAAGTTATTAAGCAAAAGATTATCGAATTTAAGTGTGTACTTTAAAAATGTATGTAATTATAATAATAGTATTTACATTTAACATCGTTAAAATTAACAATAATTTCCTTAACAACTCACATAAATAGCATTCTATCAAGATTTAAAATATTTATATTTTCCCATGTTTAAATATAATTTCCATGTAGAATATTTTACGCGTTAAAACTTATAACAGTATGTACTAATAAGTAGAAAATAGGAATACTGAACTGCCATAGTACCATAGTAATATCTAAAAAAATGTTTCAAATATTTATTAAAACATTTTATTTTATTAAATAAATACCTAAGAATTTAAACTGTGTTTATAACTAAATTATAATAGTACCTATTTTTTTTTATTTAATTGAACAAATCGTTTTTTCAATTACATAATATCTCGATATCAAGTTCCTGCTTTTATTTCAGTGATATCTAATTATTATTATGATCTTAAAGGTTAAAAACCAATAATTAGTTAAATAAACTTAACGTTATCCCTGACCTAAATTTGTCCGTTGTAAGGTTTTGAACCAAATATTATTTCGAACTTCTGGGTAATACATTAAAATAATGATTAATCATTATATCTGTAAGTTTAAAAATACAGTTATATAACTAAAATACGAATATTTAAAAAAAATGAATTATAATGAACATTTTATTTTTTTTAAATTAGAAAGAATGTCCGGAAAGTTATTTTTGTAGTGACTATTCACTTATATAATATATGGTCAACTATCTGATAACTGCGATACTATTATAAATTTAATAAACTTCATAATTAGTTGTATATATTTCATTTTTAAAAATAGGAAGACAGGAAAATTGAATTAAATTTATTATTGTTTAGTACAAAATAAATTCGTATTATTTTCATTATAAATTTGGGTATTTAAAAACGGCTCAAAAGACACTCTCCTTTGTATATATATATATTATATACGAAACAAATTTCATTAATATCATCTTATTACCTATGTAATTGAAAATCAAATAATCATTTTTTAACAAGTTTTAGATATATTAAAAAAAAAAAGTAAAATGTTGAGTTAAAAATGATATACTATAAACAGTTCTTAATAAAACCAAAATGTGAATCTATATGTGTATTTAAAAAAATATTTATACAGATTGTGCTAAGAACAATGCTTGAAGTATTGAGTATTTTTTTTTATATGGTGTATGTGATTATTCTTATAAATGCATATAGCAATAGTAGATCAAATAATAATTAGTTAAATCGTGATTACATAGTTATACTTAATAAAAAAAACAAGTTATATTAATTATATATTTAAACTGAGGGGTTAGTTGCTACCCATATGCACTAATTGTTTAAAAAGTTGACAGATAACTACTAGTTTTTAATAAATTGTATTTTTATAATGATTTATGATTATCACACGTAGACTTTGGGAATATATTAATTTCGACGGATAAAAGACCTTGGCCTTGCTCAACATATATATACTCATATTTTGCCTTTGGCGATTAAGAAAGGAAAAAACTTAACACACGCGGATATCCTCTATCTATAGCTTTATGAAAATATATACTTGATATATTTAAGCCTACATTTATATATTTTAATGTATACCTATACACTATATGTAGGTACAGCAAAAAAGTATTTGATAGGCTTAATTCATAAAATTTCAAAAAAAATTATTACCTTGAAATTTTTCATATTTATCACAGTCTTCATAGTCAATGTATATAAATATAATATAATTTACACAATAAATTGTATATATAATATTTCGTAAACTATGTTAATTATTTCTTCATAGCTATACATATAGTAGCTACCTACTATGTTAGTATATAATATATACATATTATATCTAATGGGATTTAATTCAAACACTTATCGTTATGTAATTAGTAATTACTATCTTACGTTTGTTTTAATTTATATTAGTTGCCTACTTACAACTTTACAAGACAAGAAGCTGTATAGCGTACCTATATATTAAATTTTTTATAGATCCTGCTTATACATTTTTTATTTTATTTTTTTGTAACACAAATCTTGGTTTATAATTTTACTTAAAGATCCCTTTAAAATATATTACTTTTTATTGCTATTTATAGAAACAAATAAAATTAATGTTTTTTCCTGGTTACGAAATGTTTGAACTATATATTATATTAGTAAGTAGAGTATTATAATCATTAATACAAAACAAGATTAAAAAAATTTATAAATAGATATAAACCGCATTATAAATGCATTTTATTTATTTAATATAAAATATCAATTTTATCGTGTCTACCTATAATAATACATAGGTTACACATACATACACATATATATTAATATATAGGTATTCAAAGTGTGTACTTAGGTATAGTAATTCTTTGTATTTAATAGCAAATAACTATAACGTAATAATATATATATAATGATTCGTACGAAAGATAAATACTATACACTCCTTAAAAATGCGTTAATGTCTAAACCTATGTACATTATACAGTTATAATAATAACAATTATGTGAAATACTATCGATGCGGCCTAGTAAACGTACTAGTTACTTTCTTATTTATTTTCCCGGAGTTGTGACCCATACAGTGAAATAGAGCGATCTGTCGTAGTACTATATGGTCTTGTGGGTTCATAATTCATAACAATTACCCATATAGTACAGGTACGATATGTAGACACGTACAGCCACAACAACCTTGCGACCACTCCGCATCACGGTTTTAGACATATTTACCATGTACTTGCTTTACCTTTACACAGGTTCCCGCGAGAACGGGGAGTATCTTTACCTATAAATATATATATATGATGTGTGCGCGTTTTATCGGCTTCTGCGATGCTATTCATATATGTTCGTCGCCATCGTCGTCGTCGTCTCGATTCATTATCAATATCGCTTGCACAGCAGTAACCGAACGATTTTCCAAACAAAAAGGAGGTATAGCTGCGTGTATAATAACGATAGTTTCACAAGTAAACGGCAGATTGTTTTTCTTTCGTCCATCACATCCTGTTCGACCAGCTCGATAATATCCACACACATCATATTATTATATGGCCGTGTATCGTGTATAATACACATACACACACACACACATATATATATATATAGGTATATATATAGGTACATATAGGTATATACTATTTTATATAGTGATTGTGAATATCGGTTGACGCCCCAACCCGACCTTGGTTTTAATTCGAACATAAATTATGGTAGATTTCATAAACCTATAAGAACTATATCGGGGCAGTGCAGTGACCTTGGATCCGGTCAGTGTATTTATGATATTATTTTAGGATGTTTAAAACGGATGGCGGAATGAGGTATTAAAATTATTTTTAGCTTATAAAATTAAAAACGGTCCTTTCGGACACGTCAATTGCAATGTACGTATATATCAAGTTATGTACCTATGATGTTATTCCAAAGTATATCATATTAACATATCTACCACCATATTACAGTCGTTCTTTCAGCTTTACCTATACAATTATGATACGATTGATTTGTATTGGATCACGATTTAATTAGCTATATTTGCGTATTCTTTAATATATACACACCTATATAAGTATATAAACTTGCAGGGAGTGTGTCCATGCAACGGCGAGTGTAGTAGTGACACAGTTTACTTTCTATCCAGTATCCGGGAAAATTCTTCAGAACAAAACCTAATCGTAACATTTGTATTATTTTATTATAATACTGCTGGTCAAAAATAAATACTGTTTATATAGATACATGATGTAGACGTGCGGTCGATGTTCTGCAATGTAATACTACAGTTTTAGCACTGTCAAATCGGGTAAAATGTTTTCCACGCACACATGGTTCGTAATGCCGAGAATCGTTTTTTTCAAGTTTTTCTACGTTTAAGTATATATTTTGTATATTTCCATGTACTATCTCGGGAAACCTTGAGAAACGGGCCCTATTTATTGAACCGTAAATTCATAAGTAATGGGTCCTTGGCTATTACACTGTATACCGGCCCGAAAAGATGATTTCAATTTGTCACGTACGCACATTTCAAACAGAATAAGAACACAATATAATAATTAAATAACACGAACACACGTCGCTAAAAACTAGCTCGCTCGGTGTATTCGTATGTACGATAATTGCAAAACTGATATCAAGATCAGAATCGTAGATAAAAATAATATAATATAAGTAGGAACGTTTATCACATTGTTTATAAGGTGACATATATTACAATAAGAAGGCATTAATGCATTGTCGTATGAAATATTATATAATTATTATAAAAAAATTCAAAGGGTTCGAAAATCAAATGAATTCAATGTACCTATATTGTTTACATGTCGCGGTTCCTTTACTTCTCGTTGTAATTACACCGTGTAACGACTGTAACGTGACGGAATTTATAGGCACCTATAATATATTTATTTTTCTCATTCTTCGGTTCTCATTCACGCCTCACAGGTCGCTGAGTAAATATTCCAATGAATAGTAAGCCATTAAAAAGGGCTGTAACATAATAACTGTATCGATAACATTTAGTGATTTAGATACCTAAATAATATAAAACGGAACTATTGCTCGTCATTTGGAAATAAAAACTTATTTCGCATACACTTATCACAATTAAATTTATTCGATACTCGGTTATTATTAATTTGACTAATATATTATTATTACTAAAAAAAAAACATTTTTTTTTTTGAGATTCTTACTACATATTATAATTTAATAAAAAAATTTCAGTCTATCGGGAACTAATATTTATTCTTAAATATTTTTTTGTAGGGATATTGGGAATATCCCCACGGGATAAAATAATCTTAATGACTATAAACGTTCTCCAATTATATAGTTTCAAAAATTGTTCATGATTTCTGTGTTGGAATATGAAAAATATGTAAATTTATTAAATGTATTACAATTGTAATTATTTAAATCTGTAAATAAACCACTCGATAGGTTGAACAAATGTAGTCTCAACTAAAATAATAACTACCTATAAAACAGTTTGTAATACGCGTTTAAAAAGTAAATATTTTCGATAAAATTGATTAGTTACTTACCTCTTCTCATTATTTTACCAACAAGGTAACCGCAAATACCGCATGTGGTTTTTGAATGGTTCATAAAATATTACGAATATATAATTAAAACTGTTTAAATTTGACTATAAATAGCTTTTCTAATAATTCATCTTATTACTCATTGGTTTTTATTTAACTAATTGCAGTTAAACTCGTGTCAAAGTTCTTTCAGTGGGAAGATTTGTAATTTTGCGTGACATGTAATTTACTTTTTATTTTAATAAGTACATATTATTATAAAATATAAATCTACATTTTTAATAAAAACTACTTTTAAAAAAATTACACCATTTAAAGCTTATTTGAGTAATTAATTTTTATAGAATATAATATATTACTCAAAGTCCTACTTATAATATTATTAAATATTCGTCGAAAATGTTAATTCCATAATTAAAATTATTATTTAACGAATAATTTAACAAAATAAATAAAAATAAGAATGTAAATTATTGGTGACGCATGTATGGTATGGCGAAAGTGTCTAATTATTATAAAAATAAAAATGTTTTCATTAAGTACCGAATAATACAAACAAAATTTCCTTCTTGAAAAATTTGGTACATTGCATGTTTTTCTATCACAAAAAAAATTCGACAAATTTAAAAAAAAGAAACAATATACATTATCATAGTTGTACAATTAACGTTAGTCATCTCAAAGTCATGCACTTCATTCAGAGTAAAATAAAATTATGATACATCAGGACTGAATAATTGAACAACAAAATATACAATAAAATCGATTACAACACGGTCAAGTTATGTTTATATTATTTAATGGTTCAATTATATTTCTTATCTTCTATCATACCTAATGTCTATTAATAATGAATATTAGTGGTAATTAAAAACAATTTGTTTGTGTTTGGGTCATGATGTCTATCATTTGTTATTATGATGAAAAATTATTAAAAATTCTCAATGAAATGATAGTATAATTGTATAAAATTCATTATAAGAAAAGTTAGATATGTAGGTAGTATAAAGACTGAATAAGATATTAATTAATCCTATATCATGTATTGTACTCTATCATTAATTTAAAAATAAAAGAATAAATTTATGCGAACTTATTAAAAGTTTAAATAAAAATATTATAAGTTTAAGTTTATTATTTCCTACTAGAATTTATGCTAAATATTTTTTACTGTTAGATATATATTCATTTCTTGAGATACATGGTATAGACAATAAATAAATAATACAATATAGTAATAATAATAAATTATAGTATATAATATAAATGTAATAATAAATTGTTTTTGTATTTACAAATGTTGAAACGCGGAGTGTTTACAAAAACGGTTAAAAAAATAAACTTTGATGATGGATAATAATGTTTAATGTAGATATTTTTAATTTTGCAAAAATGTATTTAACTAGCTTTTTAATATAAACAGTAGTTCTACGTGAATTTAAATGCTTTTAAAGACATTATATTTAGTTAAGTATGGTTTATTTATTGATAAGAATATTATACTCATTATTATATTATTAAACAGTTATTAGCTCATTTGATTATGATACATTATATACTTCCATAACATTTTAATTAAAATTATATGCGTCAAAATGTTTAGAAAAATACTTAAGTTACTAAATTATTCACAAATAAAATTTCAATTTTGATGATATTTATTTTTAAAATAACTATTTGAACATATTTAAAAAATAAAAAAACAAAATTTTTGCCCACTCTTAAAAAAATAAAGTTTTACGAAAATTATCAAAATTTAAGTTATTTAAAAGTTTAAATTCTATAACCACATTTATACTTTTGTTGAGCTGATATCAATGTCTTTAATTTGTAATCATTGTGTGTTAAACAAAACGTCATTCAAACATCATATGAATTTATGAATTTAATATTTTATTGATGAAAGCCATTAACTGTAAAAATGTTGATTTTATTATTAACTATTAAACAGTTAAACTGCTGCAATTTCGGTTTGAAAAAAGTTATATATAAATATATTATTTTAACTGATTTGATTTTTAAAGGATTATTTTATAAAACATATAGTGACCAAACTAAAAATTATCCTTGAAAACTAACAATAACATGCCAAACAAACTTAAGTTATATAAAGGCATTGGTGCATTAACGAGATAATTTTATATTTCCTTCAAAAATCACATGAATTCGGTATGTAGATATATTGTAAAAATATAATAGGTAAACTGATGCAACAATAAATTAAAGCTGATCATCTTTTTTGAAAATAAAAAGTTTAATTGCGTTTTTTTAATGATATGTCCTTAATACATTTTAATGGTCATGTTTGCGGATACTACGCATAAAATAATTTTCGTCTAACAAGGAGTTGATCCTCATTATCACATATAATTATTTAAATATATTATCGTCGTATTATGAAAATTTGCCGTGGAAAAATATAATATGTATCTAACCACCTATATGATAATAATAATAGTAGTATTGGATAATATTAATAATAAATAATATATTATCATAACATTCATAACCTATGTCTTTATCCTTCATAATATATTGTAAAATAAGTAAAATATGTAAGACAGTAGAATACTATGAATATGTATATTCTTAAATAATACTCTTACTAATGGTATATAATATCTGTTAATGTTAGTTGACGGAAAAATGTTTTAGAATAAAAAGAGCTTTATCAGAGAGATTTATTTTTGGCAAGTGGTAAATACGAGTATTATATGATTTTATCCTATATACTGAATCCAATTCATGACATACTACTCTCGTAGGTACCTTTGTATCGTCATTTTGGATTCACTGTGAAATAAACTTCGTTTATATGTCTAAATGCTTATTATTGCTGTGGTTGAATTACTACATACAGCGATAGTTTGTTGGAATTTTCTAACGTTTCATCAAACTTATATTTTTAAACTATTTTTTATTTTTGAAAATTCATTTGGTTAATTTACTACGAACAGTACGAACAAATTCAATTATATATCATTATTATTTATCTTGAAATCGTAATATATTACAAAATAATTGACTGATATACTTTTGTATACTGTGTATACCGTCATTGACGTTATTATTTTTTATCAGTGATTTCAAAACGTTTAACACGTGCAAAGTCAGTTAGAAGCACTAAATTAGATTTGTTTTTGACACGACGACTATGTCATATCATTATTGTTTGTCTAATATTTACATTGAATAATAATAATAATAATAATAATAATAATATTATGTATAACACCGAAGTAGCCGGTGTTCGACGACAATTTCCTCGACAGCTAAAATATTACACACTATAATATTATTAATTATTATTCCGCGTTTAGTTGTGTCACCATTATCACAAAAAAAGTTGATATCCATTTACTTCAGACATAATCGAGTTGGTCTTTGACATGACGTATAAATTATCTAATTTATCAATTACCTGTATAAGTAGATATTGTAATAAATGCTGTCAGCATCATATACACAATCCTCTTATATGTATATTTGAATGTTCAAGTACCGAGCACAATTGACAGGCCTATTCACACTATAAACGTTCATTAATTATCAACTATTCATTAGGTAGTTGAATTTATAATATACTTATATTTATTATTATTTTGTACATTGAAATTTTTATAAAAATATTCTGCTACTAGCTATACTACAATTAAAATACAAATTTTGTTTTAAAAACCAATAAGAATTAAACAACAAACATACAAGGATGAAAAAATATAAATAAATATTACTCGTATTATTGTATTATCTTCTAAGTATAACTAACATTTTTCAAACACGCATTCTTCGAAAAGTTTATGTTTGTACTATTACAATAATTGTCATGTTTAAATGTACTAATTTAACATTAATAATACAATAATTGTTGCAGGCGTAAAGTGGAAATAAATAAAAACCAATATTATTGAAGACAATTACCAGATAAACTATTATGACATTCATGGTGCTATAGAATTTAAGATTCTAAAACCCCTTTGGTATATCATGTAGTATATTTTTTCAGGATTGTTAAATTGGGTCCTAAATGACATTATCTCGGTGACTCAGTAAGTTGAGTTCCAGAAAAAATATAATATGTTAATTGGGCACCGGAAAAAAATGTTTGTACATTAAATATAGTACGCCAAATTTTATAATTATGGTATAAATATTGTAATTTAATGGTATAAATTAAAATATATGTGGTTTTTAAAATAGCATGTTCTAAATAAATAATATATGATTTAACTTTAAATAATTAAAAATTATACAATGTTTGTTTATCTATCGATGCGTAGAATTAATTGGTGCCCAGGCGGTAATAACGTAGAGAATTATTGTAACAGAATTATTATTCATGAGTAAATTGTATAAATATAAAATATAAAAAATTAAGTTTTAAATTTTTAATATTTTAAACCTAGTGTGCCAATAGTTTAAAGCCGAGACCCAATTTACCTACTACCTTTTTATATCTAGGACTCAATTTACCGCTTTCAAAACGAACTCAAATTATCGCGGACCCAATTTACCTAGCCCCATTTTGTCACAGATACATTTCCGTTCAACAATGTTTTAAATTTTTTTTTTTTTGTTTATTTTAGAAGGTCCTTCTTGTTATTATAATTTATACGTATTAATACATAATGCAATATATTTATACATTTTCATTTATTATACTGAATGAATTGTTTTATCGAAGGACACTTGTTAAGACGTTATTTCAAATACTATTAACGTTTTGAAAATAATTTTTTTTTGTACAATTTTAGAACAAGATTTGTTTTAAAAAATGGTAATTTTTATGGTTTTTTAATATCAATAATCAATATACATATTTAATTCATTACTTCAAAACAGATTTGAATTTTTGACGAGTATTTTACGAGCTATAAGTATTTAAAGTATAGATTAGTGAAAAAAAGTAACTCAGGGGTACTGCAACTACTGCGTCAAATTTTGGACTCCACTTAGATATTTAAATTTTAAATGCTTATATAGCTTATTAACTATATGTACTAGTCTGAAATTTTATTTTATATGTTGATATATGCTCTAAATTTATTTGTTTCGAAATATGAAATTGAAATTATAGGTTATTATTCATAAAAAAGTAAAACATTTAAAAATGATAACGAGAAAAATAATAAAAATATAATTTTTTTTCAATGTTGTTGTTTTGTCAAGTACCTAGAATTATATAAAAGATATTTTTAAAAATATTATTAGTTTTATAAAATCATTAGTGTTCTTCGATAAAAAAAAATCACCTATTGGAATATAGTCACTTGCTTGGAACTATACATATTTATGTTAATGATTTATAATAAACAGATAGGAATGTTTTGACATCAATTTAACCAAAATCACCAGTGTATGTATAAAACAGAATGTCAACAAATATTCTCCATTTAAGAATTTTTATTATATAAAAGATAACCCGCGTAATTGTACATGGCAATAAGTATCTACGTGTGACACGGTTTTGTTTATAATGCTACACAGTACGCCAAACATTATTATTTTTTTTTTTACCACTTAATCGATGAAATTGAGAAAAACTTGTTTATGCGTGATCACACAAACGATAAATGTGTATAAGATAAACGTCATCAGATGTCTTTATTTTTTTTTCCATAAATTAATAAGATTTTCACTATATATTCAATAAAAGTATTACGTATAATGGCATAACACTGATTGGTAATTTATTCAATTAGTCATGTACTCGTTGATCCTTAATCAATAATTAGTTGTCACACTTAATTGCTGTAATTTTGATGATTTTTATACTATGTTTATTTGTTCAATATTACCATTCATAAAATTTATATTTTTCTTCATTATTTTAAGAACTTGAAAAAAAGATTGCAAATATCTTATACGTTTTAAGTACCTACTAGAACACACTACACATAATAATAATACCTAATTAATAACCAGTTATACACTCAATTGCAGCTTTAATTTTAATTTAATATTAATTGAAAACCTATATTTTTCAATACACTCGCGTTACAAAATTTGATTAAAACAAAACTTGTTCATATTTTAACACGCCATTTTAAGTTTGAAAACATTCGACAGAGTCTAAGAAAACTGTTTTTCTAACTTTTTATTCGAATACAATAAACGTGAAAATGTTGATTGTAAGTATATAACACATTGATTTCCTATACATACCTAGTTTATTGTTATTTCCTTGTCATGTTTGCTAAAACGATTCTGTGTGGTCACCATATTCGGTCACTGTGAATATTTTAAAATTTATTTCAATCGAAACCATTAGTGGCATTAGTTGATAAGTTTTGAAACCGTAATAGCCATTATGATGTAACTACAACCTACATGATAGATACACAATAATATTAAACTTATTATACAGATAATGACAATTAATGTATTAGTTGTTCACACGGGTTCATTTTTCATAAAAGCAAAAAATAATCGGTTCCGGATAAAAACACGAATGAATCTTACTGGAATTGCCCAACTCACAACTGCATTTGGTCCTATACGTAGAGATATCTAGTATAATACTAATGGATATTTATGTACGCTTCTCAGTTATATTGCATTTCTCTCGGCACTTATATACGTAAACGGTATACATTAGACGACCGTACAAAAACTCGCGTAATTCGTTGAGCAAAAGTATATCGTCGTATACTGCACGTCCGCGCGTATAGTAAGAGGTTGATACTCTCGACTTGCGCAAGATTAGGCCATCACAATTATCATTATTATGTATAGCAGGTATACATTTTTTACTGAAATTGAAATAATAAAATACCAATATAAAATTATGCGAGACTGCAGTCTGTAAATTCCATGATAATTGCGAATTTATTTTAAATCTCGAGACAATATTGCATTCGAATTCGCGATCTATAGTATTTTCACGGTCAAATGGACCAATTAAATTTTCAATTACTAGTAAAAAAAAAAATACAGTTTATCGGTATAAATGCGGTTACTCTTCAACAATAACAACAATAATAAATAATAATAATATCGTTTTACCCCTGAAAGAAGCTCACGAGTTTATATATATTATCTATATTAATTCGGTCTGTAAATCTATGATTGTTTGTATATAATATGTTTGCAAAAAAGACCTTGGTGGCAAAGAAAATCACGCTTTTTTACCAACATCATTCTACAATTGTAATTTTTTTCTTTACTTCTAATAACAATATCAGTTGATAATCTTTCAGCCTCATTCTCGCATTTCAAAGTCGTTCGTTAGTTTGTTTTATAATGATATATATTACGGATACAATAAAAACCATGTGTAATTAGCAATAGCTTAGAGCTAGCTAATGGTCTTCGTGGAGCATTGGGGTTATGTAAATTGTAAATAGATATTATGTGTATACGTGCAGAATAAATACACGCCTTCCAGTGACCTTGAATTATTTTTTTAGACTAGATTTTTAAACTTTTTTTTATGATTTTTTTCAAATACTTATTGTAACGTAATATAATATATTTCATTACGTAATTATTATACATTACACTATGTACATATACAAAATATATGCATACAATATTATAGTCGGTCATAGTATTCCACACCGATAAAAAGCACATGGTCCTAAGCTTATCAAGTAAACAATCACAATATAAACATAGAATAAGGATCAATATGAAAAATATCAATAATAAACTTGATTTAAAAAATGTGTGTATAATACAATGTATAAACACGTGATTATAATACCTATATACATGCGAATAATGCGATATTATATTATCAGTAAAATCGGGTTTTTAAAATATAATATATACGTTTATGATCCAAAAAACCTTGAAAATGGACATAATATAAGCTCTTTAAATATTTTAAAAACATTATGTATTATTGCAGTATAAAATATATTATTATACAAAGTAATATTGAGTATGATTTTTTTTAGTAAATATTAAAAATTGAAAATCTATTTTCAAAAAACTATTTTTTAAATTTGAACAGATAAATTAAATTTTACAAATTAAAAATAAATCAATTTATATAGGTTAATGCCGTTTGTTTTTATACCATTATTCATTATTCAGTCAAATTTGACTAGAACTTAGGTACTTATAAGACACGGAGACAATATAATAATAAAACATTAAACTTTTAAAGAACAAGACGTTACGTGTGTGGCGTGTCGCATTCGTCCTATATTAAGTTATTTCCTATCCGGAAAGTCATACATGAATGTCTATTATCTATAATTAAACAAAACTGTTGTTGTAAGAAAATATAGAGATTTATATTAAACATCTTTCCAAAACAAAAGTTTATTGAAAACTTATGTAGGTACTATAAAATAAATATGTTTTTAAAAAATTTTTAAAATAAAATAATCTAGGCATAATAATAAGAGAAATTACTTTTCAATCAAAATGACTTGAATATACAAAAAATGTTCATTGTATAATTAACCATTATGTTTAAAATATGCATCTGTATGTAGTACATATATTTTTTTATACATTCTCTTCTAAACAATCGTCGTCATTTCTTTTTACAATCGAACAGCATAGAAATTATATTCAAAAAAATAAAAATAAAAATACGAAAATGCGCAATAATCAGAATAGTTAGTTATAATGTATATAATTATACGCAAATTTCTTTTGATATATTTGTATATAAAATGAAAACAAAATACAATATTATTTAAATGAAAAAAATGTTAAAAACGTTTATTCAACATTAGTTGTAGAGTATTAAATTTACTTGCGTTTATATTTTAATAAAAACAAATAAATTCATGCATACCTAGAATTAAACACTTATAGAATATAGTTGTTAATCGATATATATTTGATATATATCATACAAATAAAAGTAAATTCAAATACCTTGTCAACATAATATCAAAATAGTATATTATTTGTTTAATGTATTTTGCAGTAGAAAAAATAGTTTATAATTAATTTAATATATTAATAATATTGTAATATATTTTATTACACATACACGTATGTATACATATTATTATGTACATGGACTTGCAAAGTACCATATTTGAGTGTAAATAAGTTAAAGATAATTTTGAAAATCCCGTTGACTCACTTAATCATTTGTAATTATTGAGCAAATGTAATTTAAAAATTCCTATTTATTATAAATAATTATATTGTGGGGTATAACTTATAACATAAATATTAATATATAAATTATATAGGTTATTTAAATAAAATTGTACCAGGTGGTCACAATTTTTATAGTAGAAATAAATCAATCCTTTAATCTATTCCATGCAGATGTTGCAGCATTTTGATGCAATATTATATTAATATCAAATAAATTTTAGGTTTTGAATTCACAATAATAATTATAGTCTTTTTTTATATTTCAAATAATATATTTACATGAGTGATGTGTACCTAACTAAACACCTAAGTATTGATTTCCTATTATAGATATGTATAAATAAAATGTCATTTATTAATAACTAGCGTCAATCTTATGAGCACTTTGTAAGTTGTAACGATAGAAAATAAATAAAAATGGTTTAATTTTAATCGCTAGAACCTCTTTTTAAACTTATATACTATATAATATGTAATTATTATGTTAAAAACACACATTACAAAGTGAAGATACTTTAAATTTTAAATGTCTCCAGATTTATAGATTATAAAAAAGATCTAGATAATAGATAACAAATTATAGAAATAAAAATATTTTGAATTACTTGTCTTTGTCAAAATATACAACGCACGTACAATTACATAAAGTATAATACAAATTATCATTTATTTAGTTGTTTTTAAATATTATTAATAAAATAAACCATTTTAAAGGAAAAGAACCTATGGTTTTATTGAAAATAAATAATGCTAGTAGTAATGAAATAAAAAGTTATTTAGAATATTTTATATCTTATTTGTACTACATAAAAAAAACACAATAATGAACTATTGAAATAGGATTCTACCTTAAGTAGATCAAACATCAATCTCATACGCATTATTGATGTCTTTACTTCTTAATTATTTCCTTGAATATTTGTATACTGCTGGGTATATAATTTAAAATAATAATAATAATAACAAACTTTACACTTACGTTAAAGTAAACTAGTTGAAGGTACAAATTCAATTTGGAAAATTGAAGTTACTCACCTAAATCACATATTTAAATTACAATTTTACTATAGAATTATGAATAGATTATTATTCACCTTACATATTATTATACTTTATTAATTTAAATTTAAATTAAATTCTTGTTTTTCTTAGCTTACTGAAAAACAGCATTATATTATTATTTTTATTGCAATTCATTTTTTTTTATTAAAAAGTAATTATATATCGTTGTACATATAAGAAAAAAATGGTTCTGAATTTCTGATAGCGAAGTTAAAGGTTTGTATTAATCTATAATGACTTTTTTACAGTGCTTTAAAATTATCATTTGTTCTATGTTATATCTCTATAAAATGGAAATCGATACTATAGTTACTACTTTGAGGAAGTCATCATTCGATTATATCATCTGGAAATCGATACTAGTAACTACTTTGAGGAAGTCATTATTCGATATCTCAGTGGTTTTCCAAGGCATAATTACATAATTATTCATAATGTTCTTTGAACATCGAATCATGGAGACGCTCGCTACATGTTAATGAATAATATTGGCAGTGATATGATTTTTGATAGATTTCATAAATTTTCCCAGTGATTATGGTACAGTTATGGTTATAAAAATGAACAAAGAAAAAAAATGTGTGAATTGACGATGAAGACTTTTTTTGAAAATAATTTTAAAATGTATTGATTTTTTAATAATAAATATTTGCATATAGGTACGGCAAATTCTCAATAATTTTAACGTTTACCTGCAGTCACGTAAACGCATAAATATATATATTTATATACAATTTGTACAAGTAATAGCTTAATGCAAAATATTGCATTAGTTCTGCGTTCTGCTTACCACATACATCTATATAAGTAATTAATATAATTATCTTTAATGTAGCAAGACTTTAGTTTCATTTGAATAATTCTTGTTTATATTACGCCATATATGTCGTATTTCCTATTGTAAGTAGCTATATTAAACAAAAAAACCATATCCTACACAGAATCCTGTAGAAAAAAGTTATCGTCTACACGCGTGGTTGCACAATATATTATATTAGTTGGTGTTCATATCCAGAAAATAATATATTATAGTATATTGTATTTAATCGCTACGTTTTATTTGATCAATAAGACTACCCATAAGTTACATACTCGTTTATAAATAATTATTATTTAAAAAATATTTTATTCAAACATTAATTATTTAACTCAATAATTGATAATAGCATAAATGACTTTTTGAATTCTAGTAGTAAATTTTTTCCTAAAAATAAATTATTATTATGAAGTGAACAAACCAATAAGATCGTTATACTATAAGTATCGCTAAGTAAATATTTATATCATAAATAATATAAATAAGTATATTAATTCCGTAATTTCTGTGTTAGAAATTATTACGATATCGGAATTTTATATCACAAGCGTGTTTTAGCACAGGATTAATAACACTACTTATGTATGCGTTATGTTGTAGACAGTTTATTATTGCTTGAATATTCGTTGACAATCAATGTCCAGACGTTAAGTCTTATTGAAAATGTGTTGTATACATTATATGTTTTAATATAGTAAAAATAAAACATTCACAAGGACATTTAAAATGTAGATTATATAAATAATGGGAATCTTAAGAGTTATACGCCCAAATCTAATGAAATTCTTGTTATTATTATTGTAACGTACCAATACGTTTTGAATGTATAACATATAATTTATCTTTACGTTCATAAAATCATCTTATTTTACTCCTATAGTTATATCATAGGATATGTAGTATGAAAACAATATCCTATGGTTATAAATATAGCTTATATATGTTTTACGCGTATAATATGAACGATTTCGATTGTTGTATAATCGTGATAACTGCAAAACTTACTATCGTATAAATTGTTTTAAACAGACTATTTTACAATTAATTATATTGACAGGATAGTAATATACCGGTAAGCCGCAGCTAAGACTGTGTTACAGGCGCTCGTCACTCGCTTCGCTCACCTTGGCACATAATTGTTTACAAGTTACAACTTGTTACTATTTAGTATTTATCATTTGAAAGCAAAGATCGATAAATTATCAGTTTACATGCTGAATTTAAACTAATAATGTCCGTTATTCGTGGTGTACATAATAAAATACGCATGTCAGACTGACGACTGTATTTCAATTTTTCCTATTAAATAATATATATAGTTATGGTAACTATGACTAATATAATATAAATTCTTAGACATGCAAGTTTAATAATCAAATAAAAATTAATCTTATCTTAATATCTAAAACCATAAATGGTGTTAGGAAAATCCTATTAATAGTATCATATTAAAAAAAATCAAAATAAATATCAGTAAGCACTAAGTACTATTTTTTTTTTTTAGTAGGATTATTAAAAATAATTTTAGTTTTCAGCGTGTTATTAGTAGTAGAAAGTATGCAAATTGCATTAATTTTATAAAACTTTCTAAAAAACTACCGGGAAATTACATTAAAATACTTTATAATTTAACTAGAATATTCGTCAGATATCCAACCTACGAGTACATAGAACAGAAGGACAAGGGTGTGAAGTAAAACTTTTAGAACACTAACGTACTAATATACGAAAAAAAAATAAACAGAAAAATCATGTGATCATAAAGCCAAAAGATTGTTTGATTCGAACAAATCTCCTAAAATACATCTCTATATTAAAATAACGTATTCATACTATTATGAACCACATTTGTAAATTTTTATTTTTCTTAGATTCTGAATTATGTAAGAACAATAATTTATTGTGGGTTTTTTTAGTTTTTTGATCTAGTAAGAGGTGAAAGTATACTTCATACGATTCAAGCATTAACCGATTGTAATTGTATATAAATTGTACTTTAATTAGAAATATTTTTAATATTTTCTCACTTATTTATCCGAAAAAAATGTGTTTATTACATTTACAGTATTTCTTTCAATTATTTACAAAATCAATTCCAGTTATTTCGTTAAAAATATAATAATCATAATAGCGACTTGCATTCATCACAAATCATTAATTAAGCATAGTCTTAAAATTATTTTTATTTATTGTAAAAATTATATTCTGAATAGAGTAATGGATTTTTCAATAAAAACGAATAAACCGTAGATACTTGAAAATATTACTATTTGTTTAAATGACAATTTTCTATACTTGTTGAAATTTTCAAAATATTTCAACTAGTTTTAAACTATTTTTAGACTTTCGAAACTTTGAATTATTTTTAGTTTCATTTTAATAAATAACGATAAAAATGAAATAAACTTAGTGATATAAGATGATAAATCGTCTCCGGCCCAGTCCTTATTTTTAGTAAATTTTTCTACTACACACTTTACCATTTTTTTTTTTATCATATCTAGACAAACGTATTTTAAGGGGATTGTAACTAATACACATAAACTTTTTCGTCTATTTGTAATTTGCTACTGCATACAAAAATAAAGACTGGTCTCCGCTCAGATTTATTTTTTGTATATAAATACAATAATATATCATTGAATTAAAATATAACACATTCATCACATGTAGAGATCTAGTTGACACCCATCGTACTGAAAAGCTGTGCCCATTTCATACCTTTTTTACTATTATTATTCTAAAATTTGTAATTTATGTTACTATTAACAAAAAATATCAAAAAAATAAAAATAGAAAAAATTTAACGAATATATTTATAAGGATTTGAATTGCATGACTAATTATATTATTTCGAACAGTAATTTTAAAAATTGGCAATTTTTTCTACAAAACTTGCAATTTTAATAGTTACATGGTTAACCACATATTATAATGTTATGCCAAATAAGATTATTATAAATATAAATATTTCTTTTTATAAAGATATAAAGTTTGATTAACGGTTAATTTTTCAAATCAAAATTTGAAGATGTTAGTAAATGTTGATATGTTTTTAATTGAATCGTAGTTTTAAGTAATACGATTTGAGATTTTAACACAAGGTTACTAATATATATTAGTTATAACACGAATAATATATTATAGTTGAACAATTTTTTTGGATTGCGTTCAAATGTGTATAATAATAATAATTAGCAACTACACCCTACTATATAATATACTACTCTGAGGTGAGTGTCATATGTACGCTATATATTTTTATCCTTTTTTCAGTGGTTTAATGTTTAATAAAAATACGTAAGTAATAAAACGAAAAAAAAATAGTCATATAAATAAATTACTTAAAATAAACATAAACGACTGTATTTACAAAATTGTGTATTAGTATATACCTAACTTCGATTTGAAAATTAATCTGAAAATTAGTTGCGTATTATCACGTTGTAGGGATTTACTCGATCCGCATTCCATATGACTTATACTATTTTGTATGATGTTGGCTAATATCACGTTAAATAGGTAAGGTAATAAAATACGAGAAAAAAAATAGATCATATTTACTATTATTATATAAATCATATAATAGCCTTGTATTAAATTGTTACATTATGTCATTAAAATTAATATCAAATTTACTTTATTTTAGCTATTTATAAATAATATAAAATAAAATTGATCTTTTCCTGTATATTGATTCAGTAAATCAGAGTTTGTTACCAAGGCCTCGCGGTGGTCAATCCGTTTAACAAGTTGACACCGAACCGTTTCAATTTATTTGTTTAAATAATTTTGTATAGTGGTAAAATTCATGGTGTACACAAACCCGGAATTATTTGGTAGTGCCTACTATTATTAAATAAAATTTCATGGTTATTGCGCGGTTTACGATTAGGCGTTGTCTGTGAGTCATGCCGTCTGTATAAATGAGTACGATACAATTAATACGCTGAAACACGCATTACATTTTATTCGAGATATTATTTTATTATATTAATATATCAATAACAATTTATTTATAACATCATTTTAGTTTTAATTTATAATATTAATTTTTATGTATTTAAAAAAACACATATTTAATAGGTATATGAATAATAATTTATATTTATATGAATTATTATTCTTTCTAATATTGATAAAAGAAGAGATTCGATATTAATTTATTATACCTACTACCTATACATAACCATCAAAGTTCGCGGTTGCAGTATATGCGTATCTGTATAGTTCCGGTTTGTGTGTTCTTTGCCGTATTGTTAGTGCACACATAAAATTATATTTATATTTATTCGACACCGTCACTTACAAATAAAAACCAATTAATATATTTTTTTAATTCGACTGACTAAACATAGGTATTTTTTCATATTTATCGATATCGAAGTATGAATACAATTCGGACGGGTTTAAAAAGTGAAAAAAATATGCCAAAAATCACGGGGTATTTTCATTCGAGGTGATCGAGTTATCTATGTAAAAAAAGAAGTTCCCTTGTTTCACGAGTCGATGTGGTTTAGCAAAAGCTATTAGCATTGATTTTAATACATAGACTTGTTCGATAAAATCCATGTAAAAAATAAGATTAGTAATAAAAAAAAATTACATATACCTATTATATAGTAAGTAGGTATAGCAGGATATATGTATATTGTATATATATTTTAATAGACAGTCATAATATTTGTTCATTGCAAAATAGCATTTTTAGAATGAAAAAATTGTTTTGAGTAATTAACAAGTAATACACTAAAACGTTAATTAATTATAAGTAATTAAGTTTTATTTGAGTGAAGTATAGTTCATCAATGTTTCGTGGGGTGCAAGCAACTTGTGCACCAACTTGGATAACATTATTTTAAACGTATGTGTTTAAAACGTTTGATACAATAAGTGGTTTTATCTAAAACATTTTATACGTAAGCTTTAATTGGCGAATTTCATTTTGATAAACAAATATATCGTTATTTTGTATTTTTAAGAAATACATTTTTTTAATTTATAGTGTTTTAAACAAAGCATTATTAACAAGCTTAAAAACAAAATTGTTTAAAAAAGTGATTGTAGCAAGACAAAAACGTTGACCTAAGAGTTAACAAAGAAAAAACTTAGTAGATGATAATTACGAGAAAAACGGAAAATCTATTTAATATAACTATAGGCAACAATTGAATGGAACAATTACAAGAATTTAAATACTTCGGTACCTATCACATATCGGACAGTCAAAATAATATGTATGTATGATAAAATAAATATAAGACTTATTGTTGCATACATAGGTATTAATTTACCGTAGCGAACCTTTTTAAAATAAACTTATATAAAAAAACACAAAAGAGCAACTATATTTTATTATTTATAATAAATAATAAATGAGACCAGTCCTTGTCTATATATATGCACTACATGAATTACTGTGAAAAATATACCAACGAACAGAGATGAGAATTAAATCAATTGACCAGACTAATAGGTTTTACAAAAAGGAAAATTTGGTCCAGTTCATTAGAGGAACAAAGCTGAATAAGCTTGGCGAACGCGGAAGGTAGACTGATAAATCATGAACGAAGAAATGAAAGAAACGATACCATAATAAATACTACGATTGAGATGAATGGACAGTGAGACTATGGTGGAATTCATGCTGTCTCAAGAGGTATCACACTCATACTGTGGATATATCATAAGATAGAAAAAGATTGACAAATTAAGTTTTAACAGCTAAAAGCTTAAATGGCTTTTAAGGCTAATATAATAATATATAATTATATTATTATGTATATATAATATGTTATAAGCATGAATTGTATAATATTTATATCGGATATACCATAATATGAATATATTTATTATGTAAACTAAAGTTTAAAATTTTAAATTATTATGCACCGTGCTGAATCATATTTAAACGCATAAAATATGATGAAATATTGATAATAAAAATCCTTGAATTTTCCTTTTCTAACCAATAATAATATTATTATTTTGATAGATTAATTAAGGAGAGCGTGTACCATAGATAATTTAGGTAATTGTAGTGATAAGGTATGATGAACGGTAAAATACATAGATACACGCTAACCTTGAATTATAGATGTATAGCATTAAGAATACAAATTTATTCGGCTAATGACTTTTAAAAGTATTTCCGTAAAAATATATCAACAGTGCGAAATAAAAAAATATAAACACATATTCCATTAGGTATATGATTAGGAATATAAAATTTATGAAATCATTACTTATTAGGACGAACTATTGTAGGTATAACAGTTATTGACCTCAGTGAGGTGTTTATAGGTATACGTTAGCTGAAACACTCTCCTGAGGTCAGTCTCTTATCAATCTTTGATTTTTATAAATATATTCTGTTATTATTAATTTTTTAAATCTAAAACCCCCTGCAGCACGGCATATTTAAATTTACTAGGGCCATTGAGTTCACATAACACCTTCACGTCTCACATACACTTGTATACTTTATATAAACGAACTATTTTAAATTACAGTTGACTTAATAATCAGTTCGAATCCACGACTTGAAGAGATGGAAAATAGGCATGCTACAGTACTGTGGATAAATAATGTCATATATTATACCACATATACCTACTTACTTAAAATTATAGTATTATTTTACTGCTTATTGTAGGGAATATTTAAAAATGTTTACGTTTTATTTCACAACATAAATCAATTAATTTTTTAAGATGTTGGTAATTTTTTTCATTTTCTAACCACTTGTTTTAATTTGTTTTTTGTTTTTACTATTGTTACGCTATTATTATTACGTACATTTTTATCAACACTTTATATTTAATTATTTACATTTAGTTGTTATTTTTTATGCTAATAATTCAAAAATTGTACAAACTCATAACGGCAATACCCATAAATTGTTAAAATATAATTAACCTGTTTTGATATTTCCAAAATGGTTTTTAATCACTTGCCAATTGTTTCTCGTAAAATATAATAGAACGGAGTCTAATGAAAATCATAGTAACTGTATGACTAGAGTTTATTTTAAAATGTCCTTGGTATATTTCCACTAAGTATCGAAATGATTTTCATTCAACATATTACATCATAAATATAAAAATATTGTACTATTTTAATTTTTCCACTGAAATAAAGTTAGATACCTAAACTGGTCAAACTATTTGATTTTACACTTTCGTTTGAAATAGCTGCAATACTTAATGTAATGTACCGTTCTTATAGTAGATATATATTCATTTATATATTGATGAAGCAGTTTACTTTTATTTAATAATGTATTATAGTCTAGATAAATTACTTGATAGTTTTATTTAAGAATAAATACAATTAAGTAATGCCAATAAACCATTAAAGATTAAACGATATGTTCTTATATTATTTATTAAGAACAGTTTAACATGTAACATGTAACGGGTCGTTAAGGAAAAATACTTAGGTGTTGAATATAAGAATATAAATAAATATTATTACGCTTAGGGGATATATATATTTTGAGAAAGATTTCTGGAAATCAATTTGGAAGATATTTTTCTTATTTACGCACATATTAAAAAAAAAAAAAAACATTTAGGTATGTACCTTAGGTCAAATAAATGTTACGTTAAAATTTTAAGTCAAATTAATTTGTGTTTATTTTATTTGTAAAACAAGCACAAATTAAATAACAAATATTAGGTAAAAAAAAAAAGTATTACATTAATTATTACAATTTATAACAATGAAGATAATGAAACAATTATGAACGCTCGACAAGTATATACTAGAGTCTACAATATATATATATATATATAATATTATTATGTTATATTATATTATATTATATTATATTATATTATATTATATTATATTATACCAAAGAACAAAGTATTACATTATTTAAATATAATAGTTAGTAGCAATTACTGTAGTTAACTATAGGTGATAGTAGATATAAATAATTGCTAGAGTTTGTACAAGAGAATTTTTGTTAAGTATACAATATATAACAATATATATGTACACTGCTGTAACCAATAATTATTATCCTTTAGTGTACTACTTTCCGTCCGTTATTATTATAAATTCACTTAAATATCAATCAACGCAGAATTACATGGGAAATAATTTATTCCTATATTTACTATTAGGTGTATCATTACTTATAATTTATAAATAATAATAATAAATCATTGGTACAATTCTAAATTCACTGGAAAAAATTAGATTTATTAAAAAAAAAAAAAAAAAATTAATATTGTCATGAGGAAGTTATTCATTTCAAATAAAAATATTTATTTTTATTATATAAAAGTTTACACAACATTAAATATTTTTTATGATTAAATTTTAGTATTGACGAATTTAAATTTATTGGACTTAAATCTACAATTACCATTTATGATTGCATGGCTCTTAGCAAACGTTAAAATAATAATTCCACAATATGTTATATTATAATGTGTTTTCTTTAATGATTTTTAATTACTTACCTAAAATAAAAAGATCTAAAATGTTAGATTCATTTTTACATCAACATATACATCTTATGTGTATTTGTAGTATAAACAAATATTATTGAATTTAAAAAAATGTGAAATAATAAAAATCCTTAAGTAAAATAAAATGTGTATATATATTATACCTATATATTTAAATCTTCAATATAAAATACGTTCCCGCTTTTCTCGGAATTTAAAAATTCTTGATATAAAATATACTATTATTGGCTATTACTTGTACATTAAAAACTCGAGGTAAAAACCTCGATATGAAGTATCACGAACGAATGGTATTTTGAGATTTGAGGCACGAGAGTGCATGACCATTGAGACCTCGACTTCAGTTAGTCAAACTCTCACATGGAAGTATAATGGAACCCGACATAAATGTAATATAGTTACATGATTTATAATACGTATTGTTATGACTAATCTCATAATTTCAATCAATACAAACAATATATATTTATATGTATAATTATTGGCCTTGCAATCGCGATGTTTTTATAAACGCGGTAGTGCTTTTTTTGTCTTCAAAGTAATAAAAGCAAAATAATTAGATACACGTGGCAGGTGGCTTTTTTTATACGCATTTATAAAATAACGTTGTCTTAGATTATCAGTTATTTAAATAAAATGTCAGGTAATGGTAATAGTATAAAAACCATAAAACTGTAAAAACATATAAGCGAAAATTATATAGATATTCGTATATATATATAGTTCATACGTTATACTATATAGACTCAGTGAAAATCCACTCACTGTAGATTCTGAATTATTGGTCGCACATGTCACAATATGAATCATTTGTACAAAATATTTCCACTGTAAATTTTAAGTTCAATATTAACATTCGCCAATGTTTAAAAACAAATTCAGATGATACTAAAGAAAAGAGACCATTTGGTTGAATCGCTCAACAGTTTGGAGATAATTGCAAAACGTAATGACAATATAATGTGACAACAAACATTCGTCCATAACAATAATATACCAGTCTATAAACATGTTCCATTCCGAAACGTTTTTTTTTTAGTGCTTTCAAATGTATAGTAGTAATAGGTACATTATAATATCTTACGTCAAGGTTAGCGAAGTGACGCTATAGTTCTTTATATCTGGTTTCTTATCCTAAACTGTCTTTTTAAACTCATAATTTAAAGATCTGAGGAAAAAATAATGAAACCAAAAGCCAATAAATATTACCTACATTTTTTATGGTTACTTAGCACTTAATATACTTACCTACGTTTAATGATTCTAAAAATCCAACTATGTACTTAATTGAAAATTATTAATATGATATAACATTTTAAACACAATACTCTGTACCACAAAAAAAATTTTGTTCGAATATTAACAAATATTAATGTTTATCTTTAATGTTAATCATATAATAAACACCTATATAAAGTTTTGTTAGTGACTTATTTAGTATAATTATATATCTTTATATGTAAAAATTTGGTGTACGGTGGGTATATCCGCGATACACTCCGAAATTACTTAACCGATTTTGATAAAAATATAATCAATATGTGTAAATTAGTCTACATTATAAGATAGGATAGTGTTTACCTCGATTAATGACTTCAATATTACCTCTTTATAATGCTTAGGGCTATGCGATTATTTTTAACAAATTATACATAATCAGTTAATAGATTGAAAAAATGCAACGTCGGGCTGAACAGTTATGTTATGTTGATATAGAAATATCATCTATACGCCAAATCAAAAAACCGAAAATATTATTTTGCTTCACACGCTAAATGTTAACATTAGGCAACCAAATTTAGCACGGATGTATTTTGGACGGGCAACGAAGTGCACGAGGCTTAACTAGTATCTATCTATTTATCTATATATATATATTTATTTATTTACGTAATTTGTGGTGTACAAAAATAAAACAATGATATTACATTTATAGTACTATAAAACAATTGTTTTTATTTACAAACGAATTAGAAATGCAATTGATTAGTATATACACTTATCAGTAGAATATCAATTAACACATTCAATAATTTATTAGCTTATAGAACTGATATCAATCAGTGACGTCATAACAATAATTTAATATGCAAATATTGTAATATAGTTATAACTGAAGATTATTTATAATTTATATATAATTGGGATACGATTTAATTAAAATATTCAATTACATATTTATTAATTGTAAGAATATTTTCACTAGGAAATGCTGTAGAATAAATGCTAAATAATAAACACAGCTATTGTACAAAAATACCAATAATAAATATATTATTCACTAATCGCAAATATCGTATGCCTAAAAAATGTATGAACACAACACTACATGCCAATTTTTTGTATTACATCATCATTATACGATAAATACACATGTAATATGATAAATCATCATGATCAAAATCCGTTTATGTAAAACTTTACTTCATAAAGGAACCGGGTAAGTACATTAAACTTTTAAAGATAGCTAATAAGCGATAAAACAAAAATACATACGATTAAACTATAAACCTTACCCTAATCATATTTTAAGGCGGTAAGTCTGTCGTGATACAGATAAATAGATAATTGTTAATTTTATTATAAATTTCTAAGTAATAAGTAAGTTCTATTTTAGCTATGTTTTTAAATTGTCAATGTTGTATTTTCAGTTTTTTCAAATTCGTAGCAAAATGCCGAGATTTTTAATATCATATCATCTATTACACAGATACCTAATAGTTACACATAATTACCAAATAATAAATATGGTCAACATTTCACAAAAATTAAATCACTCGTCTATATAAAGTACTTATAATATATAAGTAGATAAATAATAAGTGAAAATATTAAGTAGGTATCTTTAACGTGTGAAGGTCTTTGCTATAATGTGTTTAATTGTTTGAATAACAACAAAATAACCAAAATATATCTGATGGTCCGATTTGATTTCGGAATTTTTACAAAAATGGATAAGGAAATTTAAAATACAATGTTCAAAATGCCATCTTAACAATCTGGTTGCAATTTCAAGTCCATATAATATTATAGACGACATAGAATATTATACATAAAACCAAAATGAAATAATATTATAATTATACCTATAATTTGTTTTGATTCTAAAACCTATACTTTTATAGAAACTGATCCATAGTTAAATCTATGTCCTACAATATGTCTATCAAATATGGACCTTGATAGATATATTTGCCGAATAGCATTAGTAATTAGTATGTTACAAAAATGGAAATACAACTTAAATATAACACACTGATAAAATGGTGATACTTTGTCATATCTTCAGAAAATAATCGTTTAGAACACATTATATTAGGTGTAAAAAGAGTTACACAATATAAATTAAATTTAACAAAATGCATTAATTATACATTATGTAACAATATTATAATATTAAACGAAAAAAAACACTCGTAATTTTTTTATTTACTTAAAATTTCAAAAACAGAATACCTCCGTGATCGTGACAATAATATTATATTATTAATATTATTGTTATGCTGTTAGAAGCACAAAAATTAAAGTTTAATTGCACCTACGAATAATAATGATATTTGGTGTCAGATTTTACTTACAATTTCTATCGATTTTCCGATTGTGAATGAAATCTGTAGTAAACAATTTTATACGAGTACATCTTATTATTTATAAGCATTTGTTTTGTTTGATATAGCCTCATAGATTATAGGTATTATATAAAATAGCTATGATGATGTCGTTCGTAAGTCACGAATAATTTTTAATAGTATGTTTATTTTAATAAGTAGCTGGTAGCCGGTAGACCATACCTCCCAAACGAAAGAAAACGAACGATAATGAACAACGGTGACATTGATTATTATACTGTACAACTAAACGGATTTACGGGAAAAAATACCTACCTACGTAATATTTAAAAAAAATTATCTTGAATGAATATATTATCATCTGCGTGACGTATATTACGTATACGTATACGACTGTAATGAATAATATTACTATGAATAATTCCAACGACGCGATGTTTACACTATTATGGTATATTATTATAATTACGATATCGCGACGAAGAAATCATAAAAAAAAGAATAACGTACCGAACAGTATTGGGTTTCGTACTACGCGACGCGCCGAGAGAACGGCGAAATCTCGCGCGTGGAACGCGTCGCGGTCGGCGACGGAATAATAATAATAATAATAATAATAATAATAATAATGATGATGATGATGACGGTAATAACGCTAATAATAATATATTATTAACGTATTGGTGTGCGTCGATTACCGCGAACTTGACGACAATAAAATCGACGATGACACGACGGTCTTGTAATAATAATAATATATACGCACGAAAATACATAATGTTTATAATTATAATTTATTATTATCATTACACGTGCTACACATATATATATATATATATATAGATTTGTGCGTAATATGTATATGTATCACGGTGATATGCGTATGTTACGATCGCATTGTTCACACGACAACACGGCAACAATAACAACAATAACAAATAACAATATGTCGTATACAAATCACGTCGCGAGTGTACTGGATGATACGATATTGTATAATAATATTATAATTAATAATGCATAACGATAATAGCAATATTATGACTGTCGAGTAATGCGCGCGCGTCAGTGAGAAAAACCGCGCGACGTTCGGTCCGATCGTGTGCCGTGCAGCATGTCACCGCGCGGTCCGATCGACAACGGCGACGGCGATGGCCATAAGGTTATCCAGCAAAGCGCAGGGTGTGGCGGTAGCGGCGGCGGTCGGCGGTCGGTGGGGCGGCGGCGGTGTCATGGAAATCGTCGGGTGGACGGGTAGGGGGGGCACCGTGGAAATTCCCATCGGGCGGCGTGCGTGCGTGTCGCGTCATGTGCCGCGGCGGTCGGTGGGCGGTCGACGTCGGTCTATCCGGCGGGAGGGGAGCGGACTCTCGACGCGCGCGCTCGGCCGATGTCCCTTTATATAAGGAGCCGGACCGCTGGTACGGGGTTGTCTTTTCATTCGCATCCGAGTGCACGTGTGACGCGCGTTCTCCGCCGGTCGACGTAAACATACTCGTAATTGTTTCGGGTTCTCCGCATACATAGCGACAAATAGAGGACTATACTACTGTACGACTCACGTTCAGTTTTTCCGATTTTCCGTCAGCGCAAGGAATAATCCGAGAAGTCCTAATCCGGATCCGGTATTTACTACGAACCTGCCATCATCGTTATTATACGCACGCCCCAGTCGTCGTATACGTAATAGTTGCAAGCCAGCAGAAGTCATATACCGTTTCCGTTTGTTGTCGATTTCAAGAGGAAATCTAGTAGCCCGTGAAAACCGTTTACTATACGGCTATTTTGTAACTCTTGCCACAGCAGAGTTATTAAAAACCACTCAAACGAAACTAGACGAGTTGTCGACCCGCGTCTAAGCCGAGACATCAGCTTTGACCGTTATTGTTATTTTTCTTTTATCCGCCGATAAATTCGATTTCGTCGCGCGCCGCGATATTTCTTGGTGATCAATTACACTGGAGTTTGGAGCTTACGGCATTTTGCTACACAGTTTTGGTAAAGTCAGCACCAAGAAACCACAATCAGATACAATGGCAGTAGCAGCAGCCCAAAAGAGCCGAGAGATGTTCGCCATCAACAAGTCATATAGCATCGAGGTAATAACCGCCATTTCGTAACTATATTTCCTTTTCCCGTTCACTGTGAAAACGAACAGGTTCTGCATTTCCTTGTATTTTGTAAGACAAAAAAAAAATAGTAGTTCCAAGTAAAATAATAAACGTTAACATCGAGTTTATTAAACAAGCATAATTTTGAATGTCTGAATAAATTATTTTCAAAAATGTTCTCGCATAACATTATAATTTTTTTTTTTTTGAAAAACATCGCATCGTATTTAATACAAATATATGATTAAACAATTATAATACTATACCGGTTTTAAGATATATTAGACTAGTTGTGACGTTGTATACATGAGCCTTGATAAATAAAATTAATAAGACAAAAATAACCAATGAATGTTTTAACTTTTATAACATATTCAGTATTTAACTCTTGAATAATAATAAAAAAAAATTCTATAATTATTCAAATATATTCTTATTAATAATATATATATATATGTTGTTTCACACTAAATTTCCGATATTTAAATCCTTTAGATAATAATTATTGTTACAAGTGACTAAACCATAAGACGGCGTTTTGTGTATGCAAACAATGTTCTCGTGTTCGTTTATTCACTATATTGTATCATATTCGATACTTTGCGTTCCACCGTCCAAGTCACCCAGACATGTTTATTATTTAACGTTTTTGTTCTAAAATTATATTTTATTCTATGATTAATAGTGTAGGGAAGTATAATTTTTCAATATTAAATTTTTTTGAAGGTTGTCTTAATTATTAGGATTTAAAATATTTTGATTATTTACAAATTTATAATTTATAATATATAGAATATCGAAAACGTATTAGGTAGTACATTCTCCGCTCAAAAGAAAAAACCTCTCCTTTTTAACCTTGTCAACAGCGGGAGCCTTGGATTTTTTTCGTTTCCGGATAATTCTATTTATTCTGATCTACATTCAACATTTTACGATATATTTTTGAAATTCATATTTATTAAACTCTCTTTCAGTATTGCAGATACACGTTCGGTACATGTACATAAATTGTATTTCATGCACGGGCGTAATTACATAAAAAAAATGTTTGGTTTTAAAATATTATACCTATACTTGCAATATATTACATGTTTGGTATTATATGATTATATTATTTTAATGTCGCGAGTTTTAATAAACATTAACAGCACAATTCACCGAGAATTAAGTTAATAAATTACCAGTGACCGACAGACGTGACCAATAAGTCACCAACACATTTATTACTATTATTCCGTGAACCTAGATGCAATATTATTTTCACTTCTTTCGTTCATTAACAGGCCGTGTAAATGCACGTAGTCACTAGTCAACGCTTTCATTTTCTTTACGATAAATACTTTAACTGTAAATTATAATGTGTTTAGTTTTATATGCGTTACAGCATCGTTATACGCATTAGTGCACTACACGTGAAAAAATATGTTTCGTATCTGAATTTTTCTTTAAATTATTTCTCTTAGACATTATAATCTTTTATTCACTGGTGCATAAATCCGAAGAAACATCTATTATTAGAATCGGTCCTAGTCGTCATACTGCGAGTTCACAAGGGGAAACGTCATTTAATAATAATAGTATCAACGTCCTTCCGTACGATAACATCCAACCGGTAACGGGACGCCCTTGTTTCGCCTATAATATAATAGTGCATCAGCTAGGTCAAGGCAAACCGCATAGGTTTAACAATATTATTATTAAAAATTGTGTATGTATACATAGGTATATATGTATATAGTCGGTATATGTGATGTGTATAATATTATAATCTCGGAGATCGCGACGTTTTTATATTTATCAGTGATAGCGAAAAAACGAGTAAACAATTAAAAGAAACAACTGAGTATTTATTTAGCCAATTAATATTATATATTAATTACGTATTATGTCGGGTTGATTCTTATATTACGTTCGGTTTTTTTCTTCGTTTTTTCAATAATTTCATTATTGAAAAGACGTTTTCACTTGAATCTAAAAGTTCTGCGTCATTGACCCAAAACCTTTTGTATATTTATTCTCCTGTTCTTATTCTGTGTAAAGAGACAAGGGCGGCGTGTAATGGCTCTGTGAAAATCAAGATACCAATGCAGCCGCACGTGGAGTTCCGAGGCCGAATAGCTATATAATAATATTACAACGATGGCCTTTTACAAGCTTAAGCGTAAACTTTTACTGGCATAATTCGTGCTCCAGATCATAAAACGATTTGCAATTATCGCGCATTCCAATTGTGGGATAATGTTCAATGATTAGATATTTTTCTTTTAAAAAAAATCTCGTTTCGAATTCCAACAGAAAAAAATCACTATACGCCGAGGAAAAAGTTCTATAAGCCGCTGTATGAAATGACGTGTGTCAAGAATAACAATTTTTCCGGATTTACCCCTCACTTCACACTTGTTTATATTTTCGTTTCATGTGTTTTTTATACGGTCCATTATATACGTGACTAAAAGAAAACGTGGACGGTAATATATAAACACATATATATATTATATTTATATACAGTTATATGGTATATATATTTATATATTTTCATTGCGCCAAATCAAAAAAAAAACTATTTACTTATTTTTATACACTACAATGGCGAAATAATAATGCCAAATTTTTTTCAACCTCTACAGGCCAACATGGGTCGGCAACAGCGTCTCTTTTTCTATAGATATATATATATAAATTTATATATAATGTCTCTCTCTCTCACTCTCTTTCTGTTTAGTGTTTTTGACACGGTTTTCGAATTAAAATCTGACACCGAGTAGGTAATTATTATTAATCCACGTCATCAGATACGTCAACTACACATCACTGCATCGCGCCGAGTGTTCGTATATGTACAATATATACATATACATATTCTTTAAACTATTGTTATCGAGTTATAGTACTCGATTATTTACATGATATTTTCCTATTTTTTGTTTTTTATTTTCTTTTTCTCCTTTTAACATATAACCAATTTTTTGATAATACGCATATCATAATAATATATATATATGTATAAATTCTCCTGGGAAGTTTTCAAGGTAATTCCAACACAATGCACGTGGTAACAATATTATATGTGATAATAATAATTACAAACACGATTTTTGAACGTGAATAAAAAACGGTTAGTTGTGAAAACGGTGTAACACCGTACCCTATGGGCTGTATTGTACGTATTATATTGTTCTCCCATCCCCAGAGTTCATAGGTGTACCGTGGCACAATAATAATATTATATTGACATGTCTGTAATTTAATCGTCGCGGTTATTTACTATAAATAACGCTAAGTACACGGACACGTCTTATATTATGTATATTACCGTAACGCACACGATATTATTTTTGATAATCAAAATTTTCACCGAACGAAATGTACTCTGATTTCAGAACGGATATCCAGCAAGAAGACGTTCTCTCGTTGACGATGCCAGATTCGAAACGATCGTCGTGAAGCAGACCAAACAGTCTGTGTTGGAGGAAGCTCGACAATTGGCAAATGGTTAGTAGACGATTGCATGTACAGGGAAATGATAGGGTTAGGTTGGGTTTTTAAAGGACGAATGACAACGGAAATAAAACCAGCCGAAAACCTGAATAAAAATAAAAAATACCGACAAATAATAATTAAACCAGACAAAACTTACCCATGAGTCAACAAAAATATAATTAGTATTATCGCGCACTCGGTGTTTCCGTTTTCTGATCACCCGGCCACCGAACAGGTTCCCCGCCGTGATCATGAGATATATTTATATAAAATAATATAGATAGTATATAATTTGCGCTACAGCCTTGACGGCCGCTTCCGACGCTCAAGATCAACGCGGTCACTGCACAATCGTAATACTTATAACGATCGCAATGGCAATGGGGTCGGTGCGTATATACCCGTTTGGCCGTTTCCGAATCGCCATAATCCCGGTGATGAAACATTGACTTACGTTTACGTATCTTCCATATCACATAATTTATTATACATAATAAATTGTATAATATTTAGAACGATAGGCGACGACAAAAAAAAAATAATAATAACAGTCGTATAATGATAAATTATTATAATGATCGTAAAAACATCCGAGTACGTACGCGCCGCAACCGACGTGTAAAACATGTGTACGACTACGTTATTATGTACGTATCGGAACAAATTGTAGTTGACATTGTTTAAGGGTCACTCGACTCGTCGCTTCTTCCACCGGAATCTCGGAAACACCGATCGGAACGCGATTCAATTTCGTCGCCGACGCACTACGTGGTTCTGCATAATATAATATATGATACGTCCGGACGGACCGGACATTCGTCCCGACGACGACGACCACTCGTTTTCTTCGTTTTCAACTTGACTTAAATTATATCATCTTAATCGTTTTGTAGCGACGTTGTTATTACATCAATCATCCATTTGTATCGCGATAATTTTCATTTTAATTTTTAATTTTGGTTTTCATATATATTTTACAATTTTTTTATTTTTATTTTACACTATCGTTTGTCGCTTGTAGTTTGTCTTTCATTATTATATTGCATTATATTTTATACCCATCTTACCATCATGTATGTATCTGACGATAAAATGGCTACAATGTGTTGTTTATGGCTTTTAGACGCTTCTTTAGCGACCGACGCAGCCGTAGCGCATTTTGCCAGCCAACTTCAACGTCAACATCAAGCTCAAAGTAAGTGGATATCTTGCTTTTATTGTTTTTCATAATTCCGTTCATTTTGCATTTTTCCATCTACGATGGCGGCGTTTTCGACGTAATTCGTTTTGACTTATTTAACGCACCCAAATTCAAATTAACTTAAAACAAAATATTTTTGTATTTTGATTTTATTTTAATTATTACATTGATGATGTGCATTGTCGTTATTTCTACATTCAAACAAAACCACTTTTCGCTTCATAAAATCATTATACAATTTTAACATTGCAATATTATAATAATAATTAATACCGTCAAGTTATTTATTGTGTAACAGCCATCGTAATAGCAATACGAAACGTAACAATTAAAATATTTAAAACCAGTTTAAATATAATATTTGTAGGAAATCATTTAGTTGATTTAATTCCAATCTAAAGGTTCTTATAAGAAAAATAAATTTGAATGAGGTACTACGGTTTTTGACTTTCGTAATCAATATCTACACCGTAATAAATTACAACTATACAAAATATGGGTGACTAATTTATAACAACTAGAACAGTTTATTTATTTAGATTTATTTATTGAAAAGTTTCAAAAACAATAAACTTTCTAAATTAATAAAAATTTTATTTAGCTTTTTTGTTGCATGGATTTTTGTTTATTATTTTTATTTTTATTTTATTAGTTAACGATCAATACGACGATCAAGTTTTTGAATCTGAAGAAAAATCTATTGATCACGACCATGAACTCGGTAATTTATTTGATTGAACGCTTATTATTTGACGTTTTTTATGTTTGCAATGATTTATTTATTATTTTTATTTGGCTTATTTTTATTAGAAGTAGAATCGTCCGAATCCTCTGAAGTATCGTCCGACAATGATGACTCAGGTAAATATTTTATAACAATGTGTTTTATATAAATATGAATATAATTATTAAATCTATATTAGTAGTTTCAAATTATATTATTCTCAAATCCTTATCCTTATAAACAAACAAAATATATTTTTTTAATTTTAAAATACATTTTCTAAATAGACAACTATTTTTAGTATTGAAAAAATCGAACTTTCGTGCTGTAATATATTATTTAATATAGATGTTAATACGTTTATGCTATTAAATATTTTCTCAATCACATATTTTTTATTTTTTTATCTTCAAATGTTTTCTTTATACTTCAATTTTATTATCTCCAACTGGCCATTTCTTTTCAAAATGACATAAAACGTGGTAGGTTTATCAATTTTTCCTTTGACACGCCAAATCACTTACCGACGAAATAAGTACCGATTATACAGTAGAGTGGGCAGCAAAAGAACCGGAACAGCGCCACTTTGCTATTGAGGAAATTGCGTGGTCTGCCGCCCACTCGTCGTCCCTTATGACTCCGGAATTGTATTATCGCATTTCCGCCGAATAGAGAGATTTTAATTACATTGCCGTCGGGCGTTTGTATTCACAGATGCCGGACTTACCGAAGAAGAGGTGCTATTGGAAAAGGCAGCAAGCCAAGACAAAGATGCGGAGATGGCAATACAAAGGGCTACTCTGGTATTGCGTCTGCGCGAAGGTATCAATTCACTCGCCCGGGTATTGAAAGTAATCGAAGTAAGTTGACTTGGAACAGTTAAATTGTATTTGTAACAATTAACAAATTTTTGTCGTTGGATATATGATACTATAACGATTTCTTGATATTTTCAGAACGGAAAAGGCAATGTCGTCCATTTAGAGTCAAGGCCGTCTAAGGAACAAGGAGTTCAATTTGACATTTTGGCCAAAGTGGATATGACAAGAAAAGATTTATTAGCATTAATGAAGATACTTAGACAAAGCTCTACATTGGCAAGCATTACGATTCTAGCTGAAGACAACATCAACGTCAAGAACCCGTGGTTCCCGAGACACGCCCGTGACTTAGACAACTGCAACCACTTGATGACCAAATATGAACCGGAATTGGACATGAACCACCCCGGATTCTCCGACAAAGTATACCGCGCCCGTAGGAAGGAAATTGCCAACATTGCTTTCGATTATAAATTGTACGTTATAGCACTTGGATTATCATTTTTTTTATTTATGGTTATTTTTATCGTTGTACTTATTGTTTATACCGATTTTTTTCACAACATTTATGTCATATTTTTTGATTAACAGTGGTGACTTGATCCCAGTAATTGAATACACTGCTGACGAAGTTGATACATGGACCGCAGTTTTCAACAACGTTTTGGACCTGATGCCCAAACACTTCTGTATGGAATACAGGAACGCTTTCAAGATGCTTCAGGACGATAACATATTCACAGCAGACAAGATCCCGCAACTTAAGGATATGAACGAATTCTTGAAAAAGCACACTGGATTCACTCTCCGGCCGGCGGCTGGTTTGTTGACGGCCCGTGACTTCCTCGCTAGCCTTGCGTTCCGTGTATTCCAAAGCACGCAGTACATTCGTCACAAAACATCACCATTCCACACACCTGAACCGTAAGTATCTTGTCAATTGAATATGTTAAAAATAAATCTTTTTGATAAAACTAAATCATAACTATGGTCCAATATTAGTTTTTAATATTATAATATGATACGCTATAATGATAAAATATACACATAAAACTCTGTCTTGTATTATATATTTTATTTTATGTTTTATTTATATTATAGAATATAATATTACGAGATTAAACTGAAAATTAACGTTTACAAAAATATGAAATATTATTTAAAAAATTATTAAACATCGACATAATACCATTATCAGGCAAGCTGTATAGGCAATTTAAATACATAAAGTCCCGGGGCACTTTTGTGGTATTGTGTTAACCATTAATTTGTCGTTACCTATTTATTTCATTACTTTTAATTGATTAAATTTAGAAACTTTATTCTAATCACCGTTATTGCGAAACAAGAAACGTTGTTTTTTCTTTTCAATATATACCCATTATGGTTAGTATTTCAATAATATTAGCAAAACTAAATTGCACTTATTATTTAGTTACGATTAATGACAAATATAAATTTTAAATTTATACATATTATTATATTTTCGAATCATTTTATTAGTAGTCATATTATCACAAAATAAATCGAAAAACGAGGTAAAATTAAAGTACACTTAAAAAGAATCTACGTACCTAAACATATTTATACTTAGTATTGAATTACGTATAAATCTCTTTGAAGCAAATTGAATAATAAAGTCGACAAGCCGATTATGTCACGGATAGAGACAATTTCCGTTCGCGTTACAATATTGCACTATTATGTATGGGGGAAATAAACCTTTTGCATGAACATTCCTAAGTCCATTATACTTCGATGATGTATAAAGTGGCCCGTGATTCAATTAAGTACAACTATAACAAAATTGCTTTTACTGATCTATAGCGACTACCGTTTATGCGATATTTAAGTTCATTTTAATTCGGTTAAATAAAGCTCTTTCAATAAAATGGCATGTAGTGTTAATAATAAATTACCCAGTCATTTTCATAGAATATATGTATATATATATATAAAAGATGTACAAAAGCTCGATACAGCTTTATAAGAAATCATCAATGATTCGTAAAAATGTATGACAAAATTATTTAAATAGGTTTCTAAGATAATAACAGATAAAATAATTAAAGTTTTATATATTCAAGTCGAGGAAAAAAAGTAATGAACGTCACTTATTTTCAGGGATTACATCCACGAAGTACTCGGTCACATGCCTTTATTGGCCGATCCGAGCTTTGCTCAGTTCTCACAAGAACTCGGTTTAGCGTCCCTTGGAGCTTCTGACGAAGAAATTGAAAAACTGTCAACTGTAAGTATTACATTTAAATTATTATGACCTTCAATATTGCACTTATGTAATCAATGTTATGTAATATACTCATTATTATGTTTGATCTCAATATTTATAGGTATATTGGTTCACGATCGAATTTGGTCTCTGCAAGGAACATGGCGAAGTGAAGGCCTACGGTGCAGGACTTCTGTCCGCTTATGGTGAACTTTTGCACGCTGTTTCTGACAAACCCGAACTTCGACCATTCGAACCATCAATAACAGCTGTCCAACCGTACCAAGATCAAGAATACCAGCCAATCTATTTCGTCGCTGAAAGTTTTGAAGATGCCAAAGACAAATTCAGGTAAATATGCTTTGCAGCATTCCTGCATCTAAATATTTTCTCAGACCAAAAGCATTATAAATATTATAGTTTTATTAGTTATGATTTATTGATTAAACTATATTCAAGTAGCCATATAATTATAATGCGGTATATAAAATATAAACGATAGTTTAGAAGCAAAATATTTACCGGAAATTGATTTCGATGTTCACAGGAAATGGGTTTCATCTATGTCACGACCATTCGAAGTCCGTTATAACCCACACACCCAGAGAGCAGAAATCCTAGACTCAGTTGATCAGCTCAACAACCTCATGACACAATTAAACTTGGAAATGTTACATCTAAACACCGCACTGAACAAGTTGAAAATGAGATCCGGTTAAATTGACTAAATTCTCCCGGGCACATGCAAATATATTTACCATTTATTCATTTTTTTCCAAAAAAAAATGTAATACTTATCTATTACTTATATATTTATTAACATATAATTTATATATATATAGTTTATAATATTATTGTATGTCTTCGGCGTGTTTCTAGTCACCGGTGACGATGGGACAACTTTTTGTTTTTTCTACCGGAAAGATCTCTCGGAAATAATATTTTTATTTATTACATTTTGCTCATGCTTCATACACTTTAATTAATAGATACCACACGTTCATAACCCCTAGTTATGTGTGTGTGTGTAAAATATCATATTTTAAAGTACTCAAAAATAATTATTGTAGTTAAATATCGAAAATATTGTAAACTTTTACATCGACTTAATTTGGCAACTTTAAATCATATACTCTTCCTATGTAGCATTAAACTAAATTTATTATATACACTTATCATATTATATTATATAGTCTATAAATATGTATGTATTTTCTTATTTATTTCTATTTAAAGTATTATTATTAATATATTTTGTGACACTACCCCGTCGTGTGTCTTTGGCGTAGAATCGTATTTTTTTTTGTTTAATATAGAACCGAGTTTATGTTTCTTCAATATATTCTTTAGGTTATATGTTCAAGATTATTTTATGTTAATTTTAGTTATTAAAAATTTTCTTTTATTATTTTAGTTGAAATTATAAAACTATTTAGTTTCTAAAACTATTTAGTAATATGTTAAAACTACAAAAAAATAAAGAAAATCAACTATTGTCATTTCTCTTATCTATCAAGATAAGTAAAAACTGTTCATAAAAAAATCAAATATTATATTATAATATACGTATACTTATTAAACAAATTGACGTGTTTGTGTATTTTAATCTTCCTATAATTTTCTATTTAGAATATAAATGGTAAAATTAATGTCTCCAATTCCTAAACAGGTATGTGAAAATAAAAATGAAGCACCGTACATTCATCGGAGTAAGTCAATATTCAATATGACAATATGTATGTGATCTAAATAAACAAAGTGCTTAAAATGTAGCCTACAAGCAAATTGAATACAAAAACATTCGATTAGAAATTGTGTAACACGTAAGTCACATTAGTTGTATGAAGCAAAATATAATTTTTTTTCGAAAAAAAATACGTATTAAATAATGACCTTTATAAACAACAATAACAACAATAATAATATAACATGTTATAATATGCTTAAAGTCAGTGGTAATTATGAAAAATAGTTTTTTTTTTATTAAATTTGTTTTTGTTTATCTTCCATTTCAAGGCTATATCTGATGTATTTTATTTGAACAATCACTGTAGGTGTTGATTACTATTATTATTTTATTTCATTGTTTTATTGCTTGAAGTGAATTGCACATAATATATAGGTACATACTAAATCACAACTGCGTGTAAATAAATTATTTATTATTTTCCTACTGGTTTTAAATATAATTACGTATAACTAGACTATAGTATACAGATATCGATTGTTATAACTTATAATCACGATCTACAAGAATCAAAATTTCAAGAAAATCTCAAATATTGTCATACTATAAGAATAATGTACTACATAAATATTACACAGCGTAGATGGTAAGATCTAACCATGTAATACTTTAATTTAGATTGAAAGACGCAAAATAACAATACTACAGATTGCAGTATACGTAAATTGTTATTAATTGTTATTGATTTTTGCAAATATCCGTGGATTTAAAATTACAAATCATCATTCATTGTATTCCTAACTATAATAACGTGCTGTGAAATAGTAAGTATTTACAGTTAAATAGTTTATTATTTTACTCATTTAAAGTATTTAAAGTTTGGAAGAATGAAATGATAAACCAAAATTGTGCACTGTATCCCTGTGTCACTTTACTCTACTCATCTTCATTTTATTTTACTTTAAAAATTTGATTTTATGCCGGAATATTCAAAAAAATATTTTGATTCTGAGCATGAAATTAAAAACATATAGGTAATAGGTTATGTTATCATTCAAAAATATAAAAACTTGAAAAACTTGAAAAATATATTCTTATAAACGTAAAAAAATTTTGAAATAATGATATAAATATTTAAATGAATCATATTGTAAGTTATCTATACATATACAAAAAATTATACTTTGAAAGAATTGTTTGCCTTTATGGTTTCGTATCTTTTGTAGAACGTCACTCATGTTTGTCAAATATCTAGACGAAATTCATGTTTTAATGAATTTGAACATTTTTTCAACTTAAGAATGTATATTTATTAAAACATTCAATTATTTATTTTGTAGGTTTGTACAATTTTAATATTAAATGTTATACTTTTGCGTAAAAGCAATTTTGGAATGAAATTATTATAAAACCCTTTTGACCATGGTAAATATGTTGGCTGAAAAAATATCTATATATACCACAACCTTTTGCCACTGTTCATTTTTGATACGTTGCTTTTTCCTGTACAAAACGTAGAGAACATATCGCACATTGGTTGAATTTTAAAGGCACTCAAAAATATTTTAAATTTTGAATTTAATAAAAAAGAACTGTGAAAATTATGATTTACTATTTATAATTAATATAATACCGTTATTAAATATAAAATATTATATTTTATTTTTGAAAATAGATTATCCATACTCTCAATATCATTATTATTAACTTAATTGAGAAAATGGAAAATACTAAAAATATATTTTTTACGCGTTGTGGAATCCACAATCAGATCAAAATTAAGTGAATAATACTACTACTATTTGTGTTTCATAAAAACCTACAAAATAAACAGCTACTATTTAAAATTATTTAATAATAAACAGTAACAAAAATCATATTACAAATAAATAAAATAGGTATAGAAGTTTAATTGACAATTAAAACAGAGAAAATATAATAATATTCTTATAAACACTTCATTATGATTGTAACTTGTAACTTTTATCAAATTTCAATCTTTCAACTTCTCAATGAACATGGAATTTTTTTTTTTTAGTTGCGAACAAATTACTAACACATAACATATTTTAAAAGATTTAGGTTCTAATTAAAAGGGTTTTTACCTCTACCCTACATTTACTGTAACATTTCACATAACTTAAAATCGTTTGTAATAAACGACCCTTAACAATATTATATGCTTAGGTTTAGTCTGTTTAAACGGTTTAGAGAACAAAAAAGTTTAAAATACTTAACTGTGCTAATATTTTATTCAAATCACTATTTATAGTATTTACATTTATATAATTTATTTATTTATGGACCTTTATCTTTATTAAAAAGTTTTTATATTTTAATTAAATGTTTAATAGTTTTGTTTTTCACCAATATTTAAGCCATATGAAATAAAAAAAATAAATCTTTATTAACGGAAGGAGCTCTATACATAGTTTAATACATTTTACAATTTCAATAATATATACAAATACAACACGAATTTATATATTACTATTCAAGTATATATGATAATAATGGTAATAAAAAAAAAAAAAATTGTAACACATATAATTTTATACAATATTATACATTAACGATATACCTAATTTCATCAGCTTTTTAATGCAGTGAACAAATAGTAATTGTGTTACGTCTACCGTCCATACATCATTAAAATATGGGGGACACATCATATTTTTAAACAAAAGTAATAAGAAGTGTTGTTACTTATTTTTAAACTCACCAAACAAATGCGCCGAGATGTCACATCACTGGCGTTACTGTTCTATGCACAATAATTTGCACGCTCACTTATAAAATTATAAATTATCATACATATATAGGTAGTTATATATATGTAGAGTTTATTTTGTTTTATATCATGAACCCTGCAGTATGTGATTGTTTAAAATTTTTAAAATTTTGATATATTTCTGAATTTGATAATACAAAAAACTTGCTTAATTGTATATTAAGAACCAGCCATTTTTTTTTTTTTTTGATTTTTATATCATAATTTAAATATATTAGATTGAATTTAAAAAATCATCAAAATCGTAAAGTAACTACAACGTTTTACAGGAATATTATAGTTTCATGAAAGTAAAAAAAAAAAATACAACACTGTATATTATATTAATCTAATGATAGCTATATTGCATTGCGTTTTCAAGTTAAAAACAACAAATGTCACAAAGCCAACAATGTCTTTGTCCATCTTTTTTATTGACAGAGATATATCGTTTACGGAACTGGATCGACTTAAATTTAGCATATTAACACATAATCCCACGATCTTTTGTGTATACAATTCTAAAATTCGTCATTTTGTTAATACTTTACCTTTATATAACAAGGATATATAATTTACAAGAAATTATCTATTCTCCATATTTCTTGAACACACAAACTACAAACATTACAAAGTCAACTCTGTCGATAAAGTCAGTCATCGATCGAACGTTTTTCATGCATCATATATTTTGTTGTTTTGTTACTTATTTTTAGTACTTATATATAAATCTATTCTGAAGACATTTTTCAAAAGGTGCAATTCCTAAATTCAAATCAAATATAATTTCAAAAAAATGACCATAAAATCTATAAATCAATAATTACTAATCACTATATTTCTAATATAATATACAAACTCGTTATAAAAATTTAAATACTATTAATATCATTGATTATAGAATAGTCTATTGTATAATCAATGCTAATATTGCTAATATATTCCTAGGTATCACATCGTATTATTTGAATTAATTTCCTTTTCTTTATGAAACACAATTTTTGTTATTCATTATCATAAATATAATTGTATAGTTGTATAGTAAATTAATAATTCATTAGTATTCGTATTGTTGGTGGCTGTATAACCATGGCATGGGTTTTAGTTTTATTATTTATAATCGCTATTCGCTATAATCAATGTAGAAGTGATAATAATTGGTAGAAAAAATATTCTTTTTAGTTTTTAATAATTTGGATAGTTGTCAATGACCAATGACCACCGCCACTAAATTCGTACGGTTGAATAAAACTAAAAAGTCGGTTTCGCATCGCACACTCGATATATAAGTAGTAATAATAATATTATAAGAAATAACGTTTCGAACAGACGCGGCGTACTTAGGCACGCGGGTTTCGGGTAATAGGCGCGAGACGGAAGCGACTGCTGGCGTGCCCGTCCGACCGGGGCTTTTATTTTTAGAACTCGCGCGGGGCGCAGTAGCAAGCGCGCTGCTTTTTTATAATATATAATTTATACATATATTACATTGCTGTATAAACACACATATTAACCATACCCACATTCGAGCGCCAAAGCCCGCACACACGCGCACACACACACACACACACACACACACACACACACACACACACACACACAATATTATACACACTATTTACTGTGTTATATTGTGCGTTGCATATGCAAGCGCGATTCTCCCCCTCGGACGGGTTCGATTATTCTCGACCGTTGTCGCGAACGCGCGAGTCTATATTATAAGTATAACACTGACGATAATATTATAATATTATAACACCCGGCCAGACTTTTTCGGCAGTTCGGAAGATCGGAATCCGTCGCGTTTAAAAGTTATATTGATCACGGGCCGTATGCGTGAAGTGCCGGTGATATTATAATAATTGATATATACATATATACGCAAATATAAGTACACGTGCGCTCGTTATACGGTGAAAACGTGATCTACGCATTGTCATTATAATAATATTGTATCGCACCGTGGAATGTCGTCGAATCCCATCCGAGGAATCCGGCGGAAAAAGTCATCGCTGACCGAAGTGAAGATAGCGGTTTTGGGGGCTCCCGGCGTCGGCAAAAGCGGTGAGCAGCACCTGTATGTTGTGTTAAATAATATTATGTAGATTGAACAGAGCCGGTTAAGGGTCAATAGACCTTGCAATAGAACGAACAATTATTCCCCCCCCCCCCCCCACTTACAAAAAAAAATTGTAGTCATGTAACATTCAATATCATAATTAAAGTAGCTTATAATATGTTATTATGGTTATACTTAAAACAATTAAATTATTTTGTATATAAATATATTTTTTTCTAGATTTAATTGTAAAAAATCGATGTATCTGCATCAGTTCTTCCCACTTTTTATTACTGACACATGATTAAATCATATTCAATGCGCAATATCGAAAATTTTAACATTTTTTTGTAAATTAAATTTTTACAGACAGGAAACGATCTTTTACACTTAAATTTAAAGAAGATAGAGTACAAATAATTATTATTCCTATATAATTAGGTAATAATGTTTTTAAAAACGATATAGGTAGTAATTATTTTATGCAATGAAGCAAATAATTATTTGTCTGCTGATGGAAGATACAATGTTTTAAAATTTAGTAATTTTTTTTCAAAATCTGTTTCTCAATCTAAATTAAAAATTTAAATAAAAGATAAATTTAAAATTTAAATTAACGTATTTTTAAAAATATTAAAGTTGTTTAGCTATTAAGAAAAGCATTCATAAAAAAATAATTATTGTAACATTTAATTTTTTTTAGATAGGTAGTTAAAATTTTACCATCCCTCAAAAGCTACCGCCTGTAGCATATGTTCCTTATTCATCTAGGTCAATCTAACTCTAATTTGGACATAATTATTATACATATATATTATATGCACATGCATTACCTACCTATTTAATTCGTAAATGTAAATCTGAAGTTCGACTTCCGTAAATGGGAGTTAATTTGACTGAACTGTGACTAGACGTTGAGAATATTGCAGTTTTTATATTACAGTGCAATACTGCACTTCTGCACAATTGATGTATCAGTCCTGTTTGAAATTCAAATTCATTATACTAAATTTAAATGCCTGTGTGAAAAAACTGCAATTGTTTTTCCACTACATATTTCAATAAAACCAAAATGTTTCTAAAATAGTATTGTACATAGGTATAATGTATATGTGTGTAATAATATAGGTACCTACTAAATAACAATGTATTTTATAACACTTATAACCGAAACGTGTAATGTTAGCTGTTGTAACTCTTCCAAGAACCACGTAATGAATACATCACAACTACGGCTGTGAATATTGCTATTATTTTTGTAATATATCTTATTTAGTATTATGAACTTAATAAAATTTGTTTGACACGTGCTTTCTATTTCTCTTGGACATTGTATTAAAATTGAAATTTTATGTTTTTTCAATTTACTAATGGCGTATTATCAAATTTTTCATTAAAATGTTTGAATACGTTCCCCGGTTGAACAGTACCAATCAAATGTTAAGTTAAAATTCAATACATTTTTCAGTCGATTTCGTATTGTTTGAGTTAGTTGGTAATCAAACTGGAAATGAATTTTGATTATCTGTTTAACTACTTAAGTCTTAAAAGCTATAGAACCCTACATCCACGCGTGTTGACGACGTCTTACAAATATGCAACACAAGAAAATTGATTTGTTATATAAATTAAATTATAAACATTATTTGCAGTGCTTAGGATAAGCTAATTCATAAAGTACTAATCAATAAACCTAACAAAAAGAGACCAAGAGGAAGGCCTCGTCAACAATGGCTCGATAGAGTAAACAAAGATCTGGAAAGCTTGGGAACATCAAAAATTGAGGATGCTGATGATCGAAAACTGTGAGAAGACGCGGTAAAAGCAGCGAAAGGCCTTCATGGCCTGTAAACCAAAAAAAAAAAAAAAAGCAGTGCTTTCAAATAATTATATGATATTTCAATTTTTAAGCACATAATGCCAATACGTAAAATATTAAAATTTAAAAATTCTCATGACTCAAAAAATTAAAATGTTGTGAAAAAATCACGAAAAAGCACAGATAATATGCCTACTTATCTTTAAATTTGATAATAGGTCAATTTACTCTATAATTAAAACTTACTAAACAAAATTAAAACTGCTAAACTCGAATGTTTTATATTGTACATTTGTTAGACGGAGATTACACATATGAGTGCAATGATGAAATTAAAACTACATATACTTAATTATTATAATAATGTATTTTAATATGTCTAAATATAATTCATTAAACAACTTATACTAATTTTAATATATCAAGTGTAAATTAATAGGATAAAAAAAATCAAGTTTTTCATAATAATTAGCTTTAGTTTCGTTAAATAATATAGATTTGAATTTCTGCTTTGATAAATATTTATGAACGTATAAGTTGTAACTAATTATAACATAAATTAACTATTTTTTTCTCTTGTTTTTAGCATTGACGGTGCGGTTTTTAACAAAGCGATATATTGGCGAATATGACCACCAAGCTGGTAAGTTTTAATTTGAAAATTAATGCAAATAGAATACAGCCTAGAAAACTCACCATTAAATTATTCTGCAAAAAAAAAGGAAATAATTATTATAAACTAATACTAAAATAAAATTAGACTACTCGTATCTAAATAATTTATAATATCGTGTTTATTTAAATTTTCTTTTTCTGTAATAATTATATGGTACGAAACTTACATTAAAACAAATACTTTGTGAAAACGTTTAAGGATAAAAATAACATTTGAAGGCCAAACAAAATATTGATGAGATTACATATAGTACACAATGAACAGAGAATCCTATAATATAAAATAAGCTAAGGCCATATAGACTTTAATGTTTAATCTTGCATAAGTTCGCAAATTGCAATAATTTATGTTTAAATGAAATCTTGAGAAATAATAATGACATTAAAAACGTCTAAACATATACTTAATGTGTTCATAAATACTGTAAATGTCTATACGCGTATCCATATTTGATATTTATATTATTACTTTACTATAGTAATTTACAAAGGTAGGTAAGTTAATTAAAACAATTTAGTATTGACTTAAGTTAATTAGTTAATTAAGTTAAGTCAACGTTAGGAACGTTGAGATATAAATCAATAGCAAAAAACAATATATTAAATTCTAAAAGTTTAAAACTTAATACAACGAACACTATTGTATTAATTTACTAGACATTTTTTTTTAATCACCAACGGTATCATGCACTCGCACATATAGTGACAGTGGAACTCAATATTTTTTAAATATTAACAAAATATGCTAAAAATGCATTATATAATACACTTTTCCTTTATATTATTTTCAAACTAGTTATGTAGGTTTAAGAATTTACGCGTTTGTGTCAACTAAATTACTATCAAAGAATATTTATCCATTTATTTATACCTATTTAAAATCGAATATAGCGATATTAAAAAAAACAATGAATAGTTAATTATTGTTAATTACAGTTATAGATATATATAAACAAACTTAATAACTTATCGTATTGTTTTTCACGAACTCATCATAATAATTTAAAAGTTGTTACAAATTTACAATGAACTATTTTACTCAATTATTAAGTTAATTAAAAAATTAACAAACTAGTTTAGATTAACGAAATTGCAAAATACTATGTATTGATTGTTTGAATTCGTTTGCAATATAGAAACGAGGTATAAGCATGAAGTGATGGTGGACAGCGAACCGATTCTTTTTGAGATACTAGACACTTGTCCAAAGGTACGTATAGATTATAAACATATATAACTATTTAAATTATATATATATATAATATTAACATAAAAAACCGTCGTATTTCACTGCCAAATGTTAAATTATCATATCAACGCATAATATGGCAAAATTTACGTTCAGAAGATTTTATTTTACTCTGTATTTAAAGCAAATTAACTTAATATCAAATTTAAAAATAAAAATATTATTTGTTGAAAATTTACAATCTTAAAATATACATAACTTGTTTCAATGTTAAAATTGCATAAATAGCATAATATGGTAGATCCTGGGTAGGTAATATTCTTAGCTTTAAATTGTATAGGTATTATGACTTATTATAATTATTAACAAATTTAAAAGTAAAAATATTTTTAAATTAGCCAATTCATTCTAATATTAAAATTAACATATTAAAATCATTAATAATAGAACACAAGATTATTAACAAGATTCATTTAAGAAAACAATTTTCTCTAAAAAATGTTTATGGGATTTTATTTATAGGTATACTTAATATATAATTAAAAGTATTTTTAATATATTAAATTATATAATTATCATCAACCATATTAATTATAATATTTAATTATAGTCTTGCAATATTCCTATATGCCTATATGTCATAAGTATAATTATGTAATAGACAATACTATACTATAAATTCAAAAAAAGTTATAAAATATCTATATTTATATGCAAAGAATATTCAAACATGGAAAGAGTCAAAAGCTATGAAGTTAAAAGGTTAAAATTAACTTATTTTTAATTTTTTAAGCTTGTTTATGTTTTATGCACATAAAGAATAAATTATCTACGCAGAGAACATTGCTTACTTATAGGCATATATATACTATACTATCTATACTATATACTCGTACATTAAATTATGGTAAACTTTTGTGTTTGATCGGTTAATTATATATTGTACCTAGGCTATATTTATTTCTCGATTTGATAGACACTCGAAAAATACATTTTAAGTATAATAACTACTATACTCGTAAACCTTGTAAACTATGTGCCTATAAATATATAAATAAGTAACGCGGAATTGTATAATAAATTTCCAATTACATATTATTATTATCATCAGTTGTTTAACAAATCACTGCTTGCCTGTGTGTAAACATATATTTTTGTTATAGAATGACGAAGAGTTACCTTTAAACGATGTTTACAACTGGGCGGATGCGCTTGTGCTAGTATTCGCTATAACAGACAGACGATCGTTCAATTACGTGCGGCGTGTAAAACAAACCATGTTAGACGCATTTGAAATGCCTGTGGCGCTGGTGGCCAACAAGGCTGATATGGTTCATCTCAGACAAGTCAGCACGGAAGAAGGTATCTACATTAATAGTACAAAGTATGTCAAGTGGAATACATTTTATTTTTTTCCATAGTGTCAGTAAGTGCAGTTAATCACATTTTTTAAAGACACACAATTATGCTCTGTACTTACTGAAAAGAAGCCAAAAAATCCCAAGTGACCTTTTCCACCATGATGATTGTGGTGGTGAAGGTTATGATAACCACATACACTTATTTTTTACGGGATATAAGCTGATAGCCCTGTATCCCTTTTTACAGGATAATTGTATGTGTATATATATCGTTATGAAAATAGAACATACATACCTGATTCGGGATGTTGGAAAAAATCACTTTATCGGGAGAAATTTTATTTTTATTTTTCTATTATTTTAATAGAATTTTGACTTTTATAATTATTGATCACTACGATACTTTGAACAAAAATAAAATCAATACCCGACATACATTATAACAATATTTGAATAATTGTATTAATTAAATGTTAATATAGCTAACAATATAATTATTCTATGCCTATGGTGCTACAGGTGAAATATTGGCGAAAGATTTTGAATGTTGTTTCACCGAGGTGGCGGCCGCCGAACAAGTAGGACAAATTGCCGAAGTGTTCCTCGAAGTTTGCAGAGAGGTGTTGAGTGTTCGGCGGAAAAACAAACAATCGTTGCTAGACCGAATGTTAGGTGGTAAGACGGCTGTTGTAAAGGCGTACGCCCGCGGTAAAAGTGACAGCGCTTTGCCAAAAGAATAATGCATTTGACGACGTCAACACAATCTTCCGGTTGTAGAGTTACAACCGCGTGGTATATAATATATAGTATATGCACTTCAGTACATGAAACATGATATATACATAATATTTATTTTATCCACAGACAATTTATATCTCGGCAATAAGGCTAAAGGAATTTTTAAATTGTTTATTTTTTAAACGTTTGGAAACATACTATTTACATTTTCTATGATTTCAGTATTTGTTCTTGAAACTAGAAAAAATGCCTAATATAACAATAAATATTACTGGATTATCCTAATATATATTGTCTAACTCGTGATAAAAGAGTTACTTTGTATATGTATAATAGTATTATATATACAATAACAAAATATATTATGATCATAATGCTCATATACTCGTATATTATATACATCGAATTTGAATGCGAGCAACTGCGGACTTCAGAAACTGCAACATACCCATAATTCTAATATATATTGTAATATAATATATATTACACGCATACTGCAACTGGATGCAGATTAATTTAAAACAAAACACTCATTACATATATTATGTATGAATATATATATATATATATACCTCAAGTACATTTTTATGTTTTCGTAAAAAAAATTGTTTAAATTTAAATTTAACGTACTTTTAAATAGCATTATATTTTTTCAAAAAGACATTTATGTATATTTATTATTATCTGAACGTGACAAAAAATTATCTTTTTATTTTATGATCTGAAAATGTAAAACAATTATATGCTTTTTTGATTTATATTTCAAATAATTGTGAATTTTTAAAATGATAACTATGACATCATTTCTTCGCACTTTGTATTAAAACTTGCTACAACATAGTTTTTATCATACCTCAAATATATATTCAAAATGTATAATCGTTTAACTATTTTATTGTTTAACCTAACCTATAATACATTACATCTTAACATAAAATTGCTAATATAATAATATTCCTATAAACATTACATTACAAACTGATCTGCGTACTTATCTTTTTTTTATTATTGTTATTAACGCAATAACAAAGAAATGTAATGCAATTATTGTATTTAAATTAATTTAATAATATATCGGTACAGAACTATAATTATTATAGTTTTCACATAGACGAGCTATCAATTGGCTATTCAATCTCATCTAACTTTTTGTTAGTATTTTGACAACTTTAGAATTTAGAAAAGTTGTTATTCTTAGAATCCACCACAGTTCACAATGGACATCTTATTTATACAGTTAACTAGGGTTTAGTATTTATGTTACTCTAACGATCATATATGTGTTTTTAGAATAACACATAATTAATGCGTTATAAATTATTATTAGTACTTAGTAAGTATAATTGTAATTTAAAATAGTAAATTTTATAAATCTGGTCAAATGCATTATTTTTTTTTTAAATATTTGATTACAATTTTGACTATTGTTTATCACTTCAAACATACTAATTAACAAATATTCTTATTTTCTCCATAGTTGTAATAGCATTACCAAAACACGTATGGTTTGAGTATTCTACAAAATACGCCTGTAGGGTACATATTATGTTGATGATGCAACTTCAATATCACTTAGAGGAGGGCTTTAAAAATTTAATTGTAAACATTATACGTACTTGGTATACTCTACACTATAGTATGAGAATATTATTAAAAAATCATAGATGTGAAAATATTTCAATTAAATGTTTCAATTACAGGAACGCCAACAAAATATTCATATGACATACACCCATTACCCAGTGTAGTGTTACCAGATTTTATTTTATTTAAACCGAGACAAAAATTTTTGTATAATTTTCATGAATAAAATATTACCACTCATCCACGGTCAACCACCAGTTTTTATTTTAACATTGTATTTATTTTCCTCGTTACTGAAATACTGAAATACCACACACAATGGTGTGCACTTTACAATAACATACGTTCGGTCGTGACGCACTTTGAATATAATATATGCGCCCCGGTGCGAAAAAATTTAATCCCCTCCCCCCTACCGAATAACACTTACACGACACAAATGTTTTTATAAATAATGTTTTTATTTTTTACCTAGGTACTTTATAAAATTGTATGTGTAAGACAAGGACATTTATTAAACACCTGATGTAGGTATATATTTAATTTATAAATACAATTCAGTCTCAATACCAAATTTATAATTTCTTCCTTGACTTTTCTGAAGCTAAAACTACAATAATGACATTGAGATCTGAATTTCTCGTTAAATAAGGCTGAATGTTGAGAAGCGGTAAAAAGTTAGACTGTTATATTCTCTCCTTTGTTAGATCTTAATAAAAATTATTAATAATACTTAATCTCGATATATTTCTAGAAGTATACATTGGTTTATTCGTGCACCACTTCTATATTCTAGTGATTGTTATCAAGCAAAATAAAAATTGATAGGTACTTTTTAAAAACTTCATCAAATGATTTTTTTTCCGAGCACAAAAATAACTTTATTCAAAATCGCCATATAAGTGATCACTTTAAAATTAGTTATATTACTTTCAGAATCTGGGCCATTGACAATAAATATATTTTTTTTATGATACATATTTTGGTAATTGTAAATTCATCAATTCCACTTTCTTAACAATCCATAATTTGTAATATATAGGTATTCATATTATTGATCAATTTATAAGTTATTTAAATAAAATACCAACAATTGATACCTAAATTTCACGAACACTATTTAAATCTATGTTAACTGACTATAATTGTTTTCTATACAATATAAATAAAACAATTATTTTTTAAAATAATCAATTTATACAAAATACGTATGTTATGATTTTTACAATAATACAAATAACAAAGTAATTCAGAAAAATTATAGAAATAAATTTAGATTATTGTACACTAATATAAATTCTCTTAAACGAAAACATCTATCTTTCTTACAAATAGACAATATAGGAAATTTATCAAACTTAGTAAAAAAAGTATCTGTGTACTCATTGATTTTTTATGATATTTAAATTTTTAAACAAGTTATACATGTATCAAAAATACTCATTGTTTGCCTAAGAATAAAAAATATTGTAAAAAATCAAAAAATTGAAATCTTAAAAAATTTGTTGTTATTCATCAGTAAAATGGAGAAAACATATGAAGATGTGATAACATCTTAATTTAACAAGCTTTACCTTATCATCACCTATTCAAAAAAAGAATGATAAAATGTCACTTTTTTAAATTTTTTTATTTTTAATATCTTCAAATATAAAAATTAATTCAACTCAACGACTATAATTATATACAGAAATATAATAAAACGGTTGTTACAAATAATATATATAAATATTATATACAAAATACAACTGAAAACGTAATTACATTAAAAATGAATTAAAAATCCAGCAAATTCGAAAATCTTTGTTATATTAATAACAGGCCTAGAAGAAGAATTTAAAACAACTAGAAAGTCCTTTGAGATAATATTGTTACTATATATTATAAAAGAAATGAAATAATTTTAAACGGGGATTAGAGAGTGATTGGCAATTAACAAAAATGTGAATGAAGTTGTGAAGTTGCAGATAATAACATATCGAGTAAAAAGAAAAAAATAACAATTTATTCTTACAATATTTCGATATTTTCTCAAAAATTATCGAGAAATTACAAATATTACAATAATATCTAAAGTACCATCTGTGTCTAATGCCTAATCAATAGGAAGCAGTATACATCAATGTTGGAACACTATTGAAACCATTGAGGTATGAAGCACTTATAACTAAAAAATTATTTACACATTACTAGAGCTGTGAATTTAATGCACTCAAAAATCCTTAAAAAATGCATTTAAAATGTCAAGAAAATGCAATAAAATATAAACTTAAAATACAAAAAATGCAAAACATTATAGTATAAAATGGACTTAAAAGTTAAAATGAATTTTAATTTAATTTTTATATTTATATTGATATTAGTATATTATATGCATAAACATTTATTTATAAAAACATTATAAAAAGTTTATTTAATTTTAATTTTGAAATCGATCGATTCTTTAATAATACTACTCGCCTGAAACATGTTATTAAATTTTTTTTAAAAAAAATTTAAAATATTTTTATTGATGTTAATTGACGGAATTTAATTAAAAATATCGGAAAACGAACAAAGAAACTAAAAGAAAATATGACCTAAAATTTAAAAACGTCAAAAAAAACAAAATAAAAGTTTCATAAATTGATTTGTAGTTATATAATTCAAATTATGTAATTACTTCACAGTAACCAAAATAAAAATGCACTTTTCTATAAATTCATAGCCCTACACATTACATTAATTCATTATAAAACTAATAACTTCTTAATTTTACTTAGAATCCAGGCACCTGATGTACTAGGTATAAAATTATACACACGAATTTAAAAAATGTTTTTATTCATGTTTTTTTCTTCTAATAAAATTAATGTAATTTTGTTGTATTATTGTTTCCGTGGTTCGTCGACTCCATCGTTGTAATTCAATAATGAATTATTATGAAAAACAAAACTAAATACTAGGTAGTACATTTAATGTAAATTAATAAACGTATACATCACACCATTACACCATTACATCAGCCTGACACGAACGGTATTGGGTGATGCCAAGCGATGGTGTAGAAGTTGTAGCCACTGCGCGAGTGCAGTATCTAAAACAAGTTAAGTAATCACGATAAAGATTCGTGTCCCGTACACGAATATAATAAAAATTATCATTATAAAAATGCTTAAATACATCGACTCGTGATTTCAAATTTATATTACCATATAGTCGCCTATCCATAAGTGATAACCAACAACGTTTAGAACTCTATTTATTGAATGATCGTGCTTTATTTATTTTAAGGTCTCGAAATAGAACCAAATTATTCTGCCAACTATTTAAAAAATAAATAGTTTTTGACGTATTGGCGTAATCAATTGAGTATGAAATTGAAAACAATCAAAATAAAGAATTCATATAGCATATGCATATTTACCCAATCCTGTTATCCTATTCCGTTTTGTTCTTATTTTTTTAGACATATCTATATTCTGATCATTGTATATCTACAATGGCCTATACGCATACCTATAGGTTACAAAAATACCTACATAATTCTCGATCAAGATATAGAGTATGGACCAATTGAGTCTAAAACAAAGTTTTTGTTTAGGGTCAGTGTAATATTAGTTGCACTCCTCATATTTTAGAAATTTTCCTAGGTAAGTACTTTCAGTTATGAAAATATTGTTGTTCGATTTAATTCCGTATTTCCATTATTGTAAATTGGGTGGTGAGAGGAGGCAACTGCCCCCTTGAACATTTAAAGAGGCAATGCAAAGAATTATTTTTTCAAGAAAACTGAAAAATATAACTTTGAGTTTATATTCTGTTTAAAGTTACAGACAACCGAGATGAAAATATTTTAGAAGTTTATAATACCTACAATATTAATTTCGATGGCTTAAATGCAGAATTAAAACTATTTAGAAAATGTTTTTTTAAAAAACATCAACTAATATTGCTAAACATTTTGAAGCCCATTTAACTTTGTATTTGGAAAATGACTTGATTGGCTCATTTGACAACATTTTCTTTATTTATAAAATGTTTTCTTTCTATTTCAATTAGTTCTACTTTGAATAAACGTTCGTTTTCATCTATTCGTCGACTCAAAATATTTACAAAAAACACCATTAACCAAGAAAGACTTAGTAACATGGCTATTTTACATATTGAAAAAACTTTTAAAATTAATTTTGATTGACCAGTTTGATGCAAATTCAATAAGAAAAGGTAAAAGATTTCAACTGTCATAGACATATTACAATAATAAATAAGGTTACAAATTATAATATTACTATATTAGGTTTAACTTTTAATGATAATATAATTATTACCTAATCATAATTAATTGTTTATTATCACATATTTACATTTATCATGATATAAATAATAACTATAAATTATAACATTAGGTATAATATTATATATTATATTTATAATGTTATGACTTATGGACTTCGGAAATAAATTCCGTTTTATGTAAAAATAAAGTAGTATAGGTATAATATAGAAATGAAAAATGTTTTATTAAATAAACCATCATCTTATATCAAGCTTTTTTCATCGTGTCATTTAATTTTACATGCTACAATAAAGATTTAGCTAATTAGCTTAGATAATATTATTATATTATGCGTTCTAGTTTCCACTGATTGAGTATATTTAAGTAAACGGTATATCGATATGAAATAAAATTTGCCCCATAAAAATTGCCCAAGTTACGCCTATGTCCATTAACATTTACATAAAAAATCTACACACTAAAATGCTTGAAAATTAAAAACTTATTTATTGATCTAGATTACTGGTTAAACATATGTTATAACAGTAACGGGATTTTTAAAAAACATTGTTATTATTTCGCATATTTTATGTAACTATATAAGTATGAATTTGAGTGATAGATGAAAATAAGTTATCATTATCATTGAATATTTATCAGCTTAATTGTTTCGTCACAATATACTGTATACAGGAAAAATCGGAGAGTTATTATTACTTAAAAAAAGATTAAATGTGAATTATAATGTAACTGGTAGGACTTAAATTTTAAATAATTGGCAATCAAAAAGTATCTTGTTAAATATGAAAAAAAAAATTATTTATTTATATTATATTATGTATTGACTACTGATGCTCACAAAATATTGGTTAAAGTATTCATTTATTATATAATAATAATTTATGACTAACTAGTTGTCCTTAGGTATTGTAAAAAGTTTTAAACGCAATTGGTCTATCGGCCATAAAATGTATATACCGCAATTGGTAAACTGCCCTCGATCACAGTTTCTCGACTGTATCACTTTATCGGATAACGATTACGAAATTATCAGCAGTATGAAAAAACAATTTATAATAAAATTGTTTGTACTTTTTTCGGTTTATATTTTTGATGATGTAATTTTAATATTTAAAACATACACTAGTGATTCTACAGATGTTAGGTAACAGCCATAGGTTAGGCCATGCAACAGTTAACGCACCTTGCAAATATGTATTTGTATTCACTTTATCTATTAATTATTACCTTGTCATTTCTCATTTTAGATTCTGAACGAAGTAAGGAATGTATAGATTTTACAATGATATATGTTTTTTTTATTTTTTATTTTTGTGTCTGTTAACACGTTTTGGATTAGAAATAATATTTTGATTTTTAACTTCAGCCCCTCTTTGAAAAGGAAAATGAATCTAGTTTGTACTTTGGGGGGGGGGGGGTCAATAGTAGACAATTTCCAGTAGTTTTCATATGCGTCAGGAAAAACGGGAATTTTTACACATAATCTCAGTTTTTGACAAAATCGATTTTTTTATTTTACTGTAACTCAAAAACAAATCATTATAAATACTTGAAATTTTCACCAAAAACATATTAGCGTTATCTATTTACGATTAAATTTTTTAAATATTTTAGCTTTTTTTAAGCTATTTATAGACAATTGATATTTTCGATTTTTCTAAACTTTTTTTCTAGAAATGCCTATAAAAAAATGTGATGCTCCAAAAAAACTTTAAAATTTAATACAAGGTTTATTATAAGTTATACTTATCGTAGTAAAAAAAATCAAAAATTGTTAGTCACAATTTTTGTTGATAAGCATTTAAATGTTTACAAAATATGCCAAAATCGCGAAAATTTGCAAGGAATTTTGAAGTTGAAAATTCATAAAATTTTTGTGATTTATGCCTAAGGTTAAAAAACCTAAAAAATATAGACAATGGTAATTTACTAATTATCCTAGACTAACAAATCATCTCGGTTCAGAATCATTTTTCGTATACAATGATATCTGTCATTGCATTCAAATTTAACACATTCATTATAGTGACCTACTCTCCATATCTACTATACAACAGAGCGATACCCACTTGCCCACCCTTTTTAATTATATAAATTTAAATTATCTACTAGTAAATCAATCCCTGTGGTATATTGGTAGATATCTGTTTTATATATAAAACAAACAATTGTCTTTTATTATTGTTTATTTAACAGTTCATTTCAGGTTACTCAGTTAGTTTCACTTCACAAGCATTTCAGATTCAGAGTGATACACCTAACGGCATGTATTATTCATGCATCATTATTAAAATTTTACTTGGCGTTGTTTCCTTGTGCAGGATACTTGAAAAGATACGTGTACAAATCATATTTCACAAAAATACTGGTATGATACCGAACCCGGTCATTTCGCCGCGACCGTTTAGCCGCTGGACTATTTGCCGCAGACCCATATGACACACATAATACTAAAGAAGTCAGTGTGAACAAGCCAGTGTAAAATATTGTATCCGGTGATATTGAGTTCAAAGTATCTGTTCGTGAACACCGTGACGATGATGGCTGGCTGAACTTACCGGACGTGTAGCCAAAGGTAAAGACACTTCTCGCATCGGTGTAGAAGAAGAGGGCGGAGGGTAAGAGACTAGGGTGCTTGTAAGCCAACAATATCGGCTAGCGAAACACCCTAAGCGGCCTAAGCCGACTTCGAACCCGGAAGCCGCGTGCCAGCATTCCGGCCTTAAATAAGAGGAACCAACTCGCATTTAAGTATCATCATGAACAATAAAGAATTGTTAGCCCGACACACTCAAATAAGATTTTCACTACTGTAATATGCTTTATGTAGTAGTTTTATGTTCTACTCCGCAAAAACTACATGGTGGTGCATAATATATAGGTAGGCTAAGTGTCTTATTAAACTATTTCGTTTGTTTTCTCATCAATTTGTATACTATATATTAATTTAATATAATTATTATAAATATATAATAAAATAAACGTGTATAATTCATTTGTACATTTATTGATTTGCATTGTATATTATTGTTTAATATTTTTACATTAAACTTTTTGTCCGGAAGGAAATTATTCCTTTCGGGCGGAAACATTCTGGATTTATAAATTTCGTTTTTTTATGCTAAATTGTGTGCACGTTGAGCCACCTGATTTTATTTTTTTTATCTATTAGGTATAAACCGTTTTCAGCATTCTAAAATGAATTATTATTCTATATAAATAGGTACATTTATTCTTATATTTACATACAACAATAATCATCTGTTTTTTTTTTTCAAATAATAATCAATTCTCCAAAATATAGTATCTACATGTATAGTCTCTAATTTATAGCCGTGCCGGTGCCGCCGTGGCTGGCGCTGTTAATCGTCTATGTTGGTGATAATAGAAATAGACACAAATCAGTTTCGCACCTACGCGATAAAGAAAGATGATAAGAAAAGGCATCCAAATTTTAAATTTTAATGGATTGACTTATGTCGTCGTCGTCTATAGTCAATAGTCGATATTGTAGCCGTTGCTGTTTCCGATAATTTTCGTTCCGAAATCCGTACGATTCGCGGTATATGCGGCTGTCGTCGTTTTAATTGTTAACAATAATTTTTTAATAAACACTACCAGTAGCATAGCCCATGCACGAACAACAGCGACCTGAAATGACTGTCCAAATCCCGTCAGTTTGTGGTCTACTGTTGATACGTGTGCGATGAACGTTGCCCAACACCCTGTTGGTGGCATAAAAAGTGACCGCCATGGACGACAATGATCAAGTGATTTTTTACCCAAACCAAGGAGTAGATCCACACAACCGATGTTGCGGTGGTTCCATGTGGTGTATTCAGGTAACAATAATATAATAAATATTTTTGTTTTGTATTTCCCTTCATACAGTTTGTTTTTCCAGGACATATGCGGTATTATATGCGCTATATTCACGTGGCTGTTGATACTGTATGCTGAGTTTGTAGTTACTTTTGTCACACTACTACCATGCCCATATCCAATTTTTCAGTGTGTCAACATGGTAATATTTCAAGTCTTTGCTTTCCTTGCGATGGCTTCTCACCTTCGCACAATGTTTACAGATCCGGTATGTTTATATAAACTCATTATAGTTTTCATAAAATATTTTATTACAATACCTGCATAACTTTGGTATTGATAAAAATACTACATTGTAATTATTTAACAAATTGTTTTTAATAGATAGTCTATTTTATAATACAACTTGAGATAAATTAGTTTAAAAGGTCAATAAATAAATCATAACAAAATGCGAGATTATTAATTTATTTTTATCACTAAAATATATTTATGGAGGGACTCTATTTTAATGCTAACAAATTATAAACGTAATAATTACATGTTATATTAACACTATAAAGTTTTTTTATTATCACAGGTATGTTTACTTACTTTGATTTTATCACTTTATGTATATAAACTATCAAGATAGAATATGTTATACTATGTTATGAATAATCTAATTAAATCTTACTATTGAAATCATTGTTTAGGGTGCAGTGCCAAAAGGAAATGCCACAAAAGAAATGATACAAAATTTAGGTTTACGTCAGGGTCAAGTAATATATAAATGTCCAAAATGCTGTTGTATTAAACCTTCAAGAGCCCATCACTGTTCAGTTTGCCAAAGGTTCATTAAAATAATTTTAAGCTCATCAAATAACTTGTTCATAATCAAACTTTATTATTACTTTTAGATGTATTAGAAAAATGGACCATCATTGCCCGTGGGTTAACAATTGTGTTGGAGAAAAAAATCAGAAATTTTTTGTATTATTTACGGTATTAATATATATAATTGTTTTTTAATGTATTTGATCAATATTATAATCATTCTGTAATTTTATGCTTTAGCTTTACATTGCTGCTATGTCAATGCATGCATTATATTTGTGTGTAAGCCAATTTGTTTGGTGTCTACATTCCGAATGGAAACAATGTTCTTGGTATACACCTCCCGCAACAGTAGTTTTTTTGATATTTTTAGGTTTTGAAGCATTACTATTTGCAATTTTCACCATGGTAATGTTTGCCACTCAACTACAAGCCATATGCTCTGATGAAACGGTAAATATGTTACTTATTAGTTTATAATCTACAAAAATAGTATTTGATAAATTATCATTTTATTTATATAATTTGTATATAAACAGTTTCTTTTTATTAAGTTATAAGTATATAAAAATATCTTTAAAAAAGATCAAAATATGTAACTGATAAATGGTCATGATATTAATGTGTTTCAACTACTATTTTATATTGTTAATTTTCAAATATTTAACATACAGTTAAAGTCATTTGTGCATATTATTTAGTTCGAGTTAAAAAATGTACATAAAAAAAATTATCAATAATCTCTTATAATTATTATATGTGTTCCAGGGTATTGAACAATTAAAAAAAGAAGAAGCTCGATGGATGAAAAAATCTAAATGGAAGAGCTTACAAGCTGTATTTGGCAGGGTTTCCATAACTTGGCTGTCACCTTTTTCACAGCCAGCTCCTAAGATCAAAGTAGATAATTATCTACAGGTCTAGTGATATAAACAGTATTTACATATTTTTAAAGTTTACCTCTCGTACCTAATAATATTAATGATTCTACTATATAATATTCTTGTTATTTTAAAATAAATTTATAATACTATAAATTTAAAAATGATGACTGTATCTAATATAAGACAATGATTCTTTTATTAACAGAGGATCTAATTGATAAGTTTAATTTTTTATGAATTTGAATTGCTATTTTATTATTGTTAAATCCTTACTATAATACAGTCAGTAATTGGTTAATTTGTTACTTTATAGTTTATATACTTTTATTTGAATTACTATATTTTGCTGCTTTTTCTTACTATTTGTTTACCATTATTATTGACGAACAATACATTAATATTAATTTTAAATACATAGATATGTACATAAATCATTTGTCAAAATTGAAACGCCTTTTCCCATCAAATCTATATCCATAAGCAGGAGAATTTTTAGCATCAACAAGAGCAGGGTTTCTGTACTTGTAGAACGATCCATGACCGTGAGGTGATCTTGACGCTCCATTGCTCACTCCATATGCTTCTCTTGGATAAAAAGCTTCAAATTTTGCTCCCAATACAGAGACTATACTCCATAAAGCTAAACATAAAAGAATCTGTAACTGAAGAAAATGTGAAAATTATGTACTTAAATGTTATAAAATTGAAATAATAATAATCAAGTATTTAAACAAAAAAATCTATTGTCTTACCTTCATGTTTGTGGTTAATTAAAAAAATTGTGTAGAATAAATATTAAGTATAAAACAATAAAGGCAACTAATGAAATATTATTAGTTTCATTTCATGGTAAGTAACAGGTATATATGAGCCCACATTAAAATTCTTTAATCATAAACACATTGTGTCATAACATCTTGATTGGTTACCAACTTTCTCTTGACCATGAACACTAAATGTGATAGTGGCATGCCTATTACTTTAATGTAAAATTAGGTTTATTTAAATAATTTATCACATAAAAAATAATTCAATAAAATTGTTCATATCAATGTAATTATAAAATATTATTTATATCATTACAAAATAATTTTTTTTTCTATATCTATATTATAACAGTTTCTTAAATAAAAAACTGTCTTCATTTGTAGATGAATATTTTTTGTGTAGTATTAATATTATATGATTAAACACAAATCACAGTTTTATCAAATTGATTGTAAATTGATTGTTAAATCTGTAAAATTAAAATATTTTATTAATCAATGAACAAACATTATTTTTATAAATATAATAATTAATAATGTATTATATCAATTTACTTTCAACAATATTTTTAACAGCCACAATTGTTGGTGATCCAGCATGTTTTTGAATAAAGTTAACACCTTCATCACAACATCGTCCTAACGAAGGATCTAATGGGACTGATCCGAGGAATGGAACACCCATTTCATGTGACATCTGAGCAGCACCACCAGTATTTTTTGGAAATATTTCAGATGTAACTTTACATTTGGGACAAACAAAAGCAGACATATTTTCGACAACACCCAAAATAGGTAATCCAACTTTTCTGGCAAAATCCAATTCTTTACGGACATCTAACAAAGACACTTCTTGAGGAGTAGTTACGACAACTGCTGAAAAGTTATCAGTTGATTTAAGGAATTGGACTAATGAAAGGTGTTCATCGGAAGTTCCTGGGGGAGTATCAACAATCAAATAGTCCAATGTGTCACCCCAATCAACTTCGGTCAAAAATTGTTTGATCATAGCTAGAAAAATTATATTTATGAAAAAATAATCTAGAAGTAATAATTCTTAATGCTATCAAGAATTAAAATATAAAGAAATCACCATTTTTCTTTGGACCTCTCCAAATTACAGCGTCATCCTTACTTTCTAGCAAAAATCCAACAGACATAACTGATAAATTTTCTTCAACAAACTAAAATGATAATATAAAATTAAATAAATTCTAATAAAAATAAAAATGTATTTTACTATTTAATAATATTAAAATAAATATTTCTATCATTCTTACCACAGGAGACCACCCTGATCCACTTTGATGTATCTATAAATGAAATAAATTGATTAAAATTTTGCCTAAAATTATTAACAAACAAGATACAAACATTTTCATCTTGAACTCCAAACATAAGGGGAAGTGATGGCCCACAAATATCAACATCTAACACTCCAATCTAAATATTAAAACAATTGAAAATAAATAAATACGTTACCAGATTATTTACAACAGTGTATTATAACTACATAATTACATTTTTTTGTTCATTTTCATTAGCTAATACTCTAGCTAATAATGATGTGAATGTACTTTTACCAACTCCACCTTTACCAGACAGTACTAGTATTTTATACTTCACTGAAGACAATCGATGTTTTAATACGTCTAAAGCTAAATGATTAAGAAAAAAAACATAAAATTTGTATTTAAAATAATGTACAACATAAAATATATTTTCACTTGCCTGGGTCAGGAAGTTGAGTAATACCAGATGCACAAATATTTTGATTTGGACATCCTTGGCATGCAGATACTTGCCCGGCAGATGAGCTATCTGTGCCTGGGCAATCTAAAAATTTCAAAAGATATAAATCATAATCCATAAACAAATATGAAAGTGGTCCCAAGTTGGTATTTAAAAGTATAGATATAAAATAATAAATTTAAGTATAATATAACTTTTTATAAAATAAATGAATCAAAGAAAACAGTTAATCTAAAACTTACGATTTGGAATGTTAGGATCCATTAATTGTTTTCAGAAACCTGTTAATTGCTATTTATATCATTTGAATTTACCGTATCAAATGAAAAATCCAGCTTATAGACAAGTATGACTAATACTAGTTACTACTGAATTGATGACTGTAATTTATTCACTAAATAAAACGAATCAAAATTAAAAATTAATATGAATAATTTGTTATCTAGTTAAAACAGATTTTAAGATTTATGCGGTTTTCTGATTTTACTCTCTTATCAGTATTTTTTTTCTGTGATATAACTTCAGTATGTATAATATCAACCATCATAGATTTATATCAGCTGTTGAAAAGAATTTGAACATAGATAATATAATATTTTTGTATTATCTATGAATTTGAAGTAAGCGCTAAGCAGTAAGCACTGAACTTGCAATATTTTAGAATAATTTATTCTAAACGTTATAACATTTTTAATTATAATTTATCACTTTTGTATGTCTACCGTAATGAAAATATCAATTATAAAAATTTAAGTCCACATCATTTAATTGATATTTCAAAGGCATGATTCAATATAGAAAGCCTTCCAGTATATACTAATCTGGCAACATTTCTAATATACCTACAAAAATAATTTTTTTTGTATACATTCCTACTATTTAGCATAAATTTAAACTAAATTGAAATGGAAGTACAAAGTACTGAGCTAAAAGTAAGTAAATTTTTTTATTACTTAATTTGTTTTGATCAATGATTTGTTTAGACCGTACTTCTAAGTATTTTTATTTAATACTATGTTTATTGCATGGGCACCTAACCATTGTAATATATCAATCAAACCTAACCATTATTTGAAAAACCATTCAATAATAACTATAACAAATAACTAATAATTATAACATTGTTCAAATTGATTGCAGTGTTCCTTGTGTAAATCCGAAGTAAACGATTATAGTCCAGAGTTTATTGAGCAATTGAAGACAATGTATGGCGACTACAAAGATTTTCAATTATTTTATAATAACTTTAAAAAAGATCCTGATTCAGTTCGTGACCAGTGTGTAACATGTAGAAGCTCGAAATGGCGTAATAAATATACAAATTATCGTGAGTATATTATTATACTTGAATAATAAATATACAGTTGATTGACTTCTATGAAAATTGTATGTACAATTTGACTATGTAGTGTAACTTTATTATGTTGTTTTATTTAACTTTATATTACAGCTATTTTTGTTATCTGAAATTAAAAACAAAAAGTTTACGTTTTGAAATTGTTGTACAATGCAATACTGAAATTTATAATAGTTCATCATTTTTATGGATGAGATCAATGCATTCTATAACGATAAATAAAATCATGTCATATAAAACATTGTTATATACATTCTTTTATTTTATTTCTGTTTCTTCATAAAAAGTTAATTAAATTCAATCCTCTGAGGCTTGATGATTTCTACCATTTCCCAACTTTTGTTTGAAAAAAATTTTATAATAGTTAGAAAATATGAGAGAAACAAAAAAAAAAATTACTAATAAAATACAAATTATGAAATAAATATTTTTTAAAAACATTTCCCATCCCAAAATGGTTATTCTAGTACTCCATAGTTGCATGAATTAAGATATAATAAAAATATGCGTAGTCAAAAACTAGAAGTGTTATTCTGGAGGTGCCATTACTTATAACAAAATCTTACTATATTTAGATGCTCAATATTTTTTTTCAGCTCAAATGAAACCACATGCCCGGACCGTAGAAGCTCCAAGAAAAAACATATTTAAAGTCATCCTGATCATTATAGTATCGTTATTAGCATTTGTATTTGGGAAGTATTTTGGCGCAGACTCTTCTAACATTAAAGAATTGACTGCTTTGAGTGAAGTTCAATTGAAGTCCACAATTCAATTACTAGAGAATCAATTACCATCATTACAGCAGCAGCAGAGTATATTAAAAAAACTAAAAGGTGCTTTGTCGCGGCTTCAAAAGCCAGGTGAACCGATTATTTTCATGCTGTTGCATAATGATGCAAACAAAAAAACTACTGATTGCTTAGCATCGTATGCAAGCATTTCAGCCAAAAAACATATATTCACTAACTCTTCAAAAAGCTTGTGGATTGACGGGTCAGAATGGACTAATCATACAGACTTAAATCAAGAACACTTGTTGTACGAAAAGGTAATAACATTTAATAGTTGCACTAATATTCATATCAATTAATATACAATTTTTATCAATCATTATTCATTATAATACCTACCACAAAATAAATTATTCTATATGTAGAACAGATTTTATATTTGTGACTAAATAGTAAAAACTAATTTCCTTTTACAAATTATGTACCTGTTATTATTATTTTTAAATAGTTGAGCTTATTTTTTTTATTTAGACCTTAGGTTTTATTAAAATAAAAATGTAAAGACAATAGAATTAACTAATTCATTTTTTCAATGTAATTTTCTGTCTTTGAGATCACAATAAAATCAAATTCTAGTTAGACTATAACAAGTTTTAAAATAAATAATCTAAGTGACAAATCAGATCCACGTGAACCTACATGCCAATCTTCATGATTTTGTTTTCCATTTCTTTTAAGTTGTGTTTATTATAGATACCTACCGTAAAAAGTTTATTTTTCAATGAGATTACTGAGGCCTGAGGGGTGTTGATTTAGGATTTAACAATATGATTATTAAACCATATTTATCACTAATTTTTATGCTTAAACTATACATTTTTTTAACCCTTATTATTTTTTACATTTCAGTTAACTACGTCACTTGAGGAAAACGAAGTGCTGGTGTTGGAAAACTTGCAAGATTTACCATGGTCGTTGGCCAGGACATTGCACCACCTATGTGACACTGAAAATCCAAAATTTGCAAAAGCCATGTACATGCTGGAACTTAAGGTAATAGAAGATCCAAAACTGCTGTCTGATCGTGAAAAAATAGTAGTGGCTGAACGGGCCATGAACACGGTATGGCAAAATGCACCAAACGAGTTCAGGGAAGCCCTGATTTCCCGACTCACATCGTATGTGGACACAGTACTGTGGGAGTCAGACCAGCCATGTAATAGAGAATCTTTCATCAAGATATCGCCCTGAACACAATATCTTCAGCGAAATTCATGATTTACTGACAAATGATCCACTTTTCCGCTGTACTCTTATAATATTATTACATTTTAACTGCAGATTTTATATTTATCTACCCAGGGGGACAGATGCAGTTATATTTTTTATTCTATATTATATATATTTATCACCATAATACCTATTTATAATAATAATATATATTATGTATTACATTAATATAATACAATATATTATAATTTATATTATTTTTTTATGCGTTAAAATAAATAAGAAAATTAAATATAATTTATAAGACTGTACAAATAATTGATTTTGTTTTTCATTTGACTGAAAGACATAAAAGATATGTAAAAAAAAAAAGACAAATAAAGACATATTATCGTCGTAAATTATATTTTATTCATGTGTATATTTTCAATAATATATTTGATAAAAAAATAATCACAATCCATGATAGAAAATAAAATTAGGCTAGTGCACAGTGTAAATCATTTATGTTTTCACTGATATAAATTCTCAACAAAAAACCAATATTTTAGTATGAATATGATTGCATGGACCACTAACTAGTAGTCAAGGATGCTAAGACAGAGTTTAATTGTTACAAATGTCAGAATAAATTATAGAGTGTAGGGTAGTGGCCTTAAACTTTGATAATACGATATATCTAGACAGAATTTTTTATTTATTAGTGGTTTTATAATTTTAGTATAGATTAACTAAAACATTTCTATATTACACACCTATAATACAAATAAAATGTACCTATATACTATATAGTAAGTACTAAGTATTCATATTTTATTATAAGCATTATTTTATTATATGGACATGCTAACTGGCCTACCACCGTAGGATAGTAGACCTTTGTAGGTAGGTACGTAGGGCGTTTCATCAATTAGCGCCAAGACTCCAAGAGGCCATAATGAAAGGATTGCACTTCTAAAATATTTATTATTCTCAACCATGGTTTTTGAATTTGATAATAGAGTACCTACTACAGGGTTTTAAGTGGGAAAAAATTCTAGGGGGTACTAATGTCTCCATATAGCTTTAAGCGTTCCATATTATATCATTTTATGTATTATGTATTTATGTCTATCGTCTAGAACATTAGACATTGTCTAGTTATAGAATAATATGTAATGTATAAACAGTGATTGTGTAACATAAGCACTAACATAATCAGTCATCCTACTTTTATCCCTAAATAATGTTGAAATTTGTAATTTATTTCATGAAAACTTTAAACACAAATCATATTACATTTTTAATAATAACTAATGTTTTACACAAACTTAATATTTATTTCATAATATTAAGTTGTAACTTTGGATTGTCTTTTATGAACACAAAAGAAATCATCTAGACAAAAGAATATTTATACTATGAAAATATAATGCTTTAAATTGTACAAGAAAAAATTCAAATTCTAGGCACGATGAGGTGAGCATGTTTAAAAAAAAATCACACATTCACACTTTACTTATGTACCTATATAAGAATATATGAAGCTCAATTTTACATTATTTAAAAAATTAAACAATCATAAATATTTAAATAGGAACATAAATTGTATTTTATTTAAAAAATGTTTTCTTTAGCATTAAATAATATGTATTCATAAAAAATAAAAACCAAGATTAGGTATACTAATGTTTGGTTGTAATTGGAGCGTTCCGGCCCGCGTACCTTACGAATAATTTGTTAAATGGAGTAAATGGACGCTTTTTAACCACCATTAGAAGTAGGGGAACTGAGTCCCACTGCGTTCCCTCAACCCCTTAACTCTTCAGTACTTACGTGCTGCGGCGATACACAGTTGTATTAATATTTATTTATTTATTTGTTTATTATCAATGTGTTATATTTTCTATCCACGCCATCAATCCGTGGTCACATTCTGCTGTAGTCGTCATTCGTCGTCGGCTGATAGTCTTATTGTATGCTCATGATCATGAGAAATCATTTTAATCGTAATAGCTCAAACCGAAAAAGTCTAACACTAATCACTATAATAGATGGCTGCTTTTTAAAATTTAAATGTTGTAAAAGAAGTTCTATCGCTCTATGGGTACAGATAATTACTAACATGCATTTTGTTATGTACATAAAAAAATAATGAAAAAAAAAAATAATTGGTTCTCCGGTCGCTTTCTACAATTCTAAAACAATACAGGCTTTTACTGGCCAAATGGATTAAAAAAATATTGGTTGTTAAAAGTACATCTAATATGGACGTAAATATGAACGTCATCTTACAGAAATACTTAAGACACTGGTTACAAAGTTAAAAATTACAAGCTTGAAATGGCCATTTATCATATAGACCACAGTACAGATGTACTTCGATGATGTTTACCTACATATCAGCTGTACAGGAACTTATATGCAATCACTTCGATGCAAATCGATAATTTTCATTTTTCAATTACAAATTGATAATTTTATTATATTTTATCATAATATTATAGGATAGTATTATTTACACGAAATCATATTATTATTAGTTATTACAATAGTTATATTATATGTATAAGTATTATAGAGATATCAGTATACGTAGTAAAATTATAAATAATAAAAACACGAAACGAAAGGCTTTCGATTAGATTATTATTTCCGATCAGTCGAAAAAAATCAGAACGACGAATGATGACCGTATTGCGAGTTAAAGTCCGAGACAAAGTGATGTTGTTGTTGTTGTTGGTGGTGATGTCCTCCGAAATCTACGACGGCGTCTTGATGGGTGAACTTTTCTGGCTGCGGTTGATATTGCTGCGTATAGTGGTTGTTGTGCTGTTGATGTGGTTGTTGTGATTGTTGTTGTTGATGATGATGATGATCGTGTTGTTCGATCTTGACGGGAACGTGGACGGGCACGTGAACCGGAACTCGGACAGGATATGGTACGCGTTTCTCGACTGGGTACGGAATGGGCTTCTCGTAGGGGACGGGCACGTTTTTGTACACGTTGTACGGCACCGGTCTAATGTACGGAACCTTGACGGGCACGGGTACGGGCTTTTCCACGCGGAACGGCACCTTCTTAACGACGGGAACGTGCACGGGAACCGGCCTGTCATACGGCACTTTGACGGGCACGCGCACCTGCTTGTACACCGGGTACCGCACGATCTTCTCCTTGTACACGGGGTACGGCTTGTCGACGTGCACCGGCACGGGACGTTCGTACGGCACCTTGACGGCCACCGGAATTTTCTTCTCCACCGGGTACGGTTGCGGTTCGTACACCTTGACGGGGTACGGCACATCCTTCTCCACCTTGACCGGGTACGGCTTGGGCACGTGCACTGCGCGCGGCCGATCCACCGGTACCTGTACCACGTAACCAACGGGTTTCACCACTTCCACGCGCACCGGCACCGGTACATTTTTCTCGATCACCGATACTTTGACGGGACGCTTCTGGCCGGCGCCGTGATCGTCGTATTCCTGTTGCTGTTGTTGGCCCGCGGCGGCGGCGCCGTAGTCGTATCCTTGCGGCGCCTGTAGTTGTTGATGGTCGCCCGCACCAAAGTCGAATTCCTGAGGCTGCTGATGGCGAACGCCGTAATCGTATTCCTGTTGCTGTTGGTGGCCGCCCGAGGACGAAAATCCCGAGGAGTCTACGACGCCGCGCTTCAGCAAACGTTCGGCCGACGACGGCGCGCAACAACAACTCGCGCACAACAACGTCAACAGCAAGAGCCGCGAATACGACGGTAACGCGATGCCCATTTTGCGCGGCTTTATACGGGCCACCGTACACTATCGGTGTTTTATGCGAACGCACAAATGCAGTTATCGCGCCGGCGGACGGACGATAACGGTGACGAGTGCGGTCGGGTCTCCGGCCATTTATACCCGTCCGCGGAGACTTCTACTCGCAGTGTTACTATTACTCCTCCGCCAGAACAACAGCGTTTCCCGTACGCCTTTCGCGGCGCTGCTTTCACTTTCGCCCGTTGTCGATGTTCGAGTTTTTCCCGCGCCTGTCGCAACTGCGGCGTGCCACCGCGTCAGGCTTCATGGCCGCCGCGGCTACCCGTGTGTATATCGTATGTGTGTATGTGTGTTATTAACAGATACAGCGCGATGTACGCACAATCGAGAATGTCTGCCTGACGAGTAATATTCACCAGTCGTCACACGCATTATACGGTACATAATATCACATTATTGTTGTCCAATTGTGCGCGTCAAGCACATCACGAGACGACGCATGACAAATAATCTCGGTCGGTTTTCGCGTTTTTCCAAAGACTATTAAACACGTTATCGTAACCCATGTACAGTGCGGTTTAGACCGCCGTCGGAAAATCTTAAATAAAAGCACATTTTATCGTGGCGATTTCTCGCCGGCGCCCTATTGTTGTTACACTGCCCGCGCGCATCGTTCGAATGACACAACGACGACGACCCAAAGCGAAAATGTTTTAATATATTATATATTCCTGAAGGATATGATATATTTGATATTCTCAGAGCACATATATACCTGAGAATAAGCATCTATACCACCCCTGTACTGCAGATAGACTAGTGAGTACCTGCGCGGGTGCTCTGCTACTACCCGCAGTCGTATTACCTATATTTACGAATATTATCTGTAGTATACACATATGATATGCGAACTAACGCTGTGAGCTGTAAATCCGTCCGAGAAGATGAGCGTTATTTTCCGCGCTGTATAATATACAGGTGCATGCACGATGGCGACGTGTGTATAGCGTATTGTTGTACGGCGCGAGCGGCCAGCGTGCGCGTTATGCAACAGCGGATGCGTATAAGCACCTAATTACCGCGGGCGGCGGACATATGTACTTCCGGTTTTTGGACCTACAACGCCGCCGCCGTCGCCGAACTTGCACACCGAAACGATCGTTGTCCGAGATCGCATTTACGTTTTCTCGAAGACGGTCGTTTTGTAATAGAACTGTGCATCGACCATAGTAAAGAAAATAGCTCACGTAATTATAGATGCAGTATACAGAGTGATTCACCGACCATGCTCACCACCTCCCTTTTTTGTTTTTCAACAGTATACAGTTATTGAAAATCTGATTTTTGGAATTTTTAGATTTACTTAAAGATCATGTTCGAAATTCTTGAGTTTTTTTTTTTTTTACTACTTAAGGAGTGTTGTGTGAGGATACAAACTTACGTTTTCCAAACGAGAACCTACCTTTTCTACTTGCTAAACTTTGTACATGTGTACCAGTGTTTGTATTATGGGGATACACTATTAAAATTTTTCATACTTTGTGTATATTTTGTTTCATTTAAGTAGTACAGTTTAGTACTTCCCGCAACACGTTTGGATTTACCCGGCGACACGCCGGTTGAGAAACACTGGTATAGACCCACGATAATTGGAAGACATGCTGTGGTGGTTAATATTAATCCATCAACATTAAGTATTTGTATACATGGACCAATAAATTATAGATCCAGTATTATGTGTATTTTGTATTTTTGTAAATTATTTTTATATGGACTGTTATCCTCCTTAGTATAAACATTTCTATACAACTAAAAACTATTTGTTCAAATCTTAAATTAGCTACACATCAAAATTTTCAAAAAAATTATCCACTAAATAATTTAAAGTAAAAAAGGAGGTTCTCAGATGAGAAACAGAAGTTATTTGTATCACCACAGGACACTCCTTAAGCAATACAAAAAACAAATCTCAAGAATTTGAAAATATATAGCTTTTAATAGTACACCTACTTAAAAATTCCAAAAGCCCTAATATGAATAAATGAAAGTGGGGTAGGGGTGAGCATGCTTGGCGAATCATTCTGTATACCTAGTAGATACACGAATGCGGTATAAAATAAAGTGTATCATAACGCACGATAACCATCATTAACGCATGTATATCAAATTATATGTATTTTATTTATATGACGTAGCCCATAAATTACATTATCAGCCTATCTAAACGCAATATATAATTTTTTTGTAGGTACATAAGTGCATAACTATAATTTATTATTAACACGGACGGTGTATTTCTTTGATCGTGACTTTCACAGTTTATTAAGTGTTTCGACAAATGATCCTTTATTAACGAATTAATCTTTTGTCTTAATAAATATATCGCTTTTCTCCTATATCAGTTTAGCTTACATAGCAAAATATAAATCATAAATTATACAATTATTAAAGGTGTTTCTATAAAAAAAAAAGGATTTCCATCGAATGATAAAATATCATAATTCTTTGCAGAATATTCAATAAAATATTTAAAAATATCTATGATATATAATTAAAAAAAAAAACGAAATAGTTTAACATGACACTTAGTCTATATAATATGCATCTCCATGTATAGTCTTTGCAAAGTAGAACATAAAACTACTACATAAAGTTTAACATATTACAGTAGTGACTTCTGAAAATTTTATTTGAGTGTGTCAGCCTTAACAATTCTTTTTTGTTCGTGATATTTAAATGCGAGTTGGTTCCTCTTTAAGACCGGTGTGCTGGCATGCGGCTTCCAAGTTCGAAGTCGGTTTAAGGTGCTTCGCTATTCGATATTGTTGGCTTACAAGCACCCTAGCCTTTTTACCCTTCGGCTGTTGGAACGGATAGTTCCTCGCCAGCATCTCCGTCGCCACCGGTGGTGTCTATTGAGGAGGAGGCTCGCTGACGACTTTCAGGTTCGAGTAGGCTTAGGGTGCTTTGTTAGTGTTCTTAGTTTTTAAGTTTGATAACAGGTCATTTCATTCTAATATTTAATCTAAACAGACAAAATTAGAATTTTTAAACGTATATTTTGGTATGGAAGGCATTAGTAAAACGGAGACAACATAGCGGGCCCATCGTACTCTTAATATTGTGTATTATAAGATATTATTTACTTATAACTTGAAGCCAGAGGCATTGGCATTTTTACATCGAAAATTTAAATTGCACACTATATAAAAGTCGAACTATCACGATGCATATGATATGATAATAGACTAAACAATTTTTATTTAGATGATACAAAAGTTTTGTATCCCTTGAGTGAATATTTCTCAAACTAATTGTACCTATTCATTTAATTAGCGTTCATACGCGATGGTCTTATTTTATTTTAATTGTAATTTATTGCAAGTAATGTAACTAATAACCTATAATATTATATCATTATGAATTTTATGATTATTATACATTAGTACTTATTAAAATTATGTGTATCTGTTTATATCTGCTGTATAGTTTAACATATAAAATATGAATATGTATTTAGTTTTAGAAAACGGATTTATCTAAATTATGTACCGTTATGCGAATAATTATGGCATGTCGTGCGATTTGCTGCACGATATAATAATATAATGGAACGCGATAGAAATAATATATAACTTAACATGTGTATGAACTAAATAGTAAATATAATACCTTCGAAGTCTTTATTACGCAACTTTTGATCGATAATATTATTTATATTGTTGTAATGACGTTTCCCATTGTACATCGTGTACTTCTATTACATAGGTACAATATTACTATTAACTATTATTATAGTCAATATATGCCCTATTGGATGTCGCCATTTGAACGCGAATACCTATATTTTTGTAAAAGATTTACCATAGGTAATTATTTGAGCTTGATTTATAATAATTATAACTTAAACATTTTTTCGACGTTTAATTTATTAAATAAAGTATAAATAATTAATCTTATATTATTTATAATTAATTTAATTAAATAATCAAATAACGTTTATAAGGGATATACTCGATTTTGCTAGATATTTTTTTATTAGGGGATGAGCCACGAAGTACATTGATTTCGTTAGTATAGGTAGTATTAGTTTATCTTATCGAGTCCACCAATTTGAAAATTAAGTTTAACGGAACTAATAGAGTATGGTATAAATATTATCTTACTGAACAAACATTACAAATTATAATAACATCGAACGGTTTTTAAATTGTGATATTTAGTTATTAGAATTAAACTATTTAAAATCTCATTTTGATTAATAATGAGATATTAATAAATAAATTATTTCAAAGTTATATAGTTTAATTTAATAATATCACCTTACCGTTTAAATTTTAAAGTAATATATCATATATTATAATCCCACTACTTGTAAATACCTTAACTATAATAAATATTATAATTCTATTTAATCTAATGATTCTAATGTATCGAATCTAAAACATTTATGTAAATATTGTAATATTATAACTTACTAATGGTCATAAATGCTGGGTTTATCAAATCAATAAAATACATATATATATAATTTGAGTTGTATTTGTGCCTTACATTGTTACTATTGGCACAAAACAAGGTATAATTATAACATTTTTTTTTTTTTTGATAAAATGTTATAGATTCTGTATGTTAAGGTTCGATTTAAACATATTTATGAAAATTATGAGTTACCGAATTAATTTAATCAATTTGGTGTAAAATCAGAACTAAAACGTTTGAATTTTAATAGATAAAAATATAGTATGGAAAATGTTACAGTTTTATTGTACCCGTTTCCCCTTTATATACAGTTTTAACGATTTAAAATACTAAAAGAATAATATATGTTCTATATTATTTATTGATATTTAATAATATTATATTTTGATTTTAACATTAAGATGTATTCAATATACTTTATATTATTTTTACTATTTTGATTATTAGTATATTATTTTTACGCACTACACATAGCAATGAATTATTATATTATTTCATTAGCTTATTTGAAGTTGAGTAGTAACCAGAATGGCTATAACAGTATAACCACAGGTAAGAAGTGGTAAACTTATAGTGGAATAGATAGTCAATAGCCGATATAGATTGTTTTAAAGAACGGTACCCGTTTCCACCAAATTAAATAATAACTCTGTTGTGAGTATTTTAGATATACTTATATCAATAACAAAATAATAATATACTAAATATTTATCAAAGCAAAATTTAGTTTTAAATTTCTAGTGTGATTTTATGAAAAATATATCCTACAATTTAAAAAAAATAATTATAAGTACAATATACATATTAAATTATTTTAATTGCATAAATTGTTTATGAAATATTATTTATGCACAGCGTCGTCTTAACTTATAATATCTCTCGAAAAATAATAAGAAAATGTCACCGTCTAATTTAAACTGTTTCTGGGAAATAAAAAAAAAAATAGCAACACAATATAATAATAATTATAATTTCATTATTAGAAACGCGTACGATGGACGTCTTCCGTCGAATTGTGACATAATAATAGATACACATAATATCTCATAATTAATTATGTACATGATACGTATATTATTTTTAATGTAAACGTCATAATAGATACCTGCAGCAGTGCAGCTACAGCGCGTCACATACATAATGATACATCCGAAAGTTTCCGAGTCATTAAATTTGAAACAGTAGATACGCAAATCTAAAGCGTAAATAAACTACACGCAATTTAAGCCAATTTTCAGAAAATCGAAATATTATGAGTTATGACGTACACTAGTAGGCAGGTACCAATTAGAGAATAATCGCTACCGAAAACATCCACGCGTAATAGTCGTCAACATTTTATAAAAAATTAAAATTATAAACATAATATTACACAGGTATAATAGATATATTGTGTATACATATATATACATAATATGTATACGCTGTATGCATGAGCATATCGCGAAGGCATACAACGCGTACCTAATTAGTTTTAATTATTATTATTATCCGTGAGAATAACATACATAATATAATACATCTGTATCTATCCATTATCTATTTTCTTCTATATAAATAAAAATGAATGTGTATGGTTGGTTATATAAGCTTAGAAACTAGCAACTACCGAACCGATTGGCATCAAATTTTACACACATACTCCTCGAGACTAGGATAGTATCCTTTGCTTTATTTTTCACCACTTTTAGATTACTATAAGATGGTTCACACGTGAATTTGAATTTGGCTCACAAAAATCGAATAATTTTTTGTTTATGTATATAATTCAAAAAATAATGTTTAATTGATTGTTATTCAAATGTACAACCAAAGCAATGACAGCTTAAGTAATATTGTACTATCCGTTTGTTAGGTATTGTATTATTAGTGTGAATAGAACTGATATCATCGTATATTGATACGTATAATGTATATACATAATCTCTGTTGAATATATAATTTCTTAATTTGACGTATACTTTAAACAATTGGCATCCAAATTGTTTTACAATGTATTATATTTATTATTTACACGTTTTTTATAGCGTCTAGCTTATCAGTGTATCACCAAGACCAAAACAGACTAGACCTAAATCATTTAGACTAGCTAATGAATCATTAGATTTTTAGAAAAATATAATATTAAAATTTTAGATTCTTTATGAAGCGATGAATGTAATAATTATTTCAATATTAAATAATAATAATTAATAATTATTTTATAATGTTTTATATTGATAGTTCCTGATAAAAATTGGCTTAAGTTTATAAGTTTTTTTACTTCAGTAAAGTACAAAATCCTCAATATTTTACCAAATAATCGGGAAAATACAAAATCAAAAAATATGGTAAAACGAAAATATTTACACAAAATTATTTTTAAAAATTATTTTCACTTCCAACAAGTTTTTACAGACACAAAAAAAATATAGTATTGAAAATTCAATACAATTATCCCTCTGCTCCGAATCTAAAATGTGATGTTACGTAAGTACCTATATACTTTAAAAATCAAAATAACATGTTTTATTGAGAGCATCGTATAATCGAATATTATAGCTTGTAATATGTATATGAATCTTATTATTATACGCCACCAAGACGTCAATTTGGGTAAACTATATAAAAATAAGTGTTTTTGCTTCTACGTTAAACATTTTCTGAACAAATTTAAAGAATTTTTTTTCCATTTAATTTTAGATATCGCATGAAGTCATGATATCTTTAGTTTGTTTAAACTCTTAGTAAGAATTAATTGTAGAAATAATATGATTGTAGTCAGTATTGGCCATGGTTTTGATAATATTGTTTTCAATTGATTTCATTATTGCCACGGTCTGTGTTTGAGTTCCCTTCAAAACAGAAATCACTACATGTGTAAGCAAGGGCGCCTGCAGAGAGGGCTGGGGGTCCACATCCCCCTCTATTTTAGTTAATATTAAATATTAATTGTTTTATTACCTTCCTGAGTAGCTTAAGTATTTATACATTTTACTTTACTCTCTCCCCTTCCAGTTTATATATCTGAAGGCGCCTTTGTGTGTAGGAAGATGCTTGCTAAAAATTTAGATAAATGTCGCTCAAAAAATCATTCTCAATCGTTTGAATGTAAGGTACAAAATATTATTTCTTTGATTTACCGACAATCGTTCTCGATCATATAACACTGAGTTCAATATACTTTAAGTATAAAATATAAATATATAATGTATCATAATAAAACCTTTGTTTTTGTTACATAATAACACAGCCTAATCCAATGGTCACCGACCTTTTCTATTCTACGCCTTCTTTTGAGATTTTAAATAAGTCTCGCGCCCTCTCCGATAAATTGAAAAAAGATCACCTTATTTTTTATACTTAACGAATGTTAACTACAATATTCGAAATTAGTACTTTTCTTATCGATGATAATAATTATAAAATATAAACAACAGAAGTAACAGTAATGTAAAGGCTGACAACACTTTTATTTAGACAATTTTTTTTACGATTAAGTATTCCGGCGAAGATTATGAGTGTTCAGCGACTAAACACCCGTAATCTTTTAATCCATACCCGATAACCGGTCGTTATTAGTTTTTATTATTTCCCTGCATTGTAAAATAAAAACAATTAAATAAATATAAATTTTACTTCGTGATGACAACCTGCATCCCGCAACAACATGTACACGCGCCCGGGTTGTGAAACACTGGCCATAAACTAACAAAATTCGCAAATGAAATGTTGTACATCGTACTTTAAAATCGACACAACGATATACCCAAATAAAATATATTACGTACATCGCAATCCTTGAAATTAACATAAATATTGTTTATAGCCAGTACTTATTACTTATCCAAATTACGAATGTGTTGAAATTAAAATTATCTATATATAATTGATAAGTGGATCAATGACATATGTTCATGTAATATTTATTCTGTATCATATAACAACAATTAATAATAAAATATATAATACGTACCTACCTATAGTATGCTGTGTAGTCATTAGTCCGTAAATTTCACGCGGTCATCAACTTAAAACGCGTCGAATAACAAATAGTTAAGTGTACAATTTAGTATTTAGATGTAAATGATAATATCATGTATAATCAATATAGATTTGAAATATTTAAATATATTATACGCACGAATTTACTGACAAATCAGGTTTAGTTTTAATTAATTTACCATTGAATACTAACGAAAAGTGCGTGAGGCGTTAACTATCATATTTATTATAAGAGAAAGTATAAATGGGTATAAGTGTATAAATGTATAATACACTTATAATTTAAATTATATAGCTATACCTTTTATTGGAACCTACCTATATATTAATATAATATATATATATATATATATATCATCACATACTTAATAATTATATATTAGCCATTATTATTACTATATGGTGTACATTATACGTATAACAATAAATATATATTTTCATTTAATTTATGGTGCTATATCTGATAATGATGAATGTTAATAACTTTAAATTTTAACAGATGATATTTGAAGACCAATAGGGAACCTACGAACCTATGTTTGAAGATTCACATAAATATTATAATATTATATCAATGTCCATTTGAATTTTGAAGTATACCTAGATCTTGCAAACTATAGGATTTTAATAATTTTTTTCTATACAAACGTATATTATTGTCTGTAAAAAGGCGTACTAACCGGTAAAGGGGAGAGTTTATATACAAAAAGGAGGTACTCTGTATAAAAACGTAAGAATATTTTTAATAAAATATCTACATACCAGTGATTCATCGAACGTGTTCACTCCCATTTTAGATTCTTAGTAGAGCAATCAGATTGATTGTACAATGATGTGTGGGGTTCTTTGTGTCTGTGTACACTATAAGTTCTTAAACTTATTTCATCCACTACCCATTTTGAGAATCAAAAATTTATCAGTCCTCAAAATTTATTAAACTTGCCATCTGTAGTGTATCTTAAAAACGGTAGTCTTTGAGTCCTATACTGCGCCCCTCCCCCCCTGAAGACTACCAACATTCAACGCCCACAGGGGGCGCTATAGCCCACTTTGAGAATGACTGGAGCACACGGTTAATAGTCGATAAAATTCGGTTTTCAACTCTGTGAGTGGTTTTGGATAATAAATTGGATAAAGCTTTTACCTTATAAAGGTAAAATTTAAAAATTAACAGTGTTTTTCAAAATAATTAGAAAAATTAAAGAAAAATGGGAATTTTTATGCAAACCAGTTCAAAATATTGATTTCTTTAATTCTTTATTTTGTTATTATACAAAACAGAGTATAATTAAAAATATTTTGACTCTTTTTGAGCTATTTATGTATATTTGAAATTTAAGAAATATTGAACATTTTCAAATTATTTTAAAGGTAGAAAATAAGCTTCTTTATATAGATATCTATAAGATTTATAAATGTATTAATACAAGGTTCTTTATACATTTTTTAACCTTTATAAAACAAATTCTACTGTAAAGTCAAATTAGCTTTTTTATAAAAATTTGAAGTTTAAATTTGGACGCGTAATTACATATTTTAATGATGAATAGCTAATAGCTATGTCAATTATATTTTGTTATATTTCAAAAATATTATTCGTGGAAGCTTAAAACTTTTACTCATATTCTGAATTTTACTATTCGAAATAATATTGATATATCAAAAATGTATGGATTGATTTTAAGATATTATCTATTTATACTATGCATCTATTATTTACACTGTTCTATGTTAAGGTATATTGACTAAAAAAAATCATAATATAAAATGGTATAAATATTTATATTGACAGACCATCTCCACTCAGAATCGTTTTTCGCATACAATGGATATCATCATTGAATTTAAATTTAACACATCTTTACAATGACCAATTCTACACCTATAAGTGCTATACAGCAAACAGTAGTGCGGTACCCATACTTGTCCATCTTTTTAAAATACTACATTACGTATTACGTATTGCAGAGCCCTCTTAAAAATAACTTCTATAAGATCGTTCGTCATAATAGCAGAACACTTGTGGGCAATAACCCGTAAACACAGTGGCGGTTTATTCCAAAGATGGACCCGTATGCAAAACTAAAAAAGCCCCCCCTCCTACATCTATTTATTCTAAATAATATAGGTATCTATACATAAATTCAAATTTAAAGTAGGATTTTGTATTCTAAAATTATAGAATCTTATGTAAATCCACAGGTACTTTCAAGTATATATTTTATAACAATGGTATATTGATATCAGATTGAGAAAATGAGAACCATTTGGAATTGAAAACAATTTTTTTAATTTTTTTTTTTTTGTGGAACGTTGATCAATAATGGGCCCCCTAAGCCGAGGGCCCTTGGCATTTGCACACATCACACACATGTATGACACACCACTGCGTAGATAGAAAATTCTGCAGTTATGAAATGCACCACCACAAAATAAAAGTAATAATTGCATGTATTTTTTTAAACGACAAATATTTTTTTATTATGTACTTGTATGCTAATAGTATATACTGTATACCTATACTGTATAATATATACTATATAATAGGTACTATATCTGCAACTTTAAATACATATGACTTACGCAACTACTTGTTAGATACACTGCACATGTATTTATTTATTATTTATATAAAATGAATTATCTCCCAAGATGTCGGCTACATATAGCAGCAGCCGCCTGCAGCTAGGTTGCTCCGCCTCGTCATCGGTCACAGGTCTTATAGAATCAACGATGGCTCTACGAAGGTCCCCCACGTGTAATATATATGTTATAAAAACGGTTTCGATAAGTAATGAATGAGATGATACCACCACAACATACTATCCGTCTGCGTGTATAATGATATCGTACACCGATGATATACCTATAGGTACTCCCCTGTAGTCACACATAGCGGTATTTGAACGCCACCTCGGCCGTATAGAAATATTGGACCAAGGACGACGAGAAAAAATACAAAACAATCGCATATAATCGAATTGGTGTGCGCAAACTACAATTAAATAATAATGATAATTACCATTATAAACGCGTACCTATATAATTCGTATGAGATGTATATATACGTGTGCGAGAAAAGTATTATCGTTTATTCAGTCGCCGGTTACGTAGACATACTACTATATGGACATCGTTTCGATCCATATCTATATATAGCAGCTTTTTCGTCCGGCCGGGTCCCTCGCCTACATAATATTATTATACATAGTTGTACTGTTCAATACGCGTGTTTTATGCATGTGTCATTTGCGTACTCTTTCCGTGTAAATAAATACATATCAGCTATAGCAAATGAGATAAATAAATAATGATGGCGACGAAATTTGTGGTTTGTTTGTTTTTGACGTGTTACGTGATCGTAAAAAATGTTGAATCGGCTAAGCTCCAAGCTCTACCGTTACGTAAGTAATGTATCTATTTAATCATAAAAAAAAACTAAATAGCTAGGTACATTGGACACTCGCCAATTATTACAATTAATTAACTAATTCAAAAATGTATTAGAGTAAGATTAATTATAATACTAAACATGACAAATAAAAAGCTTAGGTAAACTTTAGCTAAGAAAAATGTTTTTATTGTACGATAATTTAAACCTAAGTGTTATAATTAGGTATTTTAAATTCATAAATTTTTAAATTGTACAACACTATCAATGCACGTGTAACTGCAAGTTTTATAATGCAGTTGATTTTTTTTAGTTGGCTGGTATAGTATACATATATATATATACACACACGTATATATCAATAAGTGTCATTAATTTAAAGCCATGATAGCCATCATATGAATAAAAATTATAATAACGTTGATAAAAACTGTAGTTAATATTATGAGCTACATTTATATAGAAGTTGTTGATAAATTCTATGTAACCGATTATTATACAAACTATAAAAGTTATATACCTATGTAATTGTAATTAAAAGTGAATTTATAAATCCACTTGGGTTACAATTTTTTATCTCTTTTCTTCTATTTTGTCTAAACACAATTATAACAAGACAATTAATTTTTTTTTATTTGTTAAAATAAAAGGCTATAACAATCGTTAGTGACATTGGTATAAAAGTTAACTTTCGTTACTTACATAAATAATTGTATATTCCTATTTCATATTAATAAGCTCATTAATTTTATTAGTGTTCATTTAATAATATCTATAAAATAAAATATATATGATTCTTTCTCATACGAAAAATCTACGATATTGTTCACACTACTGTCGCCACTTTAGCAGTTCTCCATTGAATAATAATTATGCACATTATTTATAACGTAGACAAGTACGATTTTCATATATAGGGCTAAATAAATTTATAGGAGTTACATATTATTTTTTTTATAATTACCATAAGCTAGAATATATTTTATTCAATTATAATTTTAATAATAAAAACTTTAAAATGCAAATTTTGCATACTTCATACATTTTTTATAGTTATGAATTTCTAAATATCTTTGTGCAAAAAGTGCATACTATTTTGGTAACTATAATATTTTAGTTCAATAATTAATATCGCCAACCGGTAACCAATTTTTCAATCATATCAGATTTTAATGTTTCATTAATTTAATAAAACGATTTTTAATTTAATATTATAGGTACTACATATACTACAATTTTAATAAATAATAATTAATAACTGTATGCATGCGTTTAAATACTTAAAATTGTGTTTTAGCATAGATATTCTGATTTATGACTATAAAAGTTAATTCATTTTAAACCCTATTTAAACTCATCTGTTTATCAACTCATAATAATAAAATAAAATTAAGTATTTGATTTATTAATAATACATGAGTAATATTTGTATAACTACCTTACCATAGGGTCAACATTTTATATATACATATAACTTTGTATATATTATTGAGTATTTTAAAAGATATAAACAATTTAAATCCAGTTAAATTGTTAGTTTCTAACAAAATACAGTACATTAGTACGTATATAAAATTTAATTAAATATAAATTTTTTATCAGGTGTTTAATAAGTACAAAAACTATAGTAGGTTGATTTTTAGTTTATTATATGCACTAAGTATGATGCAAATTAGAAGTTTATTCTAAAATTTAAAATCAATATAATATTATCTACTAAAATTGATGTATTAGGTATACCCAATTTTCACCTGAATATTGAAAACGAAATTCAACACTTAAAAGTAAGCATCTTTAATGGTAATTATATAATTACAAGCTTATGTTGTTATCATATTATAGTATACATTTTTTTTTAACTATGATCTAATAAAAATAAAATGCAATTATTATATAATTTTCTTTTGTGTAAAAATTAAAATAATTATTTTTCTTATTGTTATACGAATATATAATAAGTATAGAACATATTAAATATGTATAAGATACAATCATTTATATAGAAATACTGTAGGTATTTAGTAATGTATATATTATTTTTGTACAACAATTTAAAATATATAATATATAGGTAAGTTCGTTGGTTGTCGTGGACATGTGATATTCTAGTGACTTTAACGAATGTAAATACATTAATATAATCAATGAGCTCATATTTAGTTGTTCTTATAACGTTATTGAGTTATATACCTAATAATAAACATCTGAGGATGTATATTATATAGTTGATAATAACGACAATTCAAATTAAATATATCGATAATGGGGTTAAAATTAAAATAAAAAAACCGAAGGTAACCTTCATGAAAATACCTGTCGCCATATAAAATATATATATCACTTAAGAATTAATTTCAATTATGTAGGTATGTTACACAATATAATAATATTATGTTTATAACTGTTTATCGAAAAAAAAGTAATAATAATAATAGTAATAAATTAATACTGACATTGACATATTTTGAAAATACTAACGTTTGGCTTAAGGAGGATTACCAACAATGTTATTTATTATAATTACACGATAATCTTTAATTTATCAAATATTAGTTTAATGGTTTAATAATATATTTGTTTTTTTTATTAACTATCTTAATTATTATATACGTAATATTATTCATTGTAATTTATCCCTTGGTATTAACCTTCTAGTTCAGTTGTTCACAAAGTTATTTTTTTCAAAGCATTTTCTTATGTAGGTACATAGGTCATTATTTTATTGAACAACACTCGTCATTTCTAAATGTATTAACGTTTTTGAAAATATTTTTTTTTTACATCATTTTCCGTCGAAATAAATCAACATTTTTAATTCATATTCCGAAGCAATATATTTTTTTGGAACATTTTTATACAATTTTTTTTTAAAGATTTACAATCTGACTTATTAGCACAATAAGTAAATATGATACACAGAAATATACGTACAGAACAATTAATTATTCAACCATACCCAGAGAAAAATAAAAGTCCACAACTACTAGAACGAGTTGAATGTAAAACATGTGGAAAGCAGCCACCCATCATTCGCGATACATTTTTCAGGAATTTCTATACATAAAAATGGAAATCCGGACTAGTATTTTATGAAATAAGTTATAAGTATTTAAAGTTTAGGTGAGCGAAGTACTTATAGTAGACCAACATTTTGCGGGATACCACTCCATAACACATGCCATAACACTTCACTCACCAAAACTATTCATTACCTTCAACTCAAAAACTACTTGTCCACATTTCTTCAATTTAAATGTATCGCATTATTCCTTAAAATATTCTGTTTCAAAATATGAAATTACAAATTTATGATGTATTTGATCATTTAAAAAAGTAAAAACTTAAAAACATACTATCGAAAACATTAATAGATTTTGAAATAATGAGTGTTGTTTGATAAAAGAATCACCCAGTACATGTATTATATTATAATAATTATTTATCAATAGTTATTAAAAATTATTAATAAATCGTTTGGCTTCTGGCCTATTGTTATTATTTATCAATAGCCCGAGGGTTCCTTACACCCCTAGCGGCTAGCACTGTAGTAGCGACACTGAATATGTCAAATAAACGTAATGGACGGATGTGGTTATTATTACTGTTTTATAAACGGTTATAGCGTCGTACATCGGCAAAGGCTGTCTAAGGGACGATCCAAATTTAAATGAATGCGTCGTGCGTAAAGGAGCTCCAGTAATCGACCGTTTAGTCAAAGGTGACCCCAAGTATAGGATACCAAAATTGGATCCTTTAGTCATACCAGAGTTAACGATAAAACAGGGCACGAAACAAGTGGGTCTGACGATGACGTGCAAGAACTGCGAACTGCACGGACTGAGGGAGACGAGATTCGTCAAAGCCAGGTATGAAAACAACGTTAACGTTATAAATTATAACTTATGTATTATTCTATTCAATAACTTTTATATAATTTTATAGAGTTGAGGTATAATAACATTTTATTAATATTTGACAATGAATAGACTACATGTAAGAAATACGTATGGATTATATTTGGATGCAAAATGATATAATCTGTGATTTAAACTCATAAGAAAAAAAACGATAAAAGAATACTTTATTTAATTAAATTAAAAATTAATGTTTTTCAAATTTAAATACTAATTTATTAATATAAAAAATTCGTTTTTTGAGTGTATAAATCGTGAGAGTCATACTCATAGTCATGCTAGTAGTCAGCATATAGGGGTATGCATATTTACAGACTTACCATAGATTATTAACTATCAACTATCGTCTAAATATATTTTTATCGTCATTTTTATTTCATAATTGTATTATAATATAATTTCATAATTATTTAAAATAACACAAGTATTTAGGATGTATATTTTAAATATATCAAAATATTGAGGGTTAAAATACATTCGTTTTTCGGAACCATATTTATTTAAATTGTATGAAAAATGACTCTTACCTAAAAATATAAAACTTATTGAAAAAGTATATTAAATTTCACATTTTTACATAAATTTATTAAAAATTTACTTAAAATGTATTTTTATAAAAATGCAGATTTGACTACACGAGATTTACGTTTAATATGCTGTGAATTCTAATAATTAAATACAATTTTTTCATAGAACTTTTTAAGTTTGTCAATTACCTATACGCATAATAAGGGAAATATATATTCATATGTTAAAATTACTTAGTGCATATCCGAATACCGAACGTAAGAATATTATTTAAAAAAAAACTATATTATATTAAGTGGTTCTTTTGGAACTCTGACTCGTATTTTAGAAAAATATATAAATATATATAATACATTTGGAAATTTAGAAATACTTTTTTCTGTGTGTTTTGAAATCATTACAAAACATCACAAAAATGTTGATTTTTATCGTTGTTATTTTTAAGTTTTTTTTTAATTTTTTGAACAACAACATAAATGTTTAACTTCATATTTAAAAACAAAATAATTTTTAGTCACTTTTTGAGAAAATTAGTGGTTAGTGGACAGTTGTACATTATTAAAAGAATAGTTATACATAGTAAGTTGTATATAATTAAAATTATTGTATATAGAGTGGACGAGAAAAAAAGACACGTTGAATGGGACTTTGAACTTGATCAATGTATGTTTTTGGGTCAATATTCTGTCGAAGGACAAGTCCTGATATTGCCAATCAAAGGGGACGGAGACGCCAATATCACAGTTAGTAAGTCCTTTTTGTGAATTATTGTCAACTATTTTTAACCAAGAGACATCTATTATCTTAAAAACCAGCTATAATTCCATAAAAACATATAAAAAATATTTCTCTGACACACAGTTTAATATATTTTCAGTGACTAATATAGATTATTAACAGATAATTACAATACATTTATTGTAAAACAACTTTAGTGATTGTCGTTGATTAAATTCTAGTGACGTTGACGATCAAAAATCATTTTAATCCATAAATTTAAAATCACATGATACATGAAATAGGTACCTAAAATTTGGTACTTATTTATCTATACTTTAAAAACTATGCGGTAATTAATGGCTGTATTTATTATAAAAATCTAAGAGGAGAAATTAACCAAATAGCCACACAACATAGCATTTATGAATATATGAATAAATTACGTAAACGTAAAATATTAAAAGAACAGTCCTTAACTATATATATATATATACATAAAAAAAATGCAAGCCATCAAAATCCATGTTATAGAATAATTGAATTTTATAAATTTATTAGACGGGATAACATTCACATATTTGTACGACTACGATCTAGTCAAACGAGCGAATGAAAGAGACTATGTGGATATCGTCAAGAGTGAATTGAAGTTCAATGCAAACGGAATGAAATTGAAATTAGATAATCTATTCAACGGCGACAAACTTTTGGGTAAGTGCAGTTAGTGCAAATAACATATTATAAACAATTACTGCAATTTCGATAATTATTCAATGAAATGAAAAAAAAAAACACTGAAAACTATATTATAATAGCTATTAGTAATTAGTAATTAGTGTACAAGTTGTACTTATATATACATAAATTGTAAGGTACACTTACAATAAGATGCAGACGTCACAAATTTCTTTGGGTAATATTATTATGTTAAGTAGGTGGGTACACTTTTTTTTAAATAGATCATGCAAGTAATTATAAACCATTGCAAGATAATTAAAAATACAAGACCTTGTTTAATCTTTTCTACCTACCTTTATTATACGTATATATGTATGTATATTATATATATTATATGTATCTACCGAATGTACCTAGGTATTTATATTAAATTTATGTCGAAATCTTAGTAGAAGATAACCTTGACAACAAATTTATATAACATAGGTATACAATAAGTGTAATTTAAATAATATCTTTATAAGAACATACATTTATGTCATCACTTACATATAATGGGTAAAACACATATTTAGTTTATCAAAGTTATTTTAAATTTTAAAAACATAATATTCTATATATTTATTACTTATAAATAGGTATCTACCAAGTGTACCGAGTTAATAATGTATTTAAGCATTTTTTTTTTTTTAATATGTTTATTGAGTATAAAAGACTTTTTAACATAAGAAAAACAAAGAAATAAAGTAATAGAATTCAATAAAATTATTATATTTACGCGTAGGTATTTGATATGTTTTACTGTTGTCTAAATAACAGTCGCCGTGGTCGTATTTTTAAAGGACGCTTTTGCTTTATATATTTCAGGAGATAACATGAACCTATTTCTAAACGAAAACTGGCGAGATTTACTTAAAGAGTTTGGACCTGCTATCGGTGATGCATTCGGAACAATTATGAAAAACACGCTGGGATCGGTGTCCGACCTAGTGCCTTACGACTTTATTTTTCCAACTAGTTAATCTATATTTTAAGTCTCTACTCACCTATTATTAATTATTGTTATAAGTTTTAACTTACAAACTTAATATGTACATATATATATATATATAAATAAATACCAAAGTTAAGTCGATGTGTAATAATATTAATATGTAAATTATAATGTGAGCACTTAAGTATAATATAGTAAATAATTTTATAACTGACCTCTAAACTGCAAAATAAATTTATACATGTGCATTGTTGCATAATTTATATTAATTAATAACCAAATATGCTTTATTATCTACATAAAATTGTATGAACTGTCCACTAACGTGCTAAAGGCTAAGATAACTGCAGTGGTAGCTATTATTTAAATTTCCCAGATAATCAACATAATGCTAGTTGAGTATTATTTAATTGCTATAAAATTATAATAATTAGATACCTTACTGGTATCAATATCTACAAGTTCCTCGCATTATTATTAAATTTTTCTCTTAACAAATGCATGTCATTTATTAAGTATAAGGTATTTATATTCTTAAGCTTTATCGAGTATTAATAAATAATTTAAGTATAAGTTAAGACAAATTTGTTCTTTTCAAAAATTATCATAAAAGATTTAAAAACTATTTAATCTATATATTCTGTAGGAGAAGAAAATAATTTAGACAACCAATTAAAGTTTTGATAAATTTTTATTTAAAGACATCCATTTTTAACATGATTAATTTACATAATTTTTGAATTGTATTGTTACATTTTAAATGATGGCTTAAATTTGTACAGTCAAAATGAAGAAATATTATGTATTTAAATTCTGATTAACAATAAATTGTAGGGGTATTATAGGTGAAGCTTTCTAAAATTTACCAAAAAGGTTTTGTAAAATTCAAGAATTCAAAAAATGTAGTAATAATACATACAACAATTATAACATAAAAAAAAAAATAACACATAAATAGCTTTGATTTATAATAACCACACAATATCATACTTCATCAAAGCACTTAAATATAAGTTAGAATATATATTATTATTGTTGAAAATTGACCAACATAATATTAATATATCATAAGTTTTATTTTTTTTCACCATAACATACAGATCTAATTCATATAAATTAATACAAATTAACATAGATGACATAAATGGAAAAAAAATTACTTAAATATTAGGTCAGCCTAGATACAACCATAAACTGTCTCCAAAACACTAAGAGGCAAAAAGTATTGATAAAATTAATATTTCTTAAATATTATGTTTGTATTTCTACTACAATGTATATTAACTTATACTTGTTTTATTTTATTATTATATATAATTATTACATCATAAAATGACTACACTATATAAAAAATAAAAAAAATAAAAATATAGATTCATTATGCATAAGACCTAGACAAAATTTTTTTTTTTTTAAAAAGAGGAAAAAAATAATTTATATAATATTAATTTGAAAACATCCCTCACCAGCATTGGAAATAAGGTGCGATTAAGACAAAAACCAAATAAGACTAAAAATTTATAAAAATCATATTAACATCTATATACACTTACAACAAAATCTTGACGTAAAAATACGTTCATGAATTTGTGTTCTAATGCTTGGGAGTGAACTTCGACCATCAGTAAACTAGAATTAATTTAAATCTAAACTTACGACAAGATGAAAGTGTATTGACACGTTCTTCAATCTTGTACTCTAATCACGTGAATAAAACTCCCATACAAGTTACTAAAATCTCATTTAGAATATTATATTTGTTAACTATGAACACAAATATATTAAAAATCAGAAATTTAATAACTATCTTAATATAATTTGAATATTAACTAAATAATATAAAAATTATGTACACTTACAACATGTCAAATGTTTTAATTAACAATTTAAAACATGATATCTATATAATTTTGTGCGTGTTTCCGTTGTGCCAAATTAATGACTTGTCTTAATACTAGCTTAACAGTACCTTAAACAAAAATTAATTACACTTACAACATGTTAAAATGTCTTTATAAACAATAATAAACATGTTATCTAATTCAGTTTCAGGCGATCAGACAGTCAAATTAATGACACTACTTAATATTAACTTAGCAATATAAAAATTATTTACACTTACATCATGTCAAAATGTCTTGATAAAGAATTTAAAACATGATATCTACACGGGTACATTCAATTGTTGTATTAATAATATAACTTAACATTAACTTAATAGTTAATAATAGAAATACTATTTACACTTACAACATGTAAAGATGTCTCAATTAACAATACTTGACATGTTATCTAATTCCACCGGTCATTGGCCTTAATTTTAAGTATTCACTTAAAATAATAACAATAAATATAATATAAAAAGAGTAATGTATAGAGTAGTCCAGAATAAAATGAAATTAGGTTGTAATATAATACTTAATTTGTGATGTATTTCAGGTAAATGCTAAATTCAAACATTAATGTAGGGTTTTAAATATTAATAATTATGTATAAGAGATAATTTCAGCTTAAGTCACAGGTATATTTTAGATGTGGCAGTAGTGTTTCAATTTAGAATATTATTACTTAAAAAATTAGTTGATAAAAATATTAATATGGGAATGAAATAATTATCATAAGAAAATAAAATCATAATATCTAATTATTTATTATAGTTTATATTTAATTTAGTACCTATTTATTTAATTTTATACTTGCAACAAAATTACATATTTGAATATTAAAATATGATTTAGACACATTAAAGTGATAAAACGTTGATATAAATACCTATTTAATAGTTAAATTTTGAAAAATATTACAGTTAATCAATAAATAACAGTTAAATTTAATTAAGGGAAGGTGAATTCAAAATTTTTTAAAAGCGATAATTGTGAAGACGAGAGTAAAGCAAATGGTTTTCAAGATAGAGATTAATCAGTAGATGGAATAGGATGTGGTTCTAGAGTACATAGTTACTAATAGAATGCTAACAGCATATTGTTGTTAACAATCCATATTTAATTTCATAAATGATAATGTTTGAATGAATCCATCAATCTAACTTATTTAATGGGGATACTATAGAGGGAATTTTATTGAAGAATTTTTTTCAACGTTTTAGCGTGCAATTTTGCATTAATATTAAGACATAAATAAGTAAAATATTGTAATTAAAAATGTTCATAACAATAACTAAATCTAACCTTTTACACTTACATTATTTTAATACTAACAATTTAAAATAAAAACACAAAGCCATTAAGATTTTACTTTTAACTATCTATAATAAAACATTACAAAAAATATTAATTGAGATTTAAATAATCTAAATAATTGTTCTTAAATGCAACGTATATCAATTATTAACTAGATAGATGAAATGATAAAAATTAACTTACATTACTATCATAAAATTTTTGGGATCAAGTTGCCATTGTTGAAATCAACAGTTATAACTTTATGGTATTAGATCTTAAATTGTAACCAAACAGAAAATAAGAATTAATAAATCAATGAATTTTTTCTTTGTTAATGAATCAACACTAAATTTATAACCAGATTATATTTAATATAATAGCCTATTAATATTAATTATGGTTCGTACATTACTATAATAACTATCATATCAAGGCACCGATCAATTCAATTTTAACAACTGAAATTGTTAGATATACTGAATTTTTGTCAATTACAATACCACAATAATAATAATCAATAAAATGGTTATAAACTTAAATTAAAAATATTAGTAATTTAACTTTGATTAAAATAAATATAATTAGTTCAATAATTTTAAAAATATATTGAGGAAAGTAAAAACAGGTTTGAATACATTAATGCATGACGTATATAAATAATATTAATTTATTATTATCCATCATGTTTTACTCTAAATTTTAAAACCGTATCTTTTACTTCTGACATGACAATTACAATATATTAATTTAATTTACTATTATCTATATATCTATTACTTGACTCATAATATTAATAACTTAATTTAAACTTCTTCGAATATATTAATTACTTATTCCAACTTCATGTTAAGTTAATACTATGAAGTTGAATCTAACACTTTGACTTGTTTTAACTTTATTTTTTATCTATTTAACCTAATTATTCTGCTAACCACGTCAAAAAATATTTTAATGTAGATCATTGATAATTTTAAATAATAAACATGAACATGTTTTGTTAATAAATTAAATTATAATTATACAGTTTTTACCGTACAATTTTTTTGGAAGAATTGTGAAAGGTATAAGTTACACAGCAATTTTGACGTGGTTCGTGATTTGAATAATCATTAGTTATGACTAGGGCTTGGATTTTAAAGCAAATGCTTCTTTTTATATATTTAAGATAGAAACCTAATTTTTATACATAAATTCGTTTCACGTTAATCTGATTCCAAATAAACAAATTTTTTTTTGCTTTTTTTAGTGTAAATGCTTTTTTATTGCTTTTTTTCGGTTATGCTAGCTGTTGAATTTTTATGTTTGTTATGCTATAGTAATAAAAAAAATTTATTTAATTAATAAGAAATGTGAAAACCCGCAATAGTATAATACAATAATATAAATATTATATTTTACCAATTCCCGGATCTTGACCGTACCGTTGTGTGAAACGACTATAAACGTATATTATCGATCTACAGACACAGCTTATGAGTCGATAGCTTATCAGCTATTGCATATAGCCTGTAGAAACTACACTCAGTAATCGTATAATAACGATATCGACCAGTTCAACATTTAAGTTTTATAGTGGTTTATAGTGTTGTAATTTATTAAAATGCCAAAAGTTAAAACAAATGCATTTTTAAAAAACAATTAGTGTTAGAATTTGGTGAAGAATTTTTTCAGACAGATAGATCGATTTTATTATTGAAAATTTTGTGAAACAAAAGTGTCATATGAAAAAACATAATGTACAACAGCATGTACGGCGAGAAAAACATGTTCAAGCTGTTAAAAGACACGAAAATAAAAAGTCTGCATTACTTCAACCATTTTTACAACAGTTCAGTAGTCAGTCTGATTTTAATGCCAATTTATGTTCAACATTGATAGCTGCAAATATTCCAATGAACAGACTAAATAATAAACATTTTCGAGAATTTTTAACAAAGTATTGCAAAAAAACTATTCCTGACGAGTCGACATTACGCAAAGGATATTTCAATTCATGCTATGAAAATACACAGGTAAAATTTGTGATACAATAATAGATCAAAAAATATGGGTGTCTATTGATGAGACTACGGACTCAGTACATCGTAATGTTGCAAATGTAATAGTAGGTACATTACAACCACAAAATCCAACTAATATGTTCGTTATTCACACAGAATACTTGGATAAAGTTAATCATAGTACAATAGTCCAACTATTCAATAAATCTATGCATATTTTGTGGGGAAATGATGTAAAACATAACGATGTTTTGCTATTTGTCTCAGATGCAGCACCTTCTATGAAAAAAGCTGGTGATAGTATAAAAGCACTTTACCCAAAACTCATACATGTGACTTGCTTGGCACATGCATTACACAATGTTTGCGATGAAGTACGTGCACACTACCAAAATGTAGATCAGTTGATTAGAGGAATGAAAAAAAACGTTTTTAAAATGTCCCAAACATATAGCAATCTTTAATGAAAAATACCCAAAATTACTAAATCCCCCAAGACCAAAAACGACCAGATGGGGTACATGGATCAAAGCTGTCCAGTATTATTGCAAATATTTTAATGATTTAAAAAGTGTTATTGAAGACTTCGAAGAAGAATGTGTTAAAGTAGTGAAACAACACTTTCAAAAATTAACTCTTCAATCAAATATTGTGTATATTACAACCAACTTTGGATTTCTACCAGATATTATTACAGCATTAGAGGGAAAAGGTAACTTTTAACAAAGTATTTACAATTAAAAATCATAATACTAAATTAAATGTATAATTTTAGGCGAATCGTTGACAACATGTATAAATATTGTCTTAGATGCAGAAAAGAAGTTAAATGAAGCAAATGGAGATATTGCAACTGCAATTTCGACTAAACTAAATCGTGTTCTTATGAAAAACAAAGGCTGGAAACAATTACTGGACATTAATAATATACTGTCTGACGTTTCATCGACCGAATTGAATTATCATGAGTTTGATTTAAACGAAACCTCTTGCATGAAGTATGCACCAATCACTTCTGTGGATGTAGAGTGTTCGTTTTCTATGTATAAAAACATCCTGTCAGACAATAGTCAGTTTCACTTCTGAAAATCTTGCAAAATACATGATACTAAATTTTTTTTATTTAATTTAATAAAATTATAAATAATTTATATTAATTTTTAGTCATGCTTTTTTTGTTGTTTATTATGCTTTAAAATCCGAACCCTAGTTATGACTTTTATTTTATTTTTAACTAACAAGACATCTTGTTATGTCTATTTATAAATACCTTATTTTAACTGGTGAGGGAAATGTTGAATTTTAATAATAGGTTTTAATTAAAATAAAGTATCACAGTTTTCTTTGAAAATACAATTTATGATAATTAAATAATTATTAATAACTAAAGGGTAAATGAGAAATATTTAAATTGACCAAGTTATAAAATAAAATGTAATATTATATTGATTTTCAATACACTTCTCTAATAATATATACATATTAAATTGGTCAATATTTTAACATCTATTATATATTAATGAAAATCATATATACCTAGTCTAGACATAAATACTGTCAGTACTATGTATTTAAGGGATATTTTAATTTCCAAAAGTGGCAACACTGTCAGTACATGATAATAAGTATATGGCAAGTACATGGCCTGACCACAATCATCGCAGTCACCATAGTAACAATGGAGTGGGAAGATTGTCACACGTGCATTGCCATAATTGGTTTGTTTAAATCGGGCAAATCCGCGGCACAAATTTTCGCGCTCTTGCGTCCGCTTAAAATGAGTGAACGATTTGTGTATCGTACCATCAAACGTTACTCTGATACTGGTGATGTTGTTGATCGTTTTAGAAGTGGTCGTCTTCGTTCTGTTCGGACAAAAAAGGCGATTGAAGCCGTTCGTTCAAGAATCAATCGAAATCCTTTACGGAAACAAAAAATCGTCGCTTGAGAGATGAAAATCAACGCGCGATCGGTTTCTCGCATAATTCGAGATGACTTAGGTATGCATGCTTATAAGCGAAGTACAAGTCACTTGTTAACGGACCGTTTAAAGAGAATAAGACTCGAAAGATCAAAAAAGTTCCTACGTTCGTACGGTCGAAAAAAAATTTAACAAATTTTATTCACAGATGAAAAAATATTTACCGTTGAAGAAAAATACAACAAGCAGAATGATAGGATATTTGCTAGGTCATCATTAGAGGCTAGAGAAAAGGTTTCACGCGTTCAACGAGGCCACCATCCTGCTCAAGTTATGGTTTGGTGGGGTGTGTCATGGCATGGTGTTACACAGATTAATTTCTGTGAGAAAGGAGTTAAAACTGGTGCTCGTGTTTATCAGAATAGTGTCTTAAACCCTTTAGTGAAGCCTCTTAGTGATACATTATTCGAAGGTATTGATTGGGTTTTCCAACAGGATTCTGCGCCAGGCCACAAAGCAAAAACAACGCAAGAGTGGCTTGAAAACAACGTTCCGAATTTTATAAAAGCATCTGACTGGCCCTCTGCAAGCCCAGATTTGAACCCGCTTGATTATGGGCTATGGAACATTTTAAAGGAGAGAGCTTGTAAAAAACGACATGCAAATTGGGAGTCATTAAAACGAAGCATCGTGCAGGCAGCTGCGGAAATCCCCCTGGAAACTATTCGTACATGTATTGAGCAGTGGCCGGAAAGATTACGTCGTTGTATTGAAAAAGAGGGGGGACATTTTGAGTAAAATTGATATGGTTAGAATTGTTATTATGTACACTTAGCAAATATATAAATATAATTACTGTACAATGCGTTGTTCTTGAGTAATGTACGTTTAAAGTACTGACAGTATTTATGTCTAGACTAGGTACATATATATATATTAAGTAACTTACATAAACATTATCACTGGTAACAATAGTAAAAATAGAAAATGGAAATTAAGTAGCAATATTATTTTTAAATGATCAACAATTCAAATACATTATTAATAAAATTATATAAGATAACAATAAATAAGTTTTATAAATGCAGCAATTGTATATTTTTCATTTTTTTTTTTTTACTTACTTTGGCAAGCACACTCAAGTTAAACCAGCATCTTGGAGGAAATTTGGTCTGGTGTTAGTGCCTGCGTTATAACAATGAATTAGGATGTGACAAATACAGGCAAGATGTGTTCTGATATAGGTAGTCGAACATTCATTGTAAAGTAAGCTTGTGACTGTTTCTACAAGCACTGCCATATTATGAAAATAAATGTTGATAGTTAGCAAAGAAAAGAAATAAAATATGGATGATAACACTCTTGAAACAATTTAAGCTTTAAAATTTTGATCTGAAAACATATTTTTAAATTAAATTTTGATAAAAAAAAAATTATGCAAGATTATAAAATTACCTTTTTAACTTATAAATTTTTCACATTAAACAGCAGCTTAGGCTAATAAATTTTACCATATGGCGAGCAATGGAGTAACACATAACAGAATATTTGATCTAAAATATAAATATTTTTTATTAGTTTATAGTTAAACAAATTAAAATTAATTTATAATTTTATAAAACATGAGCTGATCTGACAAGTATCGCCCATAAAGAACTCCTAATTGTTTATGTTAAAATGAATATAGATTATAGAAAATAAATAAAATACCAATTAACACCCCATATCAATATTTCATATTCACAACTATTGAAATAATTCTTAGCTTTACGTTTCATTTCTTATCATAATAAATACAAATAGATGACAATAAGTATAACAAAAAAAAAAAACAAATGTATATCAGACATTACAGTAGTTTTCCGCAGAAAATCTTTTAACAGATTAACTCAGAAGAGGGAGCCTGTTTAAGTCATCATTAAGAAGTTTTAATCGTGTACATCAATATTTTTAATTTTTAGAAAAATGTAACACAATCAAGTAAATAAAAAAAACAAATATATCAGACATTACAGTAGTTTTCCGCAGAAAATCTTTTAACAGATTAACTCAGAAGAGGGAGCCTGTTTAAGTCATCATTAAGAAGTTTTAATTGTGTACATCAATATTTTTAATTTTTAGAAAAATGTAATACTATTTAGTAAATAGTTATTTAATAACTCAGAAAATGGTTAATTCTGCATTATTAAATTATGGGTTCTCTCAGATGAGGGAGCCTGAAATTTTCATCACAGTAAATTTAACTAAAAACGTCATAAATATTTTAATAGGCAAAGAAACAATTAAAATTGTAAATTTTAGTGATATACTCAGAAAAGTGGTAATTTCTGCATTATTTAATTTTTGGGTTCTCTCAGATGAGGGAGCCTGAAATTTTCATCACAGTAAATTTAACTAAAAATGTCATAAATATTTTAATAGGCAAAGAAACAATCAAAATTGTAAATTTTAGTGGTTTACTCAGAAAAGTGGTAATTTCTGCATTATTTAATTTTTGGGTTCTCTCAGATGAGGGAGCCTGAAATTTTCATCACAGTAAACTTTTTCTACTAAAACAAAACACAATATAATATTAGTAATTGAACTAAATTGGCAACTGAAAAATTGAAAACTACCTAAATCTGAGATTAAAATTCCCAAAGAGAAAAAGGATAATTCAAGTTGAAATAGTAATGATTAATAAAATTTAACAGTATTTATAAAATAAGTTTAGTAAACAAAATTTATTTTATTTTATGCTGTATATATACCCGAATAACACAAATATTGATATACTTACTTTATTTAAACTTGCAAAGCTGTATTTGGAGTAGTTAAGAAAACTATTATAGCATCTACTTCAATTATCCAAACAACTGTTCTAATAAATTGAAACTTGCTGTTTTAAAGAACCAACTATAAATCAAAACAAATATCACAATTATTAAATCAATAAATGCATTGCAATAATTGTAAATAAATAAATTATTAAAACCTTCAATATAATCTACAAATTATAATGTATTTTGATTGATTTAGTTTTTTGTTTCATTGAGATGAATTTAAGACTTAAGGTATGACTAAGGTACACAGATTAGATAGTTACAAAAATTAGGAGTATGTTGCATTCACAATTTTTAATATCAAAACATATTTAGTTTGAAAAATAACTTATTCTCAAATGGTTTTAAAACTAAACCATAAATCAACAGAATGAAATAAAATAGTATATTGTTATACTTTCTTACAAAATTTAAAAAAAATATTTGGATACCTATCTAAAGATGTTTTAAGAATAAAATACTATGTAATTCATTCCTAGATTTTAGATTTTGTAATATTACATTATTTGATTGTACAAAATAGTAGATACAATAATTTTTAAATTATTTTATCATTCATTAAACGACTAAACATTCCCTACTAGTAAGTAACTTGGCGGGAAGCTGGAGAATGGATAATTTGGTTAGATTTTTTTAAAATTTCTTTAGATAGGCACATATAGATGAAAGCTAATTTTATATCAATAAAAAATGATCATACATAAATACATTGCACATACTGATTGTGAAGTAGGTATATCCACTTAATTAATCTCATTAATATAAATGTTTTCAAAATTGCAGTACAAATTTGTTAAGGTTGTACAAAATAGTAGTTACGATAACTTGAAAATTATTTTACCACTCACTAAACGTCCTCTACTAGTAAGTAACTTAGCGGGAAGCTGGGGAATGGACAATTTCTTTAGATAGATAAGAGCTAATTTTATATCATTAAGTATATCTACTTAATTAATTCCATCAATGTAAAATGTTTTCAAAATTGCAGTACTAATTTGTTAGGGTTATACAAAATAGTAGTTACGATAACTTGAAAATTATTTTACCACTCACTAAACGTCCTCTACTAGTAAGTAACTTAGCGGGAAGCTGGGGAATGGACAATTTCTTTAGATAGATAAGAGCTAATTTTATATCATTAAGTATATCTACTTAATTAATTCCATCAATGTAAAATGTTTTCAAAATTGCAGTACTAATTTGTTAGGGTTATACAAAATAGTAGTTACGATAACTTGAAAATTATTTTACCACTCACTAAACGTCCTCTACTAGTAAGTAACTTAGCGGGAAGCTGGGGAATGGACAATTTCTTTAGATAGATAAGAGCTAATTTTATATCATTAAGTATATCTACTTAATTAATTCCATCAATGTAAAATGTTTTCAAAATTGCAGTACTAATTTGTTAGGGTTATACAAAATAGTAGTTACGATAACTTGAAAATTATTTTACCACTCACTAAACGTCCTCTACTAGTAAGTAACTTAGCGGGAAGCTGGGGAATGGACAATTTCTTTAGATAGATAAGAGCTAATTTTATATCATTAAGTATATCTACTTAATTAATTCCATCAATGTAAAATGTTTTCAAAATTGCAGTACTAATTTGTTAGGGTTATACAAAATAGTAGTTACGATAACTTGAAAATTATTTTACCACTCACTAAACGTCCTCTACTAGTAAGTAACTTAGCGGGAAGCTGGGGAATGGACAATTTCTTTAGATAGATAAGAGCTAATTTTATATCATTAAGTATATCTACTTAATTAATTCCATCAATGTAAAATGTTTTCAAAATTGCAGTACTAATTTGTTAGGGTTATACAAAATAGTAGTTACGATAACTTGAAAATTATTTTACCACTCACTAAACGTCCTCAACTAGTAAATAACTTAGCGGGAAGCTGGGGAGTGGACAGTTTCCTTACATAAATAAATATGTACCACTTACAATACACTAATTGAACAGTTTATATAATATTAAGGTACTACGATAATCGGTAAAAAATTATAAAAGAACTAATTTACTTGTTTATACATAATCTCCTTTTCTGGGATTAAGGGACAACATATCAATCTAACTAAAAGTTTTAAAAAAATTAATAAACGTATGACATGATCGATTACCAACTGCTAAGTTTAAATATACAGTAATCAATAGTTTACACAATCAATTATTAGAAATTAAATAGGGTACTTACAGAAGTTATAAATGTCAAATACACTAACACGGGATATTATACCTAACCTGTGACACTGATAAACTTCATGGACAAAGGTGTAACACGAGGCAAATTGGCAATCAATCAAATTTGAAACAATAGAACTGATGGACAAAAAGCATCAAGCAAACCTCGTGTACGGTAAAGACACTAAAAAAAACACGCGGCGGTGATGATATCCAATCGAAATACCGACATTGATGGTGGATAGTAGGTTCGATAATCACGTGGCATGCTATTTTTTTTTTATAGGATTTCAATCGGTGAATGGACTTGGAAATAGAATCAGACATTAAATGAATTCTATATTAAAAACCAAAAATTCAAGTCGCCTGTACGTTGTACGAAGTAAATGTAAGGTTAAGGAACAATGATCAAACAGCATTGCTGTCAGACTAAGGTCACCGATACTTACATAGTTCTTCGTTGAGGCGGACGTCATTCTGTAACTACTAGACTATTGGTCTATGCTAATGAGTCATGTGGTCATTCTGAACAAACAAATGGTGACGGCAACAAAACTGCATTAGTCGGAAGATAAACATTCAAATGCCGGACCACCCCCGGTCACGAACGCAAATTAGAAATGTACACGTGACAGATAAATTATAGTCCGACAATGGCGTTTAGATGTTAAGAATTGAAAGCGAGGAACAATGTTAAAACTCCGAACAGCCAAATGCTAATGGAAAGGCGAGGATGTCAATTTAATGTAAAGGCAACCCAACAGAGTAATAAAAAAAAATCCGACCGCCAACGCGACCCAACATTAGGTCGGTTGGCGTATTAAACACACTAAACGAGAAACGACTAAACTAAATAGTAACTACACTATGTAGTAAGTAGTAAGTACTATATATTATATACAATATACTACAGAAAAACAGTATACTCAAACGCCAGACTGTAGCTGCTACAGTAGTACAAATTATGTAATACTTTCACAAAACAACAAATGGTAACACTTCTACGCAAGTCATACCAACTGTGATCAACTCATGAAGAATTTGATCGCAGGTTTGACAGTGATTAACTGATGAGTTTTAATTACTCACTAGACACTAACCGTTGTTTCAGAATTCTGGACAAGACAACGATGTAAGGTGAACATTTTTTATGCAATAATTATAAATAATAATATGCCCTATATCGGCCATCTCCATAAATAGTAAATAATAAATATTACAATACATAATATCCATGATTAACTATATAAACTATAAGTATATAACTAGATATTTAAGTCATGATATCTCATATTCCAATAAGGCAATAACTAAGTCGGTCCTGAACCAATCTTATATAAAATTAATTAAAATAATAAGATTAAAACTAATAGGATATAAATTATAAGTTAAATTTTGAATACACTTTTATTTAGCTGTCGCATTTTATTTCATCTATAAAGCTGGTAAATATTACTAATAAATAGGGAAAAGATTTCATTATAAATACATACATTTATTGGAATGAGGTGTTTTTAATCTAATTAATTGTGTGCTATTAAAATCATTTTAATTGAAATAAGTCCAATTTTTTTATGTATTTTTATATACATTGGTATAAACTATTAATACATAATACTTTTTCATATTTTGTAAATATTTTAGTAATTTTGGATTTATTTCAATTATTTATACATTTTTGATGATGTTTTACGTTATCTAATGGTTAATGTTTTGAAAATTAATTTAACTTGCTTTGATGCAAATTTTGTGTTTTTTTTTTTTTTTCATACAATAAGCCATCTGGAAACAAAAAATATGACTATGCATTATTGAAGAGCATAAGGTCATTTAGAAAATTTAGTTAATGTATCTATTAAAAAAAAAAGAAACATAAAAATATAAAATTATTAGATATATGAAAAAGTAAATCACGAAGAATTGTCGATGATATAGTTAATATGAAGTAAGTCTCCCTCATTATATCAGTAGGTATGGAATGTTCATTCATTTAATTGCGACAACATTTTTGTTGCTTGACATTTTTAAAGTTTAGAAAATATATAGTTTCACATTGTTATAAGAATTAAATATATGATAAATATATACTTTTTTTTACTAATCTATGTTTATATCTTTATTTTTTTTTTTTTTTTAGTGATTATTACATATATTTAAATAAAAATAACTTCATATTATAGTTTTTTATTACATTAATATCCATTCCTTACTAATAAAACTATACTATTGCCAAAATACTACATAAATGCTGTTATGTACTTATCATATATATATATATATATATATATATATACTTCATAATAATGTCTCCCAATAAATTTTTTATATTTTTATTATTTATTATATTTTTAATATTAAACTTTATTTATAATTTAAAAAAATGTATAAGCACCAAATTATTGATTAATTTATCATATACTTATAAATTTGGCATGGCAGTTACTACTATGCCAAGATTAGGTTACAAAAAGATTGGAAATCAATGGTCAATTTGTAATACAATTATGTATAGTAGGCCACTTAAGGGGCCAACACCAAGATGTATTTTTATTTGTACTTTTTTATTCCTAATATTTTAGTAAATAATAAGTTTTTACAAGTTGAATATATTTCAATTCAAACTAAATAATAATAATCTAATTAAAAAATTGAAATATAATTAAGTCAATTCTTATGTAAAAGAGTATGGATTAATATTTAAAAATAAGTAATTTTATAATTTCATACTAAAATATACTTAACTTTAATTTTAAAACAAATGGTGTATATAAAATATGACTACCAAATAACTTATAAAAATTATAAGTTATTCAATAAATGAAAAAAACATTATTATAGTTTCTAAGTATGTATTTATTTATTTATTGGTTTTATAATATTAAATCTAGATGTTTATTTCACAAATAAGTTTTATGATAAACCTAAAAATGAATCAAAATATTCTAAAAACCATTAAAAAATGGAATGAAATTAATATTAATTATAATGTTTATTCTTTGTAGTATTAATTAATATAGCAACTATATAGTTCTAAAATAATATTACTACATTCTTCATTTTAATGTTTTATTTATTCTTCAACCGCAGTCGATGCAGTATTTAAAATAACTTCAAAAGAAAATGGTGCAAATGCATAACCAAGTCCTTTATAAAATTTGCTCTGGAACTCAACCCTAAAAATTTTATATTAATTTAATATTTTTGTATTAATATGACATAACACAATTAAATTATAAATGTATGAACTATGTATTAATTAAAAAATAAAAAGATACAAATTTTATAATTTTTTTTAAAATGTAATAATAAAAATGATTTTACCAGTGCAAACGAAGTGTATGTAAAAATGCAGAAAGTCCTTCCATCAACACAAGAATGCCTACTGTTAGGATTGCCCAAAAACCAAAGACAAACCACAACCACACTCCACCTATCCATGAATTCAATATCAGACCTTTAGTCATTACCATACTCCATAACACTTCAGATAATTCTGAAAATATTTTTTAAAAAAATTTGAGTTAATATACAATGAATAGCGAATAATACAAATATAACTATGTATAACTTACGTGCATGAGCTAAAGAAAGAGCCCATAAACGAAGGTATGAAGCTGTATGACTCACAGATCCCAGAACATATTCAATTGTATGAATGCCTTGGTGAATAAAAAGTTCACCAATCTCATTTTCATCGTGTCCGCCAGCTGGTGGTGGTGGCTGTTGAACTACTCGACCAGCACCTTCTGCATCACCATTTTCAGTTGTTGCATGGCCATTAACTAACTTTAAAAGGGTAATAAATATAGTTGATTTTTAATACTTAATAAATATTAATATTTTTCATCTTATTTAATGTTATAAATAATTTACTTGTACATGTTTATCTTTCTGTTGACGCATAATATATATGGGTTTGGCAAGCAACATAATTGGTACACACAAAAGTGCTACAATGACTAAAAACTTTTGTAAAGCACCCTAAAGAAAATATTAAATATTTATAAAATAGATGTAATTTTCACACTAAAACCAAAAAATGTAGTTTTTATTGTATGTATTTAAAAATAATGTATTAAGAATTTTTTTTTACCTGACCAGAAAACATGTAAACTGTATTACAATTTTCTAATGCAACAGCATCTTTGAATAACACCATATTGATAAATGTAATTAAAATTGATGGTGCACATGCGGGACTATCAGGAAAGGCTATAAACATTTTCAATTATTAATAATATCTATAGTTAAATAGTTGTAGTAACAAGTATATACCGTTTTGTGGTCCATATGATATCCATTTAATAAACATCAATAACACCATATAAAAGAATAGGAATGTCAAGAATATTACTTGTGGAATAAAATCACAATAAATGGAAAGCCGATCTTTAAAATATCTAAAAATTGAATTGTTTGTTAAATAATATTTTATTATAGAGATGTTAATCAATAAAAGTAAGAATATTTTAATATCCTTACCTATAATTGTACAAACTTAGGCTAACACCACTCAACATGTGTAATACTCCAATTATAATAGAAATTTTCATTTTATATGCATTTAAAAACACAATTTTGTTTAATGCCAACTAGAAAAATAAATATTAATTTTAATACAAAACCATTTTAAATTGTAAACTATATAATATTATCATTTATTTTTTTACCTGCCATACGGGGTCAAGTCCTACTGGATATGGAACTTGATCATACTCTGATGAATTAGAAGGATTTATCTGTAAATCTTTATTACTCATCACAGTTGATTCATCATAATTTGTATGCCAATGCGATCCAAACAAATTTAAAGATTTAGAAAAGATATCATTGTATATAAAACCAGTATACATAGAAAAAAGACCCATAAGTAATATTATGTAACGTCCAGCAAAGAATATATTCCATACCTAAAATAAATAATGTAATAATAAATTATGATTTAGAAATTTTTTAGTTTTTATGTATATATGAAGGATTTTTATACTTCATTGTCAGTTTTTTTTGCAGCTAATGGTTTTTCACGTAGTACTAAGAAAGCAGCAAACAAAAACATCAAACATCCGTGGCCAAGATCTCCGAACATCACAGCGAATAAAAATGGAAAACTGATTATGGTATATGGTGCTGAAATTAAAAAATAACATAAGTGGTATTCAACTTTAATTGCAACATTAAAGGACATCACAACACTAAAAACAAGTTTGATTAAATTTAAAGTATGTCATTATCTAAGAAATATGGTGTTGGTATCACACTTAAAGACTAATTATTCAATGAGATACAGGAGTTTGAAAACAGCGATGTATGTTTTACGTGCAAAAAGTGTAGATTAACACTGCAATTTCAATCGTTAAATATAATATTTTTAATTTTTTTTTTTTATGTAACCTTAAGTGTTTTTTGTGGTTATAACACAAAAAACATAGACGGCTCCTCAGTCGTTGTCTCATGACGTCACGCGGCTATTCATCAACTCTCATTATCTCATTGAATAATTATTTTTTACACTTTGGATTTTTACCAAAATGTTTGTTATTGAGTTTATTACAATAATACACCAATAAACTTAAAATTAAAAAAAATAAAATTTAGTGTTATGGGGTTCTTTAAATATTATGAAATTTACTTGGATTTATTTCTCTGTAACTAGCAATTCCATAAGCATCAACCAAGTTTTGGAAAGCACTTGTAAATTTATTTGTTCTATTATAGGTTGGTGGATCTTCAAATGTATCCATTCTATTTAATATGGGTGGTACAGAACTACCACTACGTTCCTTATGAAATTAAAAATTAAAAATTGAAAGATAAATTAAAAATTAGTTTGTTATAACTTTAAAAAGACTTACAGTTCCTCTACGTAAAGCCAATTGTATAGTTTCAATATCAAGTAAAGGTACCCAGCATTCAGCAATTAAGCATTTCTGTGTTACATCCAAATTAAATAAATTTAATGTATGATAAATTGCTTTGATCTTAACGACTTTAATAAACCAATTTTTTATGTTTTTAGCAGCAGCAACAAGCACACGATGACGATGATCTTGTGTTTGGCCCAGTACCTATAGTATATATATATAATAGTTTTACTAAAAACTTGACATAAAAATTAAAAATTACATACAGTATTTAAATCTTCAATACGTGTCATAACTCCCATAGCCATTTCACGACGTTGAGATGGGGCTTCAGGACATGGATATAATGTAGCACGAAATCCTTCACATATTTTACGTACTCGAGACTTCAGTTGATCTCCTTGGAAGAATATTATGAAAACGGATTTGTGAACTTGATCTCCCTAAAGTAAACAAATACTTTAAATAAAAAAATGTATAACCAATTTATATAATTTATTGTTTAATAGTAACTTATTTGTATGAACAGTAATAACTTTGTAGAATTTGTAGAAATGAAATCATAAATATCATGTTTAGATTTTAAGCAGACTGATAAATTTATTGATTCTACAGTAATATTTAACTGTCATTACTCATTACCTTTTAGAGAAGTACAAAAAATTTAATCTTTAACTTTAATATCTATTATGTAAACAAAGTGGACCTAGGTGGTAATTTAGGGATACAAAAAAATAAACTGAGAAAAACAAGAATTTTAATTTAAAACCCATTTTTGACAAAATTAATTTTTACCATTATATTTCAATGACAAATAATCTTTTATATATTTTTATAAATGCCAAAAAAAAAAAATTCCTGCTCGTTCTAAAAGCTTGAAAATTTAATACAAAATTCCTCATAAGCTATTTTTAAAGAAATTTATTAAAAAATACTTATTTTATTGTAATATTAAATACTATACAAAATTGAACATATATTTTAAATATATTCTTAAGAATGTTTTAAGTTAGAATTTTAAGTAAATTCAACAAACCAGCAAACATTTTCAAATTATTTGGTAGTTAAAAATGTATAAAACTTAATATTCTTACTATTTCCATGCAATGATTAATCATTGGATTCTAATTTAATATATCTACAGTGAGTTACTCAATGATGATGTACACTCAATATCTATTGTATGCCAGAGCAGTTACCAAATTGCCCAATTTTTTTTTAAATTATAAATATTGATCAATTATTTGGATTATGTATTTTAAAATAATTATTTAATTTATACATTTTTTAAAAATGATTTCATTATAAATATTATTTATTGTTTAATTATGATTTATTTATTCTTACAGTTGATGGGTCTTCCAATGGAGTTTCAATTTCTGCTTGTCTCAAAAATACATTTCCACGACATGCACGCCATAACATCCTCTCAAATGCAGGGATTCTTTCACGTAGAATGACTCCAGCAACAAATCTTTAGTTTTAAAATAAAGTATTAATTTATGAAACATGGTTTAACATTTATTAGACATATTAAAGCATTGAAGACAAAACCATATTAGCCAGACTATTAAAATTGTAAGTAAATAAAACTAAGATTGTGGTGGAATGATCAATGTAATTTTCTCCCATTTACCAATATCTGCGCTGGACCTGCAATTCTTCCATGTATTCCACTCACCAACTCAGAAATGATAGATTATTATTATAGCGTTTATGAAATAATTCAAATTAAATATTAAAAATAATTTATCAAACTCTCACAGCAAAACATAAATGCCCTTAGTACAAGCATGTTTAAAAAAAAAAAATTATATTTTATATCTAAACAATATAAATTTTATTTAATCATAGTTGTTTTGTAAATATCCAATGTGTAGTTGTGTATATAAATAATAATATCAATATAGATACATACCCCAATTGCACTGGGCCAGCGTTGACTTGACGTGCTATTGAGTCATCACTAATAAGAGCCCGCGTCATTGATTCTGTTGGGTGCAAACCACCCTCTTGCTATTGTACACCACACACACACACACACACATATGGTCGTAAAATTTGAATAAATGTTTGATTTTTAAAATTATTTATAAGTTGTATTAAATCAAAAATTATCTTTTTGGTATTTATTTAAAGTTAATACATTAAACATGGAAGTTTAATCAATTTTAATTGATAAAATATTTATAATTGTTTAACTATTATTTGATATATTGATTTTTAATTACCTATAGTTTAACATAAAAAAATTGATATATTTTTAATTTATTGAATATCTGGGTTTTGTTTTTATAATTATAACTTTTTATAAAAATATTGATTATGAAGAAAATATAGTAATTTTGTTTTGCAATGATTTTATAAGTGTAAAAGCAAAGCAGTGAAGTATAAGCATTGTTTATGAAACCCATATTATTTTCAACATACCATAACAGTTTAACCACAAACCAATATTATTTATTATTGATATTCAAATAATTGTATTAGTCAATTAGACAAGCATGTATACACACATATATATATAGGAATTAAATAGCCCAAAACTGTTAAAGATAATTTATAATTTTAAAGAACATAACATATTTGCCGATTGATAATGAAATTAGAAGTAAATATTAAATTTAACAACAGTTTTGCACTAGAAAACCCAGGTCCAGTAAAACTACACGGCAGCGACGACAACTATATATTGGGTATTTACATATGTGTAACCAATATGTGTCTTTAAATATCCTCCACCACAATCTTATTTACAAACTAACACAATGCAATATATTATGTTTTAATGATATTTATGGTTAGTAAAAAATACATTCACAATTATTGATAAACATAATATTAAATAGCCATTAAATATAAAATAATGATTTCCAATCATATTATAATACACTATAAATAATTTTAAAATGTGATTGATTTATTGATAGTATAATATTTACAAAATAATTGTTTAAGTTATCAGTTATACTTGAATAATTTTTATGAATATGTCATAAAATAAAAATAAAAACAAGTAGAAACTTACTTATAGGGAAATGCTGTTTGAAAACATTCTTTATATAGTTATAAAAATGTAATCCTATGATATATTTTACCATTACTATGTATTTGATACTTCAATAATAGACAGTCAGAAAATAAATGTATTATGTCTATTTGTATATTTCCTATCATATAATAAATATAAATCAGGGCTTAAAACTAGTTTATAATAAACCAAGTAAGACTGGTTTTTCAATTTTTCAATAGTCTATGACTAACTTTTACAATAACTATGACTGAAATCACATATTTAAAATGAGGTTATAAAATAGCCAAGAGTTAAAAATGAAACAAAATTGGACAATTAAAAAAAAACAGTTCACAAAACTTACAAGAAAATAGAGTATATATCAACTGTGTCAGTACTGTCATAATAGGATGAATAATTAAACTAGTTTTTAAGATCTTGGTTTTGGCTACAGTTAGGCTTAGGCTCGTTTTACATGGGCGTGTATTATACACATGCATTTTCAGTTACTTTGATTAAATACATACACACCACACCGATGATGGTGTGTTCCCTTCGCTAGTATGGCATGTATGAAATTAATCAATGTTAACTAAAACGCGTACGTACGATACACAACTATGTGAAATGGGCCTTAAAGTAAGAAAATGAAAATAAAGGTTTATTCAAATAGTTTTAAGCAGACTTCCAAAAACCAGTTTTAAGTATTATTATAAATCTATATGATTATGTTATAATATGTAACTTTGAATAAGTAAAAATATATAAAAGAAATGAAACAACTTGAATTAAAAAATAAAGTCAAATCTATTGTAAAAAATAGTATTGGAAATATTCTGATACTGAATTTTTTCAACTAATACGGATAATATAAATATTAATAATTAAGAAAATTCACAAAATGTTAAATCAGAACGAGTCAATAAACACACAAGATTATAATAACACGTTCAGAGAATCTACCTAAAATAGTAGTTCCCAACCTTTTCTGGTTCAAATTTTGACTCTGATTTTTTCAATATTTTTGAACCCCACATTAACAATCGAGCAGAATACCTAAATAATAGTATATTTATAATCCCACAGAATACATGATTGCATTGGATAGAATATCAAAGCATACAGCAATTAAAACCAATACTACATATGAAAATATTGTAAAACCGTACCCTAGTTTGAGGGCTTGACCGCCGGCGCGAAGTCCTTCTTCGCCTAGCAGTGTCACTTGCTCGTCCTCCCGATTTGGGTCAGCCATCTGCGAAGCAACCGCGGTACCCATTTGCTGTTCAGTCTGGCAACACATACACACACGCGCGCGCATAGGGACGACATACGGACACACACCACCCCACCAGACAAATATTTTTGTTATAGTAAGTATATGATAAAATGATTGTATGAAAAAGCAAGCATCAAAAAAATATTATAAATTACATTATAGTATTTCTGAATAAATTATATAACTATTTGCTTTATAAAAATATAGTAAACAAGTTTAATAATATATAAAAGTGAGTTGAATCAATGTAACAGAACTTTTTAAGTATAATACAATTTTTAATGCTTACCAATAATAAAAATTAAGCAAATAAAATAAGAAGCTTAACTAGATAATAATAAAAATGATCAATAAAATAATAAAATAATTAAAGCAGAAACTTTGTATTTTAAGTTTCACTTTTAACAATAGTGTAAGGTAAACAAATGCTATGAAAGTGATTTTTGAAAATAAATATAATTTATTTAATGGTTTTAAAATATAATTTAGGTTACTTATAAATATTTTGAAAAGCTCAAAATGGTTTCTTATTACTAAAATATATTTATTTTCGCAATGACTAAACAATATACTTCAATTGTTTAAGTTTAAACTTGTATAAACAACTTATATTACCCACGCCAAAAAATGCATGCTTTAAATGACAATTATCTTGCCATGTTGACATAATATTTTTATACAGTTAATCTCTTCATGAGATGTCGTGTATTGCTATGATATGCATGCATAGAATTGAAAAATTAAAAATGTTATAGATAAATTAATTTTTAACTTTGATTTTAAATTACTAAATAACATAATAAATAATAACATGATAATATAATTTATTCCCATCATCATTGATATAAATATAAACAAAACTATTAATATTTAACTATATTGCCATATTGAAATATAAAAATTTTAATCTATAAGTATCAAAATTAAAATATTAATTAATGAAATGCAATTTTTTTTTTTTTTTTGAGATACTAGTCAACATTGCCAAACAAAAGTTTAATATATTTACAATACTTAGGCAACACCACTATTTTTTTTTTAAAATAGGTCATACTTCTTCACCGCAGAATAACATGTTTTCTGTTATTTTACCTCCACCACATAATAGATGAATTCTCCATAATTTTTTATTTTCTTATCATTTCACAATCAACAAAAAAAATATAAAAATAAATATTGAGCAACAACTTATTTCATCAATGATATAATTAAAAGAGAATGAGAGTGCAGTTATGTTAACTGTACAGAAGATGCAAACATGCAAATGATAAGCAGTAAAATATAGTTTATAGTAAACCTAATAAAAATACTATTTAAAATGTAAAAATAAAAATCATTTAAATAATGACAAATTTTAGAAGATTGATAAATGTATCCTATAAAAATTTAATAAAGAACTGGGTGACTATAATTTGGATAAATATTTTTAATTAAATAAGTACAATAAATAATATTTTTTAGTTAAATAATTCCACACTAAAGAATTACTAATAAATTTGTTTTAAGTATAATTTAATTCAAACATATTTATAATTTTACAAATTAAATACCTAATTAAAAATTAATATTTTTTTTCTGTAAGCTAAATGGAACATTTTAAAAATCTACATTTGTGCAATTAGCAAACAAAGCTCAACTTGATAATACTTTCAAGCAATTAAAAAGTTGAAAAAAAATTACTAATCAAATCATAAGAATAAAAAAAAAAAAAAAAATGCAGTAAGAAGTAAGAAAATGATAGAAACCCAAATGAAAACTTTAAGATCCAACTATGGTGAGGTGGTTCCTGTTTAATTTTATGTTGCCAGATACTGAAACTTATGAGATCATTATAATATAATAGTATATTATTTTTTATAAAATCTCTAGACAACTAGGTACCATTCATTTTATGGAAATATTATTTTAATTAGCAATAGGCATAAATGCATATTTAACTAATCTAACAATTTTTTATTTAATTTAGGTATTGATGATTATTATTATACAGTAGAAACCTACTTAGATAACTTCAATTATTTATTTTAAAGATAATAAGATTAAAAAAAAATTACCTCATCAAAGAATACTTGAGTTTTTCGTAAGATATGTTTGAGCTCTGTTAACTCAAGAAAATTACGTTTCAAAGCTTCAGCATTGTGATTTACTTCTCTCAATTCATTTTCTAATTTTTCAAACGTAGCCTAGAATAAAATGTACAAATAAAATAACTTTTAAATTATAAAAAATATAATAAGATTAAATATCTAAAGTTTTATAATTATTTATTTAATTGTATTGGAAATGTATTTTTTAATTCTTATTATATTAAATTATAAAACTTGAGTAGCAGGTAAACTTTAAGTGTTAACTATTTAAATGTACCTATACATAAAAACAAATATATAGGAGTAAAGGTATGTAGACCTATAGAATAAAACAAATATATAGGTAAATTATATGCAATGAACTGATGAATTACTTCAAGGTCAATCATTTCACGGGGCTGAGGAGCTTCAGGATTTTCACCCGTATCCAACATGGGTATTCCATCCTTTTTAATCTCCTTTTCCAAGTACCGCAGTTTACGTTCCATTTCATCGCAGCGGCGCACTTCGCTGACAAACTTCCGTTGAAAAGCGTTGACATCAGGATTCAACTAATCATCGAGAAAAACCAAATGAAAAGGAAAAAAAACGATTAACAACAATTAGAAAAAAGATATAATTGTCTTATTATATTATATACATACGTCCCGGAACTGAACCAATCCTAATTCTCCAAGTTCAGATACGCAGGCGTAAGCAGCTTCGCTCTGCAAAAACAACTGGCACAGGGCCATTTCCTCGCTGCGGAACAGCGATCCCATGGCTACGGTTCGGAGGTGCGCGTTCTCCGATACAAAAACGACTTAGCAACCCTGAGGTCGTCGCAAATTTTTTTTAACGACGACAAAAAATACCTACTCGGCAGTGGTTTTGATGTTCAAAATTTGTCGCCGAACGACAACAGTCAATAGTCAATGGATATTAAATAAATGTTCTATAATCTATAGTCCATACGGGTGTGGCTGGCAGGCAATTCCTACTCTTCCTACGGGCGGCAATACTGCAATAGCAATAGTACATTAGTACCATACAGAAGGCGATGGGCGATACGATACGCGGGCTTGCGGGCTAGTGGGTCAAAATATTATCTCGAACATTACTTGTATCAACACAGAGCGTACCTAATAACAAACGACAATCTAATTATTGAAACTGTGAAAATGCTGCACTGATAAGTGTTGTACTGTGGTGATATCACATTTCGCCAATTTAGATATCAAAATTTAGATTTTATAATAATAAATATATTAAATATTGTACTATCATAAAAATTTAAAGAAACTCAATGTCAAAAATTAGGTTTAATAACAATAATAAATAATAATCATAACAACACGGAGTCTTGACTACCGAATTTATGAAACGAGTTGTTTAACTCTAATAGGTTTATCGTCCATCCGTGTAATAATTTTATACACCATGTCTGAATACGAATCTTTCGGTGGAGGACGTTTGAAATTGAAAAATGATTCAGGAATAAAAAAGTAAGTGAACCTTAAGTATAATAAGTATTATTAGGACGATTTAGAGTATTACTTCTGCTTATTTAAAAAAAAAAATCGTATTTATTTTTTCTTTATAATGTATAGCATTTCTTATAATTTAAAAATATAATAATATACAATTATAACCGAGTTTTTGCGGAAGTAACAAAAACCAACAGTTTGCAAAAACTATTTATTGTTTACTGATATGGCATATGAAGTTTGTTCTACAATTCAAAAAGATATTTGTATTAAAATTGTATTATCATAAATACCAAAAACACTTGATCCTTAAACAAGTCGGTTGGTGATAGGAGCAAATATTTTAGTAAACATTAAATAGATTTCAAATAAAATTATTACTATAACAATTTTTAATAAACTGTTTGCTTTTGGTAACCCCACAAAAACACACTTATACTTTGATGTAGTTGCCTAATCGCTTAATACAGTTTTAATACCATCTAGACCATCAGTTCTCAAACTGTAGTACGAGCGGAGAGTTGTTTTTTTATAATAAACTCATTCAATTATTTAATTCATATCTTATTTTAAAAAACTAATAAATAAAAAATAATTATACTATAGTTGTAGTATTTTACTGCCTTATTATTTGAAAAAAATGTATTTAACTGTACAATTTGGATTTTGGATTGTTCCATTTTTAGTCATTAGTGGTATGCAACTGATTGATAATATGCCTAAGTGGTACGTAAAAAAAAATTTAGAACCGCTGATTTAGACCCATCTAGGTCAGCTTTTTATCTCTTCATTTTTTAATTAACAAATTTAAAGAATAGGTAAATTTGGTGTAAAATTACAGTTAAAAAAAAAAGCTGTCAAGTGGTTAACCATTCTGTTGTACATTGAATATTGAGTATATTTCATCATTGAGTAGATCATCATAATGAATATGTTGAACTCAAACTCAATAATAAATCATCATTTTTTATGAAAAACCATTCTTAGTAAACACTTTCTAACTTTTTGATCATTAAAATTACCAAAAAATTATTTTAATAATAATATTAAAATTTTGACAAACATTCTTGTATTTTTTCCCCCAATTATTTTAAAAATTACAGAGAAGTTTCTATTTTTAACCCACCAAGATTTAAACTAGATTCAATTTACTACCAAAAACCTCCCTCAAGATTTGGTGTATTTTTCATTCTAGAAAGTGTCTAAATAAGTAAATTAAAAAAAGGTTAGGTTATTGTTTGTAGGAAGGTCATTGGAAAAATATTATACAACTAAGGATTTTTCTATGATGTAGGCACTAGGTAAATATGATATGTTGCTTGCATTTGGATAAGGTTAAAATTTATTTTTGAGATGAGATATAAAGAGATTTGCATATTCTTGTTTTATCATTTTATAAAAAAAAAAAACCTATAACTTCAAATTGTATAAGTAAACAGTTGTTATTTTCCAATTTACCTTTGTATAGTTGCATAAACACTTATTAACCTTTCTATTCATGCACTATGATAATAAATATTGTATATTTTCTATGTAAAGTATTAAAAATTGCTATGCGTTGTGGTGCATCAAAAAAACTACTTCATATTTATATTACCCATTTATTAGGTACATAACATTATTCTTTGTATGTTCATTATCTATTGTACCTGTTTGTAAAGATTACTGATTGTTTAAAAAAGATATATTAGGCAGTTTATAAAAATATATATTGTCCTTTTTGAATACATACCTACTTAATATTTGCTTTAATCCTTTCAACAATCCAGGTTAATATATGACTTTGTATAAATTATGAAATTCTCATAGTTTTAGTTAATTTACTTAATGTATTTTATATATTTATTGTTTTAATTTATATAGAAAAAAGAAGAAAAGTAAAAATAAAGAAAAAACAATAGAAAAAGTGACTAAAGGATTAGAACAAGAAAAAGTATCCAAGGAGTACCATGTGCCTTCTACTAAGGCTGAATTAGCCTTCATGAAACAACAAGAAAAATTGGTAGAGTATTTTTCATCATTAATTTATTGTCTTATCAAGAATCTAATAGTATTTAACTAATTTATTTCTTATTGGATAATTAATTTTAGCAAAAAGAAAAAATTTTGAAAATTGCATCAACAACACATAAACAAAGAGTCGAAGAATTTAACCGTCACTTAGATAATCTAACTGAACATTTTGATATACCAAAAGTTAGTTGGACAAAGTAGAGTTATTATTTATTCTTATATAATTATTTTTGTACATTGTAAAATTAAAATAATGTTTTTTTATTCAAGCTATAAATAAGTTACAATATGTATTAGCACATATAACTTTTTCATTAAAATTATTTGTATTTTTAATTACTAAATGTTGTTAATTGGTAAATTAAATTAGTCAAAATAAAATGTTCTGTGAAATAATAATCAAATAACAAACTATTATTTAGGATTGAGTAGGAAGAGGGGAACAGAAATAAAAAATACTCAATAATCCAAATTATTATTCATGTTTAAAGTTTTACTTAATTTTTTGTAATAATTTATATTATTGATTATTTATCAAATATTGTATTATCAATATATGAGTAGTTTAAGAGTCATAAATTCATAGTACATAATGGACATTTTGTAATTTTCAAATACACATCTAAATGTCTAGAAGACATATGTATAAATAAATAAAATAAAATAACTATACTGTTATACTTCTGTTTATTAAAAATTTTAATTAACATTATTGATTCTTCAAAGGAATACATTTAGATACCAAATTTTACTATTTAACATAAAATAAAACTGATGAAAGATGATTGTCTTTACTAAAGTTTAAATTCATTCAAATAAATTGAAAAGACTGGATTGGTCATCGCTCATCAGCTTAAGAGAATACTACACCCACATACGTCATCTTCATTCTCCGTCCAGGGCCTCGTTCAGACCTGTTTTCTCGGATTTACAAAAAAAAATTAAAAAAATTGATGTTTAAGTAACAGCCCGTATCCGTATATCATTACAACGAGTCTGACTGTTCGCATCATATTCGCATATCGTATGTATAGTATAACAATAATATACTTATGTCCAAACGATCGATGAACATCACGTTTTATTTAGGTAAGACACTCTCTAATCCCTAACTTTCTGTATTAAATAATTGAGTTTACCAGGATCTCAGCCTTTCAGCCTCTAAAACAAACAGTTGAGCATGCTGAATAATGACGACTACTTATTTTAATAAGAAATTTAATAATATTCATTTTAGATGTATGTCGATAACAAAATATGTCATCTAAAGAGTATTAGGTACGATATTATTTAGTTATTTACTATAAAAATGGCACATTCCAATTTTTTGTAAAACGAGATCGTTTTACTGAGCTGAGTCTAGAGATTCGTTGATTCATTTCTAGCCAGAGTTGTTAGGGTTTCTAACATAATACATCACCGTAGACCATTGTCGCTTCTTGTATATCTTATGGTTTTCCGCATGGCTAAATATATTTTATATTTTTCGTGAACCATAGTTTTACGTACAGAAATAAAATTTTTTACCATTAAGCCCACAAGTATGATATATATTATGTATGTAATATTATATAATATATATATTATGTATGTAATATTATATAATATATATATTATGTTGATTTATATATTATCTGTGAATAAGTCTCATTGGAACCGCCACGTTATCAATTATTATTATTGTCGTCATCGTCTTGATAAGTGATAACTGAAATCGGAACGGGACAGAAACCGAGTCCGAATCGAATAATAAATAACAATTAATAACAATAATAAATTAAGATCATTGCAACCACAGCAATCGCGATGTTTTTATTCCCGCTTCCCTCAACATAGTGACAGCGACATCGACGTCTGCGGAACCGTTGTGACCTGCGTCCCGTGATACGACCGCCGCGTACACCGGAGCTTACCACCACCCGTGAATACTAAAAAGCCAGAAATGGGCAACGCTGACACCAAGCTGGTGTTCCGAAAAGCCGTTGTTCAGCTAACGTCTAAGACCCAGGTGAGTTTTAACCGCGATATGAGTATGTGTCTGTTCTAACCATGCATGCATCTCCCACACACAGACCATCAGCTCTGAGGACAATGACTTTTGGGATCAGTTCTGGTCGGAGACCGTAAACAATGTGCAGGACGTGTTTACACTTGTACCGGCCTCTGAAATTCGGTTACTTAGGGAAGATGTACCAACAAATTTGGCCACGCTGTGCTATAAGGCGGTCGAGAAGTTTGTCAGAGCTGTGGAGAACAGCTGTCGCACACAACAGGATCAAAATACAGGTGAATACTTTCTCGTTTATATCATTTGACTATGGTTTCAATAATTTTGTTTATTTACTTCATTATTATTATTTTTTTTTGGTTTCATCTAGTCTTGAATTGTTCACGATTGTTGACTAGAGTACTCCCATATGTCTTCGAGGAACCGGATTGGGAGAACATATTCTGGTCCAGTTTGCCAGCCGGCAAAGGTGATCCGCCTATTCCATTGGCACATTCGCTGTGTAGTGCTATATGTGTATGTATTCCAATAGTAAGATTTTTAGTCTTCTAAGATTTTTATAGATTTTGTTTTCAGGATTTATTGTTTTGCCCAGATTTCACAGTCGCATCCAATCGTAAGACTGGGCCGGTAAGTTTCAGTTCCTTATTTTATTTTAAAACTATGTTGTAATAATGAAAAAAATTGATAGCTATCTCTAAAATAATCAAATTAAATATTATATTTAATACTAAAGTAAACATAAATCATGTACTTCATTTTTATATACTTACTTAAATTTAATAAAATCTGTAATTGAAAAAGAATGTTTAAACAAATAACTAATAACTAATTATTAATGTACAGTTTGGATTGTAATCATATTTTTCTAGGATAAAGCAGAAGATTTACATGCAGTAGATAGTTGTGAATACATTTGGGAAAAAGGAGTGGGTTTTGCACAGTCTCCTGTAAAAAATGCAACTTTTGAATCAAATCGCACCGAATTACTGCGTTTACTACTGACATGTTTCAGTCAAGCTATATACTCACCAAATCAAAGTAAAGTATCTTACAAAGATGCCACACCCATATGTTGTCTCGCTTCAGATTTCTTAATTTACAAATATAGCAAATTTAAGTTCAAATTTTCATAGGCTGCGTTAGTATATAGTGAATGTTTCAGTGTTATAAATTAATAAAATGCTCATAGTTTGCTTGAAAATAAAAATAACAGTAAAACACCTTTATAACAAAACATAGACAATGATTTTATTCTCGTGTTTGATAATAAGTCAATTCTCACTAATATTAAAACTAATAAAGCTAAACATGAATTACTGAATGTAAATTTGCTATGTTATGCAATTGTAAGATAAAAATAACAAATGCAACTATGATGTCCTAAACATTATCCAGTATTTTGATTTAAATTCTCATTTTTAACATAAATATATTATGCATTTAGATGGTAATAGATGGGTACAGTATGTAACCTCAGCTGAAAATCGTCATGCATTGCCTATGCTTACATCTCTTTTGAATACTGTGTGCGGTTACGATCCTATTGGCATGGGTGTTCCGTATAATCATCTTCTATTTGCTGACACATCTGAACCCTTAGTTGATATGTGTCTACAAATCCTTATTGTCGCTTTGGATTCTGATGTTCAACAGGTATATATTAATATACTATGCATTGTATTTTATATTGTTATTGTGCTATGTTGTAGAATGATGAAGCAGCCATAGATAATTTATTTATCAATTATTTATCAAGAGTTCATCGAGATGAAGATTTTTCATTTATTTTAAGTGGATTTACAAGGTTGTTAATGAACCCCTTACGACAGACTTATCTTCCACATTCCACAAAAAAAGTGCAATTCCACCAAGAGCTGTTGATATTCTTTTGGAAAATCTGTGAATTTAATAAAGTAAATGTTTAAACTATCTGATTTATAACAGAGAAGTTAAAATTAACTATTTATTCATTTGGTACAGAAATTTCTATATTTTGTACTCAAAAGTAGTGATGTCCTTGATGTTTTAGTACCAATTTTGTATCATTTAAATGATTCCAGAGCAGATCAATGTAAGTGAAAAAAATATTTATAAAATTGCTCAATGTTTACTTTTAGGTTAAAAATTATAGTAATTTTATTTTTCAGCTCGAATTGGTCTTATGCATATAGGAGTATTTATTTTGTTATTACTTAGTGGTGAGAGAAATTTTGGAGTACGTCTCAACAAGCCATACACTGCAACAATACCCATGGATATACCAGTGTTTAGTGGTACACACGCAGATCTTCTTATTGTTGTGTTTCATAAGATAATCACTACTGGACATAATAGAATGCAACCACTTTTCGACTGTCTTCTTACGATCCTAGTAAATGGTCAGTATAACTTTGAATTTACAATAGTTTCAGAATAATTTATGGTGTTTTTGTTTATAGTCTCTCCATATTTAAAAACCTTGTCGATGGTATCAAGTACAAAACTTTTACATTTGGTGGATGCATTTACAACTCCATGGTTTTTGTTTTCATCAGCATCTGCCAATCACCTTGCCTTTTTCTTGTTGGAAATATTTAATAATATTATACAATACCAATTTGATGGTTAGTACTTTTTGCCTCACATTATGTTAATATGTTAATCTTGTTTTGTTTTCATTAGGTAATTCAAATTTAGTATATACAATTATTCGCAAGAGACAAGTTTTTCATAGTTTAGCAAACTTGCCAACCGATTACAATACTATTATTAAATCACTAACTAAAAAAGCAAAAAGAAATATGCAAGCCACTAGCTCTGTTAGTCTAACAGCTGCTACTGAAACACCTAGTATGGAAGGGTCTACTCCTGCATTGCCTGCCGAGCCTGGAACTCTTAATGCCACACTTCCCGATACTCCGGGTAAGAAGACTTTACAAACAACTAACCATGTAACCATTTTATAACTAGAGTCTGGACTTTTTGCTTTATAAAACCTTAAAATTATAGAATTAAAGAATGTAATTTGAAATAAGTATTGAATACTTGTAAATTCAAATAATTGGTAATATTGCTTAATAATGTGCAAAGTTAACTTATTCCTATATTTTTAAGTTAAAAAAAATATAATCATAATTTGTGCTTCTATAAAAAGTCAAGACTCTAATTATTTTCTTACAATGGTACAATGCTTCTAAATTATAACATGCATTTGTACTGTCTTTGCTAACTGGGTGTAATGTAACAAATGTCAGGTGTAATGAAAATAACTGAACGTGAAAGTGCTCATCCGGGAAATTTAACCTTACCCGCTGAACTGGTAATGTCTAATGGCATGACAAAAGAAATTACAAAACAATCTTCTAACCAAGGAGATTGCTCTCCAACAACATCGTCGCCTAAGGTTTTTAATTTTTTACATAATATAAATATTTATTTTAATATAATTAAGAGCTTGAAATAATAATAAACTAATATTCTTGTGTTTAGTGCATTAGTTTATATTAAATATTTATTAAAAATATTAAATTTATTATGTGGATGTTATAATGTATTTAAATAATAACTAATAAATAATACTATTAAGTATTTATTACATGGCCTTTTATAGGTTATAAAAATTAAAAACCATTGAAACCTTAGTATATTAGTTTACTTATGTGCTTAACTTTTAATTGTTTGTACACATATCTAGAACGATGCAGAATGGACTCCGACCACAGAGTGGGTGCGATCCTGGAAGGAAAAGTTGCCATTACAAACAATTATGCGATTACTGCAAGTGCTAGTGCCTCAAGTGGAAAAAATATGCATAGACAAGTATAATGATTTATTACATTTTATTTTTGTTACAATCTATATCATTTATTTACCATGACATTTAAATTTCATATCAATCGCTGTAGAGATGGATTATTATGTTATAAATGATATTATTAAACCAAGTAATGAACATATTATTTGTGTTATTTCTAGAGGTTTGACGGATGAAAGTGAAATTCTAAAATTCTTGCAACATGGTACGTTAGTAGGACTGTTACCAGTCCCTCATCCAATACTCATAAGGAAGTATCAGTCTAATCCAGGAACGACTGCTTGGTTTCGTACTTATATGTGGGCTGTTATATTTCTCAGGTACTGATAATAATAATTTTCAAACAAATTTCAGGTTCTATGTTTATTTATGTATATAAAATGGGTATGGTTTTTATTTTTTTCAGAAACATTGATCCACCTATTTGGTATGACACCGAAGTAAAACTTTTTGAAATACAACGCATGTAAGATTCTTATAATTATAATATCTATTGTTTGTTTTGATTTTGGAGAAGACGATTTTCATGAGAACAATTATTTAATGCATTATGCATATTATGTTTTTTTTTTTAAGTGTGAACTTTTTTCCCTTTTGGATTTTATTGAGTTCTTTGGTGTTATCAAATGTTAACATCTTAAAGTGATTTATGCCCATTGATAAAATGCATTTTATTCATGTTTTATGTAAATGCAACCCAAATTTAAAAATCTGAGCTATGTAAAATTGACTAATATATTGATATACTCTATAAAATTATGTATTCTTAACATAGGTTAGAATAGAAACTTCTAGAAATTATATCTTAAAAATAACTTTTATAATAAAAAAAATATATCAGCATAAATTATTTTTCATATCTCGAAATGTTAATATTATTTCCTATAAAAAACCCTATTGAATTATAATTTACTACGAGTATAAACATTTATTAAATATTTTAAAATTTATAACTTGTATAATATTTTATATTTAGACCTATATCAATGGTGCTTCTGTGAATAAAACTAGATTTTAAATCATGATTTTACTTTTAAAATATTTTAGCAACCATGTAATGCATAATCGTCTTCAGGTTTAATCTTTTTGTGTATAATAACTATATCACATTATATACTCAGTACAAATAAATGATATCGGCAACGGGCATAATATCATTTTAAGATGCATTTTTGTTCCATAAGTCTTGTTTATGATTTGTTATTTTTAAATATTTATGTTTATTAAATGTATACCAAAAAACTATTTTGAGATTAACAGTATTTTATTAACTTATTTCTGATAAAATAAAATATATTTATACATAATAAATTTATATTATATATGAATAATTGATGCTATATTTTTTATTTCAATTTCTTTTATCTAAGTTAATAATTGGTATTAACCAACTACTGTATCATGTTAAAAAAATCAAAATAGGTAAATTTAAATTTATTAATATTGCATAACAGATATTGAACACTTATATAAAAAAACCTATTATCATTTAACTTAGTATAAGTCTAGTATCTATAGGCTATAGTATTTATAATTAATAGTATGACAGGAAGTCATTTCAGTGTTTGGTACATTTTTTAAAAAAAGTATCAAGTATTAAATGGTAAATACAATACTATTTCTATTGCATGTCATATCTGATTATTATTTTATATTATGATCGACAAAAAAGTGTAACAAAGGAACATATTAGATTGGAAAAGGAAATAAATAAATGTGTTTTCAAAATTTGAACCATAAAATATTATAATAATTGTTCATTTTATAAAATATCATTACAAATTATAATAATAACAAGGGGAGGGATAAACAAAATTTGGATTTAAAGTATATATTTTATAATAATATATTAACAATTGAATAATTAGTACACAATTGTTTTTGTTTAAATTATTTTTCTTTTTGGTTTCGTAACACGATAATATTTGTGCGGTCCTTTTGTTTAGAAAAAAAAATGTACATAATATTATGTTGTGCGCTATTATTATTATCATTATTCATAATAATATACATAAATAAATATTATATCGTCATTTTGTACTCGCTAACAGAATAAATAAATTAACTAGACACGATTGTACATAAATGTAAAATAGTAATATATATATATAATAATAATGATAATAATAATTGTATTATAAAAACAAAAAAAAAATCTAAGTGTGATGTTTCTTGTTCGGAGCTTCCGTAAAAAAGAAAAAATATAATAGTAATAATAAAACTTAAAATTATAATATATTATTATAAAAATGAACTAAAAAAAAAAACATACAAACAAACAAATTGAGAGAGCTCTAATATATATAATATATATTTGTTGGTTGGTGAACATTCAGATCGTTTTTCCTATAATTTAAATTAATATACATACACAAATATATATATATATATGTGTGTGTGTGTGTGTGTGTATGTATGTATGTATATATATACATACACACACACACACACACACATTAAAATAATCGTAGTCTAAGGTGGTAATTTTAGCAACAAACGTAATCAAAAGGCAACGGCGGCGATAAAATTTTACTCTTAGAAAAGAGAAAACCCACTACGAACGCCTTTCGATGTTATTATTATTCTATCATTATCTATGAAAAATAATTATTACTTTCGAGATTCTTTTTTTCCCCACCAACTCACGAATGTCCATCAATCGAGATTCAAACGATTTTATGTCAAATAATAATAATAATAATAATAATAATAACAAATATAATATATTATCATACAAATGTAAGCATTCTAATCTAAGGTAATATTTTTTTTTTTTTATGTATATTTTTTTTGTCATGATATTTTGTTCATAGTTACTATTTATCAATATATTTGAACAATATTTGGAAACGGGGTAGAGAAGGAGCAAGTGATGGTCAGCAGGGATTGGAAAACAAATAATAATAATCATATAATAACAACTAAAATAATAATATAAATAAATAAATGGCGTACAAAATATATGGATGTACAAAATTCGGAAAGGGTTTGGAGTCCTAAATCGTTAATATACATAAATACCAATAATAATTAAACTATTTAAAAAAAAAAGTTAAGCGGTCGTGGTGAAGGATAACGGATCGGGAGTGGCCAGCTTTTATACATTTTACGCAATATTGACAACGTCGGTATCAGAGATAAATGCAGACGACTACAATTATTAATTAATCGTGTAATAAGTACAATGTACATTATATATTATGTTTATGTGGTGTTATAAGTGATTTTTTTCAAAAAATATTACAAAAATCGTTGCCCAAGTTCACACGGTCGGGAGAGGGAATACCAGATAGGAGAAAGTTAAAATAATCTAAATTCATCTCTTCACCGCATTATCAAATATTTATGTATATCAATGGATATAATAATATAATATATAAATATATTATTTTATATGGCTGCCTTCTTACACATATATGCATGAGTAAAAATTATAATTAATCGTAATGTATATAATAATCTCATAGGATAATTTATATATTATAATCAGTACGGGGTGAATCGGTTGTAGCCACTTCGGTACATTGGCTGAAATCAAATACAAAAACAATACATTGTATTATACAATAATATAATATAGGCACAAGTGTTAAAAAATAATTTTCAACAACTGAGATAATCTGTTCACAGAATAATCTAGTGGTCCTGAGATAAAACAAATAGCGTACAGCATTTTATTGATATTTTAACTTGTTTACTTAGCCAGATTTTTTTTATAAAATAAAATGTACCTATACACATATAGGTAAGTATGGAATTTTTTAAAATTATTTTTTATTAATTCATACCTATACCAAAATTATATTGGTGCACAATTATGTTTCTACAACCAATTAGGCCTAAGTGTTATGGGATAAGTACGATTATTTTTGGTTATTATAAAACTTTTCAAGATAACGAATCCGCGAATTAAATATTTCTCGACATAAACAATTTAAAAATGAAAAAAATAACATCAGTTTTAAAAATTTGAATAATTTGTAATATAAATATCTGGAAGTTGAATACATTTATACGCACATTATATTGTATACAAAATGATACAAGTTTTTATCTATTTTATTATTTAATATTAAAAACTGATCTGTGAATTAACGTTTTTTATAAGCATCGGCATTATAATTTTAAAGTTTATTTGACGTGACGATTAGGGGCTGTTGACGAATTTTAGTGGGCGTATAAGTGAATGATTAGATTGATTTTTTTTTAGGGTAATAGAATTATTATTAGTACATCCACTTTCATTTATAACGAAGGAAATGGATCAAATTTATGAAATTTTTTATAGCAGATTATGATAGGGGTAATAGTCACAAATTGATATGCTCGCCTCTGACCTCGTCGACCGAAAACTAAAAATAAACGAACATTAAATTGTTTTAATTAAACGCAAAAGGTTTTTTTAGTGTAAAGTGTAATATCGTTTCGCACCAACAGTCATTTATAACTACATCGGCTGGACACAGATAAATAATTTCGTAAATAATTTTATGGTCCGTCACTTGGCAGTAATAAAATTAATTCAATAAACCGTATAGAACGATACTCGATAACATGATATAAATCCAATTAATTTTAATGAAAACGCATTATATGCGTCCTTAATAGTGCGATAATATAAATTACATAACATTTATTAAATATATCATTGGCATAATATTATTTTACTCAATCGTATTTTATGACATGAACACGATGAATATTAATAATATTATATTGCAACAGTATTTAGTTGTAGGGTAGGCTCTCGAGCTCTTACTAAGACTCAACTGAGACTTCTAAAGCTAACAATCACTGTGCACTATCGTAGCAATTATTTATAAGCTAGACAGGCTATATTCTATAGCAGGGGATGGCCACTAACAATAATTTTGCGAGCTACATGATGAGAAAGATGTATATAAAATAATTAAAATAGTTAATAATAATTGAACTCTTAAGTTTGTCATCAAGAGTCGTATGAGACTCGCGAGCCTCGTTGTAGCCACCCATGCTCTATAGGCACTGAAAATAAAGTGGGAAAATTGGTTCAGTTAAAACAGTTATACGGATAAATTTTATTTATACTTTACGTATAAGAATAAGTTGATTATCATGTATACCTTAAGTTTATATTTATACATTTAAAGAAAATATTTGATAATGTTAAAACTATCTGTAATATTTTTTTTTATATTTTATATTTTTTTTTATAGTTATTATCATGGTTATGTAGTAAGTTTCGAAAAATCGGTCGAATAGTAAAATATTTAGGAACGAGTGCCACAGTAAAAATTTCACATCAATAATCTTTTAATATTATATTATAATAATTATATGTATATAATGTGTGTATGTTTATAAGATAATAATATACTGACCCCGTATCCAGTGACTGGACCGATACCGTGACTAGCTAAGTATGATTCTGCGGTGTATTCACGCCCAGTATATCTAAAAACGCATTTGTTAAAAAGAAAAAATACAAAATTAGTTATTGATTTAAACGTACATAATAGGTATAGAAGATGTATGGTATAATTGGTAAAATTTATGCTAAAAATGTCTTTTAAAAAATACGGAATTAGTTCGTACTATTTAAAATTTAATAATCCTAACCTACCTAACACTAATCAAAGCTATAAATTCAAAAACAAATAAAATAAATATTTTTTTTTCTTTGAAGTGACTTATCACCCTTAAATGAATGTTATAAATGAATATATTGTTGACAAAATAATTAATCAATTGAAATAAAACAAAATAAATAAATAATATATATAACAAAACAAAAATTCACACAACACGTAAAAAATGCGGAAGTCACATTGAACGAAAAAGACTACACAAAACATAAATAAAAATATTTAATCTAAAAAGTATGAACAAATAATATATATATAAGCTATACAAAGCCAAATTACAGAATGAATTAACACAAAATAAGAAGCTTTTAGTTTTTACACTACGGTAAAAGAAAATATGTACTTGCATGCAGTTTTCTTTTACTCATCACTAACTAAGTAAATGTACAATTCCATCGCCGTGGTCAGTTAAACGCTTCTATACATACATATTATATAATATATAAATCATAACATTAGTTTATACATAACGCACGTACACACGTGTTGTATTTTATTTCAACATACGAAAAACATACAAGATATATGTATTGTAAACTACGTTATTGCCGATTAATAAAGGTTTTAAACGTTTAATATGAAAACTCAGTCGTTGTGCACACAAATACACAATAATATTATACGAATAACAATTAGTAATAACTAATAATTATTACAACCAATTATTATATGTAATATAATATAATAAATCATCGTGAAATATTCTGTTAATTTTGGCATACAACATTGTATTATTTTACTGTGTAATTATGATATTGACAATATTGTTACATGCAAGAGTTGAATAAATAGCGAAATAAGAATTTAAGACAAAAGTTATACACGTTTATTATTATTTAATTTTCAAAAAGATAATGTGGGCCCACTGAACATATTCAGCTAATAGAGAATAGATATTTAAGAATAAAAAAATGTGCGCACACATATTGATAATTCAGTATATGTATCGTATACCCGTATATAAATAAATTATTAAATAACATTACCAATAGGGGATCCAATGATAAACACATTAATAAATTAATAATGAATATGAAATAGTTTTACAAAAACATAAGAATTAATTCAAATGGATTACCCACTATAGTTTTTAATTTTTTAACTTTATGAAGATGTTTTTTTTCTAGCGCTTTATGGCAGGCATTAATGCAAGCACGTGTTAGGATCAATTTTCGAAAGGGGGATGGGTAAAATATTTTTAAACCCCTAACCCCGCCCCCATGTTTATGGGCTTGCATTATTAGAAATAGTCTTCGCGGTTAAATTGCGAGAAATAAGAATGTGTTTGTCAATCGCTATATTGTCGGATGCATTTTTATACGGATAAATCTGATCAATAAAATTAATATTGTAACACGTGTAATGGTAAAAAAAAAATATGTGAAGCAGTGTATTACGGGTTTATAATCGGGTGTATATAATATATATATATATAGTTATATATGATATGTGATGTATCTGATGTCAAATTTAGGAGTGTTTTATTGGTTATATATGTGCGATGTATATCTATCAAACTGATTTTTCACTTTAAAATAATGTGATACAATGACACGAAAATTCTCCACTGTGGAAAAGAATAATGATATGATGAAGTAGTATTTTGATAGAATAAGCACGCAATCTATTAGATATATTAACAATACTATTGGTGATCATAGGCGCAACTAGACCTCTAAAACGTGGGGTGCTAAAACTGTTGACAGTTTACCAATTTATGATATTTCACTAAAACAATAATAGTTTGGTATAAAAACAAGAGGTGCTAAAGACCTTTATACATCCCCCTAGTTGCGCCACTGATGGTGACACCAAAATACCGACACGACGGCAACAACAATTTGTCGGATGGTATTACCACTCGTATAGTTTTTTATGTTCTCAAATTTCCCGTGGCTTATTGAATTAAGACTTGAGTAAGTGATCTAATATTCGATGGTGAAATAAATCCTGTTGGCAATTTTTTTTCATACCCTCAACAACTGTAAAAATGACGAAAACCCGAAATTAAAAAAGACGCGAACAGCCACGTCTAAACGAACTAAAATCAATTAAGAGCGGTGGCAGCTAAAAAAAATATTTAATCTGGAAAATAATGTTTGTATGGTTATTTATGCGTAACAACAGTTTGAACTTAGATTAGAAAGCGATTTAGTTATATATTTTTACATTATTTTAATTATTATATTTGGACGGCATTGTCCTGTTTGTTTATGGCCTAAAAATGAGTAACTGTATTTTGGAGATGAATTTAAAACAATTTGATTGTTTTTTAATAGCAACACAAAATATTAAAGACACAAGATAAATATGTTTTATAGTTATTTTTGTGAAAAATGAGCATTTGATTACTGTTTAGGTAAAAACTATAAAGTATATGTTAGACAGAAAAAATATTAGGAAGCTGTCACTGTCATCCCTTCTCAAAATATGCTTCTGGCCGGTGGTCGTTGATAATTATGTTTTCAACTTTACTACTATACATATAGAGATGTAATCAGAAATGCTCTAAGAGGGAAGGAGCACATTTTTTATAAATCCTAAATATGAAAGTAGGTATAAATTTAATATATAGAAGATACTATTTTAAATTAGATAAATTATAGTAGTAATATCGTTCCATGATATCTAGAATAAATCATATATATTAATAATCAGTGTAGCTAAAATAGAAAACGGTTTCAAATTATGTTTAATATAAAATAAAATCGAATAATTTTTTAAGTTATGTTAGTTGTTTTCGAGGTAAGATACTGAGAATGAAATGTACATACCAGTATGCCACGTTATTAATCAATGGTGGAGAAATCTAACCCTATGAACTACCCCCCCCCCCCATCCTTGAGTACGTACCTAAGGACATGTAAAATTTTATTTTTGAAAATTTAAATCATAATTATATAATGTGTATTATAGAGCTACTGATTAACTGATCATGACGACGGTCGTGCAGCGTGTGTTTGGTGAAATAATAATAATAATAATAATAATATCATCGTATTATGTAGTTATAGTTTATAATAAGGGGACACATTATTTATCATCATCGTCATGATATAGTTTATTATCACTCTCACCCAGCTGGCAACGCCGTGTACGTAGCAGCGGCAGCGGCCGCCGGATTGGCCATCTGGTTGTTGGCGGCTGCAGCCGCCGCGTTGTACGCTCTAGCCGCTGCGGCTGTGTACGTGGCGGCGGCAACGTAGGATGCCTGTTGCGCTTGGGCTACCGCTGCGGCGGACGACAACGCTGGAGTCCCTTGGGCTGCGGCTGCGGCCTTAAGTAGGGGCGACGCGGCTGCTGCTGCGGCAGCTACCTGTTTTTGGAACGATTAGTAAAACAAAAATTCGTTACATTTACAAAAAAAAAAAAATGCAGGCACATTATCACACGTGGACGCGTTATACCGGAATCAATCAAGCATTATATTATTATTATATATTATTCTTGTTGTATATATATATATATATATATATATATATATATAGTATGGTATAAAAGTATTTAATGTACTTAGTAAATGAAAAAACAATTAATGTATAACGATCATATCGATATAATAATAAATAAATATATATATATATATATAACGTTAAGTTGCATTTTTCCATTATTACTTATGTAGAATAAGTTTCAACCCTAAACCACCAACAACAGCGACAAAAATAGGTAAAATACAAAATAAATAAAATCCACCTGTAAGTATATTAATATAATATTCATCAACACAAAATTGGACAAAAAATTGAATATAGGTAATATGCATATCGTCATAATTCAAAAAATACATAAATTTCTTAAAACAAAACAATATTAATTCAATAATATAAATTTACCGCGATGCAATAACAATTACGTACACTATAGGCAAGTTAATAAATGGGCGAGGACATACGATAAAAAGTAGAAAATCACGAGGTGTAAGCCATAGCTTACAGTGTGCACAATATATAATAATATATCAGTGTATATAAAATAATAATAACAATATAGACGATAAAAATATTATATGAAATTAAAACTTGCTCAGTATAGTGTAATCGAATTATAAAAACCTCTAAATACTTGTGATATTATTAGAGATGTAAGATAATATACGGTTTCGATAAAAAAAAGACGAAAAAATAAATTAAATAATTGTCCACTATACGGCACCTCGTCTACATTTAAATGTTTATGTGAAATGACTCTATAATCTATACATAAAAATTGACGAAGTCCGTGCGTTAAAATAATACATACAGGTAACATATTTCATAATTATGTTATAGTAAACAGAAAAAACAGAAAAAAAATTAGAAATAATAATAATAATAATAATAAATTTGTAAACATATACCTATTTATTAATTTATATTATAAATAAAAATTATTTGAAAACTTTCTAATAAATATATATATATATAATATATGGATACATAAAAATAAAAAAAAACCACTATGAACCATTTCACATGCAACAGTTAGCTGTACGTTCAGCTAATATGTGGCATATCACCCTAAAATGTTCCTTTTAATAATATTATAATAGATAGCAGTACATTTCTAGCAACATAAATAAAATATAAGACACATAATTATACATATATATATATATATATATTTTCAACCAAGGCTAGTATAGTATTAAGATGAATTATTAATTATATATTATTATAATACCCAAATTTGAAATTTTTATTTTCTCAGTGAAACGCTACAAGCATAGCTTTTCGTCTACATATTTCCCCAACAAAACAGCCAATACACAATATATATATGTAAGGAGAAAGAAATAACAGGCAACCCAAAATAAAATAAAATATATAAAAATACAATATACATATACACATAATAATAATAATTAAGTGTACGTATATATTTTATGTAGGTACATATTATTTAGGTTATAAAAAACGACTAATAAACAACAAATTTGTTTTCCTTGTACAAATATAGATACGATAAAAAAATTTGTTAAACATACTAGATAATTCAACCTGTATAATAGTTATAGCGAGTGAGTTTGTGCTCGTATATATATTTTTTTGTCACATGCAATTTTTTATTATTATTATTTTTACTTTTTTTAATAATAGGCCATTTCAATATATAAAAAATTTCACAAACGATTCCGCCACCGAAAAATAAATAAATAAACACTAAATATGTTGCACAGTCTTATACCAATCAAAGTCTAACGTAGAAATTAAATACTCAACTGATGCCAATTACCACTTCGGGGTAGCGACACATTTCCACATTAATCGTGTTGTTTGAATTATTTATGAATATCTTTTTCACCCTTTCACTCTATAGACTAACAATATATTAGTGTAAACATTTAAAAGTGTACACATATACATCATATTACGTCGTATTTAAACATAACTAAGTAAATGGATAATGTATATGAATTGGTAAACGGGGATGTATAATAGTGCTTGCTATTGTTGTTGTAGACATAATATTATATATGAACTTTAATTAATTGTTAAAATATAAAAAACGATCGTAATGCATAATATACCCATCACTATGTATACCTAATAATTTAACACGTATGTACTATGTGTATATGAATGTGTGTGTCATTAATGTTCATAAATGCTATTGATTCTAAAATCAGACAACAAATGCCTAATGTTCTAAAAAAAAAAAATAAAAAAAAATCACAGGAATCAAAGACTGTGCAAAAATTAAAATAAATGTAACGTAGTGTTAATAATAAATAATGATTAGCGCTCTATATATGTAACCGATTAGTACAAACTTTCAGGAAAATTCCGAATAACAGAATTTGGTGTTAATAAAATTAATATAATATAGGTATGTACAAATATTACTTTGTAACCGCATATAATAAAATATAAAATATTGATCAAGACACTGATTTCTCAGTGCATCTACATTATAGAAGCGGTGATGTCAAGAAAAAAAAGGCCGGCCATGCCATTCGTCATGTTTTTTCGTATATAAAACTCACGTTATATTTCCCTTTTCCAGCCTTTGTAATCCGTTACACATAAGATTTTTTTCTAAAACGAATTTCAAGAATGACGATTGGAATAAATTGAGCAAATTGTTCATGTTAAAATATAGAAAAGGAACGCAAGTTTTTTTTTTTTATATTGTAATTTAATGTATTTAAAAATAAAAAAAGAGATGAAGATTAAGAAAATTGTATAGGATAGGAATAGTTTGTGATTATACTATATGAATCGTCATTTACCTCATTGACTGCTCCTGCCTGAAAAAAAATACCAACACCAGTTCAACTAATTCTCAATTCATTTATTGGGTCACCTTTTCATAATCAATATAAAACGACTTAAAACACAGTTTAAACGCAAATCACTTTATTACTTATGAGTTCATAACCAACCACACTTGAATATAATTCGAATTAAAACAAATAAAAATAATTGTTTTATGAAGTGGAGCGCGAAACCCGACAAGCTTAAAAAAACAATGTTTAACCTCCCATTTTTGTGGACTCGTAAATATAAATTATAATACATTATAAATTTAACATGGTAGGTTCTTAGTGTTTTTTTGTAAAATACTTAAACATTCATTAATGATTAATATGAAGTATAAAAAGTATAAAATAATACAAAAATATTACCTGTAACCTGTAGTTATTGTCTGCAGCTTGAGCTGCCAGGAATGGATCATAGTACACTCCACTGAAACACATTTTACTGGTGGTAAGAATGAAAAGCCGTAAACATTGTTTACAGTTTTTCTCGATATTTTTCAATTATAATATCTAATACTAATAAGTAATTCATATTTTATAAATAATGTCTTAACAAATAACAAATATTAATATTTTATTTTTGAATCTTATACATTCGATAAATATGTATTTGATTTTAAGAACATAAATATGACTTAAAAGGTTAGAAAATGTATTTGTAATTATAAAACATTTTAAATAATAGATAAAAATGTCTTTTTAAAACTTATTTTATAAATTTATAAATTATTTTTCCGAGTGATAATAAATATGTCTGCTGATTTGTCTAATTGATAACCTTCTCATAATTTGCTTCAAATGCTTTTTTATTATTATAAATATGCTAGTTATCATATTGGATCATATCTAATGGAATAAGTAAATTCCGTTAAAATAATTACAGATTATAAGTTTTTCTTCCCATAAGAAAAACAATAATAACCAAAATTTTACTTTAATATTCAAGTATAAAACAATTAAATAATAACAAGTTTTTTATAAATGTATATGTTTACAATAAAACAGCCAACAAAGAATTTATTAATTATATAGTTATTTAGATTTGATAAGAATTTAATGTAAAATAAGTGAGTAAGTATTTCACTCCCCCTACTCAAAACTTTGTTAAATAATAATAAATTGCAAATACGTTTTTTCATTATTTAATTTATGGATACATCAATTTTCACGATATTTCTTGCGTTTAAATAATAAAATAAAAACTAGTATCGTCAAAAATGGAGGCACAATATTGTTATTGAACATAACATATTATATTATTTACTATTAAGGCCTATAATAATATAATTCCACATAATTTTATACAATACTTATATCAATATATAAAAAATAATTTAAGTATTATTTATATATATATACATAGAATAAAAGTCGTGATTAAACCAGTTTTACGGTATAGAACAAGAACTTAAAATTTAATATTTTTTTTTATGTTCACGTGAATGCAACGTTATTTGAAACTAAAATGACTACACTTATAGTGTTTAGTGTGTGTGTATACATATTATAATTTTATGACTAACTGGTTATCTGAAATATCTGTGTATTTTCATAACTTGCAAAACCAGTTATTTCGAATGCAATTCTACTACAATGAACGTTGTAAAAGACTTAATCGATGGTATTGTAATACAAAATAAAATTGAAATAGATTATAAAAAATTAATTGTACGCAAATGGTTATAGTAGGTATATAAATGAAAAAACTTTATGTTATCAATAATTTAAAATTTATTAATACCACTGTATTACAGATAAAAATACAATGAATAATATTAGTTAAAAATTTAAGACTCGAAGATAATTAATTATTATGTATTTTTCTGCACATGAGCATAATTTTGGTTAATACTTGTATTTATCAGATAATAAAATTATTACCAATATATATATATATATTTATAATAAATCTACAATAGAATAAGAAAACTAATTCGGTTAATATCGCACAAGTATAATACATAATATTATTACATTAAAGTGCATAAAATAAAAATAATTATTGTTGTTTGAAGTATAACTTCTTAAAATGTAGAAAACGTATTGAAATGAAATTTAACATAGAAGCTCAATAAAAAAAATTAATTTTAATTTAGAAATATGTAAATGATGATAGTTTTAATCATTCATAATGATTATAATAAAGTTTAACGAAACGCACAGTGATGATGATGCAATCGCGGGCAGAGATTAATAAGTAAATGCAACTAATAAAATGTTGTATACGGTTTACACATACTACTATTTTTCTACAAAAAGTATATTTTTATTAGGGTTTAAATTTTTACTTAATGATTTTAATAAAAAGAGTCATTCATTAGTAACAATTTTATCCATGACATTATACAAGTCACACTATAATTTAATTTGAGATAATGGGGAGGATTTTCAGGCATAGTTCTTACTTCTTACAACTAACATATCTACAAGTGGGTATTGGTAATTTAGGAGATGAGAGAGGAGTGATATAATAATGACAATATGTATATGTTAATGGCTATGTCTTCTACAGTTTTCATAGGTGAAAATATAGTCAATAATTTCGGAAAGAATGGCCTAGAAATATTACGCGTAGTAATATAAATCATTTTACTAATGAGGTTAAGTTAAGGTATATTTGAAGATGCTTCAGAAGTCTTTGGATGGAATTAAAATCCATGAAAATTAGTAGGTATGTCAAATAGTTCTTTTTTCTAAAAGATGAGCAAATACATTTTAGATAAGGCAATTAAAGTAACTATAACGCAATGGTCAGTAATATTAACTACAGAGACACATATTGTCACATAAATTAGTTAGTAATTATTATAGTATATAAGTATATAACAATTAAATATTTTATATATTTTTTTCAAATTAACTGGTAATTATTAATAATTAATTATTTAATATTTAAAAGTAATATTCTATAATCAATTTTTTGGTTTGATTTACTGTCTTATTTATTAAACATAGTAATTTATAAATACAAACATAAAAAAAAAATTAATATTCAAATTAGTAAAGTAATACGTTCTTAGTACTTTTTTCTCAGCTCTAAAACAATTTCATTAATCAACCGTATAACGTGAAACGCCGATGAATACACTGAGATACAATTCGACATACGCAACTAAATAGAGTGATAACTGATAATATTTATAAAAGACCTATGGGAATCTCCAATGCAGTTGAGCGGTTTTAAATACTTGAATACTTGAAATTTGAATTTCACTTCGAAGACAGAAAATAGTCGGGCCGACGCCGATCGCATGATTTTATATCAACGGCAGTTAAAGCATTATTAAAAATGAATAGATAATAATATTATTATGTGATAAATTAATAATTATTAAATGTAAAAATGTTTTTGTACTCACGGGGCGTAAGTACCGGGAGCCGTGTTGATAGCTTGCAACGGATTGGGCGTGACAGCGATGCTGGTCGCTGGCAGTCTGGCGGTGTTGAATCCTGGAGCACCAACCGTCGGAAATCCGCCGTTGGACGCCGCGGCCACAGCAGCCATTGCGGCCGCGTTCCTGACGGCATTCGCGGCTGCCACGGCCCGGCCACGTTGTATAGCTGCCCCTCTGAGTGCTGCTGCAGCGGCTAATAAAATAGAAAAAAATACCGCGTGTGCGCGATGACGTTATAATTAAAATAATGATTTTATTTCCCATTTATATATATTTTTTTTTGTGCCCGCGCCCCATGAAAAGCATTTTTACATTATTATACACGTACGGTAAATTCTTGAGCACACTCATCATGTTTACTTTATGATCTTAAGCGACTAACTATAATTGAATTAAGATTTTCTAGAATCTTTAACTTACTATTAAGAGAATTTCATTCAACACACTGTTTGTTTACTTTCTCTAACCCATGCACAACTAGACAAAACACAATCGCATAAAATCATTTTTTGAATTTTTAAGTAATTTTAGACTAAAACCACCCATTACAAAAATTATAGGGTATATATTTTAAATTATGATATTTTTATTTGTCTAAATATTGTCTAAACACAATTTAATGTCCATTTAAATGTCCAAAATGTTTATTATATTTATATATAGTAGCATAAAATCAAATAATACCTTTTATAATTTTTGTAACAGTTGACTTAACTCTTAAGATTACTTAAAAACATAAATTATTTTGCTTTTGTTTAGTTGCGTGTGGATCAGAAAAAGAAAACAAACAGTGCACCTATGTCCTGTTAAAGACAATTTATATTTAAATATTTAAATTTATTAACATCTGTCGTACCCCAGCGATACGAACTTTTTTCTCGAAAATCAAATAATTTCTGTTTTATGCAAATTTTTAAACATATGATTAATTTTCAACATTTTTTTTAGTGTATGTACAGATATTATAATTTGAACTGGTTATTTAAGACTAATACTTATTTATGTTTCTAGTTACTAAGATTTTAAGCAAGTTAATTATTTGATAGACGTAAAACTCGTTAAAAAATTAATTATCGCAAAAAATCGATTTACGAATGCAAATAATTTGTTTACTATTAAATTTCATAGTTGGTCAATTTATTCTAATTTTCAAACTAACAAAGCACGCGAATTCTTGAACGTACATTTTTTATATAGATATGCATTTGTAAGACGGAGACAACATACGCGAGGTTGTAGCGTCCTGTTCGATATTTCATAATATGTAGATGATGATTTATTCTAAACTATATAATCCTATTGGTATAGAATAGAAGACCATTAAAATTTTGACTTCTGCATAATAAACAAAAATTTTCCAAAAATAAATACCCTACCTATTAGAATTGTAGAAAAAGGTTAGTTTGAATAAAAAAGTTTGTAACCCCATAATTACTGTAAGATTCTAAGTTTCTAGATACGGTCTTTAAACAGACGTACTTAAAATTTATTAAAATCAAAATAAATGGATATTTTAAATATAATAACGGGATGAGGATGCTCAAAAAATTACCTTGTACCTATACATCGTATTTTATTATCTTTTGCTCGTAGAATATGTTTACAATTTACATGCTAAAATAGAAATCAGTATATCAAAGTATACTACTCAAAACGCATTTATTTAAGCGCGGTTTTAAACACGCTTTTTGTTTTATTGATAATAATTTTTTCGACTAAATGATAACGACATATTTTATAATTAGAGTACAGACACTGCAACGCGATTTAACGTTACAAGAAATTATTTAAGTACTGCAGGTTTTTCCGCTATATACATTCATATATATTTCATATGTACACGTTAATAAATAGTCGTGTATCATGCTGTTTTATCTAATACAAATCTAAATAGGCTATTTAACTTTAAAAAAATTCTAAACGAACAGTAGTCTAACAAAAAAATTACTCATCTAAATGTTAGTCAAATCATGCATGTACTACATTTAATATTTTACATTGCACTGGCAGTTTACTTACCCTCAGGCCACTGAACACAAACTGCAAACCACAATAAGAACAAACCAAATGTTAGCCAATACATAATTAATTTACCATACATACAATATTATACATATAATGTAATGCAACTACTTAAAGCGTAATTAAAAAAACTATATAAAAGCATGAATTAAAATAATTCCCAGACAACCAATTGTAATTTGTAAAACTACTATATTATATTAAATACTCGTATGATTTTCGTATACTTAAGTTTTAGGAAACTTTTAGTTAATTGTTTAACTAAAATATAGGTATTACAAATTAAGTGGAACACAACTTATGTGGCCTTATACAACTGAGACGTGTTCAAAAATAATAAAATGGTCGTTCAAAATATCATGCTCCTTAAATAATGCAAATCAACGCCTAAGTAAAAGAATATTTAAGCATGAAATATGTTAAAATATGGTCAATGTTTTGGAAACATGCACTAATTTTTGCAAACAGTTTCTCACCAAGGTTCGGCAATACTCCGTTTCTAGAGAGTAATACTATTGAAATCAACCAAAACACATAACAAAATGTAAATACCATATTGGAAAACTATAAATGAATAATATACCTTGGAAGTTATATATCCCAAGATTACACTATTATCTACCTTATAGAGACAAACTAAACACGGTACTGATACTTAAAGAAAAATACCTACAAATTATCTAAAGCCATTAGTGTTCTGAATTCTCAATTTGAAACACGATCCAAATAATATTTTATATATTTGAAATGGGAATCTTAACACAAATATATTGTTACTATTAGCATCGAAAAAAATTATCAAATATATTGCCAAATGCCCAAATGAATATGTTTATAAGCAAACAATAGTGAAGAAAGCCATTTTAGTGAGTACTTTATGTACATAATATCGGTCTATATATTATTATGTTTTTATGTGTATAATAAACCTACATATATATGTTTATAAATAAAGTATATTGTTTATAATATACTCGCTACATTATAGATCATATATTTAAATAAAAAAAAAAGTACTAACCATTTGGTAATTGCAAAGGCGCAGCTACTTTTTTAGTCTGCACTCTTGCTGTGGCATTGTTCACCTAAAATGTTAAAAAGAAATCAAATATTTTAAATAATTTTGGAGTTCCTAGTGTTCCTACAAATTAAATTAAATACACATTTTAATACACATAGATTAATAATAATAATAATTTAAAACTAATATTACAATAAAACAAATTTGACTTAAAACTATTACATACACAGTATGCGACAATGAAATTGAAATCAAGTAAATTACAAAAATAGTTATATAGTAAAAGTAAATCATAATTTCAATTTCATTATTAACAAATTTGTCGGACATATATAATTTATACATAATTTTCGTATTATACATAATATATTATATGAAATCAAAACTAGTCTACAGCATACTTACTCGTCGTCAACGACATAATAAAATTGGTATATTCGTCCCAGGGTAGTGGCGCGTCTGGATAAATTCACCCGATCAGCAAAGAAATGTCAAATAATCTGACACTTTGAAACACAGAAAAGAAACGCTTGACACGAGACCTCTAAATCACGCTTGTAACCTACAATCAATACTAGCCTTCGGAAACACGTAATAGTCAGAATATGTTGTAGAATGTGAAAGTGTAGGTATAAATAAAAGTATAGGGGATTTCATTATTTTTATTTATTGTTTTTTGACATTACGTCTTAAATAGGAACGATGAAGTTTTTGTAATCAAGGAACTAGACACATTAAAAGAGGAATAAGACAAGAGAAAATGTATTTTACAGCCAGGCCCATAGTCGTGACTGAAGCATCATGCAAATTATCATTCAATTACAATCGAGCGTCTTGATACATGGAAAGATTTACAATAATATTTTATCATTGAAAAATTCAAGAATAACAATATGCAACATATCTTCCTTTCAAATTAACTACACTAAAAAAATTAAAATTACCTAAAACAAAAATATGATTGAATAATGCTGGTGGTAATAACAAATCACTATATAAGTATCCATACTTCAGAGTCGAACATTCACAAACTGAGTGCCAACAAAATAAACTGTGAGACCTTTCAAAGAAAATAATTTAGAAGTTTGAAGCTTCAGAATTATCTACCTAACAAACAAATAACAAATATTCGTTCACACACATCTCAGTCCCAATACAAATAAAATATTTTTCTTTTCATTTTTTGCATGCACATTTTCATTTATATAACTACACATTTTTTAATTTAATAAAAGTAATAATAGCTTTAAATCTTGTAAAATAAATATTTTAGTGAAATATTAATAATAAAAATTATTTGAATTTGACATTACTTTGCTGAATAAAATTTAATTTAGACAAATTTAACTTTTTTATATAGAATTATGCAAATGAAATACATAGTTATCATACAATTAAAATACTCATTGTAAATATATTTTTTTTTAACCCGCAGTAGAAATCTTTCCTGACTATCACCGTTTAACCAACAATAGCAATTTAACTGTGCCCAAGATTAGGTCAAACATTACAATATAGTTTGGACAATAGAAGACACGCGACAGTAATTTCTACGCTGATTTTTGTCAATAAATTAGTGGTTACTTAATTTTAGCATCAGTAATCAATATAAAATTATTAGCCAAATGTTAAACAATATACAAGTGATACATACAGTATATGTAGTAATAGGCATGTTTCAAAGCAATAAACCTAATTAGTAAAATGACAAATACATAATAAATTTAAAAAAGATCATGATCTGCATACAAGTTACATGAATGTTAATGAAGTTTTTTGAAATAAATAAAATATAAACATTAAAATATTCTTTAATTAAAAAATTAAGTTTAAAATAATATAATTTATTAAAAAATAAAAATATTTGTACAAAATATTAAGTACAAAGATTAATTCCTATCTTAATAAATTCATTGATAAAAATGGCATAGCCAAGCATTTTCTTTTGCCAACATGAATAAAACTAGATGAACTTTTCATTCAAAAAAAAATCCTATTAATTCCCAATTTCCATCATTCATGTACCATTAATATTATTTATGTTTTTAGCAAATAGACAAAAAAAAAACTTTAAAACAATTAATCATGTATAGTTAGATATCAAATTGATTGATATTTTTATATTACACAAATATTTTTATGGTTCAGGAAAATATTGAAAATATAAGCACTAAAATAATAATAATAATAATAGATAATAATAATAATAATAATAATAATAATAATAATAATAATAATAATGATAATAATAATAATAGATAATAATAATGATTTAGAGTTTTTACAATGGTTTATAAACAATTAAGTTTCTACGTCGTGATTAGTCTTACTATGTAATAAGTGTAAACATATAAATTATAAATAAAAATATAAGTATATATAAATACATATATATATATATATATATATGTGTCTGTGTGTAATATATATGTATATATATATATATATATAATAGCATAAATATTTGCATGCAAACCTCTATTTTTCTGCCTTCAACAACTGTTCCGTGAAGATGTTCGCGAGCCTCATCAGCGTCAGCGCTATTCCCAAACGTTACAAAACCGAATCCCTGCATGCAACACACACAACAAAACACATGCAAATAAACAAACTCAACAGAAAATAAATTGTTTTATTATTATTACTAAGTAGTAAATTGATTTTTATATATTTTTTAAATGTTTTTAACTTTATTCTTAAAGAATTCAGATGAAAATTATTTAGTTAAATTTGTTTGGGGAAAGCGAACATTGACGTTCACAGTTAACACTATACAATAATAAAAAAAATAAAAAAATAGTACAGTAAATGCTAAGTTAGTTCAGCATTCATTATGTATAGCGTTTCACAAGAAAGTGGAACTTTTAAGCGGTATACATTTTTATTAGCGTTATTGTGCTATTAATTACGTGTCAATGATATACTAGTGTTAAGTAAAAACATAAAATATTGCGCTACTTATAGCGTTGTGTGAATGCTCCCAAAAATTGTCCGTTTTGGATATGGAAAAATATATAAAGAGAAGGATTTAATACTCAAATCTCATAGTACAATGAAAATCTTTAATAGGTATTTTGTTTACTCATACTAGGTATTAAAAAAATTATTTGATGATACACTTTTTATAATAAATATATATATACAGATGTAATTTATATACTTTGGCTTTTATTATTAACAAACATTTTAAATATTAATTTAAAAATTAAAATCCAAAGTAAATAACCCTAGAATAATATAATTTAACATTTATTTATAAACTCCCTAGGACCAAGTGGTATAATAATTTATTAATAATTGTTATATTATTTCTTTTGTTTTTTTAAAGGACCTGTATTTTTTTTTTTATATACAAAGATGTATTATTAAAAATGTTTCATTGATTTGAATAGTTTTATTATTTATTAAGTCAATGTATTATTTAAAGTTACTTAGCTGCCAACAAAGCGTGAATGGTTTATTTATTTAATCAAGATATACTTTTATAATAATTATGATATTTTATTAACTCCAATTAACCATAATTACCTTTGATCCACGCTCATTAAATATAATTTCAACATCTAGAATTGGTCCAAATTGCTGAAAAAATAAATAACATAATATTAAAACCAAATAAACTATAACAATAATTTCACTTTAAAACTATACAAGGTGTATAATTAAAATTATTATAATAGATTAAAAATGTTATGCAACTTGGGTTGGAATCTAGAAGCATTATTATTTTCAAAATTTTAAACAACTTTTTAAAAGCTTATACATGATGAACATTTTTACAGCAATACATGAATATTGATGGTTTGGTTTTTGCAATAATAATATATTATACATTTATTTCCCCCCACATTTTATATAAATATATAAGTTCATTAATTTTAATTTTTAAGTATTTAAATGTTTTTATTTTTGAATATTCTTTAAATTATGCAGCTTGAATTAGATATGCTTTCTTGATGTTTTATTTTCTAATGAAGTAATGTCAACAACTTTTTACAGTATATAAAATGTATCTCTTTGAAATTAAAAAATAGTTAACACAATAATATAATACATAATACTACTTCTAGTAAATGGTTATTTTTTTCATACATTTTAAATAAAATTTGAATTGATATTTAATTTATTGTTTACTTAGTGACAAAAGTGCATCAATTCAGTAAGTTTCAGCTATGATTCATTATAGATTTATTTTTATTTCTAAAAAATATTAATAGGATATATTAACTTATATTTTATGATATACAGTAGTGCGGTGAAGTAGAAGTTTTTTAAAGGCAAAGAAAAATATACCAAGGACCTACCTACTACTAAAAACACAATAAATGGTAGAGAGGAGAGCTTACATAAATTGAATACATAATTAATGCATAATAATATAATAGAACTAATTATTTTTCATCAGTATTGACTGATATTTACAATTAAAGTATCCAAAAACCATAACCCAACCCTCTATTTAAAACAATTTCCAAGTTAATCACCTTTGAAATTATGATTTGCCACACCACTGATGATATAAATTATAATAATATTGTATGTACTTATTTAAACATGTTTAAAATAATTTCTTTAACTACATAGTATATAATAGTATATGTTACATTTATTTGTTAGAATTTTTCAAAATAACAAAAATGTAATGAAAATTACTTTTGAAAAATAACCCTTAAAATATAATGCATTACCATTATATGTATTGAAAAACAAAAGTAACAATGTTTTTATTAATCAGAAAAAACAATAGTATAATATTTATGATAATTAATTAGTCTATTATTTAAAATTTTAATTTTTTAAAAACTTACAACTCAGTTTTTAAACTTTTGGACAATACATTTATTTGCATTGTACTTTATTACAATTTACTGTTTTTAAATAAAATTTTTTTTTTGACATTTTGTTCAAGATATACCCAAATATTACTTTCACTTACATTAATTTTTGGTTGATTTTGATAATAAATTAGAGAAATAACTGTATGTTAGATAAATTTTTTTAACCTAAAAGTAAAGAAGTTACCTTTTATATTGAAGAGTAGATGAATTTTATTAGAATTATATTTGAGTAATGAGTAAAGGAACTTTTTTACTTTTTTTTTAATGCACTATTATATTGTTTTTTATGCATAAATTATTTTATTTTATTATACCTTCATGTTTTATTTTTTCAATTTATAAGTTGGATGACAATAATTATTATTCTCTTACATTTAATTACGTTAAGCTGTTATTTTTATTTGTTTATCTCAGGATTTGATTGCATTGTATAAAACATTTTATTTATGAATAAAAGAATATTCTGATAGATATTTAAAGCTTAAAGACATATTATTCTATCACTTTAGCTCATATAAATTATAAGTTAGTGCAATAGTTAAATTTAAATAAATCTGTATATAATAGAACATAAACAATATACCAAAGTTAAATCATTAATATTATATTTGTATAATAGATATAAAAGACATTATATAGATAGAAATCAACACTATAATTTTATATTTAAATATAATCTAATCAAATCTATTTCACATGTGGGTACTAAACATATTTTAATAAAGCTATTATTAATAATATAGTTATATTAATCAAACAAAATATTAATTAATTACCCCAAACATGGCACGCAAGTCAGGCTCTCTAAATCTAAAGGGTATATTTGATACATGAAGTCTCTTTGATTGGATATTTTTGTCTTCGCTAGATGAACAAGGGGACCCAGCGCCAACATTGGTAATGTTCGTTGGTGAGGCTACAGATACTGACACCGGTGTAGTCAACGCATTTGTAGCATTAGTACATTCCAACTATACGTCACAAAAAAAAAAAAAAAGAAAGAATATATGACAAAATGAACTAGCTGTTTTTGGATTATACAAAACAATATTACTAAGGCCACTACAGTGTGAGCAGAAAATGTTAGCAAATTGTCCAATTGACTATAATATTAAACCTTAACCCAAATACTTACCGGTTGTGATGCTGTAGTGACTGTGATTTGTTGTTGGTCAGACTTGATTAATCCAACAGATTGCTGCTGCTGTTGTTGTTGTTGTTGCTGTTGTTGCTGCTGTTGTTGCTGCTGCTGCTGTTGCTGCTGCTGTTGTTGCTGCTGCTGATGTTGCTGATGCTGTTGATGCTGCTGTTGTTGTGATGACGCCATGGACATATTAAGCCCAGTCGGGGGTGAGTATGCAATAGGTGGCAACGGTGGATCACTTTCTACAGTCACCTGTGGTGGAAGTGGAGCTGTATTTTGAGGTGCAGCCACCGTAGCTGGCATTAAAGTTGGCTGCTGGGGATTGGCCATTTTAAGCGTCATCGCAGCCATTTGTCCGGGTTGTTGCATAGGGAATGCACCAGACGCTGCCGCGAGTGATGCATATGGATCAATTCCTCCTTGAACCATTTGCTGTAAACATAATGGTAATTTATTATTATTTTTTAGAATTCAATGACATTAATAATAAACTATATCATTTTTAGTAAAATTAATTATTTAATTTTAAAGGTCAGATATTTTAAAACATTTTATATTAAATTATTTTCATGAATGTTCATCAAAGATAAATACCTAACGACCTTATTGGTTAAAATTCATTTCACACAAAATATAATGTGGACTATACGGACTCTGTGTTTAACATCAATATGACCATGGGTAACAAAATATATACATCATGAACGGGTCAGAAGCCCCGGTCAAGTCCATACGTGTTCGAGGGGCTCCCCTCCCATATCGTGAATCTAAATCAAATTATCGTTACATTAATTTAGATTGTGTTATAATAGTTATACAAACAAGATTGTTATAACTGTTATACATGTCGTATTAAAACTTGGTGCATAATAAGTTTAAGCCGACCCGTCAGCAAAAACATTCAAGACATTACACATAATATCGTATTTATAACGCAATGATATGGCTAATATATAAAACAACTCCTTACCATCATGGATCTACCAAAAATGAAATTCTAAATATTTTTTTTAATGGATATAAAAAACGACTGGAAAATATAACGGCATAGAGATATGACATCATCATTATCATTACATACATACATCTACAGTGATGTAAGTCTATAGTATGTACGTTACCTGACCTGTATAGTGTAAACACACTATAATTTAGCCTGGCACAAAACTAGGTAGTTTCAGGTCGTACATTGTGTGTATCGACGAAAAATTGCACATGCCTCTGGATAGTATCGATTGTATATTCAGCCAGCCGCAAGGGCATCAAGTAAAGTCATAATATTATTATAGTCGTACACTCAATATTTATATTTAAAATAGGTATGTACTATATTAATATAAACGTGTATATAATATCGTCGAGATAAGCTTGAAAGATCAACTGTATCATCAATGTAGATAATATTAACGTAGCCGTCTTTTTAACGAACGTAATATAATCATAAAAGTAATATTACGTGATATATAGTATAATATGCAAAACTATCAGCAGATTATAATTTCATAGATATTAAAAGATATTCTCAAGTAAAGATAAAAAAAACACAGAAGAAAAATATAGAATAATAAAACCCTTTAGAATTAAGGTTTAGTTGGGTTAGAAATAGAAAACAATTTTAAAATTCGTAAAAAATCATAATCTTAATTACTTTTTGTCGTTTTCACAATATAGCTTTCCATACTTTGAACTTAAAAAAATATACTTTAATATAAAATTAAGAAATAAATTACAAATATTACCGCAGCCTTCTAGTACCTTACTTTATTCATCTATGACTTTAAATGCCAATTTAAATTTAAAAATAAACTATTATTTAAAATTTAATATTAATGCATCATTTTTTTTAAATAGCATTTACGCAGTAGTTTCATAAAAACATTTTTTCCAATTCTTATTTAACTTTTAAAAATTATACCAAAATCCCCTTTTCTAAAAAAGAATACTGCAAATAAGGACGAAATATTATATTTTAAGATCTAAGCATTGAGATAGAGTAGGTGAATTTTTAAGTCCTCCAATTCTCGACAATCACACAGTTAACCTAAACCAAAAATATTTTATTTAATAACGGGAAGAAATTGTTTATTTTTTTTTTATTTTACTCTGTCTACTGTTAAATATGCCCATTAGTCTGTTATGTCAGGCGACTAGTCATGTTTTTTGGCCCATCTTTGGCGCAAGGTGAGTTCTGGTGCAATAGTATTTACTGCAGCAACAATCCCGCGGAGATATGAAGCGAGCGCCACAGAATAATTATATTCATAGACGGATTAAGCTATGGGGCCTCGAACAAACAAGTGGAGTTAGAGTGTCGAGGAGGTGTGTAGAACGGGTATACATGCCGCGCGGGTTTCGGGCCAGCAACCAGTTTAACGCACAACAGCTGAATACTAATTATTGCGGATATGTTATTATATTATGTATATATATATACAAAATATATGTTGTTTTAGGACGAGTTCGTATGAATACATACCGTCGGGTTAAACGCGTGTATACGGGACTAGACCGGTAGTGGGTATATTGTAATATAATATGTATGCATAGGCATCAAAGTTTCACCAAAAAAATTACATAACTTCGATTTTTAAATGGAGAACTGGTATGACGATGGCCATATTCGCGCGGTGCGTGAAAGCGGTAAGATATTCGTGACCAAACCACGCGCGCAAGCTAGGCTCTTCCTGAAGACGCACGTGCATCTCTTATACTACGACGACCTGTATTTTAAATATTTCGCAACAATGCCGCCGATTGATAAAAAATAATAAAAGAAGAGAAAATAAAATAATTGTCAATTGTTTCCTCTGGATGGACGTTTAGTGCTTCGTTGGAACGTTTGAAGTAAAAACAAGTATACGCGTATGTGCAAATTCTCGTGTAAACAACATGAATGTAGTGTAGTGTGTACCTACTCGAAGGACTTGTCTATTTATTTTTCACATTTCGTCGTGCACATCATAAATAGGTACTTTACTATAAAGTATTATAGTATATTATACAGTAGTGTAGTGTAGTGTAGTGTACATCAGGCCACGGATTATTCAAGGAGGGAAAATACGACGGGGCGGTGTGTGGGGGGGATTTCGCTGGAGCGGAGAGCACTCTGGTCTAATGAGGATGTACTGTGAGAGCATTGTGTGCACCGGGGCCAATTCAGAGGACGCGTCTGTCACGGTGGGGAAAAACTATTGTTGTAATACTTCACCAACGACGTTGGAAAAAAATATAGAATATGAAAAATAAATACACAATATAATATTATAGGTAGAGTAGAAAAAAAACCAAATATTATATTGTAAAATGCTGCGGGCTCGTATATAATATAATAATAATATGTTTACAACGTTTTTGTGTCGCTCGACAAGTGGCTACATCCTATGAGAAAGCGAGCCATATTACGCTGACGTGGCTGGGTCCGTTTGTACATTGGGATAATATTATTGAGTTAAATTGATGTTTATTGTCGGCTATACGTATATAGCTGCCGCCGACAATATTAATAATAATATAAATGATTCGTCAAAAACGAACGTGAACGAGATAATAAACGCACGCGTACATACATCATCAACTCGTGCGACGACAGCATTTGTGCGTGTGCGCGATTACAAAGCTTGGCGAACGCGTCCTGAAATGCTAGGAAGATTTTTTTTTTATAGCCACACTAAATTTAGATAGAATTTATTGTCCGCGCGATTGCGGAACGAACTTCAAACACGAGACCTGTTGAGTTAGTACATCAGGACGCGGCGGGCCCGCGGCTTTGTTCCCGCATTATCGTTGTTGGCCGAGGAGCCGAAATCGCAGTACGTTGTGTTACTAAAACTTTTCTTTTTAAGCATTTTACAGCAACTACAACAACGTAGAAATCGGCGGCTCTTTCATGACGAATTGGAATGATACATTATTTTGTTTCATTCTTGTCGTCGTATAATCGTACTAGATAACTCGAGAGAGTTCCCTCATATCTAGCTGAACTTATTCGAATTTAGTCGTATTCTCCATTTTCGGCAATGCCGAATATAATACCTATATTGTATTGTATGAAATGTACGTTTTATATTTTAATTCTTTAATAGCGTCTCACTAAGAGTACGAGAGCGACAATATACTAGGCAATTATAAAATTAATGGATATTATTATATTATTATTATTATTATTATTATTATACGAATAGGTGTAAGGTATAATCGTAAGGTCCTCAAATTAAAAAGCTGCAAAATATTGAGTAATTTTATGTACACGAATTCCTCTTTACATTCAGTCGTTATTCAAAAAAAAAATAGTCCTTTTTCAAGCATAATATATTGGCCAATTCTTAAACTATTGTAAATAAAGTATTAAAAACCCTTATAGGCTCATGCCACAACCAGTCTTATTGCACCAATATACTATTAATTTACATTTATAAATAAAATATAGTTGTCCACAACCACACTGGTAACCCGATCATAATATTATAGTTTATAAAAAAACATATCTATACTTTAGAGGAATTATTATTGATCTGATATAGGTAGTTGATTAAAAAATTAACCTAGAAAATAATCCAAAATTATTAAATATTCTTTCCAAATTAAATCTATCTAGTATACCGCATACATATTAGTACAAAATGGTAAAACGATGATCATAATACAATAATATACGCTATCCATGTTACTTGTTCAAACCTAAAAGCCATAAAACATTACTTACTAACATAGTTCACAATCAAAAAATAATTAAAATAGCGATATTGTTTATCAGTCATTACTCATTTTTATCAAATTAATTTCACCTCTTAAGGATGATATACTAAATATCTTTACAATGAATTTGTATTGTTATCGAAATCAAATTGATTAGTCATGTTAAAAACACAAATGTGAACATTAGTTACACATTATGTAAAGCGGACTATTATTGTTTCATAAAATATTTGTTTTTAACACAAGTATTTTGAAAAAAAAACTGCATGGTCGTAGACTTTTAACATTTTATCGAGAAAAATAAAAATAACTAGGAAAAACATATTACTTTAATAAAATGTTACGCCCATAAAAAAATTAGATGAGTAAATAGTAATACACACGATTATTACACAAGTCGAGTGTATAATATAATATACAATTTATTCAAAATTGGTTTTAAAACGAATCAGTTTGCTTTGAACTTGCTTGGTTCGTCAATAATAATAATAATTAATCAACAAAAAGCTAATATATCCAAACAATAAATGTATATTAAAATAGAAAATTCAAAAGAAATATTCACTGAAAACAACAAGTTGAACGAAGTATTGGCAATGGGGTGTATTTATATACTCATAAATGAAATGAAAATACTTGCCAAATTATGCGAGTTAAAGAGTTCTAACGAGGCCTTACGGTTTTAAAAATAATTCGTACATAAATGGTTGTCATTCCATTCAAATTTCAAGCCATAATATGACCAATTTAATTTACAATAACAGCACGGTGAAATAATGTACAATTTATAAATGGAAACCACAATAATAGAGGTAAACGAACGATGGTAATCAAAGGTTACAATTGATAAGATGATTTCGACGAAATAATTATTGTCAAATCTCACGTCATCAATAATCAATATAGAGTATGGTTATAATTACTAGACTCGTTATTATTTTCAAATTATATTATGCGACATTTAAAACTGCAAACAACCATCATGAAATATGATATTTTTTGAACTATTTATTGTAGACAAAAGATCGTCCTCAAGATCGGCTTAAATGCAACAATCGAAACTAACCATAAATAAATATTTCGTTACATAGCATAAATATTAAAAAAAAACTTCAATTAAGAAAGATAGTAACATATTTCATATTAAAATTGTATATGTATAGGTACACCGTATACCTATGTATTTGCACATTTACAGTCAACAGTATAATAGCAGATAATTAAAATTTACAATTTCTTTTTATAAAACTAATTTTTTTTCGAAAACACGCGAACTTATTAATGCTAACACATAACAGACGAAAAAAATATTAAATGAACGTCGATGGAATAATAATTAAATATTTGATATGGAAGTTAATGATATTAAAATGATGAAAACTTATATGTATATATAATGTTAGGCGTTTTTTTTCTATAGAGTAATAATTATACACTAAAATAGGGAAGGAAGTGTCCTCTCCCTTCTTTTTTTTTTTATTACATTCGAATATATTCTTTAATTGAATCTACCAATCATATAAAAGTACCTATAATATATATGTATTTATTTTATCGATACCAAATAAGAACAATGGTTACAAATTAAAATTATTTATTTCTGCATATACATATACATACTCATACAGAGTGTTTCTTCACTAACTCATTACTATTTTATTAATTTAATAACAAATTTATTCAAATTCTAATTTTTGGAATTTTGAATTAAACTTAAAACAAAATTTTCAAATACTTATATTTTGTTATGCTATTTAAATAGTAGTTTATTCATATCGATACAGATTTTTTTTAAATTTCTTTTGATCAAAATTCGAACGAAAAATTATTGAATTAATATAGACAATATCTTACTGAGGATAATAATCAATAATAATAAGTATAAAGAAACCATGATTTTTAACATTACAGTACCTACTTGAACAATAATATATTAACATTTTATAATCTATAACAAATATTAATACCTACTATATACTTTATATAAGCCCATTGTTAAGAATTATTATCCTAAATACATTGAATTTTAAATCAGAAACAATTCGTTTAAAATTCATTTTAGATGCAATAATATTACCAAAAATTGCATCGGCTTAACAATTTACAGTAAAAAGAGCATTTAAAAAAATAATATTTATATTGGTGAAATGGAACAAACATCCAAATCAATGAAAATAGTCCATGTGCAATAAAATGTTCAAAAATCGTTATTAAATAAATAAACTATATAAAAGGGCGAGCTTGTTATGCGAAACACTCTGTATATGTTTTCCAATTTAATTCAAACTCTGCAGATAACGTTATTAAAAGAAATTAACATAATATACACGGACAATGTGCCTACTCCAGTGTTGAATTTTAATCAAACGTGAACTTTAAAACGCAATAAACACAATATTCGTTCGATTTTATTCAGTGTATACACAATATTAAGCAATTAAATGTACCAACTGTCACGATGTGTTTTAAGTTGTAAAAAATTACTAATATGACTTATATTATTGGCGTCAATCATTACTACTACTTAATATAGGTAAAACAAATTAATATTTTAAATATTTAAACGATAATTAAACAGTCCTGAATACTAAATATTATATTTACTAATATGACCTATTCTTATAACAATTAACAAATTGTTAAACAAACCCAAAATATTATCATACACTACAACAAGCAGAGACAACCACAGGTAAGCTGATATGTTTTTTACCGCTGAATATGATAATCAATCAAATGTTAGTAATAAATACTTAATTACTTACTTACTACCTGGTGGAGGGGGTTACTCTATTATTCATATAAATAAACAGTTTAAAATACATATTAATTAAAATAATATCAATCAATTTAAAAATGAAAATAAGCCTAAAGCTCTAAACTGCATTATATATTTTGTTCCTTCCTCAATACACTCATTAAACATTTTTTGGGAGTATCCCTAAGCCAACAAATCAACATTAATTAATAAATGTTGATTTGTAATCCCGTAAGTCATGCACACGGGTAAATAGCATATTATACCGTGTGTGCGTGTGTACGTTTGTACGAAATGCTGCTTGTTATAATAATTTACTCAGTGCCTATCCGATATGGATTGAACGGAAAATAATAATAATCGTTATTTAAAAGCGAAACCAAACAAAAACAAACAAGATCGGCATTGTCCATACATTGTTTAAATTAAATCGCGCGTATAATATTATGTTGATACCCACGACCATAAATAAAGTACATAGACTCGGATGAAATGCAATTGGGCGCACAAACAGTGAACTTTTATATGGTTTCGTAGAGTATTACCCACTGTCTACATCACACGATATTATAAACAGTCGATTTTTTCGTCCGTTGTATAACAAAATAAACTTCAGCGACACGTTCGCGGTTCTTACGAGTGATTTAATTTTTTTTTTTTACTTTTCGCCTTACCAACAGGTAGGTAATGATGACGACGACGACGACGACAGACAACACGTGCGTTTCCCTACTACTTCACAACGGTAATTCGCTAAAGAAAAGCGAACCGCAATAATATTATTATTATTATAACCATCGTCGTATCGGGCTAATAAAACTTTGGAAACCGCGTTGAATTACCGCGAAGGGGTGTAGAGGGGGGATATGTAGGCGGGAGTCCGTTTTGTACGTCATGCGTTAATATTGTGTGTACCTATAAGCATATGAATTCATGAGCAGATTTAGACGAACGTAAAAAATACAATAATGAAAATATTATATAATACTATTTAAAAATTTGAATAAAATATAATAAGGTTTATATTTTCGAACATTTGAGAAATCCCGAAAAGAACGATTTATTACACTGCAGTCTCCCGGTAATAATTATACATATAATATTAATATGATTAACATCAAAATCAAACAGACCGCGATGCGTACTAGCTAGACCCATAATGATATAAACGTCATTGCTCGCCTATAGCTACACGGTTAGCGGATTCCTATTAAGTTATATCGTAGGTACCTAATGTTATATGCGCGAAAAGCGATTTCTAGACCGGCACGTCTGCCTGATTCACTAACCGCTCGTTTTAATTCACAATTAAGAGAGAAAATCCTATGGTTCCTTGCTGTGCGCACACGGTCGATTGAACCCGCCCGCAGTTTAATTATATTTTTTTCTACATTAAGTACATCAAAACCTAACTATAAGAGTATGGTAATAACACAATACCCGCGTGTTAGTAACAATTGTATCGTGGCAAACATTATCAAAATAGCAGTTCGATAAAATAAGCGGTACGTAGTAAAATAATATCAAAGTCCTCGTCAGAGGGCACAAGTCCGAACACCGTTCGAGGAGGCAATTTTCTCAATTCGAGAACGCGTTATGACGTGATATTGGCTGCCGACGCCGCCGCACGATTTGCATCGTATCTGACACGCAAACGATGATGTTTATCATAATATACAATGATAATAATAACGACAATTGTAATTATAAAAGAATACTATCGAAAACGCGATATATGGCACGCCGCGAAGGTCGGGTTTTGCAACGACGAGGTTAACCTTGCCCGCACGCGGTTTGTACGCCGTAGATATGTGCCAAGCGTTTTATATGCAGCACTACTACTATACGACACAACACAATAACCGCGTGCGTATTGTAAACGATCGACCGGGGCGGTGGCGGAGGCGAAGACAAACAGGCGCGGCGGCAGCAGCGCGAGAGGAAAAAAACACCCGACAACGACACCGACCGTTTTTGAATTCGTGCCAATAAAGTGTAACCATATCGGCCGTTCGATGTGCATTTGTCCACCGCCCGAGGCGTCGGCGATCCGATTACCTATATGAGCGTTATTGACAAACCCGTAGATACATAATACATAAATGTAATATAGTTTATGTTCAGAGCTCTAATACACGCCTCTACGTGTTTTTCTTCGCGTTAAATGCAATTTTATTATTGTGAAATTCGCGGTTACTGGTAGGTGGATAAAGGTAAGTACGCGATCGCGGAAATATGGCATAATAAGTCCGTATGCGCGCGTACGGCTCAACTATAGACATAGTAACTACCTATTTATTATCTGCGTATAGCGCGTGGAATATACCTAGGGCAGAAAATCTTTCAAAATCGTTGGTGAGATAATAAGTGATAACGCATAATATAATCTGAGATAAAATAGATATCGGGAGTCTGGGTTGCAGTTATGATAACTCAAAATATTGTGTTATCTCATCATAGTGCATCGCTACCGAATAGGTGCAGCAGCTGCAACGATGTGTTGGGTGTGCCTCCCGCAAAGAATCCGTCGTGATTACAGGATGTGGGCGCCGCGGTAACGAAAAATAAAGTAAAAAGTAAATAGATTACACAAAACAGGGCGAGTATAATTTTTCGTTATTATAGTATGCGGGATGACTAAAATTTACTTTGAAATGCATACTTTTCACCGATATTTAAAAGTATAGTTGCCAATCGACAGACTTTTTTATTTCTTTTTTTAATTTAATTTATAACTGTTGTCGATCTAAACAAAATAAACGATTTGAAGCCAGACTTACACCAATTTAAACACCCTATTTTCGTGTTAATCAATGAGAAGTATGAGCATCACATGCTAGTCATTTGACTATTGTTATCATTTACATCAAAATAATTGATACAAAGCTTTCACATTTATCAGGATAACAATAGTCAAAAATCTTCTCGTGGACCTAACAATATATACATAGTTACTGCCCAAAGTCTACACGAGAAAACGAAAATAGTAATAATTATTATATAAAAACCAGAATATTTCCCAGGACCCTGCAAGCTACAATTGACAAATGACAAATAATTTTTAGAAACCACGTGGGAGATCTTTGTTATTTTTGTTACGATTACAGCCGTCGCGTTTATACAGGTTCAATGGTATAATAATAAAACACCGTAAATGAATTATGATTGACGTGAGAGACATATTCAGAAAAAACAAAACAACGAATGTCGTCGAGTAACAAAAAAGTTAAACCAATTTTCTTTGTAACTGTACAGCAGCTGATTATCGTTCGGATAACCGTTTTTTTCTTTTGAAATGAAATTGGATTTGTTGTTTTGTCAATTATATCGCAGATCGATCATGAAATATATCATTAACGTCGTCAAAGCACGAAATCCTAAATTTTCTGGTCTGATGCATAGGGTAGTCTGTGTGAAGTACAAAATAAAGCGTTCGAAAAAAGCTTTTAAAACACACGTCCATGGATCAATACGTGCAACGACGACAACATCCACACAAAATAAATCCCGGAGACGCGATCTCGACTAGTTTCGACCTAAATAATAAATTTATATATAATGATATCAACTACTCAGTCGACGACGATAACGTCTACGTGGGACACGATTCGCGTCGTCGTACGTTCAGTTCTCGTTTGGTGAGTCGGGGAGAGGAAAAATCAATGTTTCGAGTGCGTTTTTAATGGCATTTTCCCACCGTCACTGCCTCCACCAACGCCACAACTACACCGGGGCACGACGAGACGCATCCTATACTCTATTACCGTATCTATCTATGTAGCACGTATACTAGTATATATATTTTATTATTATTTCGTTCCCGGCACGTTACCAAGCATACATCCATCTAAAGATATATATGTATACATATAAACGACGTAGAACAGATGTGCGAGAGCCGCCTCCGTCCACTCCCTACGTAACCCCATCACAGACAGACAGGATAAATAAATTATACGTGGCCCCCCTCAACATGTGTGTTTCTCTCTTGGGCGACCTCCACACACGAGGAACGCACGCAACACGCGGCGGAAGAAAAAATTTAACTGAAATAACGCAGACTACAGCAATGCCGCCCCTCGGGACAGAGAGGAAATTATACATTTGTACTATAATATACATAATCAAAGAATATGGATATGCCGAGAAAATAATATCATAATATTATTGTCGTTGTCTCAACGTCTGGTAATTTTCAGTAAACCAAAGTATTATAATATTCGAGCAAACGACCGGCAATGCCAACGATGTTTGGAAAAAGCGCGTATTCAAGGCCTGAAGGCTGATTAATATACACGGTCGAAAAAATCGTTTTTATCTGCAACAATATCGTTGTCGTACCTAAGGCGTACTAATTTATAAATAATAAATAATTGAGACGTAATTAAACGATTAGCGATATAATATTACTTTAATATTGTCGATACAACATACAAATATTAATAAATGCGTACAGTGTACCTACACAATTCGGTACACATATAGTATTAGGTGCGAACAGTCTTAACACTGTTATCGGGATTTCCATCAAATATGCGTATTATAGGTGTATATACTCGTGTTTATTATATACATCATTCGTCGTATACGGATGAAGGCCCAAGAAATTTTTATATTGATATATAGACATTCTGGAATAAGTTCCAAAGTTTTAACCGATGACATAAAATTCAAAGTTTATTTGATACATAATAGGTCTAAAAATACGGTGTTTAATAATGGTTTTGTATTACACACGACTGCTAATATATTTAAGTCTTTTTTTCAAAAAAATCTATTAAACCGTAAACGTATAACGTTTTTATCAATATACATAGTGATAATATTTTATCGCCAATTAGGCAAATGCATTTTTAATATTTTAAGAAATAAAATTTTTGTTTTTAAGTTTTTAGAACACATAGGTAAGTATATTAAATTTTTCTAGAACTGTTACTAAATTTAAAAATATCTTACATTTTTCAAAATATTGCCTTGGTTTACGAAAAATTTATCACTGTATATATAATAATAGCAAAAAGTTTACGACAATAAAATAAAAAAATATATATACAGTTTTCGAACGTATTTAAAATCAAACACATGTCATGTGTACTTTACAGTTGGCTGCAGTCCATATGGTCAATGGACACTAGGTTACATACAATAATAATATAAAAGGTCGTTTTACAGCGATAGAGTTATTAGTATATAAATCCGCTAATTACGAAGAAACAAATTAACCATCACTTAGACCATTGCGCGGGAGTTGACCGTGCCAAGTTTCCGAAACCAATTTCGTTTACGGGAATTACAATAAGCTTTTTTCTCACTATTTGCAAACGATATTCAAACGTTTGCTTGGCAACCGGCAATAATATTACATAGCTCCACTCGTGTCATGTATAATTCATTCGTCAGTTGCATACATGAGCAGCCGTCTCGTAAAAATATCACATGCGTTGTAGGTACTTGTACAAAAAAATGTATAAAAATATACGTCAACCGAAATGGGGGAAAAACATTTTTTTTTTTAATAAATTTTTTTTAGTCAAGCACAAAAATTCAATACCACGTTTCATTGTCAAAAAAAACCTTTTGTTTTTACAACCTATACGTAGACTATATAAAATGTACGGCGATACTATTATTCAATCTACTCGATAAATCGTAGGTTGTAATATAATCTGTCGTCGAACGGGGATAAAAAAATCTCTTTCCACAGCTGTGATAGTTGGAGGGTAGTTGAAAAGTGGGTCGTCGTACAAAACGGCAACGAATGCGAAAAATGTCAGAATGCCCGTATTGTACATCTTGAAAAAAGATAAACTTTTATTTAGATAAAAGTAGAAAAGAAAAATGAATATGTCGAAAAGCCAGCGAATTGTTGAGTGGGAATAAATAAAACGACGAAAACATGGCTGAGCACTTAATAATATATAAACTCACCTCCGGCCCGATATATACAGACGAATTGTATTATACGAATATCGATCGTTTGGGGAGCCAAGGAGGAGCTTAAAGCGAGCGGCGGCGTCAGTCTAAGGAACGAAAGATACTACTCTTTTTGTCTATTACATTTTTAAGGAAATTTTAAAATATATGAATATCATTATAATATTATAATATATGAAATGGACTCTTTGCCATACGATTGACGCCGAAGCGAAGGAAAAGCAAAAGAGGGAAGCAGTGATGAACACGGTCTGCGGGGTCAGTATTAGTGTAATGGACTTTTGTTTCGTGTTCGGAACTCGAGCGGCGACCATCAACAGGCAGGGAAAAATAATAACTTCTTGTTTTGCTCATGTCACGAACAATAAATGTGTAAATAATATTATGACATTTTATTCATAGTGTGCTTGATATACGAAATAGATACTAATGCCTAAATTCTTCCACCTACAGCAGTGGCATATACGTTGATCCTTTTTAAACCGACGCAAAAAACACTCAAATATGACGTTCCTACTTTCCTAGCACTAGGGTGAGCGAAATAGTGTGTGATTTCCGAAACGAAATAATATTTAGTCCACTTGGCTGCGCTGTTGGCGAGGGTCATTAAAAATAACTCGCAGACGGGGGCGGCGGCAACGATTATTACCCCCTACGAACGACAAAGCTGGAAAACTGGGCGCACATCAGTTAGGTTTTTTCAAATATTTAGAAATATTTTGGATGACAACGATGAGATTAAACAAGTATCAAAGAGGGGGCGCGTTCCAAATATTATAATACGCGCAATTGTGATAACGGCGAATGCGCAAAAGCCGGGAGGGAGAAATAATAATCGTGTCGTATAACAAACGCGTTTATCTGTACGGAAAACCTTTGAGTTATCGCGGCCAACGTGACGGTAATGACGTGCTGTACAACATACCCATTATTATATAATATTAATAATATTTTATTTCACCGATGACACAGGTATAGCGGTGGAGCGGTTAATGGGTCCGGGTAATATATAATACAGTTGTAACGACGAAACGTCTCGGCTAGATAAGATTTTCGATGCAGGTACACAATACACATCCGCCGAAGGCCGAACCCAGACAACTCGTCTTAATCGCCATCGTCGTAAACGCGCGCGCATAGACCATTCGGCCGACAATAATACGCTATATTGGGTACGATCCTCCCGGCGGCGGCCGACGAGTCTCACACACACGCACACGACGCGGCGATTTCTAAACAACTATAAGCTATAAAGCCTACATAGTGATCGTCATCGTCGGATGCGCCGCACGACGTTGATTCCTATTATTTACAAACATTTCGTAATTTAACGTTTTACGTTGTACTCACTGGATAGTATAGCCCCTGATGGGGGATCAAATAGGGCGTTGCAGTCCACAGCTTGAGGCCGTATCGAAAAACTTTGTTTATCACAAACGTAGAAGGGCGGACGACTGGCGGCCTAACATGCTACACTTCGGTGGCGAGTCCCCGATGTGTTCGTTTTGGCGATGATCGGTTCCGTGAGAGGTTAAACAATCAGCAAGCAGTGGGCTACGTTTACACGACGCGTCCGGAGACCGGCGTGTGGCACGGGCGTTGGAAGAGGAGAGCTGCTCGGTAAAAATATACTCGGTAAGCGCGGACGGCGGCGGCGGTGGCCCGACTGCGGATGATAAAATATTTTTGGAAAATAAAAACAAACGCGACGAACAACAATATAATATTAATATAAGATTAACGATTTTTTAATATGCTAATAAAGATTGATGATACGTTTCGATAATAATAACGACGATGACTAATAAAAACCAACTCGAAACGGATAGGAAAAAAATTATAATAGAATAATAATAACAACAGTAACGATTTAGTGCGTGCGTGTGCACTGTGCACAGTGAAACGAAAACTGAGAAATGTTTTGCGAACCGACACGGACGCCCAGTGGCACAAACACAATCTGACGAATGGATTGGATACGGGAAAATGAACGTACGTACGCGGGCTCCCCGTGCCCCGTTCACCATGCGCTCCCATCCCCTCCCGTCAGAATAACGCTCGCACAAGAGTGCGCGCGACGGACGTGAGAGAGAGAGTGTGCGGCGGCGACGGCGGCGGGTTATCCCCACCGCCGCCGTCGAGGCGCGCGCGAATCGATGAAACAGATCGGTCGGTCGGCATACACGGCGCGCACCGCTCCGCCATTGCACCGGCCACCAGCCGGCGGGCTCACGCTCGCGAGGCACCGCGCCGCCGCCCGGAGATACAATACCTCCCAACATTAAATTCCAAACCTTTCGTAAAGTCTCGTTCGACGAAACGATATTATTATAATTTATATTCATATCGTAATATTATAGTACCTAGGTAATGTGATCACGTGACCGTATCGTGTAAGCATCGCCACGGTGTTCGAAAAACCGAAAACGATGACGAGTTTAGAAAATGTTTTCGTGCCGCTCCTCCTCATCGCCGGCATTGTTATACCCCTAACAGTGTCCCATCGCTTTCAAACCCACCACACTCGATCCACACTGGTGGACAAACGTTAAGTTGCATCAAAACTATACTGTCTATACTGTATAAACGTACAATATATAGTGTATAACTAGAATAGTATATGATCTAAGGTACACATTTTTGATAGGTCATATCCTAGGTACACGATAGTATACATATTTGATTCAGAGTTGGGTAAGCGCTAAAGTGTCACTCGTTACCGTACAAAAAGTACAAAATATATAGTATTTCAGTTCACAATTTAAAATCTGTTATGTTGGATTTGTTAATAGAAAAAAATGATTGATGTGTTCTAGTCATTGTAGGAGTTTTAATATATAAATTATTATTTATGGTTACAGTTTAAACTGAATAATTTTAATATGAAATATGAAAACAATTTCCTGAACTACCGTTTTTATTGAACTATTGCACATTTAATATTAATAAAGTAATATTTAACAATATTTTACGAATAATAGAGCAATTTTCATTCAAAATAAATGTAAAATTTTTGATTAAAATATGAATACCACATAAATTACAATCTAGATTTAAGTTATTTAATAATACATATGTTTAATACCTACATGGTACGCATTAATTGTATCGACAATAATAATACTTCTAATCCGTTACTGTCATTACTTAAAAAGTAACAACTAACGAGCAATTGTTACACGTTATTTTAACAATACTGATATATTTTCTACAACTGTTCAATAGGTATATACATTTAGATGCAAGACGGTCGAAAAAGCCCTCTTCCTCGCCAAGCCATCCACCGTAAAAGAAAACCATAATAATAATATATTATCGAGACCTGACGGGTCTTCCTTCAACTGGTGTCGGCGGCAGCGTGTTGCTTCTTGCCGGACACTATAACTAATAAGGGGAATAAGGATAATCAGTCGAAACTAAGTCGAGTGAATAATACTCTATAATACTATTATTGGTATTAAATTGTATTATTGTAATATTATACATATTATATGACGTCCTAAATAATAAATTCTGTTAGTTTTCAGTTTATTCAGTGGCGTAGTCTTATATTTAATAATTTTTCTAAGAAGTGTATTTTCATAAGAATTATATAGAGAGGAAGTGTATGAATAGATTATTATTTATATATTAATTAGACAAATTTAAGTAATGGAAAAATGGAATATGAAATAGAATATACTAATATTAAATTTTAATATTTGTATAATAGAATAGATAATAATATTAAAGTTATAAGTAAATATTAAGTACCTAAATATGATTATTTAATAATAGAATTAAAGAAATATATTTATATAAGTCCCGTAATCAGTCAATCACACACAGACACGCCACTGAACTGTATGTTAATTGTTCACATTTTTGTTCAAATCTAATATTAAATAAGAGTTAATTAAAACAAATATCATATTTGCTAGTTAAATAAGTTAAAGACAAGGTTATAATACGTCTTCGACACATGAAAAATGTGATCTAAAGTTTAAAAACTTGAAAAATCAAAAAAATTCATAAATATATGTTAAGAAAAGACATGGATACCAAAGAAATGCTGTGCGAGATGCGCTAATCATTCTTGATAATACATTAAATAATGTTAAATGTCTGTATTTGTATACTAGTATAGTGTTAGCTAGAGTTTAAATTATTATTTTATTCATAAAATATATAAAAAAATATTGTGTATATATTTTTGGTTCTCATTTAAAAGTAAAAAATTATTTGATTAGGTAAATTCATCAATCCTACTTAGTACTTAGTGTAACACATTCAAAGAAATGTTCTTATTTTTAATTGGTAGTGGGGGTATGTAAGAGCAATCATTGACAAGATACAAGACGATACAACCAAAAACACACCATTGAATAAATATAAAATTTTTCTTGACTCTTAACATGAGATTTATGACAAACATGATCAACATTGACTCCACGCGTACAATACAAAATATTATAATATGACGATAGTTCCGATAAAACGTTTAAAACGCGAACATTAAAATGTATTGAGATAATTGTCGGAGGTTACAAATAATACGGTTTTGTTCCCATACATTTATTATAAAATACATACATTTTTAACTACCAGAAATTATAACAAGGTGTGACGTAACAGTTTTATTCGCGTTAACCTAATGTTATTAACTGTCTTCCTACAATATTATTTACATTTTAAATCCGTACGTTTGTGTTTATATAATAGTATTGATTTGCATACCAGATAGCATATTAATGATCATGTAAATTACTCGTTTTTAATAATTTTATTACATTTTTGTTTGGACATTAAGATTCTCAAAAAAAAAAAAACAAATAACTTTTTAAAGCAATAATTAATCAATAACTAATAAGACATAAATTATGAGTATTTGACTGAATTAAAAATTAAAAATTTACAATATACGTTTAAATTAAAATTGGTATTACTGATTGTAAAATAGATAGATATTAACTATACCCGGGCTTAACATGCATAGTGTTATTATTTATTTGAATTGTGTAAACGTGTATTATATTATTAATGCGTATAAAGTAAATGAAGGTAGAAAATCTATTTTTATTGATTAAACATTTTTTTAGAATTATATCATTCGAAATTCATTATAAATAGTATTTTAATCAGTGATTATAATATGTTTAATCATATAATATCATATTTTTAAGAAAAAATGAACTAAAATGATCAAATTTCAGAACTACTCCAATGTTGAGTCCAATTTGTAGAGGTCCATGCCAATGAAAATGACATATAACTTTCTTAGAAACAAAAATAAAACGATATTGAATGGCATTAACACAAATACGCAATACCTAAGTATATTTGTAAATTCTAATGAAAAAAAATCAAATCCATACAAAATAATTTTAAGAAATCAAAATAATGATTATGATTATAAAAATAATAACTATAAATCAGAAATCAACGTAAACTTAGATGGTTTCGTGATATATTTTAAATCGTGAACCAATTAAATGTGTACGTACTATTATAATATAATAATTATTAATTATTAATTATTACACAATTTCAAACTAAATTTCACACGGGAGATATATACGAATTTAATGACAACAATCGAAGAAGGTGTATTTACAATTCCAATGGCATATTATGTCACAATTGTTTCACAATACATACGATATATTATACAAGTATCACATTACAAGTACATACACATACTGTATACTTTTAAATGTGAGTGTCTTGTACTCTATATTTCTATAATGTACACAAACAACAAATGTTAAACGTTTATTGTAAAATATAGTAATTAGTTTTAAACTTTGAACACTAAACAAATATACATCTTGCGACCTAATTATAAATGTGCCAAGAGAGTAAAAACCAAATTTGTTAAAAAAATTATCAATACATCTCTATTACACTAATATTTTTTTCCTTTTATCGTTGCATAACGATTTTATCTCATTTCTATTGCAGGTGTTAAATTTTTTTGAACTCCGGTCATTATTGAAATGTATATAATATTAGTCGTTAATGTACTTTTGTACAACGTTATAACATGAATACTTACTTAATTATATTTAGCAGTAATAGACTACTATTTACATAGTAGGATTACTATAGTATTAAATAATAGGTTATGTCTTTTGGGGTATTATGATGTAAAATAAAAACCACCAAAATGATCTTTATTCTTTATACCCGGTTTCGTAAATCATAAATCATAATTATGTAACGACATTACGGCTAATTCAATGGCGTATTTTGTGATGAGATTTCATAGTAATACAATTTGTATTATTATACACAGAAACAATCTTAATAACTTTTTCCACACATATACCAACGATGCGCGATTACCCGGCCACGTAACTAATGAACAATCAAATAATCTCACTTTTTTACTTTTATCAAAATGTACATAAATATATATGATCCAATAAGGCAACAACGATAAAAAATACAAGTTCAATGTTCAAACTGTACAATATATATTATGTTTACTTCGACTCATCCGTGAAACAATCACAAACCAAGTCCTCGATAACCAAATTTAATTATATCAAAAAATAGTTTAACACAGTCACTTTCTCGAAATCGTGTGTCGGCGAAGTGGGGACAGTATATTTGTATATTTATTTATTTTTTAAAAGAATGTAGGTAGAAAATGACACGAAACTTCCTACATCCATAAATCTTTATTTTTATTTTCTTCAAGCCTACCCACCACATCTAAATGAACGCGAACTACATAATATTATTATAATGGCTATAACGTCGAATTCACATATTAAATTACATATTATGTTGCTTATGTCGCATTATATTATTTTGTCATACAGATATAGTTACGCGATTTTTAAGCCAATAATATTAGATATATTATTGCCCTATATATACCTACAATGTTACGTTTGAATATTGTAAGAACATCGGACACTGTCCTTACTTCGACAGAAATGATCAAAACGGGGTGCGCCTAAAGTGAAAGTATCATTACAATAATGCATTTTTTCTAATTTAATATTTAATTTATCATCGTTGTTCGATCAACTTTTTTTTTTATTTTGTTAAATTCTGAATAACAAAAAAACGCAGTCACGGGGCGTCGATTAAAATACAATCGAGTTCAAATCGTACAACAGCGTGAACAGTGAACATCGATGGATTCGTCGCATCGTCAAAACAAAATGCATTCGGGTGTATTAAAATTAAAGCTCAAAACCGGATATGTTATGCACGAGGAGGGCACGATTCGCATTTACAGCGTATTATACCTAGGTCGTCGCCTGAGCGGAAGTTTTATCAAAGAGGCGTGTCGGTGTGTTAAAACCAAAAGTGATTCCCATAACAAATTTCAACCACGACTGACTTTTATAGTAAAACACGGTAAAACAAATTTCTTAACACCCCTGTAAGTAATTGCGAATAGGTAATATATATATTATATTTATATTGACATATATAAAATATTACATACAATAGGAACAATTCAGAGAACCACTAGAGTTGGCCACTTGTATAATTATCCAGATAATTTAAAAATAATAATTCGAATACAAATTTTTAAATATTATTATTAGAATAAAATTGTCTTTAGATTATATTTAGATAACATTTGATTCGAAAAATGCTATATTCTGTCACTGTTCATACAAAATAAATCTTAAATCTGAATCTGACAAACATCTGTGCTGATAATTTATATTAATACTACATGCAGGATTTTAATGAAATTTGCTTCACCTATACCCCGATCGTTTTTGTTTGTTTAACGTTATTCGGTACATAAATATCTTGGATTAAAATGGAAATAATATTTATGTTATTATAGTCACGTAAAAATGTTTATTTAAAAAAAAAAAAATTATACGAAATAGGCACCTAACCTATGTAATATAATTAATAATTAATATTTAAACAATACGATTGTCTGCCTTAGTCAATGCAGACGCGTGATGTTATAATAATAACATTTACATTGAAATTAAAGGTGCAAGTATTTTAAATGTATAAATTAAAATAATATTATTTTACAATTAGAAACATTGAAGAATAGATAATAATCAGAATTCACCACAATAGAACTCATGGCATTCATGCTGCATATTTGTTGTTTTCCAAATAACGTTGGACGATTTTTATCAAATCGGAAATAATAGTAGGTAAAATAGGACAGGTAGTAGTAATAATAACAATAGACCAATAATATTCATATGTATTTTTCAGAAGAGAACAATTGCTTACTAAATTATAAATAATTTAATATTTATACTAAATAAATATTCTTTTAATAGTAATATTATAATAATACAATTTATTTTACTATTACATAATGGTAACATAATATAGTCGTAATCCGGACACGAGTCAAACACTCGATTGTCAAGATTAATAAAGGTACTCGAGCGCGGTTGCTCCCAAAGTCACTCCACGCGACGGTTAACGAATATTATGTTAACATACCGATGAAGTAGTGTAATTTTTTAGGCCGCCTGTGCTATTCATCGCTGTCAATGTAAGTGCGTCGATAAAACAATCTATTGAAAAAAAATTTACTACATGGAGCCAAGTATGTCTACTTGAAACTCCAATTGAGACTATTAATAATATTGTGTCTATATCGTACGCGAACGAAAAAACAAGACACGAAATCTTTCTTCTTGCCTTATATGACAATAATTATTTTCAGTAATAAATCTATAGGCTATAGCAGTTGCGAATTTATTACATGTTTCAATACAGCGAAAATTCCGAAACACATACAACCGATCGCAGTTAATAATCAAAAACAAAAATTCGAATATTCTAAATACTATATAGTACCATTGATAATCAATGATAGTACTGACTTACGTTGAGTAGTGAATTGAGTCCTTCCCAGGCACTGTCCAGCGCGCTGACGACATGTATCTGGTCGAATCGGTTCATTTCACGATACCTAATCCTGAGACTGTAGTTCATTAAATTCGTCTCGGTTTCACCGGTTTGTAGTTGTTGTATCCTTTGGTTTTGAAAAATGACGATGTCGACAACGGATTGCAATCGAAGACGACAGACAGTAAACACGGAGACGGCGGAATGAAAATGCGAAGACAACGGAGCAGCGGATTTCAAACGCAAAGACGACGGACGACAAAACAGGACGTGCAACTGCACTAAGTGGTGTAGGTTGTAGGTACCTATTTCGAATGAATTGGATTTTACTTTTTTCCTGTGTTATCTCATGACAAAAAAAAAACAACAACAAATAACTAGACCCTACAAATATAAATAATATTGGAAGGCATCTAATAATAGACATCCACTCAAAATGAAAATACTAAATAGACTATGATCGGGGTGTCGAGTAGAGGACGCATATAATACAAAAATAATATTAATGATACAATGTGTGCGCGTACGACTTGTAAATCGTAAACTGTACTCCGTACATAATTGTTTGATCATCCTTTTTTGTAAGAATTAGTAGTTGATATTAGATGACCATTAATTAAACTTAGTAAAAACCACAATTTACAAGACTATAATAATATATTATTAATTAATAATTATTAAGCGCTGAATATTGTACCTGTAAAGCAAATTATTAATTTATCCGATTTTTTCAATTGATCACTTTAAAAATTTAGATCAACGGTGATTATACTATAATTAGAGTTTATGATGGACACGACTATGATATCAGATTGAAGCAATTAGCAAGTCATAATATAAAAATCTTGTTAGTTGTTACTATATATTATTACATATTAATTACATTTGATAAAAGTATAAGTACAATAATCGTGTAGTATAATTTAATGGTAATAATCGTGTTTTTCGTTTGGTAAAATTTTACTATTGAAGAAATGAAATGTTAAAAAATTATGCCACGATTTAACAATATTGTATTATAATATAATATATACCTATATATTGATAATTGATGTATTACGTTTGTGTAGCCATGTAAGGTATACAAGTATAAGATATACGACAATAAATTAACATAATCTTTTAGATTTAGTATAGTTATTATATTTGACTTACTTACGTACTAGTCCTTCATGATGAAAAATTAATGACAGAATTTTGTTTACTACTTTATTAGTTTCCCTTTAGGTCGTGAGAAAACTTGGCAATTACTAACTACCATCACTGCTTACTCGTATAGCATAAAAATTCAACCATGTTTAGTCAAATATAAGTTTTATTCATATAATCACTAATCGAATATTCGAACGTACTGGTATTGGTTATCCTTGACATCTGTTTATAACACGTAACTTATTCAGCGTATTAATGTTTTATATAACTAATTATATTATTATATGATTTACAAAAAAATAATAACGATTCATATTCGATAGTGCCTATGAAAATTATATAGGTATATGAATTTAAATTTGGTTAAAATTAGTTTAGTATTTGAATATTATTTTACTTTTTCTGTTTTTGATAAATATCGAAAAATATTATGAAACGACAGTCTTACGAAAGTAAGTAAGGTGTATGGGTTGATTCTGATGATTTATGTAGGTTAGTGACAAAGATTGTCTTAGATTAGAGCGCAATATCTTAAAAATTGTCTTATCTTAATAACTCAAAAATCAAAATTTATAAAAATGCATCTAGGTGACATGATTTATTTTCATAAGAATAAATAATGTTATTATATATAGGAAAACTCATTTAATATAAATCTCCTCATTATTAACTTCAATGACGGTTCATGACAACGATGAAGTGTCCTGAGTTCTGTATCTTCCTACTATTATTTGTTGATAATGAATCGTTGATATTTATAACTATTTATGTGAATGGGATGATTGAGGAGGTGCAATAAAATATAAGACCACGCAGAAAATGAAAATAACGAATACTTCTCCAAAAGTTGAATAAAATACATTTAAGTGTATATTTTTTGGGTCAGTCAATATTCAAAAATACTATACAACTTCATCAATTATTTTATTGTTTATTGCAACATATCGCAACGATTACCTATTACAACTTACTAGTTAAGATATGCATTATAATACACACGGAAAAAACGGTGCAAATAAATCAAAACAAAACGAAGTTATTACTGAGTACGTTTTTACCATTCACTATAATAACTTGCGGTCTTATTACGACATCGAAACAACTAAAATTATACACTGGATAATTTTGTACGAAAAACGAAAACGGCGTACCTGCACGGGCAACTATTACATAAAGGAACACAAACGTCACAAACGATCGTAGCTGCGAATAGTACGAAAGTTTATGGGCGGCCTACAGCAGGCAACGCGTTAACTCTGACCGTCCGCATCGTTTGCAATGGACGTTTAAAATATGATATCTGTATAGAAATACCGAATCAGGGGCGCATTGTTTACCATCCGAACATTTCCATCGTAAGTCGAGAACAATTTCCGCGCAAACAAACGAGTTGAGCCATGTCCGGGATCGATGTTTGGCACGTTCGCGTACACCGAAATCATCACGAATAATTCGCTGTCGCATCGCGACGAGTCGTTTTCATCCGCAGATCCGAATCAAAATTTTGAAAAAAAAAAAAAATTCGACGTGAAAAGTAATTTGTTTCTCCGCAATGTCCGTGCGACACTGTTCCTGCGATAACGCCGGTTGTTCAAACCACGTTCAGAAATCGGAGTGCTATTTAATATGCGAGCCCCTTGTTATGCCTACATACATACGGCAGAATTTCAGACTGACCGACGGAATGTAGTTAAAACCTGAAAAACGTCATGTTTCCGTGTAGTATAACGGCCGCTCTAGGCACTTTTAACGCATCTTTGATAGTTATTATGTATTATTATTATTATTTTTTTTATTTTATTTATTACAGAAATCTGTAGGTCACGTATTCAACATATCGGCGGACCGCATCACGACGAGCGAACAAAAATACATTGCATATACGTGTCCAAAATTTTTATATAATTTTGTTTCGACCGAAATTCTATAAAAAATCTACTGACATCTAATTACTAGCTATAAGTACTTAATGAACAGTATGTATATTCATAATATTTAAATATTTATTAATATCACAAGAATATTGTTAAATTCTTACATGATTACACAATTTTTAATAAACGTCTTTATAAAATATTCTTATTGCTTACAATATTATATATTTGGTTTAATGTGTGTGATGAAATTTGGAGTCTCAGTGTACCACAGGCATTGCGCCTATCTTGATTTTAGTCTTTTACCCGGAGAAGGACTGGATACATTTATGCCAAACTGATTAGTGAGGGACTTTACCCCAACACCCCTTCAGCTTATCTTTTAAAATCTTATTTATGTCTTAGGTAATTTTATAATACATTATGAATCATAATTTATGATTATTATTTAAACTTCTTCAGATAAAATGTATCAACTCAAAAATAAATTGCACTATTTTATTTTTTAAATAATTAAAACAATCAAGTTAATAAATTTAATCGTGTATTTATATTTTATTTATAAAATAAAGAACCTACTGCCCTTCTTTGAAAATTAATTTTAAATAAATATAAGAAATATTATTAAAAATATCCTTTTCTATTTGTGGGAATGACTAACGCTACTTATAAAAAAGAGTATACATTTAAATGTTGATAGACTGATTTTTTCAATAATAATCACAAATATAAATAGTTAACAGCTGATAATCACAGAAATACGAAATTATAACATTTGGCTTAGAAAAGCAGCTTTGCTGTAGGGTGAAGTTAGATTAGGTCTTAGTAATAAGTTGACAAAAATTCTTATCTATTTTAAAAATATTTTGAATAACTACTATTTATTATGAAATAAAAAATTATTTTATTTGTCACAAATATCGTGCATTTCGTGTCATCATTTGAGGGGGTGACTAAGCCCGCGATAGCTGCCCAAATTATACTTATGTAACATCTGTATTTGAGAGAGGCTCATCAGGAGGTACGTTACAATACTTGTCCCTATCATATAGGTGCAGCGCTGGAGCAGTGGAGTATAACTACATATTTAAATTTATTAAATATTTTATGCACATAATATTTGTTTATGATCGGACGTTACAAATAACAATTCCTATTATTTCATATGCACTATGTAATACAACACATGGTACACTATGGAATACGAAAATACAAACGAGTAGACCACTGGAAAAGTACATACCCCCCTCCAAAATAAAGTACCTAAATATGCCACTATACCTACCCATAAGTGTCCTACGCATAAATTATCTCGCGACAGGCGCGCGCGTAGGTTTGTGTTATGATTATTATCGTTAAGGTCATTCGCGGGTATAATATGTTCCGTTTCTTTTCATTTTTTATTTTTACGTCACAATTTGTAATGACGGCATGACGTAACTGCTGCTATAAAACGTAAAATAATTAACTATAGTCTTGCACGCATGTATTATTAATTATTCCGCCATATTTGGACATCGTTTTATACATCGAACGTTTTATGTCATATTTAACACCATCGCGGCCAAATGTGCGAAATTGTTGGGGCATAATGATATTTAATATGGAAGCAGCTAATATAGGAGGTATGCGCGTGAAACCAGATAATGTCGACATCAATAAAAGGCGTACCTACTCGTTTTCAACGCGTGGTAAAAGATTTTTCAAACAAACAATAATATAAATATTACACATAGGTACTAAATACTATTAAAATATAGGTATGTGTTATGTAGAATGTTATATGTGCTTATATATACATATATGCGACAGGAGATACTTGCGAGTTATGGTTGTTATATGAACGACAAAAATGACACACGCAGACGCGACCGACACCTAAAATCCGCTGCGATAATCGAATTATACATTCATACCGTCAACTCTTCTTTCGAATCGAATCATTTTTTCCTCTCGCGTTGCACGTCATCCTCTGGCCCGCGCGCGTGTACGTGTTGTACATCGAATAGGGGATATCCTGTGAATTCATTAGTGGGATACATTATATCATTCGTCTGCACGTTGAATATAAATCAATATAGAAGGACGTACTATCATGTGCCCATATACATATAATACTCGTAAATACTATATACCTGTTGCAAACACATCCACAATATATTAACCTTAACGTCGTGTCAATCAGCTAATAAAATATCATATTATAACGTAGGCGTAGTAATCGAAAAGGGTTGAATTCACAATCGCGACGTAAAGTAATACAGGTACTACATGGGTTTGTTACGGTGCCGCGCGATATACGCTCATTTTGCAGTATACGCCCTAACCCTGTGTTGACACTATGCAACTGTTGCGCACGCCGGATCATCTCTGTATATTTCATCTCTTTTTTCATCATCTTTTGGCACGACAATCAGTTATATACACTACCAACATGTTCCACGCAGTTCTAAATTATGAGCAAACCGTCGAGACATCCAATACGTTCAAATTCAAGTAGGCAGTGTATGTATAATTAATATTAAATTGGTATCTCGTCAGTACACTCGTCCGCCATATACATTCAACAAGCTTGACTACAGGACGCGTCGTAAGAGCAAAAACAACACGATATTGTATATTTTGTACGCAAACGTAAACCGGCCACTAAGACGCATATACCTACAACTGAATCTAGAATTCTAGAAAGTTTGGAAACCGTAATTCGACTAATTCGTAGCGGCGATCATGCACAGATAACAAGTAGCAAATAACGCGCTATATATTATAATATAATACAGTTGAATACAGTACATACTAAATGTCTACATACCATGACGATTAGAGAATAGTTCTAATTCTATAGCCTTCATGCTATATGCCTCCTGCACACATCATACGTAGGTGCGTTATATCATTATTATTATTATTATAGGGAGTCTTGGTACAATATTATTAATCATGGGTCTGTACGCTATATCTCTGTTAATCGTTATAAATGATTACAATTGTATATGCAATTAATAATCTCAACGGTTATACAAAACCATTTTATGCACAGCTAATGTAAATATGATATATGGCCCTCAGTTTCCGTTGTACGGATTTAGGATTTCTACGTTTTCTAGGTATGTTATATAATTAAACATCAAAGAAACCAACTATATTCTATTCTAATAACAAATCATCGCCAAAATTAAAACAAATAAAGCATAATGTGATGTAATGATCACTGATAATATATAAGTACTCAACATTTATTATTTATATTTTTTTACATACTAATGATATAATACTATAGTGATAACTTCGCATGACCTTAGGCTTTCAATTATTTGTTAACCAATAACGTATAACGGACAATTTAAGATCATGTTTCAGTTGTTTCACTATGAAAACACAATACTTATAATATTGTTAAATCTAAGTTTCTTTCATTACTAATGTTTTACTAAGAATATTCCTAAGTATGTATATAATAACTAAACTTTTTGGTAAAAATTTAATTTTCGGCTTAAAGTGTTATAGCCATTAATATAATACAATTATTAATTAGTAATTTATTTAAAATTTAAATTTGTATAGAATTACCTTTAAGACGTAAATACATGAGTAATATAATATTAGTTTTCTAACACAACTATACTTGTTTGTATATTTTAAGGACTATGTTTTTTTTCTATTATAATAATTACAAGTTTGCTTAATAGTATAACGATTTATAACAATAAATTAAAAGTTTAAATTTGATATTTACATGTAAAATAATATTATAATGAGTTCTCGTCAAACGATTGTTGCATTTTCAATAAAATTCAAAGATTATTATTCAATTTATTTGTAGAAGCTTGAAACATTCCACTGTTACTTAAATTATAATTTTCTATATTTAATGAAATTTTAGAAATATATAAAATAATTTTAAGCTTTTTATTAATAGGCATTTGTCATTTTTATTTGTTTTATTGTAGTTAAAGTTTAAGTATAATCGGACAACATTTTAAATAAAATACCCAACATTATGAGTTGTTTTTATAGTAATTTAAAAATATTAAAAACATGTGTGAACACAATTATTTTATGAATGATTTGAAGTTCAAATTTTGTTGATTACAAATTTTTTTCGTTCAAATAATGTTAACAAAATTGGATATTTAATCAAAGATTTAAAGAATAATGATTTTAGTTATTTATTTGTTATAGTTTACTACGAGTATACGCAGAAATTTTTAAATTATTTTAATGTCATGCTAATAAGTAATAGTAAAATAAATTACTATAATTGCAATATAAATATAGAATATAGAATATTCTTACAACAACAATAGGCTGACAGACCGCTTCCGCTCATAGAATCGTTTTTAGTTTGTTATAATTATTATAATATTATTATCATTGAATTTAAATTTAGCACATTCATTACACTATATAATCCAGTAGCCTACTCAATGATGTGGTGCACTCGACACCTACTTATTGTACAGTAGAGTGGTTACTGATTACCCATATATCTGCCCGTTTGGTTTTTTTTTTAAATAATATAAAGATGACACTTGTCTGCCCACTGTCAGTTTTAATATAAAGCCCTTAAAAACATTTTCCATCGCGGTATATTGTCGTCTCAATTACATATGCGAGGATCCGTAGTGTGCAAGTGAAACTCGTTCACGTGGGTGCATCGAGCGCAATACATAATATTATGATAATATGATATGCATTATTAGGTTATTAGACCTCTGTGGAAGTGCGTATACATAGTATCCGACTCGTTTTAAGCGCTCCCCGCACACGTGGGATGCTTTGATGTAGTTTTGGTGCCAGTGTTACTTTCCGCTTATGGTAGCTTGCCGACCTTGTGGTCTATACCACGGCAGCGATTTTCAGACGCCAAACCTCAACACTTGATCACAAAAAATTATATCTACATAATAATATAAGCGCGTGCATGTGTATGATAACGCGTTTACAGCCGTTACGAGATTCTTGCGGTATATATTTATTACGACGCATTCTTTGCGATTCTCAAACATAATGCTACTTATGTATATAGTAACACTAACAGATAAACCGTTACTTTTCCTTAATTCTCAGCTGGATGATAATTTTTATATTTTTTCTCCGTCTAACTAGCTACATCCGTATAATATAATAATTATTATACACATTGTATATTGAGTAATAATTTGCTTTCTATGTATACTAGGTATATAATAGGTATATATACAAACGGTTTGAGCGTTTCTTACTTAAAAAAGACATATATACTTAAATAAATTGTAGTGCGTTTTATGAATTATATTTATACGATTTAATACATATATGGTATACCATTATTACATTATTAAATTGATAGCTTTACCATGCTGGTAGTTTATTCAACGCACCGAACCGCTGAATGTCTGAAATTCCAAATCTATATCATACTTATTTGTTATAAAATAAAAGTTTAGAAGGTAAAGTTATAATATTACAAATAACATATTGAAAAAATTAAGATATAAAAATACTGTGAAACTCCTTTCGTTGTATAGTTTTGTAGGTATCGAGTGTAATGGATGTACTAAATTTGAAATCAATGATAAATCACTGTAAACGAAAAAGGATTTTGAGTGGAGACAGTCGTCTTTGTGATCATCTTATGGACCATCTAAGGACATTTTATTATATATTATAATTAAATTATTTATTTATTATAAGTAATTTATTTGTCTATTATAGAAATATGGTATAAATCGAGCAAGTTTTTTTCAAAATAAAATCTATGATATTAGAATAATATAGGTACTTAAATTAAGAATAAATGTATAGTATTATAATGACGAGGAATTATAGAAAATAGATTGAATAATATAAATACATATATAATATTAAACATATTAAACATAAGCAATTATAAATAATAATTTTAAATATTTGAAAATCTGAGAAAATTATATTATGTTATTTAATATAATTCTTATTATTATTTTTATATACAGATAAAAGCACTAGGTTTTATTGTATTTTATATAAGGCAAATAAACATATTATTTTAAATATAATGAATTATAACTAAACATATTTTAATGGCACATCTAATTATACAAGTATATTAGTATATGTGTAAAAAAAGAGATACGTAAAATATTAAAATATGGATTAACTAAATACTTTTATTATTATAAATAACATATGAATAAATATTTAGAAATTATTAATACACAGTCAATTAAAATAGTTACTTATTGCCTATTGATTATAAGTAATTACTAATTGCGATTCGGAAGAGCATTTCTTATATGTATTTCTTACAAAACGCACATAAAAGAAAATTCTATAAGTTTAATAATATAGATACATAAAAAAAATATTAATGAACTCTTATGAGTTTTAAAAATAGTTTCAAAAAATTAATATTTAAAATGTTTGTAGTCTTCGATTACTTTTAGTTTAAGAATATGTTCATTTTACCCTCTAATTCATTGGGTAACGAGAATTTATTTCCTAATATCTGTAACTCACAAAAATAAGAGCTGATAAATGACACAACATATTATGAGGTGTGTTTATGATATATATATATATATATATATTATGAATACTAACCAATTGTATAATAAATTTAGCTTTTGATATTAATTCACTTCTTTCATAAACTTGGTTGACTAATGTTACTGAAATATGAACTATAGTACTATCAAAGAGACTTGGGCATAAGACTTTTGATCCACGTATTGTGAAATTATTTTCATCATCTATAATATTATATAATAGTATTAATACTATTACTAGAAAGGACACGTTAAAAAAAAAAACTAGGAAAGTCCTTTTACAGTTTTACCGTATATTAGGTATCTCAAGTATACTTCGTCATTAAGGTAGGTCATTGAAATGGAAATGGAGTGATAAATTTGGATTCAATTGAATTTATGATAATTAATTTACTTATTATTATTTAATTATCAAAAATGATGTATCATTGCATAAGAAAAACAATTCTAAGTAAAAATAGCTAGTGTATACATTTGTAAATTTGACTTCGTGTGACTATTTTATAATTAATTTATATTAAGTGGATATTATAATTAATAGTAATGTTAATGGTGAATTGAATAATAAAAAAAGGCGCACGCATGTGCATTTTAAATATTTTTAAATTTAGGTAAGTGCAACTTATGGGGAATCTTTTATTACACGTTCAAGTTTTTTGACTGATCATAATATTATTCATCAACATTTGTAACAAACTGAATATTTCAATTAGCTGTAAATAGCTTAAAATACATCCAAATATTTTAAACTAATATTATTTGAATATATAAATATAATGTCATTAAAGATTAAACTTCAAACTCATAAACGAATGTATGTAGCTATAAATTTAAGGTTAAATATTTATTTTTAAAATTCAGTTTAAAATAGGAATGAAGAAATGAAGAAATTTGAATACCATTTACATGCCTAAGTGTTAAAATTGAAAATTGTAATTTAAACTACAAAATAATTTATACATTATTTATACATTTATACGATTTTCATGACCCTGTAAATATTTGTACTTAAGTTTAAACATTTTAAATAACGAAAAAAACTAAATAAAATAGCTATTAACAATAGTCGTTTACAAAATATAGTGATAATATATAGAAAATATAATACATATTTCCACATATCCACAAATTAAAATATGGTACCCGTAATTCATATTTTGCTTTAATTACTACCTCTATTTAATTTTTATCTAATTTATTTGGTACTTACTTATTACAAAATGTTTTAACCAAATATATAAAAATTCTAAGCATCTTTCACTAAAGAATTTCGAATTTACAAGTATAAAATTAAGCCAAGGATCGGTGGCGAACTCAATTTTAAGATATGTTAATTCTTGTAAATGTTTCAAAAGTTTTGTTGATAGTATTGTAGTTATGCATTCCCAAGCCTGGTCAGATATCCAATCCAATCCCTTTAGGTATTATTTATTATTAGTATCTATAAATATTAAAAGAATTTGAAAAATATTTTTTTTTTAAATTCTTACTTGAGATATAATAGTTTTTAATTGCATAAAAATAGTTTTTAAAAAATCAACACTTGGTGCTTCAGTAAATTCGACCGATTTACAAATACCTTCTTCGTAATATTTTAAAATAATTTTAAACAATTTAATTGATGATATTATGCAATTTTGACATAGTCTAGTCATGGCGTTCAAAATATATTCACATTTTAATGTTATTGAATACTAGGGCAAGTATAAATTCATTATTATCATGTTTATATATTGTCATTTTAGTGTAGAGCATAGGTATATAAAATAAATTTAATAAATCATACTAGAAGTTTGTGCTCCATATTAGTTTCTTCTTGTTCAAGTTGGCATAATTGTATTACAGTATTGATTGCAAGAAAACAAATATTGTTATTTTTTGAGAGGCATAAGTTTTCAAGAGCATATAGAAAGTCCTTATTCTTCTTAATTGTATTTAAAACTAAAGTAAAGTTATGAGAGAAATTATTCATTCATATATATAAAGCCATATGTAATATTATTATCGCCTATGTTTTAATTACTTACCATCACTGTTAGACAATTGAATTAGGGTTAAGAGATGCCGAAGAAGAGATGATAACAGTGAATACTGTTCAGTGAAAGTAGATTGATGGATTTTTATGATTGAAGACATTGTATAAACTATATTACGATGTTCGTTAATGGAAATATTTGTCCCACGGAGAGAACACGGTTCAGTTAAATCCAATAAAAACGTTAAATTTGTTGCTGAAGTATTAATAACAATTTAATTAAAATAAATTTAATTAATTAATAACAATTGTACAATATAATACAGCACTATGTTTTTATTACCTCCTATTCCTTTTAAATTATTAGTACAACAGAATGAACCTAAATATATGGGTAACATATCCCAAATAATTAATAATGTTTTGTGTTCATTACATTCGTTTTCTGTAGTTATTATTTTCTTAACAATATTGAATCCTGAATGTAGTTTATTACAGTCGATGTTCGTATCATTTATAAGCACATCCTATAATGAAAATTAGAATTATCAATAGTTGTTATAATTTACAATTATTGATAATGGATATTTTCAATATTGTAATGAAATTTACCATCAAACATAACTTTGCTTTGTGATTGTTTAAGCAAAATTTCTCCAACTCAACCAAACTAATTTCATCTGAATTCTGGACCCATTGTTTAATCTAACAGTAATGTCATAAATTAAACTAAGAAAACTTCGAAAAAATTAAAATATGTACTATGCTTACTAATTGTAATTGTATTTTTTCAGGTATTATACTTGAAGCGAATAAAAAATATAATAATGCAGGGTGATGGGTAAAAATCGAATCAATAATTTTGGAGTTTATAAGTTCAACTAATTTTTTCGTAGCAAATTCTAAACCAGATATTGCATTTACAGCACGGTGGGACATAAAACAAATCTGAAATAAACACATATTTTCAATATTTAGAATGAAAAATGACGAATTTAATATTTACAGAAATATTAAAAAGAATTGCTTTAATAACAGGAATAGGAATTTCATTCTGTATTGAACATAAGTAATCGCACATTGGTTCTAAGTATATTGACTCCTTTTCATCACTAAAATAAATATGTATACAGATTCATTAATAGTTGGATTATACATAAATATATAAATTCAAATAAAAATGTTGCTATCTTAAAAATTGTAAATCTCCAACTTATAAATTGCTGATTTCTTGTATTTTATACTTAACTGTATAATATATTGACAGTTTAGAAAATAACATAGAAAGATTATATAATGAAAAAAAAATGATCCGCTGATAAAACCCTTTAAGACAAAATTGTTTGTTTAATTATACGAGTACTAATTTTGCAGACCAAGGCACCACGGTTATTAAAATAATGGTGTTAATTATTTTCACTACAAAAATGCATTTTTTAAAATAGCTTAAATTTATATTTACTAAATAATGACAAATACAAAATGTTATTAACTATTAAAGGCTACAATTATTTATAGCTAGTTAATAATTATACATTACATTTTTTATGCCTATATAATTAAAAGTATACTGTTTTTCAACTATTTTCTCTAAAACTACTTTTTATTTAAATACTAACACATATTAAGTATGAAGTAGAAACGAAATTTTTTAAAGTAAAAAATTACGAACTAAAAAAATATCGTGAAATTAATACGTAAGTTTCTCTAAAAATCTAAAAAAAAAAACTTAACACAATTTTCATGAAATTTTGTTAAAAGTATTTATTTGTTTATTTACTTACTAACTAACATATAATCATATTATCATTTAATCTAAAATGTACTCATACTCAAAAATATAAGGTGATATATAGATATAAATAATAAAAATAAACAATTATTCGTATAATTTAGAACTATTTTCATGCTTATTTTATTTAACTTTACTTAATATAGTAAAAAAGTGTCTTTTTTTAAAAATGTCATTAATAATTATAATATATTACCTAGACACAAACTTACTTGGAACAAGTTAGAAGATAGAAATAAATAAAAATAATGATAGAGTGTCTAATATCAGTATTTTTGCTGTTTGTTAGAACAAAACATAAATCTTTTGGAGTTTTGGGAAAATTCTTGAAACTCCAAACCATTTGATTGCGAAACATATCAATACCACCAGGCCAATGATGATTTATTTCAAGATAAGCTGATGATAAATAAAACAGCATCTCAAATAATAACTCTTCGGCTAAAATACCAATTTTACTAAAGACAAATAATACACAATTAATATATAATAATAGAATAATTATGTATAATCCAAATAAATATTATAAGTTTAAACATTTATATACAGGGTTATTTAAAAAGGAATCATCTGATACTTATTGCTTGGCACCTAAGTTTCTGGGTTATCTGATATTACGCCATGCCCATACGACTACGTATTATGAGGATATATTAAGGATACAATGTATGCAGTGGCGTATCTAGGGAGGCACAGGGACCATTCCTCCTTTTTGGCAGTATTTACTATTTTTTGTTTTAAAGATTTATTATATTTTTATTTATATTTATTCGTATACATGAACACATACTACAATGTATCACAAAAAAAGCACCAACAAAACTCGCAGATTGGTCAAAATAATTTTATACAATTATTAGTGTTGTTTTTATACACTTATAATTTTGTTTAAACTAAAACATCAGTTTTTATTATTATTATGTAATATGTACATATATATTAACTTAATGACTAACTGAAAATATAAATAAATTATTTGCATTAAAAACATTAAATATTTGGTTTATTTTCTTTTTTCTTTTAGGTAAAATTTTAGATCCTACCCCTACCCTAAAAAAAATTCAGGATACGCCGTTGGCTCTATACGTACCACCTGTATATTATTATTAACCAAAACAGAGCTAAAAATTAACACAGTTAATTACGACGGATATATATATAGAATGAATTAGAGTTTTGACTAGATGTTGTTCGTGTGACCAAGAGAAGTCACGTTATTGCAGGTACCATTACATAAATTTGAAATATTATTTTTTTATTTAATGCATCATATTATGTTACATTAAACAGTTTACCTAAAAGTTAAAAAGATAATATAAGAATTTAAAACCAGATGAATCATTTTGAATAACACTGTATATATGAGCAAACTTTGGATAATACCATATATATATAACTAATTAACCGTATTTAATGTTAAAATAAATCTCTATTTTTTTATCTTTTTCTAATAAGATATCAATATGTACATACATTTTTAGTTTATTTATATATATTAAAGTAAAGGTAAATAAAAATAATCAATTACTTATATTCAATTAATTCATATAAAATACTAATAATTCTTGACGCTGCATAATGACTAGCTATATTTTGACGAGCAGAAGTCGATAAACTTTCTTTGAACGGACTTATTAAATTTTTGATTGCTTTTCGATAACTTTTATAATATATATTTATATTCAAATTTTTCTATGTATATATAAATTAGTATTATAATATCTATATTATACTATCTACATTGGCGTTCTATTGACCAAAATAATCAGTAATGTTTACTCACTAGAACAAATGGTAAGCTTATGTGTTTTATCATATACCAAGCTACATTTTTTAATAATTTGGATATTTCTGTATGTTTTTTTAAATTTTCATTTAGTAACACTCTTTTTGTTATGGTAGAATAAAGTCTATATAATCAGAATATATATATACAAGGTTATTGATTATCATAATTATTATAATTTATAGATATCTACAGAACAATACAAAGCAATACATATTAAATTTAGAAGTGGTACTGTAGATTAAACAATGAATAACAAATAAATACATTATACATGGTGATTCAAGCATAAAAGTCCATTCTTATTATTATCATAATTATTATTATTTTTTTTTTTGGTTTTACACAAAAAATAAAATACAGTGTACTTAATATACTTCGACAATTTTAAAATGTTAATAGATTATAGATTAATATTATATCTAGTTTAACTTGAATATAAATTTCTTACCTTCTATTTATGGACTATAGTTTTAATTATAAAATTTTACACCAATGAGACATTTTCCACTATCATTATTAAAACATTAATCGCAAATTAAAATAATTGTATGAATACATATTTCTATACTACTATAATAAGATATGTTTTGTAAAAAGTATTATTCAAATGGTACCTATTTTACTAATTATTAATTATTAAAATTCTATAAAAGTATAAATTATTAGCGTAGTATTTAAGTGGTATTTATTTAAAAATTGTATGATTATTGTACCTATCCTAATTATTCTTAAAAAAAAAAAATAGAAAGTATCTCCTTTTCGGACAGATGCTTAAAATTATGGCCACACTGGCTTAACAATTTACAGTATGCATTTTAAGGGATGGTTCTCATTAGAATTTCTAATTTTTCGTTTTTGAAAGAAAAGAATTTGTTTCACCACATGAAATTCTTTAAATGACACAACAAATATAAATAAATTAAAATATTATCTATAAGTATATTTCTAAATTTCAAAAATTAAAATATGTATATTTGAAGAAAAATAGTGATGAACATGCTTAGTGAATCACTCTGTATAATAACTATATTTCTATCTCCTTTCCGTTCAATTGTTATTTGTCAGTATTCTAATCTAATAATGTGATGTATCTAATAACAATGTTTACCTACATTTCCTCTATTAGAAATTATATATGTACGCCAATCGACAAAAATATTATGGGATTCGTGGCATTATGCTCATAATGTCACTATAGTTTACGCCGCTGATTAATTAAAAATAAATTATAAATACCTTAATAAACTACTAGAAAGATTTGATGCAATGTCAACCACACGAGGGTCATTGATACATTTTCCTGTGACACTTTTACAAATTGCCTTTGAAATAGACATACTTGTATTGTATAATTTATTACTTAATTCGATTGAGGGACACAATAAAAAATACGTTAGTATAGAAATAGCATTAATAACACAATGTGCTGGTAAATTTTGTGAATTAGTAAAAACCATTTTTATAATGGTTAAAACTTGAGGTACATTACAGATTTCTTGAAGGTTTGTTCCTCCCCTAAAATCAAGTACAATATCATTCAGTATTATAGTTATTAATAAATTAATTTAGGGCTGTGACTCTTAGGAACGTGCATTCTTTTTTGGTGATTGTAAAACGTAGCTTTGTAAATACATAATTTGAATTATGTATCAACATTCAACAAATCTCAACAACTTGATACGAAAACAAATTATTCGTATGATATATTTTGCCTTATATAAATCAATTTATCAATATGGTCTATTGGTATGGGATGGTCTAGGTGATGTAATTTTAAAACTATTGCAAGTCAATAAAAATAATATAGTACGAACCTGTCTAAATAAAAGTACTTTAGATTTGGTTGTGTTACCAGTTAGATCACTTTACAAAAAAATTGTAATTATGTTCGTTTTTAAACATTTAATAAAAAAAACAAGTAGTCCTGTTAATAAAAACAAAAGAAAAAATAGATTCTATAATATTGATGTTAAATAAATCTTTTAGTCAGTCGTTTGTTGAATATTTAGAGCATACTTATTTTAATTTAATGCCTTATGAAAATAAAAAAAAATACATTTATATCATGGTCAGAGGTGTAGCCATGGAGGGGAGAACAGTGAGCCATGGCCCGGATCGACTGTATCTATCAACTTAATATAAAAATGAACTGTTATTGTTAATTGTTAATCATATTTTTTAGTATTTTAAGTTTAACCCCCCCCCCCCTCTCCCATTATAAATCCTGGTTACGCCACTGATCATGGTAGTGTTAAAAAACTGTTTGTAGTTGATCATTCTTAGAATTAATTTAAATTTGAATTGTTAATATTACCTACTTTCTTTTGTTTGTTAATTATTTCTTTATATTATTATGTATAGAATATAGATAATAACATGTATTGTTTTTCGTTTTTTTATTTACTCATCTATTCGTTTATTTATTAAATTAAATTTAAAGTAATTTAAAAAATTTTAAATGTATACTCCCAATCCCTAGTACAAGTTATGCTTAAAAAGGATTGATAATCATATAAAACTATATTATTGTTTCTATATTGTTAATTTATGATGATTATAAATAAAAATAAAAAAAATCCATTTATGAAACTTTTATTTTGAATTTTTTAACTTTTAAATTTTTTAGATAATTTTTTGCCTTCTTAGGTCATATTTTCATTTTTTAGTTAATTTTTGGGTATTTTTAATTGAGTTTTGTTAGTTAACATCTTTGAAAACCTTTTAAAAAAATGTTTAAAAAATGTTTCAGGTAAATAGCATTATTTAAGAATCAATCGAATTCAAAATTAAATCAACTTTTTTTAAATTTTTTTTTGTTTAATAAATAAATGTTTATGCATATAATATATTAATATCAAAATAAATATAAAAATTAAATTAAAAACCATTTTATATTATATATAATTATTGGAATTTTAAATACATTTTTTGCATTTTAAGTGCATATTTTATTACATTTTTTTAACATTTTAAATGCATTTTTTAAAGTTTTTTAGTGCAATCAATTCACAGCCCTAAATAATATTATATGTTTAACTCAATAATTTAGTTATAAAAATATTGTATACTTTTTAATTATTATTGCCAATAGTTGAATTAAATCAGATACTAAAGCATCGCTAGTTCTTATTAAAAATACAAGCGTTCGCAATAAACTATTACAAGTGTAAAATACATCATTTCTTTTGTAAAATGTATCATTTTTTGATAACATCCATATGCATAAACATATACTTCTAAAATAGAATAATTATAATTTAATAATTGTGTTTAACTAATATAACACTATTTTTTCATTTTTATGTGTAAAAAAAATAAATGTTAAATTTAATTATTTACTTTATTAACGGAGTATTAATTGAAAGTAAAGGTTCACACAAAAATTGAATCATATCAGCATCTAAATATGTTCTACTGACTAAATTGAACTGTTTTGGATCTTTTAAACTTCGAATCATAAACTGAATACTTTTATTCTGTGAATTAAAACACTCATCATGATATTACCTTAGAAATTTTTATATTTATAACTTACATTCTATTTTTTATGAACTTTACATATTACAAAAGATTAACATACGTAGCAACTAATAAGTAAAAACTTTAAATAAAAACGAATACGGCAATATATGTATATAACAAACGAAGAAATATTAAATGTTTTTGCAACGCGCCTTAAGAAAAAAATGCAATTCATCAAAATCATAAACATAATACAATTTTATTTTAGTATATTCTGTTTTCATAAACATAATTATAATTTATAAATAATTAAAAAAACATATATACTTAAGTAATATATTTTTTATGTTGTGGAATAATATTTAATAAAAATATTATATAGAATCGTCAAGATTCCATAAAAAATAATTATTAATATTTTATTTTCCTAAGAATATAGATATATAGTGGTTACACTATAGATTAAATAATAAATTAACTCATCAATATATGCATATAAAAATGAGTCTAACTATGTAAATACCTATATGTTCTTTATTGGATTGTAAGCGGATACACTCATTTCAATTAAATTAAATTAATATAGATTCATTACAATCAAAAGAGACGAATATCATAGGCACTAAATATAAATGAGTATGTCTATGTCATAAGCTACCCTGGAAAGATTATATTGAGATTTTAATTCTAAAAAATAGCCCACATATAAAAATGTTATCTTGAAAAACAAAAAATTGAAATTGTTTATTTTTGTTTGTCATTAGTTATTACGAAAAACAGTTATTATTAAATGTTGTTGTCAATTAAAAGAAATTTCTCATTTAAAATTTCATTCTGTTTGCTTGTAATTCTGTCCTAAACTCCTTGTGAAGAAGTGAGAACGTTCGACGCGACTTCACGTGTACACTAATAGATAATAATCCAGTACAGCACTGCAGGACTAGGTCACCTAGACTATAGTCGCCACTAACTACTAATATAATAGGTACCACATATAATATTTATGTCCTACGTACCTACCTATACCTATTACCTCTTATATTAGTGGTAAATCCTTAATTTTACCAGTATTTGTACTTTTACCATAACATAAATTTAATACGTTTGGGCAAGGAAAAAAATGGTTAAATTTAAAATTAAAGGATTTTAATCGTACACATCCATCTAATATTTATGTTTATATGAAATATTCAATTTAACTATTAAGTTTGGTATTGTAAAAATAACAGAAAGAATAAGTATTTTTATACAAAATAAAAATCTATTTATAAAATTAAACTTTTGTTTGGAAACAACAACAAAATTATGTTTAAATTAAAATTGAGACACAATTCGAGGGACACCGAATGAAAATGGTAATTGTCTTCTATATCTAAAATTATTTCAACATTATAATTTAGCTATTGCAAATTGTAATCAATATTTTACTACATTGTTCGTCAACACAACAACTCATACGTTATTATAGTACTTATACAGTAAATCTCGGATTCCGAGTTTCGGAAGTAATCTGTGGGCATTGTATGATATAGTGTATGCTGTATATCTTAAGAGAAGTTTCCCGAATCCCGAGTGTGTCCCAAAATGATTCTTATTTAATATTTTCAGTGCGTCCAGAGAAGATATCGCCCGAGGGAGTCCTAAGAAAAAATGTCATATTTTGAGTATGTCCCAGTTCATTTAAAGTTACACAGGGAACACAATGAAGAAATTAACTGGCGTATACCTCAAAAATATTTGGTTATTATTATTTTGGCTTACAACCAGTTTTAAAATGTTGGGTGATGTATTTTATAATGTTATTTATAATTTAACATTTATTTTTAGTTGATTTGTCAATGCATCATTATTATATAATCAAATCTAGAAATTCATCTAGTTCATTATTTTTTTTATATCATCTTCAATAAATTATTTTTTTTTATCATCCGGTCTAATTTTTTTAATTCCTAAATGCTTAGAAGTTTGAATGCATTCTTTTCCGTATATTTGAATTTTTTAATATTTTTAAAAAATGTACTAAAAGGGTAATGTATTTAAGTTCAGGGGCAGTTCTAGAACCAATTTATGGGAGCGGAGAACTAAACGCAATTTTGAAGGTTTAATTCTTAGGAATGAATATAAATTAAATATTTGTACTAAAAAAAAGAAGACCGCAAGTGTAGCGGAAATTAAAATACTAAGGTGGTGTAACTAGGCAAGAGTAGAATAATACACGAATGTAATAGGAGTATGATAACATTTTTGTCAGAATGAGGGATAATAGATTGTGATAAGAGGATAGATGACTCGGATACAGTGAGAATAGTAGTTATAGAAATGAATATCTAGTACAATTGCAGTTTAGCTACCGCGTGATTTTTTTTTTTTGAAACAAATGTGTTTCAACGAGTTAAAAACGACGGTGCAAAAACAAACTTGCGAAAATCATTATTTTGGAATTCATATTCCCCCCATGGTGTTAAAATAGCCAACCTGTGGTGAGGAGAGAGGTTGGCAACCCATTCAGAGTCTTAGTGGAAAACTTACCTGGTCTTCGGGTTGCCAGTAACATCACAAGTGAATAGGTAATCATAATCTACCAGTAAAATAAGAAATAAGTAGTCACCCCCTACGACCGTTAACTTCAGTCACCGCTGTTCTAAACCTGGGCAGTCGATAATTAAGATTTCACCATCATTCATCCATTAAATTATGTAAATAAAAATTGAAAAATTCTTAATAGACGTGGCAGTAAAATACAGCGTTGTGCGTATGTGTAAAAACGTATAATCTCAAAATTCAGAAGGATATGCCCAAAGGCTAAAATAATGATATGCGCAAATTTGTTTCTGCAGCATCATTCTTAACTCGTTGAAATACACGCTTCTAAAACAAAAAAAAATCGAAAATTTCGCGTAGTAACTAAACTATAAATATGCCAACAAACTTTTTATAAATTAACTAATATAAACGAGAAAGGCATTTAAGATATCTTTGAAATGGTATTTAAAACTTCAGTAACTTATAAGTATTATAACCTTCACCATTTTACATATATATGGTACATAATATACTTACCTGAAAGACTATGTTTCGTGACAGCAACATTTTTTTCAATTTTATCGTAATCACGTCCATTTTTACACTATTATATATTATTATATTATATTGTTAAATGATGGCTTGTCTCGGACAAAGTATTGTGCGATATATATATATATATATATATTTATACGGGATATTACATCATATATATACCTTTATAAACATGTATATATTACGTAGACTCGATTGATGGAATAGTTTTGAAAAAGTTGAACGTTAAGAGCAAAAATAAAGCACTAGTGTCTAGCAAAAGGTGAAATAGAAAAAGAGTGAAAATGGCCAAATTTTGGCACATAATAATGAATAATGAATATTCTATCTACATTATAAATCTATTTAAGTATACTGCAGTCTCTGCATACTGGGATTTAAATATACTGGTTAGCCTCATGGAATAACAAGTTTTATTTTACTTCCCGCGAACTGTTTTCGTTTTTCTTCCATGTACTAGCGCGCGGTCCACACAATATCAGTTGTTGTTTCTTATCAAACGTGCAATTTTTCTTTTCAATGTCGTCCGCAATGTTCACGGTCCGTCTTTCTTTATTTTTCTACCGAAGCGAATGTTTTGTTCGGTACATTGTTTAATAAACACATATCCCCGTCGATAAAAGACGAACGTAGTTCGTACACCGTACTAAAATTAAATGTGGTGTACAAGACGTGGTTATCGGTAAATAATCGATTTGATTTTGAACGCAGTTCGCGGATACCACAAATGATAAAGTTTCATAAACTTTGAGTCTAAACTCGGTGAATGGGACATTTCAACGAGCACCAAGTGTTCAGAAAATGTTATCCTACGAGTAAGTTTAATATTATTCCAAATTGATTTTTTTTTTTTAATTTTACAAGACTAAATAAATAAATTACTAATATAACATATTTTTTTACTATAATAATTAATCATTTATTGGATGTATGTGTTCTGTAAAATAGAATAATCAATCAAGAAGATACTGCCATAATAAGAGAAGTCTACGATAATGACAACTCACAGGAAATGTTTGAACAGGAACTGGATAATGCCTTAGAGGCTGGCTACAAGTATATTATCATTGAACCAACTCAGCTGGCTGATGAAACTGTTAGATGGATAACTGTTGGAAATTTTCTTTCTCAAACAGCTATCATATCTAGTGCTTTGTCTGCAGGAACAGGTTTGGAATTATATACAATTAGTAGAGGTTTCCTAAAATAAATCAATTATTCAAATTATTTTTTACTTTAAGTTCAGTTTAGTATTATTAAAACAGAATTGAAAAGGTTATATTCAATGTGTAAATAGAGAAATAAGAAACCATAAAATCAAAAATAAAATTTATTTTATCTTAATAAAAACCTATAAATCAACATATTTATGTATTTACATAATAAGTAAATAATGTAGTTTTAATGAACAAATTATTACAATTTATTTTTTCGGTACTTAATAAATATACATATAATCTAGGATTTTTGTATTAATTATGTTAAATATTATATACAATATATTTGTTATCACTTTAATATATTTTACTTTTTTGTTTTTTTTTACCCAAATATTAGCTTATTTTTGGACTTCAAAGCCATTTGTATATGGCCCCTTGTGCATGGCTTCATTTGTATGCACTGGACTATATATGATCTCGTGGCAGTTTGATCCATGCTGCAAGTATCAGGTGCACAAGGACCCGAGATTGAAATCACTCCAAAAGGAAGACAACACTCCATCATTGCCAGTGGTTATAGAACGTGGTAGTGATACCAAGAGGAAAATTGTACACACATCAGTAACAGTTGTGTCAACTGCTTATTGTATGTGGAAGCTGTACGAATATTGCAAATAATCTTTCAAATTGAGATCAAATTTTTATGGGAACGTGATGGTTCAAGAACAGTCAGCACATTTTAAAATTGTATTTTATATATGTACACTTGATTTTATTTTATTTACCTACCAACTTATGATTGTATGTACCTGATAATGTTGAACGCCAGTGACTAAGAGATTTCCTTCTCGGGTGTAGAGCATATAAACATGTTAATCATACTTTTTATATACATTTCATCTTTAAATGAATTAATGAATAATATTAATAATAATATTCAATGCAAATTCATTATTCACTGGAATTATTATCGGCTTTATTTTGCGGAATCATATTAAGAACTTGAAATGTAATTTTACAAAAAAAGTTTAAATACTTATTTCCATCTTTCATAAAGTTTTACGTTAAAATAATTATGATGATTATTA